>JANRMJ010000077.1:43074349-43112046 GCA_025584955.1 Alethe diademata | reverse complement strand
TATGATTGTTATACTTGCTCTTGATGTCTTTATTGCTACTTGCACTCCAATTTATTGGTATTACAAAAACTTTACCTGTTTAACAACAGCTGCACAGGTGAAACAGCAGAGGCCCTTGGAGGTGGGAAAAAGGAAAGGGCAAAGGGAGTTGTTTTGCTGTTGGAATTCTGCCTCTGCAAACCTCTAAGGCTGTGCTGGCAAAGGACTCCTGCCGGTATCTATTGGTCACTCCTATACTTTGCTGACTGGTGGGGAACATTGCAAGGATCTGACACTCATGTTACTTTAGAACCACCCACTGAATGGGTAAAATTGTTTTGGAAAGTATATATTTACTTAACGTGTAATTTTTTATTACATAGACTTATAGACACTTATTCCTTTTTTCCCCCATTATTGCATTGGCAGATTGCATCAAAGAGAAGGATGATGCAAAACACTATAGAGACAAGAACAGCTGAAAGAACTGCAGATGATGTGTGGGCAAATACCAACCATTACTCTATCCTGGTTCACAGACTTTCCATAAATCTAAAAGAAAAGAAATCACTTTGCTGAAGACAAAAAAGAAAATCTATTAGCCCACAAGTTGGGAGACTGAGAAGAGTATTTGTATTAGGTATCCCTAAACAAATACTTGGTGAACAAATTAGTCATTATAAATCTATTTTGCAACCTTTCTGTATCTGACTCACACAAGGTATCTGACAAATGCAGAATCTGTGCGAGATATCAACGGGCACCAGCAAGTGTTTTTGTCCAGCCAATCTGTAGGGCTCACTACTTTCAATTTCCTGTATTTTTAGGGGGTGTGGGACAAGAGTATGTAACAAAATCCCCAGCATAATGAGAAGACACTGTTTTCTAACATGCAGTGAAACAACTCAAGGAACACTCTTCCCAGTCATGCTGGGATAACAAATCTGGATTTTGAACACATAGTTCTAATTTTATGTTGCTAATTATTAAGTTGGATAACCATCAGTGATTGAGCACAAACAAGTTACAGATATTTAATTTCATGTCCCACCACTGAGCCCTTTTCGTCTACTGAACATACTATATATTATTTGCTTTTCTCCAGCTAAATTAAGAGTATCACAGAGAAATAGTCCCAGTGAACAATGCTAAATTTAGATTATTTTTTTCTCCTGTCTCAAGCTGTCTGCAAACAAATAATCACTTTGATATTTTTTGCATTTTTACAAATTATATTGTGTGGGATTATTCAGGCCAAGACTGGTTTATGAACAGTTGCTCATTACTGTGAGGGTGGTGAGCTCCTGGTACAGGTTGCCAGAGAATTTGTAGATGTTCCATCCCTGGAAGTTCAAAGTCAGGTTGGATGGGGATCTGAGCAACCTGTAGTGGAAAGTGGTCCTACCCATGGTAGGGGTGTTGGAACAAGATCACCTTTAAGGTCCCTTTCAACCCAAACCATGCTATGATTCTGTGATTATTTCAAGTGTGCAACTTGAATTCAAACTTTGAATTCTGTTTTTTGGACTCTGAGTACAAAAATATTTCTCTTGCATCTCTAAATCAACTTTCTCATGTGTCCACATGCAATTGGGAATTTCGTACAGTGTTTTTTGCTGCATTACCTAAATATATATTCTAGAGCACATGCATCAAATTTTTGACAGGAGAATCATAAAATAGAGGTGACAAGAGGTTCAAATTCAATATATCTTGACATCTGAATGTTCACCACTTTCCTCTCTGGTCTTTGCCTAAACACTGTTCACAGCAAAAGAATTTTTCAAGAACCATCCATCAATTAGTAAATTGAAACTATTTTTGTCTGCCTTTTCAGTCACTTGTTGAAAGAAACAACAACAAAATTCTTTGATCAAATTTAAATCGGTGAAGTTCAGGCAACCAACTTCCTTAAATATTGCATTTATTTCTTTTTCTTTAAGACTAGGTAATCTTTTCTGGGTTTTTCTTTCCTCTTTCATTGCTATGTGGTACAATCAAGTTTTCAGAACTAGTATTTATCTTTTGAGACTTTGATAGTTGAGAGAAGAAACGGTAAGAAGTCTGTCTGAAATGTTACATAAAAATTTTGTTACAAGTGAAAGTGAATAGCTAGTGTTGAGAGAAACAGATGAAAATATAGAAACATTTTTATTGTTTATGGGCTTGCAACAAAGAAGAAGTTTAAGTTTTAAAGTCTTAGATTTCTGACTGGACTCAGAAACTGTTACTCTGTGCCTTTGATGCATTTAAATACAAGGTCAGATGGATGTTTGCATAGAAAAAGACTACATGTTCATAAAGGGAAGGGTAAGGTTATATGAATGAGTTTCCTTATCTTTTCTGTACTTTACATGCCTTTGTAAAAGAGAACACAAAGCATAATGAAAGGCAGAATTTGACCTGTATCATGGAGTCAGGGACTTGTGCATTTTCTATTCCAACAGCCTTTTTTTTTTTTTTTTGCCTCCATATTGACATTCACAGTGAAATTACTACAAAATACTCCAACTTGATTTACATGAAAAATGACCATGTAAAAAAAGTACCTTTTTACCAAGCACACATGCTTTCCTGTACAGGAATATTTGTATAGCTGATTTCTCTGACAAAGATATCACAGCTGGATGAATATCACTAAAAGAAATCTAGAAGGTACCCTCCACTGCAAATCAGCACCAAATGTGCTTACCAAATTTCTTTCAATTTTATGTGTTCAAAGGCTTTGAAGGTCACAAGACTACACAACGGCCACTGTGTCATCACTGTGCTTGGAAAGGGCTGTGTGCCTCGAAGGCTATGAAATGAAAGAACGACAGTCTGTTATTAAGCTTTTACTGCAAGAGGAATTTACAGAATTATCAATTAAGGACATAGGTTCCTCATAAATTAGGCAGGTGGTGTGGATTTGAAAGGAAGCTCTTCAAGCACTCTCCATTACAACAGAAATTGTAATGGCACAAAATTGTTGGTGAAGCTCTGCCTCACTTCACCACAAACGCACACTGAAGGGTCTCTCACAGAACTAATTATTTTTGTTTCATGTGGCTGCATTTTAAATCATGATGCTAGAACAGCTGTGAAAAATTAAAATCCAGATTAAAATGAAAGCTCTATCAAATTTCCACATACCACTCCATTAACTGAAAGCAGCTGGTCCCCACGTTTGAGCCCACCATGCCTTTCTGCCACTCCTCCAGGAATGATGCGAGAAATATAAATAGGGGAATTTTGTTCCTTTCCTCCCATGACATTAAAGCCCAGGCCTTCCTCAGTCTTTGGCAGCTCCACCACTCGTGGGTGTGAATGGCCTTCACTTGCAGCAAATGCAGCAACTGTTGCCTGGAAGAAAAAAAATGATTGATTTGGCTATTTAGGGGGAACAGTGATAGACACTTGGTTGTTCATTTGCAGGAAGACCTCCTTCCTGTGAAAACAGTTCAGTATCTTACTCTAACATTTTCTGATTATCTGATTTTAAAATCATCAAGTTCTATGCCAGTGTTTTTGAAATAAAGAAATAAATGGAGAAACAAAGAGTTTAGGTGACTTGTCAAAGATAATACAGAAAGTTACCAGCAGAGCCAGAAGTAGGCACCAGGAAGCCTTACTCTGTGGTGGTACACCCTTATGATCATTAGTGCATTTCTTCTTTGCCTTTTCACAGGGAGAAAATTTATCCCTGTGAGATAAGATAATGGGATCTCTAATGTGTTCCTAGTTGAAATAAAGTGGATGAAATGAATTGGTAACTCTCTGCTTTGCTTTAAGAGTTATGAAATTATTTATTTTAAATCCTCAAATTATATAATTAAATTAAAATTTAATTTATAATCTGCAAAATCTTGCAAACTAAGTACAAGAATAGGAGGTTTTATTATATAATTCCATCAAAACTTTTATTGAAAAATTAAATCTTAAGACAACAGCAGATACATAAATCAATTTAAAAAATCTAGATTGTTTAACTTATTCCAGGGGAAAAAAAATGAAGTAACATACTATAAAGCTTACATCCAGAAAAATATTACATTTATACTTGATTTTTCACTACAAGCATTTTCTTACTTATTGGTCTTAATAAATCATTAAGAAAACATTAAGAAAATATTTTATTATCTTTAAAATGTGTTTGTAGTTCAAACTGCTTGAACAATTTTGCATTACACTAATATTTTTGAGCATCCTATAATGCTTATGCTTATGCTTAATAGAAGCTAGTGGATGATGTGACATAATGGATCATTCTCAATTACATGTTTTTGCACATGCAGAACTTGTCATCATGCATACATGTTATGTCAGACATGAATGCACTAGGAGAATGAAATGCAGACAGCCCAGAAATAACCAGGAAATATTGCGATATTGAAACATTGCTCTGTAACCTGCCGTTCTATATGAGTAAGAAATGAGAATGGGAAACACTATTTGGACTTCTCCCCATTTACTAAATAACATAGCAATAATTTCTATGTTTATCTGCAGTGTAAGCAAATCAGAATTTCATTTACACATTTCTCTATATAGAACCAAAGATCTTACAAATTTACATTGACCACTAGCTTTCAATTAGAAGGTTAAAATCAGAAAAATGGCCTACGGAAAAGAAAGTCCTATTTAATATGAAAAATATGCTGCAATTTGAGGTATATTAGGTTATTTGCTGCTATTATAGAGCTTGCTTCCCTAAAATACTCTTAAATCATTTTGTAACTCCCAACCTTCGTCTTCTGATACAGCTTTAAATCAAAATCTCCATACATAAATACTTAATGGTAAGAGACCTTAGTTCCACTAGGACTTCAGGGAGTTTATGTTCACAGGAATGGGACCATAAAGAAGTATCTCTAACAAAGATTTATGGGTTTTGCAAGTTATTTTGCATAGAATCTGCAAAGACCACATAAAAGACAGTGTTTTGTGCAAAATGATAATGGGAAAAAGAAACCCATGGTGGATTCCCTTGTTTGGAAGCATCTATTTTTGTGCATGCTATGAAAACACAGAGGATATTTCATACTGGCACATAGAATGGGTTCTTTCATGGTTGTGTGAATTCCCTTATCATTTCAGCAGCAGTAACGTAGCTGTCATTGTCAGGATATAAGAAAAGCAGGTCCACATGGACAGAGACAATGTATTTTATTAAAACAGGCAATGTATCAGAAAAAAACCCAGGCTTACATTTAGCTGTGGAGCCAACAAAATGTTGATCAGGCCATTTCTATCACTGTTCATCCTTACCACTTCCTCAGTATCTACAGTTCCCATTAATTAAAAGGGGAATTTTGATTGTTTAGTTTCTACCTCCCAAATAATTGTGTCCTCTCTGGATGAGATGCATGGGAAAACAGTCCATTAAAATATTGGTTGTTGCAGGCAGACTGCTACAGAAGAACCAGTAGATTTGCTTTTGCAAAGCAAGTTTTCAAAAAGCATCATGTCCATAAAATCATTCTCTTTTCTTAAGCTACAGAAGCAGCATAAAGGTTGAAATTTTCCATTATGATTGTTACCTGGGAAGTAGCACTGGTTCTAGACTCTGGGCTGCCACTGATGTCTAAATTTTCTTACAGTGTACACACGAATACCTGAAACACACACGCGCACAGTCAATTACTAGATCACTTTGGTAACACATATTTCAACAGCTGCAGGTATCCTACCTTTGCAGTGGCCCTGGCTCGGAATTCGGGGCAGCCATTAACAGTTATGGTTTCATGCATGTATTGATACACCTAAAATGTTCATGAAAATAAAATGAAATTAATTATAGGAACAAAACAAGGACTTTATATTAACCCAGACAAGAGAGTCCCTTTCCCTCAAAGAACTATCATTAATGCTGTATTCACACAATCAGAGTCAAGTGTCTGCAAAACTTGAGCACGCTCAGGTTAACAGAGAGTATCAATCAGTGTTTCTCACAATACTTTCCAAACGAAACTTTACATCTTCCAACACAACTCTCTTCCATTCTTCAGCAAGTAGTTTCCTGAAACCAAAACAGTTAAGTTCTATGTTGTCAAAAATTCGTGTTTCCAGGCAACTGAGTTGAATGCAAATGATCTGAACTGACCTGAGTGGTATCTCAGTCTCCAACAATGGCTTCTTTGGTGTCTGAGCTGTCTTATCAACTAAAAGACTTAGGAAACTGATGTTAAAAAAATATGCAAGTTGCTCAGCATACAGAAGAAGAAGAAGAATGCTTAGCTGAAGAATGGAAGTGAAAATAGTTCTGGAGAAAGGTCACAGTACTACCTTCCATCAGCCATAAGTAGGAATAGTGAAAAGGGGTTGACAGTCTGGTAGGTCAGGTCAGACACGGTCAATGAGTAAGATTATCCTTTAAAAATAAATTTTACATACACATAAATTACATAAAATCAACGCTGCCAAAACATATAACTTTCTGTCATTTTTTTTCTGGTATACACTTTTGGCCCACTTTCCCTGGTCCTTAACTCTCCCTTTTAAACATGTCCAGTAAAGAGAAAGGAAAATGCTTTGTCTTACATTGCCTTTGTTCTCTAGATTTCTGACACTCTCAGAGAAAAAATAACAACCAAAGCTTTGATACTAGCCAGTTATTTTGAAAGCAAACTTATAAAATAAAAATATTTCTATATAACATACAGGAAGGTTTCTGGAAGACAAAGGTGCAAATGCAAACAAATGCAACAATGCAAACAAAGCAAACATTTTTTTTAACCATTTAAAACCACCAAACTTAAAAAAAAAAAGTTGCTATATGCCACTGATTTACTGTGGGCATTTTCTTGACCTAATTCATCAGAAATTTTGTTATTTCATGTGCTTTGTATCTCAGGCTGCACTCCTCATCAGAGAGAACCTTTGCTGGTAAAGTATGTTAGTTTTTACAGCAATCTCCTTAGATTCCTCGAGGAGTGCAGATTCAAATGTACTTTCAAAAATACATTTACCTTTCACGCATTTGCTGATGCTTTAGCAGAAGTGCCAAAACTTTTCTGTTTGGTAATGTAAATGTTAATTTGGTGGAGAAGTACTTAACTGACCTACAAGCAGTGGCTTGTCCCATTGACAGATAAAAGTCCCCCATTCCTCTGTCCTGACGACTTGTTATGCAGTACCATAATGATGCATCTCTTCCCACTGAGCCTGCTAATGTGAAACTTAACACACTGACAAGCACATGCTGCAAACATCTAAACAGAATTAAGATTTGTGGCTCATTTCTGACTTCAGTGGACAGATATATTGTTAATCAAGCACTCTTAAATAGCAAAATGTTTGGGCATAACTGATCCCCAAACCTTTTTTCTTGGGGTATCATACATAAGGAAAAGGCAAAAAAGGGAAGGAGATAACAAATGCAATACATTTCAGAGACCTAAAATATGACAAACAGTTCCAAAATACAGCAAAAGATTCTTTGTCTTGACTCTTGTCAGCACATATGTCATTCTAGAACTGAATTTAAAAAAACCTGGGCCAATGAAGAAAACTGAGACAAGGGGAGCATGCTGAAAATCTTCTTGCTTCCTGTGTTTTAAATAAAATCTTGATTCCATTTGGAACATGGGCACTGACCACTGCAGAAACCAGGATTTTGTCCTTATTTGGGCAATAATAATGCACAAATAATGTGTAATTATGGTAATGAATCATTACACACTTGTTTCTTCAAAACCCATAGTGTACTGAACCACTAATAATGCTGTATTTTCTTCAGGTTCCCCTTAATCTTCAAACATGACAGCAGATTGTACATATTGTTTTTGCTTGCACAGCTTTAAATGCTGTAGCTTGCTATAATGTCTAAAGGCATATATTTGAATATTGAACTATTATGACATTAAATTGCGTTGAAAACAGGTCACAGTATTTCATACAGAGGAACAGTTACTAAAAAGTTCTTTAAAATATTTATGACTAAAGTTGATTATTGCAAAGACGTGTTGATCATGATACATTCGTGTCATAGTTTGTTAGGTTTGAAGTCATATAATCTCCTGTTAAGTGCATCCTACAAGTATCTAGCTGGTAGACTTTTTAATATCCAGTATCCTTGTAAATAACTTGGATACTGGTGAAAGAACAGATTCAAGAGTGTGTGATTAAATTAGCAAGATAAAAAATAATCCAGCAGCTCAAAAACTCCTAGGAAAATATGATCAAATGTCATATAATCGTTGGGTAATCTGTAAATTCTCAATGTTTACAGATTTAAAATGTTGTTCTGCAGAGTTATTAGTGATCGTGGTTTCTGTAGCACAGTTCTTACAGAAAAAGGGTCCTGCATGTCATATCTTGCTGTCTATAAGCAATAGATGCAACCAGTCTTGAATATTTGCTTGAGGCATTTGTAAATCTAATTATCCCATTTCACTGTTAAATAATGCTTAATGTAATTTGAGTTTAAGAATGGTAAAACATATACTCCCACATAACTTTCTTTTTACTAAGTCAGTTTGACAACCAAACACAGATTAATCATACCTGTTCCACCAAGCCCCTTAAACTCTTTGTACTATTCAGATTTGCTCAGGGCTCATTTTTGCAATGCACTGAAGTCCATAAACAAACGTTGTTTGTTTTCCTGTACCCACACTAAGCCCTTTATCTGTGCTGTTCTCAGCACCACCTTAGCCATGATTTTAGCACAACAAATCCATTCTGCTCCCTCTTCTATGTACACAGGACACATAAACTGAAAATCTCTTTGTTCTCAAACTGAGTAAGGTGGCATTTAAATCCTCCTGGTATGGAATATAGCTTCTTGTTCAATCCACTGTATGTGACAAGTAACTGAAATTGATTTAAAAAATACTTTCTTCCAATTCCTACTATTCTGTACATCTGATTGTATTTTTAACATATAGCAATTCCCCTGAATCTCATGATGTCATCCTTAAGATGCCTGTATAAGCTCTACTGTAGATTTCTTTACTTAAACAAAATATCAGTCAGCATAGAAAAAAACAAAGGCACAGATTTTAATTTAAAGCATTTGAAAACCTCCTCTCTAGGATATTTACTAATTTTAAAACAGTGACCTTTGTCGACTCTGATAGATGAATCATTTTGAAAGACGCCGTTGCATAGTATGATTGAGCTGAAGAAAAAAAATTAACATATCACAGAATCAAAGACTGGTTGGGCATGGAAGTGATTCTGGAGGTCTTCTCATCCAACTGCCGTGCTCAAGCAGGGCCACCTAGAGCCAGTTGCTCAATACAGTAACTAGATGGTTACTACTTGTTACTAACTTGGAAAAGAGCCTATTTATTTTTGTATGTACAACTATATATTTTTTGAGTGTCTGTAGGACTATACAGGTGTTTAGTAATATTATTTACTGACTGACTCCATACACACTGATGGTCTAGTGCCTAGGGAAAAGAGCTTCCACGACTCGTCAGTAACAGAGATTAAATTACAGGTGAAATGTCAATGTTTCAAGACACAAACCTGCAGCTGGAAGGTAAATGGTAATGTTTCAGATCAGTTCTCCCCCCCCAGTGATTTCTAACAAAACTGTGAGTGTCTGTGTGCTGAATGTTCATTGGGTAAAGGCTTGCTGCAGACAGGGGTTTGTTCACACAGATCTCATTTGTGCTGTGGAGCAAGACGTACTCGGCTTTGTTTTCTCTTTCCTGTGGAGCACAAATACAACACTCCCACCAAGCAATACTCCTGAAAGCACGAATACAGACCTCAGACATTTTTCTGCTTCTGCAGGTAGTCTCCTCAGACATAACCTAAAGTTATTCTCGCACACTACTCAAGGATTACAAAAAGAGTGAGGGAGGTAAATTACAGCTAGAAAATTTGAACTTGCAGGTGAATCTTCCTTGTAGTGTGTCAGCTCTCACAGGCACAGAGAGATGCACATTTTATTACCTCTCCCAGCAAGAGCTGTAGTGAGTCAGATGCAGCAGGTATTATTGCTATGATGATGGGCCTCATCCCCACGCATTCAGCTGGGAGACAAAGCAGCTGGTTTAAGATTACTGAAGCGCAGGAAGGGGTACAGCCTTACAGGTACTTTAGGAGCTAGCTTCTTACAAAAATGACTCCATATGGACTCATAACAAAGCAGCAAGTTATTTAGGGCTCGGCTATTAAAGTCAATGCAAAGCTGTAGAAGGTCCAGGAAAAACAGTGCACTTAGCAGCCTGTTCTGTAAAGGTGTCTAGAAGCAGTATTCTGTTTACAATCGGAATGATGCAGCATCTTTTCTGATTAATTCTCTAAGACAGAATTTAATTAAAAAATTTTATTCCATTAACTTCTGTAAGAGGTATTTGATGATTCATCCCCTGATGAAATATGTAATTCTAAGTACAATTGTACCTACAATAATGATGCTCAACTTTAGGCTGATCTGAACACCAGAAAGGCAGAGGTATAAGGCAGAAGTCATTTTAAAGCAATGAATAGGTGCTCAGAAACCCCCATAAACACAATCCAAGACAAAGTACATTGCAATTTAGACCTGTGACGTAGCAAGCCCAGATACAGTTTTCTGAAAGTTCTAAGTGGGGAAGTAACCTTTTCCAAAAATGTTAGGGGTTTCTTAGCATGAGATGATACACGTAAGTAGTAACCATCAACTGTGTTTCCACAATGCCTGCAGTATGATAATAATAAAAATACATAAAATGCTTCCTTCAAGAAGTCATGACCTAAGTAAGTGACTTAGGCAAATCAAAAGTAAGCAGGTAAAAAGGGTGAAGAAAAAAGGGATGAAGGGATGAAGAAAAAACCTGCAAAAAGACTGATAAATTATGTTTAAAATATAAATCGGCATCATCTGGGTTTAGCTTCTTTGCCATATTTTTTGTTGCTTCAAGTGTAGAAAAGAATTGTTTATCTATTTTTGGAAGAAGACTTTCAAGGAAAGGAAGACAAGAGCCTGACAGACAGTACAGAGAGGAGAGTTAGCAGGAGAATAACCAGAGCAGAGGACATAATTGGTTTCACTGCGCTTCTGTAGTCACGTCAATGGAACAGTGTACATGTGTGCATCCTTGCAGAACTGATGCTAAGCTATAAAAGAGAGATTGTTACTTACTTACACCTCAGTACTATGCATCTGCCATCAACCGGCTGAATCCCTAATTGCCTTATGTTGGAGAGGTATGTTGGAGAGGATGATAAATATTTTTCCCTTCTAAGATGTCAAGCAAAAAGAAGTATCTTAATCAGACTTTTACCACAGTGATAAGAGCAGAAGATGCTTTATTCAGCATAGCTGCTGGCCTCTCTTCTCCCCTCCTCTCCAAATCTGGAGCTGACTCTCAGAACTTCAGACTCCTTCTGCTCTGAGACCCACATTTCATTTCACTTGGTGTGCATGAACCAGTCCTTGAGGCAGGCCAGGAGAATGCCCAGTCTGGTGACTGAGAGAAGTTACAGAGCACTGGAGGTGCACTGGAGAGCTGCAGATGTCTCCACTGTGGTGCCTGTGAATCCCTTGTTTCTGAGAGCAAATGCCACCTGCAGTGCAGATTGGTTGTGTCTCTCCTGCTCTACCTTGTTTTTGTAATTTTTCACTCTTTCACATTCTGTTTGGTATTTTTTTTCTTACCCATAACTTCTTGCTTATATTTTCCATTTTTAATCCAACATATTTATGTCTGTGGAAAGGAATGCATTGGTTTGTATGCCTGGACAGACTCCCTTTGAGCTGTGCTTCAGCACTCAATTCAGATCATGCTTGACCACATCAGTGAGCAAGGACATCTTAAATGCTACAAAGATCAGGAGGGAC
This sequence comes from Alethe diademata, assembly GCA_025584955.1. Lineage (NCBI taxonomy): Eukaryota > Metazoa > Chordata > Aves > Passeriformes > Muscicapidae > Alethe > Alethe diademata. The sequence continues at coordinate 43,100,306 of JANRMJ010000077.1, read as the reverse complement.
TCTGGTACCCACTTGTACAGCATAAACCATGGAATCTTACCTTGTAATATTTTACAGCCATCATCATTTTTGCTTGAACTACAGACTTTTCAGAACTCGAGAGTTTTCAAAATGTCTGCCCTTTATGGCAGGTTTTCTGAAATTCCAAACAGTATTTGCTTTTCTACAAAATTACTTACAAATAGATCTAATTATCCATCTAAGATGACATTTGAACAAATGATGACATAAAAGAAAGAAAACATGTGAAACACAACCAAAAGTATGTATATTAGCAGCATGGAGGTATGCAGCTGACCCAACCACATTTCCTCTTTCATAATTTCCATTTCTTAATTCGTCTTTTGTAATGACTTTTTACATCTGAAGTATTACTCAATCTCAAAACCAAAGCAGTGGAGCACTTCCATTCAGCCATAAACCTGTGGTAGCTTAATGAAAGTGGAAAATATCTAGTGACGGAGTGTTAAGTTCTGTATCTCTTGAATATTAGATTGAATTTCTGGTCTTGGGCCTGTGTTCTGCTTTTCAAAAATAATCTCATGTGATAAGCATGCTTGGGAAAGCACATCTACATCTTTAAGAGCATGTTTTCTTCTGAACTATATGTATACAGAGCTATAGCCTCTTGCTAAGATACTGTACTAAACACTGTCATATGCCATAGTTCAGAAGACAGCAGCTCCATAGGGTACTTGAAAGCAGGCTGATTATCTTTTCTATCACTCTAGTTGACTCAAAATAATAACACTGTGTTAACTAGCTACTTTTATCTTTGGTAGTTAATTTACAAAAATTGGAGAAGAGACTATTCTGAATACCGGAAAGCAAGAGAATTTGAGAACAGTCTAAATAACAGTGCTTGTGAGGGACAGACCCCCAAAAAAACACTGGCTGTGGAAGAACACCATGGATGTGATGTATACATACCACAACTTCAAGTTCATAATAAACCAAGATTGTCTGAGCAAACAAATCACAAAAGCCCATTTTGTTATAGGACTATGATAGGTGTTTGAGTAATCCGAACAGAAGCAGAATTAGGCAATCTTAACCCAAGATCACAGTGTACTGTACATAATCTCCAGTCTGTCCTCAGTGCAAGCTGGCCAAAGTTCTTCTTTCGTGAATGTCAACATGACAAGTCAATAGACACCTGTGATACAGGGAGGTCAAAATGGCTGAAAAGCACCTTTGAGAGGAAGGCACGTGGTACATTACTGTTCTTGCTGGGAGCACTGACATGTCTGTATTATGTAAGCTGTTGCCTGCAGCTACTGAATTTCGACAACTGAATTTGAAAAAGCTGCTTTGTGACAACTAGTCTGTATTAATGAGCTATTTATATCAGACAAAATGTGGTCATTCAAGGTTACTGACATTCTGAATATTTTTACATTATAAGCTCTCATTAGCTTTTGAGCAGTTACATGTTTGCATTGGGAAAACTCCTGGGGTCTATTTTCAAAACCAAATTTTGCATCATTTTCACAATTGTTGCAGCAACCCCCTTCCATGAAGTAATACTGCATGAATGTTACCACATGATGTCATAGGGATGCTAACCCATTAAAAAACACAAACCTGTAAATGAAATTCAGTCTTGTTTAACAAGAACTATTACAAATGTTGGCTTTAGCATTTTCATTGAGGATATTTTATTTAAATGTTTCCTTCTTTAGGGGATGGAGGTTATGGAGGAAATTAGGTCAGTTCTACCAAAGTGAAAAAACTGATCCGAATACTGATACATTATTAAGCTGTCCTTAGGCAGTAGGAAAAAACCAGCAAGGGCCTGAGACATTGTTAAAAACAAACTAAGTATAATCACTGCAAAGTTGTAATATTTTAATTTAGGGTGAAATACTTCATGAAGGCTCAAGTTAAAGTGGAAATTTTTTCTTATTTCTTTTGTGTGAAAAATAGTGGTGTGCACTCTGATCTGACAGTATCTATGGTGGTGTCAGAAAGCTGACCCAAGTTTTGGTCCCTGAGCTCTTGCCATATGATGCTGCATCTGTCCAAGAAATAACCCAACAGGGGTTACAGGCTGGGGCCAGAATCTCTTTCCCCCCTTATGTGTGAGCAGAAGTATGTAGCAGATGTACCCAAAACCACCACGCTGTCACATCCTCGGGACATATTGGGTGAGTCAATTGAAACATGCCTGGTGTTGCTGTTAGGACACACAAGACCTACGTGCCCTCTGTGTGCCCCCTCTTCCCTCCAATGTCAGTTCTGTCTGAGGTCATTGCTGACACTCTGAAGTCAGTAGGAAGCTGCTTAACACTCTTTAAAGAATAAGGAAAAATAGACTTTTATTTGCAAGTAAAAACTTATATGAGGAACAAGAAAAATATAACTGGATAATCTAGTTTATTTCCTATCTCTTGCACACTGTTCTATATTCTGCTCTAAGTCAATGGGAACTATGATCTGGCATCTTTGAAACAGTGTTACAGGTGTTGCAGCAACTGTATCCTTTACAACTACTAAACCTTAGCAACATACAGTCCTAAAAGTCTCTTTTGCTGTTCCTGCTGCAATATACTGGGATAAAAAGAAATACCAACATGTGTGATTAGTTAATTCCAGTAAAACCACTTGGAACCCACAGCTTATAATTTAAAATGCTCTTAAGACCTCGCTGCCAGTTACTTCTGAGTTCAAAAATACACCAAGCATTAATAAACACTATTTCCTCCACTTTATGAGTAAGTCTGTATACGCTATGAGGCTGACATGTGCAACAGACATATTCCAAACTTCAACAGATTTGTCAAAACCTTGCCAAAATGAGCACCTGGATGAAACATGACATCATCATGGAAGCTCACCCCAAATGTTCCTATCAAGCTGAGAAGGCAGGAAACTACTGATGCTTGTTTTAAATGACAAAAAAAAAAAAAAAAAACAAACATAGATGAAATAGAGTTTTAAAACAGTTCTACAATGTATTTTCTTAAAAAAACGGAGACTGAGCAGCATTTCTCAGGAGTCTCATCAGTGACATCAGTTAAGTGGCAGCAGAGGGATACTGAGGCTCCATCAAGGCAAAAAAAGAGGTGCAGTGGCTTCCAACAGTCTGTCACTTATTAATATTACTTGGTAGTTAACCTTGCTGCTGATTCTGCTCAAGAGGAAGAAGCAGGCTTGAGATGAACTGCAGCAGAGGCTATTCTTTTAGTTCTAAAGAGTTTTATGTAATCAAATAGGATACTGCAACAATTAACTAAAATGATAATGCAAGCAAACAAAAAAGATGCTGAGGTGCACCACATATGTTCCACTGCAGTCACCTTCCACAGCACATACAGCTGCAGTTGTGTGCAAAATGAGAACATCACCTAAGCACCACTCAGTTTTAGTAAATATGATACAGTCACCCAGATACACCATACAAGATATGTGATTGTTTCAATTCTGTACATTGCAGTACTCTTGAAACACTAAACTATTTATCAGTTGTGAAAGGCACAGTTACACAAGCACAGCATAAGTATTACTAGATATACAGCCATCAGCCAACTCTAAACATTGATCTTTAATCAAAACCAGTGGGAGAAAGCACCCATTAAAGACCAATGAAACAATCTGGTTCCAGATTCTAGAGTACTCTATCTGTGAAATCTATGTATTTAGCTCTAGGCAGCTAAAAAACAGGTGACAGCAGCAGCTGTTTTAAATCTCCTGCAGTGAAGTCATGAAAGTGGTAGCAACTTAGTAATTGCTCAGAGACTAAATAATGCTTTCCCTCAGATAATGCTTGGACAGCTTGGAAAATTCATATAATTGCCATTAATGAAGGCCATCTGCTGAGTTACAAGGTAATCATTTGCAAAAGTTCTCATTCATGCCATCCAGGGCTTGTGAGCAGAGTAGTGCTTCAATCAGTTATGGTAAAGTGGCAAAAGAAACTTCATTTTTTACAAAATTGGATTAATTTTGGATTATATTCACCCTAAAAAATAGCATATATTTTAAGACAATGTGGTAATTAAAAAAAGAAAAAAGTTCTGTGTTTACTGCTAACTCGAGCTTTTCCGCTGAATAAACTAATGGTGCAGTAATTCTGAATAAGCTATCAGTAACATTAGAACAAGTTATAACAAGGTATCAGATTCGCCTAAGGAGAACTCAGCTTCCCAGCCAGCCTAATGATGCATCATGCTAATATAACCATACTGTTTTTGTGACCTGAGGTACAAATCTGAGCTGATAAATCTCTGTCACTTTATTCCTATGTGTTGTCCTATTGCCCTTTTGTTTACTAATTGCCTTATTAGCAAGTTGGAATATCACTTCTTCTCAGTCTGACCAACAGCTCGGTTTGCACGGGTAAATGTGACAGCAGGGGATCTTTAGACGTCAGGCTTCCTACTGAGCCTTAATCACCGTTCTGTGCTGTGAATTATAGCAGTAAGTCTTCTCAATACATTTTTTTTTCCCAAGCTTGTATCTTATAATTTAAAAATTTCAAAAGCTGGGCTTGTCCTGTGGAGATGACAGGCTGACCAGAATTGTATTTCTCCTCCTCTAACAAATACGCAGCTTCCAGGAAAAATAAAGCATTAACACAGGGCAGAATTTGGACTCTGGGGCTTACTGTGGTGCCAATTGAGAGAATTTGGCCTGGTGCACCTCCATTTTATAAGAACTCATGAGGCAGAAAATAATGAAATTCTGTTTTCAGAGACTAGGTCTGGGATGTGAAGGAACAGCATTATATTCCAAACTGAACAAACAAGTTTTAAGATTTTTGAAATACAATAAAAACAGGCACTTAAATGACTACTACATCAAAATCTTAAATTATTAATTGAATATAAGAATTAATGAGGATTTTTGCCTGAGTACAGCTAATGCCCAGATTGTTACATTCAGTATAGCTCTGTAAAAATGGAGTACACCACTGTACCGGGACATCTGAAGTGAATGAACATCTGAGGGTTTCAGCCAGCCTTCTGCTGTCACACATGGCATCACAGTATAGTGATAAGCACAGTATTGCCACATTCAGTTTTCACCACCCAGCAGCCTTCTTCTGGTCCCTTAATATTTGCAAAGACATACATCAGGGTTAGTAATGGAAAGTGTGGGTGGGGAACATCAGGAAATGACCAGGTAAAAACACATTGCACATCAGCAGCACTGGGATTCTGGGTGTTCAGATCACTAAGGCATGGAAATGAAAATCAGAAATTAAAGGAATTAATTCCAAAATACTGACTAGGCTTATTGAATTATCCCACCTAATATATAATGAAACTATGATTTTAATACTATTCAACATAACCAAATATATCTCTGAAGTAACTAGGGAGCATCAGGACCTCATAAAAATGCGTCACTGTTCTGCCATTACCATTTTTATGCCTGTAAGTCAAAGGAGTCTTTAAATGTCCAGGATGCTCTGTTTATATTTTATAGCAAGCTTAAAAAAAAGTTTTAAACTACTGAGGTAGGAACTAAACTATTTTCAAAGACAATATGCTTTCCCAAAGACTAACTTCATACAAGATGGACAAGATTAGAGTACTATGTGTTGATTATTCCCCCTCTGTCAGCAACTGAATCCTGAATTGCTTTTCTGTGATGACGTGGTATTTTGGAGGGAGTCATAACAATATAAAATAATGGTTACTTTTGTGTGTCTGGTTGCCACACCACATTTTTATCTGATTAATTTTGGCATTGATTCACCAATGGTATTCTCTAGTCAGATCTTATTTCAAATAATATCCACACTGAAAAACTTTAGATTTAACCTTGAAATGGAAAATTGAGCAGCAAAGGCAAGCTGGGAGAAAAACAAAATACACCTGAACATTACATATTTAACACACACAAATGGAAATCAGGGAATCAACCTGAAAGAAAACCTTGCTTACCAGGAGATACAAGTGTTTATCAAACTGTATTGTTATTCTCCTGGTGCTTGACCACCAATCATCAGATGTTAGCAGTAAATGAAATTCACATAAACTGCTAAGGCATGTGACATTTTCTTCTTGATGATCCACTGTGTTTTGCTCAGCTTTTTATTCTATCATCTGTCCTCCCAGGTCTTTAGGGTTTCTTGCCAGACCAGAAATTCACCCTACCTTAGAGTTCTTACAACTTCCTTTTGCTGACTTAAAACAATTAAAGTAACTTTATCAATTAGGTTGTCTGGTTTTATGTTGCATATGAATATAACTTCTCAGTAGTTCAATTACACATACGGTTTCACAGCCCTTCATTTATTCCAGCAATCCCCTGGAAATCAGATTATAACATAGCAACAGCTTTAAATAAATAGCAAAAACGTTTAGAAGAGTAAAGGACTTAATGGTATAATGGACAAGATTTGTGCAAGTTTTACCAGATGACAAAGCTATAGAAGGCTAATTAATCTTAATGTAGCTAGGGAGCTTTTAAAATAAGTAATTTTAAAACACAATTAAATTTTTTTTCCAAACTGACTTCTAGTGAGATCAGACTTTGGTTAACTTATTTTCTGGTCTAGGTGTATTCAGGTGAAACGGAAATACCAAGGCCATTATACATTTCAGTTATTTCCATTATTTTCAGAGCTAATCCATATTCCTGCCTAGTGCCAGACAGAATATTTCAGTTGGTGGCACTTATATTTAGCTAAGTGAGAACCATTAATCACCATTTCCTAACATAGCATCCTTGAAAAACGCTAAAGTACTTCTATTTAAATTTCATTCACTCAGTCACTTTTAAAGGAATTATTTCCATGGAATATTAGTGTAGGAATTTGAAATTTGATTTACTAAATAGATTATCATAAATACAATTAATTACAGCCATTAGATAGATTCCTACACATTGGAATGTATGTCATCTAATAACTTTTAGATTAAAGGCTAATGGTTCATAAAAGTAACCTCCTGCTTCTGTGGTTAAAGAATTCCTACTTGCAGAAGGGACAAGTCACATCTAGTTAGTACAGTGTATATTGCATTTCATCTTTGATCCTTTCACCTACACTCACCCCAATGCTGAATTTCTCTGGGACTTATTTTAACAATCAAACTCAATGGACAGTTAGGTTTCCATAATTTCTTAGACTGGAAAGTGAAAATTTTTATTTTCCGAAGTTCCTCCATTATGGTGTTTATAGGATTATGAAAGTCAGCCTTAATCTTTTTTACTAGATTTTCTGACGAAAGAAAATAAGGCTCAGATCTGGCATTATAGAATGAACACAGTACACTGCAGATCTGAATACCTGCATATATATAAAAAGCAGCCTCTTTCAGAATTTGCATACTAACACAAAGCCTACCTCCTCATTCCATTTTGATTACTCCTACAGCTCACCTACCTACAGCTCACAGTCTGCTTCACTCCCACTTTTCTCATTATTACCAGCTGACTGCCATACATTTTCTTGTAATGTCAACAACTTTTCTCCTCTAGTCTGTGTAGGTGCTAATAATGAAAATTAAAATCTAGTTGCTGCACTAAGATAAGAAAAGATAAACAATTGGAGAGAGCATTTGTAGAGAAATTTCTGTCTAGCCTTAGCTGTCTCAAACTCAAACACACTCAGAAAAATCTGTGACACTCAATAAACTCCAGTATACATGAAGAACATACAAGAAGGGCATCCCTGATTAATGACATGACACAGCTCAGATACCCTTCCAGCCCTGTCACAGTGATTGGAGATGGCTAAAAATGTAACGTGATCAAAATATTCCACGCTTTTACACTTTTTTTTAATATACAAGCAATTATTTTCTAAGTTCTCTATGCTCTTCAACTGGTTGAAAAAAGAGTTACATTCTAAATATTTGTCAAGGACTTAATGTAACTGAAAAGAGAAATCACATGTTGAACAACCTTAAGTACTCACAATGTACATATGTCAACCCTCCCATTCTCCCTAAATGAAAAGATTTATTATTGGGTCTTTTATATTTGAAGATTTTTTCCTAAGAAAATATTTACACCCAGTGAATGGTACAATTGATTTGGGTGTAGAAATTTTGTTCTCTGCTAATGATGTATTAGAAGGATATGTTATATATATACACTTAGTAAGAAATAATTTTTTTTTGTTTATGAAGTTGGTAGAACTGTTTATTCATCATCACTCAATTCTTGTGTAACAACTAGTTCCAGTCACGCGCAGCTTGTCTTTACACAATACTCTGTAAAGTCCTTTTGTGCCACTGAGATGATTTTGTCAAGATCTACTTTCAGTTCATTCAACTGAGAATGCATTTTTCTAAGCCAACTTCCTAATTCTTAAATTTTGTGTTTGCTTCTGTTAAAATTATTTTTCAGAGACTAACATAAATTTAAGATTTCACTGACGATGGTGCAAAGACTCAAAGCTGCATTTAACAATTGGAGTACCAGGCTCTGCTGGCTGAAGAAAACCCCAAACATTCCCATAACTTTTCTATGCTCTGTGGTTACTTAAAGAAGCATTTAGTTTGGTTATATGAAAGGACTAGTCAGAATATGAGCTTTTAAGGGTACACAGTGCCATTATTTATTGTCAGGAAACACTATTTATTATTTACTGTCAGGGAACACTATTCCCCTTAAAAAGCCTTGTAAACTTCAATTTAATTAGGTGGAAGCCTCTGTCTGATTCTCATATTGAAGAATATATGCCATAAAACAAAGAGTGTGTTCCATTTTGCTTATTAAACTAATGTCTGTTCATCTCTTTTTTCCTTCCAGCCACTCAGCAATCCACTCAATCAATCTGCTGCTGTTGCCTAGTTATCAGGAGCTCAATTTTGCTACCATTGAGGGAACATTAGATTCCCCACTGATTTCAGCAATGGAGGATTAGTTCCAGGCAGAGGACAGATAAACTAAAACAGAAATTCGTACAGATTTTCTACTAAAAAGATGTTGCCTTCATTAGGGCATTTAGAGCTGCTTCTGTTCAGCAGTCTGAGTCCTTGGTTTACTAGGTAAAATATCTGATGCAATGTTGTATTAAATCATGTTTTCTTTCTAAGAAACTTCTGACAGAAAAGTTTGTCATTTAACTGCTTTAAAGATACTGCTTGTGTGCATGCAGAATAGCGGTGCATCTTCCCTAGCTTGACTTGAAGAAAACAATTACTATTTATCTACTGTTGGGCAGAGCTTAGGAAGGCCCTGACCACAGTTAGTACTGGAATGATCACAGTTCTTAGCAGTATGACAAGGATTTCTGACATGAGGAGCAAAGCCCACTGGGACCCAACCACTGGTAAGATTCCTGTCAGCTCAGTTAACTTCAGCCTTGCCCCTTTTGGCTGTCACTGCATTCTGATTTTGTCAGCACCTCCCTATCACACACCTGAGCTCACAGGAGGCATTCAAGCTTGCACTGACCCAACCTGACATGCACCCATATCCCTGTACAGTGCTGTACAGGTTACCACAGACCCTCAAATAGCAGGAACAGAATACTAAATTACTAATTAATGACCCTTTCTCCTCAGCAAGGCTAATTGACTCAGCCTTGATGTCCTGCTGACGCAACTGTTCTGCATCTGCTTTTCAGTAACTTCAACATTCTGCACAGTAGCAGGCAGCTACAGACACTTCTCACATCCGTCATCCGTCATACAACATCGCACTGAAAGGCAAATATGCTTTTCTTTACAGGTGAGGAATGTTAGTCTGAGAAATAACTATAAGTCTCAAATTCATACCTCTCTGATAGCTGTACAAAACTCACTCTGCAGCACCTTCTTTAGTGACTGTAGCTTGTGTACTGGTACTTCTCCAGATTCCTGCAGTTTCTCCAGTAACTCAATTGCCCTTGCAACATCTGAGTGGGGAAAACAAAAGGGATACAGATCAGTATAAACAGTGACTAATAAATTACTAAAAAGGGCACACTGACTGTCATTTTAAATTTAAAACCAGCTTTACCAACACATACTGTATTGGCCTTGTGTCATACCAGACTTTGCTAAGCAACAACACTGCTGCTGAGAGATCCAAACCCCAAAGTACCGACAAACCATGCACATACATGTACAACAGACAGAGGTTCAATCTTAGTAGGAAACATTCTTTGGAACAAAGATACAAGTTCAAAGTGGCTAATCTGTATTAGAATTAAAATATTTCTATATTTAATCTATATTTTAAGCAGTCCAGAGGGCTTAAGCCATACTGAATGGTGAGTGGGATTCTGGTCTGGCTGAACAGTACCAGTATCGTGACTCAATTTTTTTCTCTTTAACACTAGTTCCTAATTTACACAGCTATTAGTAAAATACACCAAAAAAACCCCGAACCAACCCATGAGATGCCCAACAATCCTTTATGGCTGGGGACACGGAGGAGCAAGAAATAGTGGCTGGTCTTATAGAGAGTAGCCTAGTCAAGCAAGGGGCACACTGTCTTACATTAGGAGTGAACTGAGCAAAACACCCTGGTCAGTCTTCGGGATGGCAGAGCTTAAACAGAGGGGATTTTCTCCTCTGCCACTTAAAAGACTGCCTTCCAGCTTTCCCTTTAAGTTTGCTGGTAGAGTTGAACCTGGCAATGCTACCATCTTGGCTGTACAGACATTCTCACACCTTCTTGTCTTTTGCACAGTCACCCTAGTGGCAGTTACACCGCTCTGCCAAACATAGGTCTGTATCCCAGTGAAGAAAAGACAGCAAAGTATTAAATGATAAAACAGTATTTGAGGCATTTTAACTCTGTGCTTTAAGTAAAGACCCCTGTCCCCACCTTCCCTTTCAACCACACAACTCCAGAATTATTACAATGTCTAGAAGCAACCTTATATAATTGTCCTTTCCAATGACAAAGATTGTACTGTTTGTGACTGGGAGATTATGCTAATTGAAACAGTTCTTACAATCCTTGGCTTGTAACTGAGCTATACTGTCTGATGCAACAAAGACATGAGAAATCTTCTGGAAATAGAAAAAGACATGACAGTGGATGAGCTGCAATAGGAAAAAATATCGTAATACTAAATTTGTGTTTATAAGAAAAACATTTTTATCCACTGCATCAATGTTAGGAAAAGAGAAGGTGACATCACAAAAAATTTACCATTTAATTAAAAGAGGCAGGCAGCTATTCAGCATGGTAGTTTCTGCCTTAGTAGATTAACAAACACCTAATTCTCAAGATTTTTTAGAAGCATCTGCCAAAAGGTAGCTCAAATCATGAGAGGAAGCATGGCAGAAAGGACAGTGTTTCTTTCAGGAAGATGGTTCCACTTAGTGAGCTGTAGCTTGAATGGCAGAGCAGTCTTGAAGGTCATAGATTTTCAGATGAAAGTAACCTGATTCTGCATTCAACAACAGCACCTGAGCTTTTGCCCCAAGTAGTGCTTTAGCTGCTACTGGGTGCCCAGTCCATGTTATCAGATCACAGCTATATCAAGCACAATCCCTCTAAAACACTTACTGAAGTGATGATCAGAAAGCTAAAAGGAGATCTGGGATAATAAGGCCATGAAAATCAAGAAAAAATTAGATTCTAGAGAGAAGAATATGACTGATAAGAGCTCATACATCAAAGAAAATGGTTTTAAGATTTAAGTAGCAGTAAATACATTTTTAGCAAGAACCATTTCAGTAGAGTGCAAAAGAATGACAAAACATAAATACCATGGAATCACAGAATCATTAAGGTTGGAAACCAAATATGAAAACCTAACACATTTTTTAATGTTCTCAGTAACAATAATGTTAACAATGATTTTTAAACAAAGCTGTTGAATGATTTGCATTGGAATTTTTCTTTATCTGTCACACAAGATTTGTAGCTAGTTAAGTACTGAATCCACATTCCCCAGTTATTACTACTAGTTGGTGCAAACTGATATTTCAGACAGCACAAAGCAAATGTATGATTTATTCTGAAGAAGCTTCAACAGCCTACCATAATAGATCAGATAAAGCCTCAGTAATTCATGTTATACACAAAAGCTATTGACATAATCTAAACCAGACTGAGGTCTTACCCAGTCCAGTTCAGGTAAGTTTTGAACTTTGCCTCTCACTTTACAGCTAGAGCTGTAAAAAATAATGCCACAGATGGCAGATTGGTTGCTATTTTGCAGGTATTTTGAAGTGTCATCACTACACCTGAAAGTTCTGGGAAACAGCCCACATTTCTATAGTCCTGAAATAAACTATATTAAATAAAAAACTTGCACTGATTGGAAGGAAACATAAAAAGCTTTAGGTACATTAATCAATCTAAAAGAGGTAAGTAAGGTCTAAACATTTCCCTAGGGCATAGGTCAGACTCTAGATGATAATTAATCACTCTTTAAGTGATGAGTGTTACAATGCAAATGATAAATTCATCTTCTGGTTGAAAAGTCTAGCATGAGTGTTTACTACACAGCCTCATAGGCAAAACTGTCATTTGTCAATACTAGATTACTTAACTTTTTGACTCAGAAGTGACTGGAGGTAAAAAAAAACCAGAATATCCCCACAGTATTCTGATTTTTCACACCTTTTCGTCCATCATGCTAAAATTCATGAATGCCAATGCCCAAGTTCTTGCTTTGATTTATTATTCATCTATCCTAAGCAGTCTTCTTTCTCTTGTCACCACTAGGCCCATAGCTCACTCAATTTGGCAGTGACTTGTGGGATATTGCTCACAGAAGAGAGAACAGTATATAAATTACAGAAAGAAAATGAGGTGTATGTTCAGGGCCAAAGCTGTTGGTTATGAGCTGATGCTTTGTCAGGAGCAAAACACAACACTTTGCAGAACACAGACTACATCGAGCAGGCTTAAAATGTAAAAACGTGACTGCATAAAATATGACCTCATGAAACAGGCTGTATTTCTTTCCCATTAATAACTTTGAAGGGGAAACTTCAGCACAGGTTAAAAAGGGAGATTTAGCAGTGCACAAGAACTTAAGTGATGCCCAGGCTTCTTCCTGATAGTTCTCTCAAGGTGGGCTCCAGCTAAAACTGGAGTAAGTGCTTGCTCAGAGAAGTGATATTATGACTAGCAATGAGCAACACATTAAATAAATTACATTTAAATTTAAATTACATTAAATAAAGCATATAGCAGGGAATCTGCCCCTGTTGAAGTCAGTTAGAGGGCACTGTCATATGTTTGACAAATACTGCTATGATAATTTTCTTGTCTCCAAGCCAACTTTGATTATAAATCTAACTAGTTTTGCTTGTAAATGCTATCACCAAGGATTTGTTCTTAAATAGCATTTTCTTACATACTTGTGAAAAGGCCAAATAAATGGAAAGAGTGTGTATTTACATAGAAATATGTTACAAAAATTACTAGAATTGTGTTAAAATTAGTTAAGTTCTATTTAAATGAAATACCCTTACTTTTTATCTCTGTATATTTCCTTTGTCCTCTGTTGAAGCAAAGATAGTTATTTTTGAAAAGGATTGTTTTGCCTGCTCTCAAACATTTTCCAAAATATGAACTCCATTAACATGAAACTCATGCTGATGTGGTTATCATCATTTTCCCCATTCATATCCCACAAACTGGTAGGAATTGACTGATGATGTAGATAGAATCATTCCTTTGTATTCTATGATATGTACATCTTAAAAGGAAAATGCACTTATTTGCTCCCCTTATTAAATTCAACTCTTAGCACATTTTAATTTTTTTTTCTCATACATATGCACAATTCCTCTCTCTCCCATTCTGTTTAACATTCATTCCTCTTTTTTCTTTTCATCATCATGCTTGCCTACAGCCTTTCAGGAACTGTACTCTTTCAGTGTGGTAGGTCATGTTTATCAGTAGAACACAGAGAAAGCAGGGGGCTGAGGGTGGGTGGAATGTATTTTATCAAGTGCACTCATCAGAAGAAAAGCATGACTCAGAAAAAAAAGATCTTCATTTCACGCGTTCTTTCTGTATTTTCATTTGAATGATGTTCCACTTGCACTGCTAGCAGGACACAAGCAGAAGATTACTATACAAACCCTTGGAGAAACCACTAGGACATAGAAGTGGCAGGATACAGTACTGCTGTGGAACACTGTATACGTCACGTATACATATATATACAGCTGAGTTGCAGTTGAAAAAAAAAGTCATCTGGCTTTTGTCATTATCTCTTTCTTCTGTTATTTATGGTTTTCACCTGCTGGCTTTTGTTCAAGTGAACACTGTAGACTGATCTGTTTTATTTGGTAGACGTTTAAAAAGTAAATGCTTTTTCTAATACAGCTTTTACAACTTGAAAGCAAATTATGAATCCACAGAATGAATCCTGGCTGGTCTGAACTTTGTGCTCTTTCACATTACCACTAAAATTGAGTAGACTAGGCTTCAGCACACTGCAAACTGTCGAGGCTGAGGTTTTACTTTGGTAGATTTTGTGCATGGTTTGTGTTTGTTCCAGCTTAGCCAGGTTGAAAATTATTGGGAAAAATGTAGTAAATTATTTTAGCATGCTAAATGCATCCCATTTAATACCTGTGTGACTCTTGAAAAAGAAGGTATATGCATGTTTTATACTGCAAAATTATCTACCAAGATGTGTCTACCTAACCTTCCTTTTTTGTGCTAGTCTATGAGAGAATTGGTCTGCCATCTTTAAAATAAATATATTATCCTCTGACTTAAGAGAATATTAGGCAGCTAAACAGTAGCTGCAATGCTATGTAATATCAGTTTGGGTCAAACCAGCAACCATAGAAACACAGTGTTCCTTTATTCTGCTAAGTACTCTAGAATTAAGCTGTTGGGTTGCTCCCAAAGCCAAAATATGGTGACCTCTTGTATTATCAAGGTATTAGAGAATAGGTTTCTCATTTTCTTGAGGTCTTTCTATGCCTCATTCCTGTTAATTCTTGAGACTGTCAATGCATTATTATGCTGGTTACTAGGAAAAGTAAATGTGTTGCACAAACACCAGCCTTTAATACCTCAATGAGGTAAAACATCACTACAAATTGACAGAAGGATACTTGCTAAGTATCTAAAATATTCACTAGCTTTACGACGGCATTACAGAATAATAATCCTGGAAATTTGCAAGCTCTGTTCTGTTGTGCCTGAAGACCTTTAATCAGGCTGAAGGTGAAGAATTTGCATGACATAACAGGTCCTTATAATTGCCAGTTGTTTTTATTCCTCTAATACTTGCATTCAGGTTTAGTTATTCCTTTAAGCTCATGAGAATACATTTCAGAATTCTTAATGTTATTCTGTCAACTTTTTATCATAATTCCACAGGCCTACACAGGATGCTTTATTATATTTAGCAATCTTCTCCAAACACTATCAAATGACAGCAGGTAAGCAATGGTTGGAAAATCAAAATTCAGTGGTGATTAGCAAAGTTCATTTATAATTCATAGCCAACAGCAATAGTACATTGTATCAAAGTATTTATGTGACTTCATGCTTAACACCAGCTTTGGAAAAATTTCAGTGTCTATCTCTGGAAAATGCTCTGTATTACTAGAGTTCTGCTGTCAGCCACTGATTTATACAACATGGTAAGTCTTACTCTTACAATACCAGACTGTCCAATATGCTTCTATTCACCTCTCTGGTGCCTCACTATCAGCATAGTGCTCTCCTAAATTCAGAGGTCCTTCCATTGACTTAATATATTTATTTAGTCTAATCTAGAGAGCTGAGAAATGTTATGGGAAAAAGAAGCCTTTTTCCTAATTTAAATTGATATGTTTGTCTTGCCCCAAATTTCATACTAATCAGTAAGCGTAAAGATGTACTTCACCATGGTAAATTACACTCAATGTACAGGGAGCAATGAGCTAAACTGCTAGAAAACAGCAATATTATTTAACACTTCATCTTATGCATCTGCAAGGTCTATTCAAATTAATACGAAGCAGTAAGATTAAGCAAGAATAATACTACCAGTGCTTTCACACTCCGGTTTAGATGATATGGGTAGCAGTTACAGGTTTAAGGCATTGTCACTTTACAGTCCTGCGGTTAGACATTACTATGAATACATAAATAAAAATAACAAAGAACAGCCCTACACAGCTTTCATGACTCATCTTGTGGGGAGGATTTCAGCTGCCACACTTTTGACGTGGACACGGACAGCTCAGCCACTCACCCCCAACTGTAATCACAGTCAATGAGGAAGAACACACACTTTGAGGCTACAATTCATATGACCTACTTTACATGAAATGAATCATACTCTGGTGTGCTTTTTCCCTTTGTTGACTATAAAGGAAGACTAGATGATTACCTCAGATGTGAATGCCTGCATCCTACATATCAGACACCTACATCAGTAGATATAGATACATCAGTAGATATAGATATCTGTCCAGATACACAGAGAAAGACTCATGCAAATTAATCCCTGTGCGGTCCAGGAGACATCATACCTCAGAAGAGTTACATTTGATGAGAGAAGTGTCATTACAAGGCAGGCCAATGTGGTTTTGATTTAAAGCTTTTTAAAATGCCTTAACTAATTACTTTATGGAATAAATTAGTTTTTTTTTTTCTTCTTAATGTATGAGAAAAATATCAGAAAATCATGACCTATAATTGAGTATATGTCTGTCTGTCTCATTTTGCCCGATGTGAGATGACTGCCCTCAACAACATTAATGGTATATCCCCATGAGTTCCAACATGCATTCCTCCAATGCCTGGGACAGACTCATTTTCTCTGGCTACTCATCAGACCTTGTTTTAGTCTATATGTTTGAGCCAAGCACAGACTGCAAGCACTAGCTTCTCAGGCACACCACAGGCACCCAAGTTCTCTGCTTCAGTCCATATTTCAGACAGAGCCTGTGACCCAACTATTGCACAACCTAAGACAGTGTTATATACCACAAGTTTTTCCAGCAGCTTTGGCAGCAAACAAGACAGGCTGGTTTGAGATGTCTTAGATGTTTTGCAAAATAACTTAGAGAAAGGACACAGTTTCTTTGCAGAGGCAGCGGTGCCATCTGTGATCACAGAAAGCAAACTGTCTTGAGACCCCTCAATCCAGTATCCTCAACACCACAAAAGCCATTCAGTGCTCTCTTCAGATACTTCAGTCACTATGGCTGCTTTGGACAAACACTGAAATGATGACATTTCAGACAAACTGCTCCTGAATACTCTGCTTAGCTCATTCAAACACAACATTCAAAAGGTTCCCTAAATTGAAAAAATATGCTGTGTTCTCTGAACCTTACAATGTCTTAAATAATCTTGTCCTGCTTCTTACTCCACTGAGTTTCCACTGGTGATTTCTGTTCTTATCCTCAGCTAGGGATTTTCATAGCCTTAACCTAGCATGAAGGCCAACTGTGAGCACCATATTTGCTTTACTTTGATCACTCTTCTAAGCATATTCTTTACCGTACATAGATAGAACTAGTCCAATTTTTTTCTTGAAGCCTTCACATAACTACTGTAAGTCACAGGAGCATCTTTACCAGCAATTCAAGATTTGGTTTGCTTGTGCATGTGTGAGATTGATCTGTAGAGTAAGTACCTAGAGCTATTAAGGGTTCAACAGTTACTTAGAAAAAGTGTCATGGTACTGTCACATTTCCAGTGCTGATTTTTAAAGAAATAATAATGAGTCATAGAACAGTAAAGCAAAAATTAACGGATCATTTCATTAAGTTTCACTGACTTAATTCAAGGCCTGAAGTGCAATAATGCAATTAGAGTTTTCAAAGATGAACATTTAAAATTAACCTTAAATTCTAATAATTTTTAAACACTGATACAATTTTTCTTCTTCCAAATTATTAGTTTCATCGCAATTTCTAAAGCAATCACAATGAGGAGGTGCATAAATACGAGTTTGAAAATTTTCACCAGAAGATTTTGCCATCTGTAAGAAAGATAAATTACAGCTACAACAACTCTTTACATTTGACAGCACTCATTGCTTTGTACAGAAGACATTGAACATAGCATTGGTGGAAAAACAAGATACCAAATTTATCCTTTAAGAGGAAAGATCAAAACATAAAGCTGAAAATACAAAGAACAGAAGAGCACTGAAAACGGTGGTATTTTTCTAATGCAATACTTATAACACAATCTTGGTATTTTTCCCTAAATTAGCTGTAGAGAAGAGGGAAAGTAAGGCAAAATTCCTTTTTAAAAGATAAAATTTCTTCCCTTTGTATGTAGTTTTGACTTTATAATGTTTCATCATACCTGCTCTTCTTGATCATAACTATGATTTATAGTTAGCCCTCACTGACGAACAGAACAGCTGAGACATGATTTGGATCCTTTCTTTTTGACTAGGCACAGCTGGCTACAAATATGGTACAAAAAGAAAAAAAAAGAACAGTTTTTTTTAAAGTTTATTTTGTATTCAAGTAAGTATGTATTATTTATATAAGAAATATACAAGCATTTATTATTTATTGTTTCTTGAAGGAAGCTGGGTATTCTGTAGTTTCTGGCTTTGTATTACTTAAATACTCAATCTTTCTGAAAGCATTTATTTAAAAAATAGGGATCACAGATGTTAAAATCCATTATTTACCTACATACGACATGTGAAATGATGTACTGTCCGACTTCTTGAAACTGTGAAACAACAAAAAAAAATCCTTTGAAGGAAAGCTGTAACTTGTTGAGAAATTCAGTACGGTGAATACCGCTGGCTTTAATTCATTAAGTTCCTACAAGTTGAACTATGTGAAAGCAAGAAAAGTGCCTGCTGCCTTCTGTAGCAACAAACATCAGCTAAAGTAATGCCTTGATAACTTCACCAGCCTCTCTGTCTCTTGATCACACCACTTGATCTTGTAGGATGAGCTCTGCGTCGGCAGACACCGTTCACAATGCTGGCACGAAGCTCCTTTAAAAACTAAACAAAAGCACTCTGGACACTTAGCTGGAATGGCAAATGTAATCACTTTAGAGGTTCTGATCCCAGATTAAAAGAAAAATAAAGGGTTGATACATTAACATAACCTGAGGACTTGGACATAATATTTCCTTTTGTGTTTTAAACCTCAAATATATAGTGGAAAAAAATTCAAATCAGTGAAGGAATTGAGAATTTGACTAAGCTAGAAGCAGAAAACAAATTATTACAAGGAATAAGCTAGCCTGAACAAAGAAAAACAGAAGGAAAAACAACACACTTTTGTCTTAACTAAAATCCATTGTCTTGCTCCCCTGCCTAAGCAAAATCAAGTATTTATACACACTATGTGAGCATCACGAAACAAAATTATTGGCCATATGGGCAACCTCATGCCTTTCCCACACTGCTACTTCCAGTGTGTGTTTTTAGTCTGCATCACAGATTTTTGTTGGCAGGGAAGAAGACAGGAGGAGCAGAAAAAAAGGACCCAACAGGTGTCTCACAAAGGGAGGTAGGGTTATCTTAGGGATGCTAATTCTGCTTCACAACAGGCATTGTGTGTTGAGCCAAAGCAGTAACTCTCACTTTTTTCCTGCTTGTATGTCATTACCAGAGTCTCCCGCTGCCTCCCCTCAGTTCTTATCTCTCCAGCTAATCTTAGCCTTAAATCTCTTCATGTGATTACCAGAAAGATGAGAAAGATGGCTGTGGGCTACTGGCAAGTGTACATAGTGACAATACAAATTGTCACTTGAAGTCTAGAATCAGAATTTTATCTTCTATTTTACTACATGGTATGAGAGTCTAATGAGACCACAGTGAAAATATGTAATTTTTGCAAAACAATGGGTGCAACAATAATTACATACACATGTTTTGACACTTTATTTGTAGGTTTAGGTAATGCGAAGAGAGGTAATATTCTGTCTTAAATTTTTGTGGATTTAACAATACTGCTTTTTGCATAGTGAATCTCTCTGGTACTTGGTTACATTCTAGTCATTTCTCAGGAAAGAAAAAAAACAAACCCTGCTCTTTCAACGTGTGTAGGTGAAAACCATCAACATCAGGAAGAAAGTGATATAAATAAAATCCTTTGTTAATAAATCCCTGCAAAATGAGGCAGTACAGATTAGCCGCTGGCAGATTTCAACAACCGACCACTGTCAGCTTTCAGTTTTGAAATAAACATGATCTTCGAAGAAAGCTGTGACTGTTGAATTGCTGCAGCAAGTTACAAACAAAACCTTGGAACAGAAAACCCGTGTGAAAGAGAGAGCACACTGTCACCTTTGCAATTCTGTTGCTTGGTGTCCTACATGTTGAATGATCCCAAGAATTGAAACAAGAGTACTAGAACTCCTCTCAGGTTGCAGCTTGATTTTCCAAGGTGCCTACCTAAGACATGAGGGGAACACACTTTCACATAGTTGTACTAGTAGGATGCAAAAGGTGATGTATAGGAACACCACAGCTAACACTATCACGTTACAAGACTGTCAGGCTAGAGAGGAGATCAGGCATAAAACCACCTATTTTTCCAATGACTACTTCATAGACTTGAAAGCCACCACGCCCTCTCAAGTTTCTCTGGTCTGTCTCTGTGTAACAAAGAACAGCTACATTATCTTTTTACTACTGTGCTGATTCAGTAGGTACTGTTTCACAAAAACATAGCTGCCAAGTCTACTGAAAAGTGATGAGATGACGATATATCCATTTCTGACTGCTGCTGATGGCCACAGTTATCCACCTAATCTGTTTCAAGTACATTCTTCCCCAATGCTTAACTGATTGTAGAGGAATTGATTCCTTAAGGTCTAGGAGATCTACTTTTTCAGAAGACATGCTTGAAATAGAAAATTAAAGAGTTACTGGATGTGAAGGATTAGTGATTAAACATGGGCTTTTATTGAAAAGAACCAATAAAATGTAACTTTGGTTCAGGAGAAACAAATTAAGAGCCTATTTTCTGCAAAACTCTTTCTTCTATAATTATCCCTGTTTGAACGGAAACAAAATCAATGCTTTGATGCTGTGTGTATTCATGGATACTTCATTGATCCATCTTCTAAAAAATAAAGAAAAATCATCCTCTGATCTCTTCTTGAGACATGGTATTCCAATCAAGATTTTTTTAATTTCTGTTTTCTAATCAAGATGTTTTAATATCTTTTTTCTTATAATTATTAGTAAAGTAGCAGTGGGGCAACAACACAATATAAGAAACCATGTGCATGTCCTGGTAGCTTAGCTAAGCTGCATTTGAGAAATTTTAGGTTTATTTAACCACTCCCTTTTGGACCCTGGTAAAACAAGTTCTCAAATATGTACATACATCTCCCTCTTTATTTAACATCTCTAAGAGCCAAGCTTGTGGTTTATACACTCAGTAAAATACTGTTATTAAATGTAAATGTGTGTATATGTAAAAAATATCAATCAAATCTTCTCATCTGAATAGAGAATTAACAGTTGAATGTTTTTCATTCAGAGGCTGACTCTTCAGCAAATGTCTCAAAAGAAGATTACGCTGACTGAGATTAACTTGGAAAATGCCTGGATTTATACATACATGTACAGTTCACAGCACATTAGTAAATATTACTTTTAAAAATGTCAAAAATGCATCATGTAAAACAAATGTTTTGTGAGTCTGCCTTCCATGTGATGGAAGGCAGACTAACAAATTTAGAGTTATGTGCTTCAAAACACTACCTGACTTAGCTTGGTCTCCTCTTAAATCCTTCCTTCTCATTATTTGTACTTCTAACGAGTAACTGGAATTATTAGTTTGCTTAATTCACATTTCAAATTCTATTATTCTATTATGCATTATCTTCAAGAACAGTATTTCGTATTCAAATAACACAGATCAGAAAAAAAAACTTCTACTTATATTTTTTGCACTTGCATGAGGGTCATCTATGTTAAGGAGAAATGGGCATATATGTGTGAACTCAAAGGACAAATAATCCTCTGCAAAAAGCTGATGACTTCACTTGTTACATTTAAAAAAAAACTTTCTTTCTGATAACATCATCAGAAGTTCAACTCAAGCAATAGGATGGAATTAAGAAAATTGTTTATTTACAATGACATCAAAAGATTAATATGTTTTCTGAAGTTATGAAAATGTCTCCCATACATCAGTGTGAAACTGAAATATGTATGACCGAGCATAGGGATGCTCTTTAGAAAACTAATTCTTCATTTCCAACATTATCTGTAAATAGACAGTACACATTTACATCATAGAAAATCATGCCTTCAAATCACGAATACTCTTGCAACATGTTGCAAATGGTTAATCCTGCAACTGCGCAGGCTCTTGTCATAGAAGGTGCTCTTAGAGGGGTCAAAAGCAGGATTCACACAAGTTCACCATACTGTTTTCCTCTACGGAGGATAAATTCAGATAGACTAAAATGATTCATTCACTGCTACCATGTCTAAAGAACATTTTCATCCAGAGAGAGCAGGAAGAATTCAAGGTCCCTGTACTGCCATCGATTTCGAAGATGCCTCACAAATCTGTCCTGACAGCACATCCATCTTCTGCATATTCTGCCTTCTTATTAGTTACGTATTTCTGAAGGAAATGCAACTGAGAATTTAGGGTTTTCCCCCTCTGCACTTCACAAAGATGACTTAAAAACTGCCATGAGTTTTGTAGATGTTTCCATCTGTCCGCATACAGGTGCAGCTCCCAATTTCCATGTCGCCATGCATCACTCTGGGCTGAAGGACAAGGCCCTGCCTACAAGGGGAAGCCCAGCCTAAAAGATGTGTTCTAAGGGTGCCCAGCCATCTCAGGCATATCCTACCTTGCACAGAGTTCCCATGTGCCCCAGCACCTCTTCAGGTGAGGACTCTACAGAGACATTTAAACTGGACATGTGTATTAAATTTTAAACCCATGGTTTTTTACACCACTCATGAACTTCAGACATGTATTTGCTTCCATGACATGACAGAGGGTATTTGCTTCCACTCCAGCTCTAGAATTCCAGGTGGCACAGCTGAACTACACACTGAACTAACCAATGCTTCAACTGCACAGATCCTCATAAAGCGCCCCAGTCAACACCCACAAACCACTGTCTCAATCCACTTACCTTAATCCATCCGTTCAGAAAAAAGCACTTTAAAAAAATCAAATAAATTGTAACATACTGATGTAAAAAACCATGAACATTTTGGCCTGAAACTAGAATTGTCACTTAGTTTTCTGTCCCTATAAACAATAGACTTCTTTTTATCTTGGAAGAATGAATTTGGTTATTTGTATGTCCTCAGTTGGCACATCAAGAAGAGAAATGTTAGACTGGAAGTGTGTGGCACTTGCAGAAGGATTTTTAAATTTTAGCATGCTAGGCTGAAGAGCAAGAGAAGACATCCCCATGACAGACAGGCAGTCAGGCAGGGAACAGCACATCACTTAGCACTGCTCCACAGGGCTTCACCCTGTGCAAAAGAGATCTAGCTTTATGCTGCTCCCCTGTCAAGGACTGTATTTCACACTTTATGAATCTAATTTTCTCTCCCTGATGAGTATGTTTTATTTTTTTTTTTCCAGGATAACACACATTATAATAATATGTGCACAATCTAATGCAACTTATGCTCAATTCAATTTCTGTTTTATACATATATATGGGGACAGATGGGGAAAAATCGCCAATTATGTAGGTTATGTGGATGTAGTGAGAAGAAAAATAACAAGAAGAGATGAAGAGAAAGGAAGAAGGAGTACTCTAGCAAGTATCCATGTATATTAATGGTCAGGTGCCATCTACTACCACATCTGAAGTTTGTCTAACAGCTAACGGCAATTCCAAGCCCATTGATATTCTTATTGTCACTGAATATGGCGTTTTATAATAGATTTTCAGGAAGTTTTGGGACACCCACTCCACTGGAAAAATATTTGCTTGAATTCATAAAAAACAACAAAACTCAGTTATGCATTCCAGCCAAACAGCAAGAAATATTTCAATTTCCAAAGATGTATTTGAAATCAAGAGAAATTTGTTTGTCAATAGCCAATAGCTATGACCTTGTTATGACACTTCACAGTGATTAAAGTATCAGCACTGTACATTGAGTCTATTCAAATTTCTTCTTTTACCCTCAGTCACGTAAAGAAGTGAAACCATCTGTGACATGAATAGTAACTACATAGGGAAAAACATGGTAGGACATGGATTATTAACAAAAGGCAGTTGAAAGTTCCCCTTCATATAAAAAGATATTCCCTTGTTCTTCATCAGGTGGTCTTTGTATAGGCTAATTGTGTATCTGCAAAAACAAGAACATGCCCTTTTAAAGCTGCCATTTTCACTACCCTATTCAGAGGAACTGGGACAGAAATTTTGCAGCAGCTTGAGAAAATACATGGTCAGTTTTCTTTTGAAGCAGATTTTCATCTTGTAAGGAAGAATACAAGCAAAATTTGAATTAAGATAAGGTTTATGAAAAATATGTCAAACATTTAATCAAGTAAAAAAGTTCAGATAGAGAGGAGCATCTATAATGCATAGCTAGAAAGATGTCTCCTTCAATTTACAGGCCTCCATATGACCACTCCTTAAATGTGCACCAAGGGAAGCACAGAAATCTATCTACTCCCTTCTAACATATTTCCAGGAGGGTAATGGTACTTGTAGGAAATGCTTTCATCAGACTGTGCTAAAACAATCTAAGTGATCCCACCCATAATAGGCTTGCTTTAATTTCTCTTTGCTAAGAACGTGTACCTGCAGCACACAGGAACTCACAGGATGTCTTCATACAACCATGAGGAGGCTAAACCGGTTGGGGGAGATGACACTGCCCTTGGAGAAAAGCAGAACATTGCTGCTGGATCTGTATGCAGCATTTGAGACAATGCAGGCTGGTGAGGTGCTGAGAGTCACCAGACAGCAGAAGAACTGAGGATTAGAGGAGGAAATTGGGTTTCCAGTGAAAATGGATAAAGATTAAGGGCAACGCACAGAGCAATGGAGTTAACTGCACCAGGACTTTGAGAAGAGCAAGGCAACAGAAGGCAGCGTGTGAGGGAGACCTGGGCCTCTGGATAATAAAGGGAAAGGCAGCTACTGTTGGTCATGGGATAGGGTAAAGCAATGGCTCTGAGGAAGACAAAGGGCATTGAGAGGAGAGGCAAAGGCAGTAAGATGTGATGAGAGGTTTGCCAATACAAACAAACACTGTCGGAAAATGCCAACTAACTCCAACCAGAGCGGTCTGTCAGTGTCAACAAAGCTCTTATTGAAAACATACCTGTGAAAGAAGTGGAAAGTAAATGTATAGATGTTTTTAAACATTTCTCTTTTGGACAGAAGTGACCATTTTGGGTTTTTTAATGGAGGTAAATTAAGCTGGGAATGTACTTTAAAATCCATAACCTTGAATGTAAAATAATAAGAAAAAAATCCCAAGTTTGTTTTTTTTTGCTTGTCATTTCATTGAAGACATTACCGTAACTTTGTCTTAACTTGAAACAAGGTATAGGTCCCTGTATCTTGAAGGTTTAAGCTTTGAACCTGCCTGGAAAATCGCACCAGTTAGCTCTGATGGACACCAGAGATTACCGATGGGATGCTATTGATTCAGGGTGTAAGATACTTGCAATAAAGGCAGGAAGGGAGCACTTTCTCAGAGAGAAAACTTACTTGGCTGTTGGAAGATATCCAGTAGGCACCTTCTTCTCCCAAAGCTCCCAAATGCTGGGGCCACCTTCCCCAAAGTGGTACCACTCCTTGCTACAGTGCCTTAGATTTACTTCCCGAAACAGTTGCTGATTTCTTCCCCTCCTCCCAACAGAGCACCACGCAAAGGTCAGGCAAAAGCCTTAGAGATTAAATTGTAAGTGATTAAAATTTCCATTATTTTGTGAACTTGTTCTACATATTAAAGAGTCCTAATGGAACTTGCACACATTTGTGCAGGTAGAAAGGCACATGATGATAGGAATTAAGGAAATTAATTCCTGTGCTTTTGACTGAAGTAATCTTCCAGAATATAATTGTCTTTCAATCATTCACACACACCATGCCCTTCACCTTTAAATGGTAATTCATTGTACCATACAGGTTTTGAATGCCATTTACATCAGGCTTTAAGAAAGCTCCCATCTATGTACTAGAATAC
>JANRMJ010000077.1:43042817-43071501 GCA_025584955.1 Alethe diademata | reverse complement strand
GGCGAGGGCGGGAGCTGCGCAGCGCCGCGGGGCGGGGAGGACCGGCGGGGCCCGGCCGGGGGCGGTGGGCCGGGCCGGGCCGGGCCTGGGCAGCGGTACGGGGAGCAGTGTGCATGGGTGAGGCCCTGCTCCGAAGGCTGCCTGCGGGGAAGGAAAATCCACGCGCGGAGCCGGGACAGGCGGCTCCTGGCATTGTGCGGGGCCTTGGATTAAGGGACATATGATGTTGCCACCCTTTGGATGGACCACGGCGTCGGCCTCATCAGCCCAGCCATCACTTCTTCTCTTAAGTGCTGTGTGCGGCCGGCCATTCTTAAGACACCCAGCACACACACCGGCTCTCCACCGCCAGGGGCTGGTCACAGACACGTGGCGGCCACCTCTTGTAGGTCAGCTGCTGCTTGTGTGAACAGGGAGGCCTCTGGTAAAGACCATCCACGAAGGTGGAATTTCGCTGGAGTTCTGCTTTTGTCGGCAGCTTTCTGGTTTTTCTACCCTTGTCGTCCAAGAAGAGAAAGGAGGTGGTCAGCTGCCACCCAAGAAAGGTGTGACAGTGTGGCAGAGTTCTACTGGGTTTCTGCTGCCTTCTCTTTGGTGGATGATGGTGTAGAGGAATAAATGATTGAGTGAAAAATAGTGTCCTATTTAATTTTCCCTGTGCAGCACCTGTGCACCTTAGGCTCATTTGGAATGCTGGGATAAAGAGCATTCTTCTCCTCATCCACTATTTTGTCTGTACCACAGAGGACTTGAAAGTACAGCCGTTAAAGGTTGCACATGAATAAAAGTTTTCAGCTGCAAGGGTATTTAAGCACTAGTATAGAGAATTTGGGAAGCTGTGGAAAAATTGCCATTAAAAGTTTTCAGAGCAGATTAAAAATACATTTTGCTGTTTTAAAATTAGAGGAGTTAAATAATGTATATATGAACCACCCACTTCTGATAAATTGAATTCAGCACAAATCCATCTAATTAACAGATCTTTTTCAACATAAATTATTCTGTGTTCTCTAATAAAGTCTCTAAATCGTTAGTAAGAATTATCTGAATAGCTGGATTCAATTGTTAGATTTTAAAAATAGTGTGTTTTAATGCTTCTGCAAACAAGCAATGAAGAACCTAATGGTTACTTCAGGACTGGAGATTGTTTTTGGTAGGGATGCTCTTATGTAGCCCATTCAGTGTAAGTTCTTTTTGAGATGTTGCCAGAAGGACAAGGCAATCCTTTAATATATAAATAAAGAATGGCAAACACAGAAAGGGAAATTTCTTCTGTGTGTAGTATCCATAAAGCAACTGACTGGAATTTTGTGTCCAGGTGTGATGTTTGCCTTTCAAGATAGAAAATCAGTTTTCACATGAGATTGAAGGACCTTAAACAAAGTTTATCAAAGAAAAGGGATAAGAAGGAAATGAATCACTGTATGTAGGAAGAGGCATAATATTGGAGGGATTTAAAGTCATTAAGTTTATAGTCTTATGACATAAGGTAGATCCCATGACCGGAAGTTTAACAAACACAACCTTGAGTAAGATGTGCTGTTCTAGCTATTACGGTAATATAGGGATCAATTACTTGTGACTGCTTGAAATCTTACCAAAAATCAGAGGTCTTTATAAATGGCTTGGTTTGATCTAACTTCTAAAAAAAATACAATGGCGGTGGTATTCAGGAGGTTAGATGAGATAATGAGTATGATCTGTTACTCTCATGACTTTTATGACCCTTTGTCTTCCCTCAAGAAATAGTGCTACATGGGCCAGAGAATTATTTCTGTGCAGTACAGTGCAATGCAGTGTGGAAAAACCCAGCACCTCTGAATGCACTCAGTGGCTGCCAGAGTAGCACATCTAAGCTTTTCATGGGCTAATTCATAGAATCAAGCAATGATTTTGTGTTGTAAAGGACCTTAAAAACTAATCAAGTTTCCACCTCTGCTCCTGCCATGCTGAGGATCATCTTCCAGTAAAACAGGTTGATTAAAGCCCCATCCACTCTAGTCTTGAACACTTCCAGGGGTGGAACATCCATGTTTCTGGGCAACTTTTTTCCAGTGTCTTAAGTATCCTCATAGTGAAGAAAGATTTCTAATATCTAATCTAAACCTTCCCTCTTTCAGTTTGTGCCTTGCACTTCAGCATAACTGAAAGCAAAGATTGCAGGGGTATTGTAATGTTTCATGAATGCTCAGAAGACTGAGGATTTTTGTCATCATTCAGATTTGCTTTTTGAGTAGCATTTTTCATCTAAAGGGGAAAGAAACCTTCAATTAAAAAAAAATAAAAATCCACAGGATATTTTCCATGCAGTTTCCATGGCAGAACTTGCTATTTGAGAAATTCGAAGGTTTTAACAGCAGCTTGTTTATTGGGCAAAGAGCTGCACTGGTTGCTCATAAGAAATGTGATTTAGTGCTTTCTGAGAACTATATGCGTTTCTCACAAGTACAGTTCATTTTGTCCCAGGAGAGCCATGTCATCTCAAATAATATTTCAGGTGAGCTGGATGCACAGCTACCATGGATGCACAGCTGTGTTTAGTTCAGTATTTTTCCACTGTATTGCCCTGTACCACAGAACTGCATTTCCCTGCAGGACTAATTTTACATTCTAATATTGTGTAATGGATTACTTTTTGTAGATTGTCCAATTACTGGTTTTTTTCCCAAACACTGAAATCAATTTGGCCTTTTTTTCTTTCCAGTTTTGCTGAAGATTTAATTGAAGTTGACAACAGTTAGAGCAGGGTCAAGCTTTGCCAACATTCTCCTTGGGCTACATTGAAATTCAGGTGGAGGGTCTGCTCTGAAGAGTGAGTTTCCACCTATAATCTGTAGAATCCTGTAAGTGGATGTAGCCTCTTAAAAATTAATTACTGCAAAAGCTAAGAAAAGCAAACCTGTTGCTGGTAGGCCTACGTTTGCAGTTGGGAAAAGTGGGTTGTGCCTTGGTGGGCACGGTCCCCCCTTTCTTTTAGGCAGGGAAGCAGTTTAAAAGCAGTTATAAATCTTCAATCTGTTATTACCATTGGATACACATGAAATCTGAAACCTGAATCCCTTTTTTACTCTGTCTTTACTTATTTTGTCTGTTTTAAGAATGAAATTATCACTTTGTCAGTACTGAGGACCTTTGAGAAAAGTGAAAATTATCCTTTGTGCAACCAGAGACATCTTCAGTTAGTTAGTTTAGTGCCAGTAAAATCTTCACCTGAAAGCACTCTACCTGTAGTGGAAATATGCCCATAATGAATGAATTCACATAGGGTTTTTAGTTACTTGAACAACTGAACAAAGTATTGATTTGCTGTCCTCAGAGATCAGCATAATGAATTATCTACCTATGCTCTTTGTCCAGTCTATTAATATACATTCGAATAGAATTTTTGGATCAATGTGATTTCTTAACAAGAAGCTTTTGAATGGGAAAATCCCCAACCCTACAAATAAGTAGGCTTGTCCAAAGAAATATGTTTGCTGATTATGCTTCACTGGGTTTCTCACTGTTTTCCTCAAAACCTCCCTATATATGGAATGACAGAGAAAGAATATGTGGTTTGAAATAGATACTTACCTTTTAAAAATGTAAAATTGAAGAACATGTATTTAAAAAAAGTTTTAGAATTATCAGTGATGTACTAGTAGTGATAGTTACCAGAAGGTGTATAGTCTACTATGGAGGCGTAAGAAAAAAACGGAAGTGCAAGGACAAACCACGCTTGCATAAAATTGCCACAGCTAATTAATTCTGGAGCATGAACAGTGCAACAGATAACATTATGTATCATAGATATTATCTATCATATATCGTATCTGTCTTGTATTTCCTGAAACTTAGTCCTGCATTAATTTTCATGGGAGATAAGTGACATTATGATATGCGTATGAAAATGGGTGGGACCTTGATTGCAAGGAGTTACTGTAATTTAAACTGATTTTAGTATACTCTGTAAGTACCTTTTCGAAGTCATAAAAATTAAAATATGATTAAGAATCCCTTTTGGGATCTAGAGTGCATGTTCACATTTTAATTGGGAAGTGTAGGAAAGCAGGCTGCTTCTAAAGATGATGCGTGTACAGCTGTATGAGTCAGGAGAGGTTTAGGTTGAATATCAGGAAAAATATTTTCACCCAGAGAGTGATTGGTTACTGGAACAGGCTCCCCAGGGCAGTCGTCACAGCACCAATCCTGACAGAGTTAAAGAAGTGTTTGGACAATGCTCTAGGGTACATGTGTGACTCTTGGGATGTCCTGTGCAGGACCAGAGTTGGACTTGATGGTCCTGAGGGATCCCTTCCAACTCAGAATATCCTATGATTCTACTTTAGTACGTCTAGGGATCAGAATATCAGGGTGACTGATTATTCCTGTTCAGAATATAACTTCTTCTTCAGAAGGAAGGAGCAACAAGGGGAAATATGGTTAAGTTTCCTTGGTCTGAGAAGTAGTTTGATGGACATCTCTGCACCTCCTGTCAGCATCACTTCAATGCTGATCTGTGTGCCACTGTGATCTCCTTGCTCACTTGCCAAGTTACTCTTTCCTTCATCTGCATCCCAGAGGCAAAACCAGCTCCAGGACCTGTGTGGGTTTTAGATGCATACAGATGCTAATAAGACTATGTGTAGTCCCGGTAAACTTGTTTGATAGAGGCAGTTTGAAGTCTTAGTTCCTGAGCTGGAGAGTCTGCAAGACTAGTCTGGCAAACACCTGGGTGTACTCTGTCTTTGCTGTCATTGCAGTTAATTAATGTGAGAACATGTGCCTGAGTCAGTTCAGAATCTAATTAAATGACATATACAATATTTTCTTCCTGGAAGGCCTTCAGGAAAGTATGTACAGATTTATGGTTCTTGACTAATTTTTTTGACAACTTACTTTTGATATTCAGAACACTTCCTCTTGGTAGTATACTACAGTCTTGAAGAGGGATTTTTCACAAGGGCATGTCGTGATAGGACAAGGGAGAATGGCTTCAACCTGAAAGAGGGCAAGTTTAGAGTAGATATAAGGAAGAATTTCTTTAGGTGGTGAGCCACTGTCAGTGGTTGCCCGGAAAAGCTGTGGCTGCCCCATCCCTGGAAGTGTTCAAGGCCAGGCTGGATGGGGCTTTGAGCAATCTGTGGGAAGTGTCCCTGCTGTGCCAGGGGGGTGTGTGGGGTGGAGCCAGATGAGATAGAGGTCCTTTCCAACCCATACCATTCCATAATTCTATGATTCTATACTAACAGTATTATCCAACACATGCTGTTCGTCTGCTCATAGCCCTCAGATGACATCATTCTGGTAAATTTGCTCTTCATTCACATTCAAAGCCATCAACTTTGCTTTCAAGTTGACCCATGTTCTTTTCCAGGCCAGAGACTAAATTCTCAATTTTTTTCACTGTAATGACTGCAGCACTGTCAAACATTTATACCTAACTTTTTAAAGAAAAAACTATTTGAAGAAATAGACAATACTGTTGGGATTAACACCAGGTCATAGGGGTCTTCTGCCCTGGTTTCTCCACAGTCACTGATGATGAACAA
Source organism: Alethe diademata (assembly GCA_025584955.1). Classification (NCBI taxonomy): domain Eukaryota; kingdom Metazoa; phylum Chordata; class Aves; order Passeriformes; family Muscicapidae; genus Alethe; species Alethe diademata. The sequence continues at coordinate 43,065,970 of JANRMJ010000077.1, read as the reverse complement.
GGCTCATCTTAGCAGCCCTTTTGTCACATCAGCATCTGTCATCAAACAATAAACCTCAACTTTTTCTCCAGGTCTATTTTAGTGCCTGCCCTGATGGTCTAAACTATCTCACCTAGGCAGTGCTGCAATGAGCCTGTAAATGCTTCATACTGAAGCTCTGTTTTATGGTCCCATCTCTCTGCACTGGTACAAGAAAACACCTTTTGTTGCATGGCTTTGCCTATTCCCTTCAAGCAAATTCCCTTCAAGGACAGATAGTTAATTGTGCTTGACAAGCAGTCCTTGAAGGCAGTGGCTCTGAGCATAGTGACCACTGGGTAGTTGCCAGTTTGCTCCTGATAATTGATGTGAGGGTGTGGACATAGCGACCTGCTCAGGTTTTTGCTTTGTGATCTGTTCCTTGCAGAGGCACCATAATGTGAGAGTATCCCCAACCAAGGCCTTCTGCTTTACCAGAGAGTGAGGGGTAGGGTAAGGGGGGAGAAATCATCAGAGAAAAGCCATGTCCTAGCTTGATTCTACTCAGCTTATTTTTTCTGAGTCCAGCTTTGTCCTTTCATTTCAGTAATACCTTTTTGCTGTTTGTTTGTTTGGGTTGTTTTTTTGGGTTTTTTTGTTTGTTTGTTTGTTTGTTTGTTTTTTACAATGCCTACCTGTACCCTGGTCAGTATATGCAGTTCATGTACTGAATTGCCCTAGATGCACTGAGGATCTGCACTAAGAGGTTGATTGCATATATATTTTGTTAAGGTAATAAACTTAGCTAAAAATCAGTGAGGATACAGCACTGATTTTATGGTAGGGGAATGAATCCTCACAATCCTCAACAGAATTAATCTGAGGAAGGGCAGAAGTACTGCTGATCTTTATTGTCAACTTTCTTTACAGGGAAAATTTCATACACTGAAAGCAAGCCTTTCAAATCCTACTCTTGTCGAGCACCTTTCCTGCAGTTACACCTGCATTTCACTTATCTTCACCAGTGCAATTTATTTAGTTTTCCTATCCAGGATCCTCTCCACTAGATATACCCACTGAATTTTCTGGTAACGGCCAGTGGGTGCTGGAGGTGCCCTGTTGAAATCATGTCAGGATAAGGTCCCATATACAATGACATGCAGCTACAAGAATCCTGGACCAGCCTAATACCATATTAATAGTATTAATGCTAGGGCCTATCACTATAGTTCCTCCTATTGTCTTGATAGCTGCTCTTTTTATCACTTGATATCTTATGTGCTAGGAGAGACAGAAGGACTTGATAAGTCTGAGAGATCAGAATAAGTTTGAGTCCAGCAACTTTACCACACTTCTCCAGATCCAGTTTGGCTGTGCCAGGTAGAGAATGACCCCTGATTTTCCCCACTGCTCTGAGTTACTAACCAAGATGGAGCATGAGACCTGTACGATGTCTGTCATTATAAAGACTGAAGTAAATTAGCTTTGCTGAAGCCAAGGGGACTCCATAAGGTTGAGCATTTCTGTGTCACATTCTCCAATGCTGTATGTGAAACCTGCGTGGGCAGTCAAGCTCTGACTTGATTATGCATCACTAAGAAAATGTCAATGGATTTCAGATGGGGAGAACTGGCTATTGGAACACCAAACAGCTCATAAACTCAGGAAGGACAATAGCAAGAGAAGGGCACTGATATCAGCAGACTGTGGTATAGGAATTTGCTTTTGTCATTTTTGCTTTTGCTCTCTTTCTGCAAAAGATCTCAATGTTGCAGTTAAGTAATTTTTTTTTCCTTCTGAAGTGAAACTAAACAGGCTATTTTGAACTTGAATTCTCCACAGCAAGAAGGGAAATTCTATATCTCACAGATGGGCCAGGAGGGTTTTGAAACCCATTTTCTTTTTTCCCCTCCTGTGGATAGCTGTGGACTTCATGTCCATGCAAAAGAAAATCTGGGCCTGTTTTCTCAGGCTATGAAGGATTTAAAACTGTCTTTATGTAAAATTACAAAACTTGCCTTTACTACAGGATATTTCCAAGAGAACAGGACTATTATGAATGACTGTTATTATTTAAGAAGTGCAGGGGATTTAAGGATCTTGATTCACATTGTTCTTCTGGTTCAGGATTAGAAATGTAAGGTGTGGTGCTGAAAAGATCTCCCTCTCTATATGTAGACCTTGCGCACCATCTCTCTTCAATTATGTGTGCTTTACACTTTCATTCTGTGTAGATGTTGGAGGAGAAGCTTTTTTCCCAAACACTGCTCATGGTCCAGGCCAACAATGTAGCAGCAGAGCTAGCTTAGGCAACAAAGTAAAGGAAAGAGAACCTAGCATATCTGTACGGCTTCCTGAACTCCGTGGTCATGCTGAAGGTGAGCCTGCTTGTGGGGAACACTGCCATGCGATGAGAGACAGCAGTCCTGACAGGGCTCTGACACCTTCTATCTGTGCTGTATGGAAAAATGCTGTCTGCTGGCAGGGTAGATCCTTCAGTATTTGCTTTGCTGGAAAGCTTGCTGAAACTTTGTTGGGTACAGGGTTTGGGTTTCCAATCTCTATCTGGCACTTGAATGATTTGAGACCTCACTGGACTTGTCCAGGTCTGAATAGGAAGATTAGTGCCCTTTCTTCCATTTACATGTAAGCAACTAAGTCAGGTGAAGGCCAGGCAATTTTTCAGGAGAAGACAACGTTCTTGTTTGCTAATGGAGCAATTTCATGTGTCCATGCTGATTTGACAGATGGAACAAGTTAAGTTAGGGGATGCAGATGGCTCAGCCAACAAAATCCCATAGAAACAGAATTCAGATTTATGGTTGAACTCAATAATCTTGAAGGTCTTTTTCAACCTGAATGATTCTTGACCCTCTATGATGGTCTCTCTAGAGACCTCTCTGAAAGTTTGATTCCCTCTCTCTAGTTTCTTTCATGATCAAGTAATTATTCCTTGCTTCCTGCACTTCAGTTAAAATACCGTGTTTGATACACGTAGAGGACCCAGTGCTACTGTACTTAATGCCTGTGTTGGTATTTCTGATAAAAGGTAAAGGCTATTTACATCCATAAATCTACTACTACATATTCAGTTGAGTATTTAAATGAATTTTGTGCTATAAGACTGGCCTGCTAAGGGACTTAATATTAAGTCCAGAAAATGCGTTTTAACCGTGTTTCTATGGAATTCAACCCCTGAGAAATTAAGTCTAAAACTTCTTTCAGTGATACATGCCAGAATTGAATCTTGATGTACAACAAATTAATTGCAGTGAGCCATGAAGGATATTTTAGGATCCAGTGCTGCCAGATACTGAGCTGTGCTAATTCTCTGGAAAGTTGGGTAGGGGAATGCCTCTGTGGAGAACTACTGGGCTTTTGAACTTGCATTATTCCAAGCTACTTCTCCTGTTCCCACATTAAAATACAAATTCATGGAGTGCAGCAGAAGAAAATACAACAGCCATTATTTTCCAGGCTTGCAAAACAAAACAGCATTGTGGACAAGTGAAGAGGAACAGTTAGCCTTTATGCTGAGCATAGCAAGAACTATTTGAGACATAATTTATCAATTGCATTAATTAGTTTTCAGGGTTAATGTTATTATTCATGGGTTAGATTATCATCCACAATGACAGAAGAACTAAAGAAATCCAAGAGACTAGGCAAAACAAAGATGTGTTTTGCCCATCAGTGGATTGATAAATATTTCAGTACAGAAATGGTCAATACTCTTGGGCAAAGCAAAACTGCAAGTGTTGAGAATTTCCTGGATAAAGCTTCCATCACCAGCTGTTAGGCATTTTAAAAGCATTACTTCATTTTCCACTAACCACAAAACAAATTGTGGCTGGCACAGGAAGGCTTTCTAGCTTTGCATCAATGAGAATTCAAAGAAGAGAAAAATGATTGTTTTCTTCAGACCAAAATGAATGTTGTGGAGTGCATTTAAGACAAGCTTCAATTACCAAAAAAATTGGAATTTAAATATTTCTACCAGTGCAATATCAGGAAACTTCAGGCATTAAATGATATTCAATAGGGGTTTGGTTTCATTCATATCAAACAACATAAACAAAGATGGGCATGTTCCAGATTTTAGATGTAGTGATTTAAAAGAGACAATATTCCCGCCCTCATTTTTATGAAGACAACTTTCCTAATATAGTATAGTAATTTCAGGGTGTGGGATTATAAATCAGCTAGAAAACTGGCCTTGTTGCTTAGATTTGGGTAGAATATAATTATTGTAAAGCTTTAGAGAACAGATGGCCAGAGATTTCAGAACTGATAAATACCAGCTTTCTGCTTTGGACTGGTTGGTGTTAGGCCGAGAGGTCACATTCAGGCTGCTCTGAGTTTTCCTACAATGTCTGAATGTAGCAGGACTCTTCAGCCTCTCTGGGCTTCCTATGAGGATCCACCCTTGGTCACTCAGCAATCCAGTGAGGTACCATGGCTGTCTGGTTACCAGGAAAAACTACTGCACAGGGCTCCAGCACATGACTAGCAAAGGAATGAGACAGCTGTACTAAGATGAGCTTTGCTTACTTTGGGCCTTTGTTTCCATTGGTTGTCTTGACTGTCAGCATCACTGTGTAAACGATAGATCATGCTTGATTACAACCTTCTGATTACTTTTTTCCCTCCTGAAAAATATTTAAGGATCAAGAAACACTGAATGAATCCAAAAGGGTTTTTTAAAATTTCGAGTGGAGACAGACTTAAAATATGGCAGGAGAGATCAATAGTGGAGGATGTTTCAATGGAAGCAAATTCTTCACAACTACCTCCTTTCCTTTTAGTCCTCTCCAGACACAGTGGAGCTTCAGCTTAATCAACTGCTGCAACATTTCAGGCTGTCAGACTTAGGGATACATCAAAAAACATGAATTATACTGCTGTATTCACATAGCTTATGGGAAACAAGGAATGTCTATGTGAACTGCTATGTGTTTCATCCTGTCAGCTCTCTGACAAGGTTCTGCAAATTTGGGATTGCTTGGGGAAAAGTTGAGCAAAGGCTTAAGAATCTTTGAAAGTGAAGGGATTGCTCAGGGTTTATTCTGAAAGTGTGTGGGTAATTTCTGATGCTTCCCAGAGGAATAAAGAGAAGTATCTTATGACCTGTAACAGCAAAAAAATGCAAAGAAATGCTTGTGGTCTTTCTCTAATTATCTTGGGAGTGCCTGTTAGCAATACATGTATTCACAAGCTAGGGCAGTAGCAGACTGACATAACACCTTTAAAGCATATTTGGTGTTGGTAGCCTTTTAACACTGGATGCTGTCTTCTAACATGCAGCTTGCAATAGCAGCTACCTGAATTGGTGTGTTTTCTCTCATGCTATAATGTTTTTTCCACAGGCAGGAGACATTAATCAAAATCAGAAATTTTAGTCATTGCTCCCTTTAACCACTTACAGGATGAGAAAAGACAGCAACAAAGACATCAGTTATTAAATCATAATTTACATTATTGTGTCCAGAATAGCTAACTTTATAGAAAATGTCATTTATTTTTCAGTAACACACAACATAATTTATACATTGCATTTGAAGTATGTGAACTTCAGTGATAAGCTAACATAAATATTCAGCATTTGAATCAGGAATCCCAGCAAAGGAACAAACTTTGTCCTTATCTTTCACTGCCTGTAATCATTTCTCCTTGCTAGGTGAGTGACTGTTGCTATTCTTGGTGATAGGCAGAGCAGTCTGTGAAGCTGAGTGTCAGCAAAATGACATGAATTATATTATCACCTCTCCCTTTCTTATACACTGCTTCATAATTTGTATCTTAGTTTTGAATGTTGTTATTAGGCCTGATGTTCTAGATCTTGAAGAAAAGGATATTTTTTTACATTGGCACACTATATAATAATGTCTTCTCCCTTAATACAGGGAGATGATAAAAATTATTTGAAATATATTTATATAAGTAATGCAGTTATTTCTTGAAAAAGTTATTACTTTTCTTCCTTTTAACATGTGATGGTTTATTGCTGCAATTTTTCTTTCTTCCAGTCATTCACCCCTTTGCAACCTCAAACTGTCTGGATCTGATCCCAATTCATTGCATCTCATTTACTGAGTAGGTGCTCAAAGTCCCACCAAATTATTATACTCCTAATCTTTTTGTGGAAAAAAAGATAGATGAAGTCATGAAGAACTCAACTGTTTACATAATTGAAGTCTTAACTGTTTTATCTGGTATCAGCATCAACTGTTTTAGCAAGGTATCAGCATCCTAGGTCTTTTCATAGGATGACCATGATACTGATGTTAGTGGCTTTTTTCTCACTCCAGGGCTCATTTTCATGTGTTGGCTACACCTTGCTTTTTCTTCATTAATCTGCAGTGTGGCACCTGGGTTTGCAATGTATGTTGTGGTCTACATATTCTGGATATACCACAGTTTTGTGAAGCTTAATGCAGGTTTTGTACAGCTCCCAAGGTTACAGTCATTCAATAATCAGTAGCTGACTGCTGGAGAGTTTTTATAGCCCTGGGGCCACCAGCATTGTCCTCTGCCCAAACTTTCAGTGTCCCTGCTGTCACCTCATGCTTGTGCTCCTACACTCTACATTATTTTAATATAAAATGTAGTTCATCTCCTACGGTAACTATTTGTTGCTATCATCTATATTAGTTACAGAAACATATGAAAAATATATGAGAATATTTTATCACACAATTTATTAAAGCAAATACTGTATTTAATTTTACTACTTGCTAACTTTTCCTTAGCTTTCAGTATGACTTACTTTTAGGATCAAAGTTACTGCTTTTCCTTTTCTAGTCAGTTCTGGAAGTTTGGTAGCTTCACCTTTTCTATATTCATTGCATCCTTCTAAGTCCTGACTGGCAATTCAGTTCTTGTTATGAAGGAGCAAAACATCATCTCCTCATTGGTCCTATTTCCATTATTTTCTCATAACAAGTAGCTGTATTAATTATTCTGGTGGTTTAAATATTTTGTATTTCAAATGAATGCTTCATTGAACTATTTCATTACCAAAGTATTTAATATTTAAAAGTAAAGGGAGTAGTAATATAAAATCTCTGTATGTTGCCTCTATTTAATATTCAGATCATGCCTGATAATTTCCTGGCAAAATTTATTATAATAGTAAAAGTAAGTGGCTTTTGAAAAGTTATTTTATTAATATAATCAAAGCAAAGTAACAAACATTTGAATAGAAACATTCTGATTCTGAGGGAATTTTCTGATAAGAACATGAGTGCTATGTGTACTTGCAGGGCCTTGAATAAATTGCTAGTAAGATTGTCTTCTCTTGCATGCACCCAAATTTTGTGTTCCATCAGACATTTATCACTTTTAAAACTAATGTAATAAAGAACACTAGTTCACCGCTGAGAGGCTGAAGCAGTATGTGTTTAAAAAGAAAATATTAACAGCTGTATTCTGAAATATATAAAAATCCAGTTTTACCCATTGCTATATTTACTGACATGTTGCCAATGAAATTTTATCTTATTGATCTAAATGTGATAAGAACCAGTAAAGCATTTTTGAGGGTTCCAAAGGCACCTCTCAGTTTATGTTTGTAGATGGCAGGAAGATCTTGAAACCCTGACTCATCATTTTAGGATGGCTACATTTAAGTACATATGATCATTTTCCTGGGCATTTATTAAATGACATAGGTGCCTGATAACGGTCCTCAAAGAAAAAAAGCTCCAGTGTTGTTTTTTTTCAGATCATTTTCTTCCTGAGAATTGCCTGAAGCTCACAGGCTTGGTAGTTGTTTGTGGGAAGTGTTAAGCTTTCCTTTTACACAAGATATATATTATTTTACTCAGTTTTTTACATGCTAATCTTGCTACCCTTTTAAAAATGTGTTTAAGAATTACTACGAGTAATGCAAGTGAAAAAAGAAACATATTCAAACTCAAGTTAGTACACGATTTTACAGATCAGCAGAAAAAAAAAATCTTGCAGGTCTCTTGAAGACCATTCCTTGAAGTTTAAGAAGCATGGTTAAATAGAAACAGGTGCTGGAGAATTAATGTATCTGCAGATGATTTAAGTAGTTACTAGCATGAATCTTTTCTGAAATTAGGAAGTCCAAGAGGTACATGTCAGGAAAAATGTATTTAGAGAAGGAGAGAGGAGACAAGTGAAATTATATGCATGGTTGGCATGACTGCTGGGTAAGAAAATAAAATTACTTCTCCAGATACGAAGAGATTTATAAGGACCATAGCCATCTGTCAGATGAGAACCTAATAGCGTAAATGAGAGTTCAAACAGTGAAAAGTACAGCCTTGAATTATTTACAAAAACTATGATGTCACAGAGCAAGCTGAGACTCTGCAAGAAACAATACTAAAGGTAACATAACTGGGGCCTTCTGAATATCTCTTTCCAGTAGGAAACATAGATGTGTACATAAATGCAGTTGCATGGAATAGCTGAATATACCATACAGTTTTTTTTTAAAATTAAATTAATAGTTTTTACTATATTTAGTACAGTAATTGAAAAAGAAATTTGGAAATGCTGGTCCTGAGATGGGTAAATCGGAAAACACCTTCAGAAAATGATGGTATATATTTGATGTGGGCATGTTTCTCCTCTATTCAGCAATGGTGAGGACACAGATTGGACTGTTGTGTCCAGTTCTAGGCTTCACAGTAAGAAAGAGATATGGATATATATACTGGAGAGAGTCCAGTGAAGGGTCACTATGATTAAAGGACTGGAGCATCTCTCCTACAAGGGAAAGGCTGAGGCTGTTTAGCCTGAAGAAAAGGCAGTTCAAGGGAAACTATTCACAATCGAAGGATGTAAAGAGGTGAAACCAGAGGTTTTTTCATTGATTTCTGGTGACAAGATCAGAGGCAAACTGAAACACAAGAGGTTCCCTCTGAACATCAGGAAACAGTCCTTCACTGTGAGGATGGCTGAGCAATGGAACAGGCTGCCCAGAGGGATTGTGTAGTCTCTGTCCTTAGAGATATTCAAAATCCACCAGGAGATGGTCCTGGGCAACCAGGTCTGGGTGGCCCTGATTGGGCAGGATGCTGGATCTGCTTTCCCCCACAAAGTTTCCCCCTTCCAACTTCAACCAGCCTGTGATTCTACCAGTTAAGCATAGCTATAGGTGCATATCTGTTTTGCATATATTCTCCTGTAGGCTGTGTTATTAGAACTGCTAATGCCAGTTTGACTAGTTTTGCACTGCTGAGGACACAAAGGGCACTCTAGGGAAGACATCACAACTGCTAGTCATGAATTATGAAGTGGATGAAGTGTAATTTAATGCATACACTAAGAGAGTTTTGAAGGACATTTACATGTGATTACATGAGAGAGCAAGTAAGAGAAGAGATATTTTTAACTTTCTAAACAAGGCAAATAAAAAAATTTTATTAGACAATAATAAAATCATTGCGTTAGAAGACATCTGTTTGAAAAAATATTCTTCATACAGCCAACTGTCTCACTGATTTGTCATCTAACCTTTAAATAATTATGATATTTTCAGCAATAGGCTTCTGAAGTCCATAAGGCCCTTGGAAACCATGGTAATTTTCCTGAACTGTGAAAGAGACACACCTACCTGTCTGTCTGATTAACAGCCATTTGCAGGTCTAATTTGTCTTGCATTGTGCTGAGATTTCACTCTGCTGGAGTGGTAAAGGAACAAAACTTACTGTGTTCTAGAAGAAAGATTTTAAAGTTGGTCTGGCAACTCAATTAAATTCTCTCAGCTTCTGAGAAATAGGCTCAGTCTGACCCCAAAAGTTCCATTTCAATCTTTTGATTAGTAGAGCTTGAGAGCACCTCTTGGGTGGCAAATTAAGCCACCATGTAGCAAACTTTAAATTCTGACTCATAAAAGCTCTTTGCACATATCACTAGCAAGCTTTGGAATAAATCCTTCCTTCAGGTTTTTTGTCACATTTTTTTCATCCCAATAAGGATTTAGCGCAGCAAGACATTTTGTACACAGAATCAGTTGTTTGATGGGGATTGTTTCTTATGGGACACAACTATTTTGCTCTATCTGGTCAGCACTATGAAGGTTAGTTTTCAACGTTTGTTTTTTTCCATTTATGGTACACAACTTCAAATCTGCTGACCTGATTAGTGTTGGGAGACCTGAATACTGCACAGCAGACTTGTGCCATGGACAACACTATTTATGGCACCTAGTGTTTAGAAACCAAACAGCATCAAACACAATAAAATAATATAATTAACACCATTAAAGGTGAATGCTATATGACTGAAAGATTGGCAGATGTAATTAAATACAGGCTTCATTACTTTCTATGCAACTTTTAAGTCATATGGAAAAATATATTTCTGCTTAAAAACATTCCTCTTCATTGCAAATCCAAGGACAACAGCAAGTTCTGAGTAATAGAGAATGAAACAATTCCATAGATAAACAGCATAATTAATATTTATTTAATGGAGGAAGAGTAAAATAGTAAATGAAAAAAAAAGCTACTCTTAAAAATACAGCCCTAGTTTTGTGCTGGGAGTTATAAATTTAATTAATTTTCTGGCAGGATTTTATTTTTGTAGTAATCATTTTTACTCATGAGTGGGTGGCTCTTAAGATGAATAGCTGAAACAATTTAACTGAGAACCTTAGAGCTGTGGAAATTTCAATTGCACACTGTAGAAGAATTTGATAGCAAGAGTTCACTAAAAGTGCTGTTTTGACTCACAATGCCTTTGAATTCAGGATAGTCAAGTTTTCTTATGTAGTGAGTGACTTGTTCCAAAACAAAAACTAGGTAAAATCACATGGAGGTGGTAGTCCAGTACAGGTTAGCTGCTTTTGACGCTGTATTTCTTTATGCAAATTGTCCTTGCTGACCTGTGTGTTCAGGAAGATGGGGTTGTGGTCTAACATGAGTAGTGATGTGAGCCATCATGTTATGCATTCGTGTTTGGTGACTGCAGTAGGGAAATGGCACTCCTGGTTGATAGCCAAGGGAGAAGAAAAAATGAAACACACAGGCAAAAAAGAGTGACATATACTCCCACTTAGAGCACCTTAATCTTCCTGTTTGAGAGGCTGGAATGACCTGCTAATAGTAGATGTGTCAGGTGGACAAGTCTTAATAATCAGACCCTAGACACCCCAGTCATACTGGACATACTTGTGTTCTGCCAAATTAAATAAAAGGCAGCAGGAAAGTAGCCTGGTCTTCCAGTCCTCCAGGAGAGACAGAGGAGTTTCCCACAACTTGCTCAGAGATTCTTCTGGTCTTCATTTCCCATATTGCTTATATTCATCCTTTCTTTTTATGGGTTCCTACTTCACCATCACAATATTTTAAAAATATAGCTGATGATTTTCATCACAGAAAAAAAATCCTGACTAAATATTTTTGTTTACTTTTTATTTTTTCTTAAAATTCAACAGCCATAATATATTTCTTGTCTCTTCTTTTTTTCAGAGTATCCCTTATGCTTTTGCTTTATATTTTCTCAAGCCTATTTCTTGTTCACCGCTTTCAAGACCTAACTGTGTTCATATCAGCACTGAACCGGTAAGAATGATGAAAGTTATTATATAATCTGCTCATGCTGTTTCCTTAAACCTTTCTCTCTGTCCCTTACATCCTGAGTTAATGGGAGACCAAAGGCTTCTATTTCTCTACTAGAAGTGCATCCTGGTGATGCACAACGTAGGCTACTGCTCAGACATAGCAGTAGTCTAAGCAGTAGTCAGACATAGCAGTACCATGCTATTTGGAATGTTTGTAATAGTTGCTTTCCCAGATGCTATGTTAACCTTTCTTGGTTCACAAAAACTGGTGAGAAAGACCCAGGGAGGATAGGTGGTGAGTATGACGCTGAGAGTAGGCAAAGTTGGTCTTTTGCGACCGGCAGTGTTCTCTTCATATGCTATGCCTAGAATAGAGCTCAGCACCTTAAAACTGTAAAAGTGAAGAGAATATCTCATCTCAGTGAAGATCTTGTTCTGAGATAAAGGTGTTTTCATCATTTGCTATTCTGCAGTAGCCATTTTGGTGCTGGTGCTTCTTGAATAAAAATGTAACAACACTGGTTTACATGGGTTTCTCAATGAATAGAGATACTCCCCTTGCAATGTATGTGATCATTCACACAGTACTGGCTACATCATCTGAGTCTACTTGCAGACATGTTGCACCCAAGACCTTAGGTTATGAGACTCAAAACAGAACTCAGTTAAATGGAAAAGGACAAAAATAAAAAGCAAAAAGAGAAAAAAATCCTTTATCTGAGAAATCTCTGTTTTCACTAAAGAAGTGCAGCGATTTTGTGCTTACTGGACATCTCTGCAACAGAATTCATTAAATAGTTTGGAAGACTGATAGGTTGACATGCAGATAACTTTGCAGAGACAGAATTTTTAAATGAGCTCCATATTTCCAGACACAGAAATAAAGTGAAAGCCATTAAATCTGGTTGTCAGAAGAAGTCAAAAATTAGATGGAGGGTATTTTCTGATAGTAATTTGGGCCCTTCTGAACTCACAGCACTACTAGTAGAAACCAAATTGAAGTGGTAATTACTGTCCTTGAAAATGATCCAAAACAGTCAGATATTTGAAGCACAAGAATAATATACATTATCACTGTCTGAGGCAAACACTGGCATATGACACCCCTTTGTGCCCTTTAATCTGTATGATTAAAGATTCTTCTAATTTGAGATAAAGTCATTAATGTTATTGCAGTGGAACAAGAAATTTAATGCAAAATTTTTAATTTCCTCAATTTATATAGCCTTGTACTGAATTTATGATCTGTGGTGTTCCTTTCTTAGGAACTACTAGACCCAGAAGTAAGGAAATGCTGTCTCTAAACAAAGCGACTTCTATTATTTCAGGAATCTGTGTAACATTATCATTCTTTTGGAGCTTTTCACTATGAAATAATCTTCAGAAGTCCTTGATATTAAATAACTTGATGGGTCCAGGTCATTAAAAAGACTTCTGGTCAGGATAGAAGCACCCAACCATTTGAGAGCTGAAAAAATGTGCCTGAATCATTGTAGATTTGTCTAGAAAAATGGATGAATAAACATTTCTTGCATGGTAGTGAGTTATCAGACACTTAGCAGCAGTGCAGCTTCTCCCTTTAGTACGTTATCTAGGAATACTATGTTTTGTTCCTTGTGGTTGTATTTCCTATTTAACCTAGTGCCATAATGGTACCTTAGATTGAAAATAATTCCCTGAATAACCAAAGAAAGGGACGTTTGCTGCCCTGAATGGCACTGCTTAAAATGTCTCTCTTCCACATGCAGGCTGAGGAGGGTCACAATTGAGCATAATGGGAGTCTTTCTATGGGTGTACTCTGCAAGCTGAAAAGAAATGTGTAAGGGAAATTTTAGGAACTAGTAGGGACTTTGCTGATGGCCTTCTTGAACTTCTCATCTCTGCATCACCTGCAGAGTTCCATTTTCCTCTCTTGTTTCAATGAGAGAACAGAAGGGTCTTGATTGAGTTATAAAACCTTGCAGATCTACATCTGTGTGGCAGGGCTTGAGGGCTTAAAAAGATAGTGTTAGCTTGAGGTGCTTGAAGTGGAAATACCAGTTGTTTCATTTCCTTTTAACTCCAAAATAAATGAATGCCATTTAGTCAGTTTCCTTTCAACACTCCTTATATCATTACTACATCATATAATCTTCTGTGAAAAGATGAGATTCTTTTTGATTTGTATTGTCATGTTTGAAATTCTTTTCTTTCAGCCAGGGAATGAAAATTCAGTACTTTCTTGTTTGTTTATTTTGCAGAAACTTGCTTTTCTGATAATCTTCTAGCATGATGCCAGAGATCACCTAAGGGTTATCTTAGCACTGCAAATATATTCCGTTGTTTGAGTATTGGTAAAATAAACGGACTATAGAAACAGCAGAATGAAGTAACTCAAAGTGGTTTTGAGTGTAATATACTATTCTGGCCATACACCCATATGTATGAGTCTGCCACTTTTGCATAAATCCCACAGAACAGTGATAACAATAAATGCATTAGACTTGCATTTCAGCCTCCACCCCACATTAGCTACCAAAATTCTTTTTTGAGTTCATGCTACTGCTTCTGTCTAAACATTCCCTTCATTCACTCTGTACTTGATACCTTCATGCTGAAACAAACTAAAGCTGCTCATGGAAAAGCCTCCACGATGAAACATGAATAGATTTTGAAGGAGAAAATCTGTTGCAGTTCCATTTTCTCTTTTTCCAGCTGAGAAGATCTACAAGCAATACTTGTTGTTGCTATTACAGATGTCTAGGTTCAAAACAGCCTATCTTGCTTTTCCTGCTTTTCTGCCTTACAATTTTGTTTTTACTAACTTGTATTCCTGCATGGGCAACAGTGATACTGAGGATGCAAAATGTTTTGTGCTTTAAAGCCTGGTTTCAAATAATGATTTCGTGACTCATTAGCTCTTGAGTTGTAATTTTCTATTTCTGATTTCTAAGCAAAGAAGAATCTTGTCAGTCTGGGTTGAAGCAGCTCAATTATCTTTGAGTGAAGACCATGTATAATAAAATACGGTCCCAAAATATAAAAGTGCTTTTAGTTTTCAACAGATGCTGCTTGGGGGGAGACTAATGTTCTGTCACAGTGTGAATCTGATAACTATATAAGACTGTTTAAAATACAGACATAAGCTTTCATTTGAGGTTCTTTAACCAAACTGGACATACCCACATAAGGAGTATTACAGTTGAGAGCTATGTGAAGCAAGGTGAACAATTAAATACCTGGTTCCCCTGCTTACTATAATTTCATCATGCTGCTTTACAGAGCTGGATGAAAAGGTTCCTTGTGTTGCTACTATTGTGTGTAACAGAAAGGGCCAACTAAACCAGAATAAACTCCAACTCCCTTCTTCCCCTGCCAAAACCCACCACCACCACCTATATTTCAGTGCAACGTGTTTGTTAGGAAACTTGAAAATGAGACTAACAAAAATCAAGAGGATCAATTTTTGCCAATGAGTGTTTAGAAGTCATGAGTGACTCAGAAGAAATTAACCACTGCAGCTCTTCTCCAGAGAAATTTTTAAAAGATATTGTTTGAACCTAAAAATATTTCTACAATGCTGGTCTCATAAAATAAGGCTAAAAGCATAAATAACTAGAAAATGAGAAATTCAAATAGGACATCTTGCTATTTTTTTCTGATGACCTTAAATAAAACTTTTCACACACTCATTTCTGCAAGAAAGAACATGGACCAAGTGCAGCATAGGAGTTTATAATTGGGACAAATAGGTCACCAGCAAAACATAATATACAAGAATTAGAAAGAAGAAAAAAGAAGAAGAACTTATATGACTGAATAGAAATTAAGTACAGTATTATGAAGTCAGTTTGCATTGCTTTTCATTGTATTAATTATTTGAGAAAATATTCTCATATAATTTCAATATTACTTTTCTTCCAAGTCTTTCTGGATAATGGAGTATATTTTAGAATAAGCCAAGGCTATTTTAAAAAATTTGATCTGGTTTCTTCTTTAATGGTCCATCATATTAAAAATATCCACTGCATTACATTAAAATGGCAATATTTTTTTAAAAAGTGATTATACCATTAACTTTAGAGAAAAATAACTACATTTTTAAGGCTTGAGTTTTGATAATTCTGTGTATAAGTGACAGCAATATCAAAACAGCAAACAACTCCATCATTAGAAACACTTCAAGAATTCCAAATAAAAAATCTGCATCTCAACACTTAAAATTATTTTTAAATTCAAATAAATTAAAATATAATTAAAGATGTGTAGTTTGCTGACACTTCTTATTTCAAAGTTAGGGTTTATGGTATCTAAATGAAAATCTTAAATAATGTCTTGCCTTAGCAATAAATTCATTTTTTAGTAAGGAGAATGCTGAGTATACTTGTATTAATTTGGTATATATAATGCTAGTGTAATTGGAATGGAATGGTGTGTTGTTTATATAGTTAAAACGTTGTAAACTAATTTTCATAGAAGCTTGTTTATGACAATTTTTTAAAAAACTATCTATATCCGCACAACATTTACTTTTAAAAGGAGTTACTCCAGATCCCTCCCTGTATCCTGATTACCCTGCATAGCAAGGATTTGTAGGGCTTCTGCCAGCAAGGATATTATAGTGTTTCTATTCCCCTCTGTCCACTGAGCATGCATCCTATTATTGGGCTGAGCAAATCTAACATATTTATTTCATAGATTTGAAAATAAACTCCATGGATCACTGCTGGTGTAGGGTGATCCTATATGTCTTTTCTAGGCAAGACTCTCCTTGATACCAATGGGCAAGACCAAAATCATGGATGACCCATCCGTGTGTCCTATATGCGTCTACAGGTAGATCAAGTGCAACTCCTATAACTGGCAGTGGCACTGTGGTGACTGGGAAACTGCTGAATACTTTGAACTCCCAGGTGAGCATCCAACAGCTGATATTGGTTGCCCTAAGACCCCACTGCTCAGTTCTGTTCCAGCCCTTGGTAGAGTGATGAGCTCTGTGGTACTCACTCGTGTGCAACTCAGCTTTCCCCGGATCTCCAAGACATGAAATGCACATTTAAAGATTAATTGACCACAATTTCTTTGGTTTGTGGTTCAGAAAAGGTCAAACATTCATTAGAAGTGCTCATATTAAAATTATCATGGGAATTGGTAATTTTTAACTGAGACAATGCAATGTATTGCTCTGAAATTATGCAGGATGCTCAAAGGAAAAAGCAAGAAGAGATTTAATTTGGTGAGAAATGCATGGTAATATCTCACTTCCACACTGGCAGATCTCTATGAAGCAGTATCCTTTATACTGATAGTGCTTTGGCCATTAAAGTGATGCAGCTGGAATGCATTAGCAGTTTTGACCATTAGTAATGAGAGGTAGAAAGTGGAGCTCTCATGGTTAGCACAGTGTACCTTTAGAATTGTTTGAGAAGTGATTTAGTGCTTTAAAAAGTACTCAGCCTCTAACTTAGGTCCAAGAGACAAAAGATTATGACCTCTGGCTCCTCATGTTATGGAAAAAGTCTTCTGCAGCTATGGGCTCCAAAGAAGTTCTCTATTTATTACTAGGATTCACTTTATATTTATGTATAATGTCCAAAGTAGAAAAATATATTACTTTTTTTAGATGGGTTTTGCAATTCTTCTACTTGGATTAAATGAAATCTTGCAGATACTAGCCAAAAGCAATCTTGATTACAAAAATACTCTCCTGGCCATATCACTTCATCAGAGCTTTTTTTAGGAAAAATAAATGTTTCAAAGATAGCCTACAAAAATGTCATGTAGAAAAAAACCCAGCAGCAGCAGATGATTTAATGTTATTGAAATTATTGCCATGATTGGCTATAAAACTATCTTAATATAACATTCAATTTTGCAGTTAAGCATTTTCCTCACAAATAGAAATCAAATTGCACCAGCTTAGATACTAAAATCATTTTGCAACAAAAAATTGTTTCTACAAAAGAGGTTTTTGAAGTTTTCTTTCTATTTCAAAATGTGTTTCAGTAAAAAGATATTTCTGATTGTGGTAATTTTCATTGTGGTTGGACAGATCTTTGTGATGCATGCTGAAGAATGACTAAATTTCTTTTGTGTTCTTTGCACATAGGAAGGAGGGTCAGATGTGCTGCCTTTGCCTTTCATTCATTTCTGCATAGGTTTCATTGAGTTTCTCTTCTATACCAGTCCAACTCCACATATTCAATTATCTGTTCTTCTAATTATTGACTTCTTTAGCTTTAGTTGCCTGATTTTTCAGAAAAAAAAGTCTGTTTCTCACTTGTTTGACACTTGCTTTTGTTCTTCCATCAGAACTAGACAGTATCACAACTGGTTGTTACATCATTATCAACACTAGGGCAGCTATCAAATCCTCTGATACTGAAAAGAGCACTGGTTGATATAAAAACAGGCTAGCATTAGCAAGCAAGAGGAATGTAGGTAATAAATTAAAATTACAGGAAGAAACTGCCTTTTGTTATAAAAATTCTTCTAAAGAACTGCACTGAAATGTGACTTTTATTTACTAGTATTGTGACTCATTTAGGGGAAAAAAAACAAACAGAAGAAAATGCACACTTTAAAATTAACAGCTGGATTTTATTCTATTTGTCAACCAGAAAGGTATTTCTTAAGCAATCAGAAAACAACTCAGTACAGTGTGCCCTCTTATGTTGTGCATTTGAGCAGTGACTGAGCACCAGTTGGCCAGGGATGCATTTAGCTGCAGTTCATGGCCTTGGGCAGCACTTCTGTTGTGCTAGAGAGACAAGGTAGGCTGGTACCACAAAACCAGACTTTAAGACTTTATTTTAGCATCTTATACAAAGCTACTGTCTGAAGTTCAAAACTTCTGTAATATGTTCACAAAGAGATTGAGTATGGCGTGTTCTGTGAGAATGTCTGGAATTTCACATGACAGACCAGACATTGGGCAGACAGTTGGAATTCCCTTCAGATGATGATAAAGGAGAAGAAATGCTCCAAGATGCACTCATTGCATTCAAGATGTTACCAAAGTAATGTTTGGGATCATATTAAAAGGAACTCCAAATGTTTTTTTTCCCTTAAAAATAGAAAGTGTATTTTAGCCATTAAGGGTCTCAGCACCAATTTTTTCACTCTATATATCTATTCCCATTGTGCTCCATGATTTACTAATTTAAATATACTCTCTATAGCCCAAGACAGGTTGTCCTAGAAACTAGTACAATAATGCATTTCTCTTTGGAATATCTGTATGTATAGCCCTGCACAAATCTTATGGTTGGTTTCCCCTATAATTACAATACTTACTATTGTCGGTTATGTTTATAATTTATTATGTGGCTTATAAATAATCATTCCTCATCTGTTAAAACTCCCTGATTCCCAGATGAGGAATAGGAAAGAATTTTGGAGTGAAGCTTTGAAATTAAGGAGAAGGCTGTGCTCTTGTGACACCCATCATATTCTGTTTTTTCCTTGCTGTTAATCCAGCTCTTTCTGAGGAAAGCAATTTGCCATCTAGTTTGTGATTGAATCTTCTTACTCTGATTTTTTTGTTGAATGCATTAAATGTATGTAGAAGCCAAAACTGGTTAAAAGGACAACTGAAAAGTCATTTGCCATTACAGTTATCTTCAAGCCTGGCTGCATTGTTTTGATTCGTGTGGAAATGGGAAAATTGTGTATCAGAAAGCACAAAGGTAGAAAGCAAAGCAGCCAGGGGTGTCCTTATTTTTAGCACAATTTTTTTCTAATAGTCTTCATGTCAATGGCCCATGGTGACTAATGGAAGTGGCAAAGAAACTCAGGATGTTGAAACCTGCACGTACAGGGCACAGTGATCCCCATGCTGCTGCATAGAAGCAATTGTTAATAACTCAGGTTTTACCAATTGATCTGAAAACACTTCAAAGGGAGATAACTGTCAAGGCTGCATTTTATAGAGGAAGAGGCTAAAGCACAGAAGGTCAACAGTAAACCTTGGTCTCTTGAGTCCCATCAATTGCCTGTTCATTATACTGCTGATATTGCCATGTCTCTTCTAGAGTTCTCCAGAGGCTTAGCAAAGTGTAGGAGTCCATGATAAAGCCATTAGATATAAGCCTGGTAATGAAAAACCCTTTTCAGGTGTTCATCTCACACCTTTTCATAGTTCTTTTCATAACCACTTCCAACGATGCTAAGGGACTCTGGAGATCAAACTCTTTTCTGCCTATGGGGGATAAATATCAGAAACTCAAAAGTAAGGTAGATGCATGACAGTCTTCTGTCAATGGTTATTGGCTTGAGAACAACATCATGAGACTATTTCATCTTGTGGATTCTGTGGCCCTGGACTCATTTTGTGTGACCAGATAAAGCAATCCTGCAGTGGCATTACATGGAAGTAGCACCCCACACTGTCAGCTTTCCTCCTAGAAAACATTCTCTTCTGAAAGCAGCTCTTCACAGAGGTATTAACCTTTTTCAGAGGACCATGAATGGATCACTGTACAAATGCTTACATTCAGGCTGCAAATGACACAAAACTCTGGCAAGGTCTCCAGCACATGGGGTAGAGGATAAGACCCTCAATGTTGTGCTTTTCTGTGGCTAAACTTTGGCTTTGGCATCTCTGGGATATATTTACCCATGGACCAACATGAGCTGTTCCAGATCTACTTAAAATGGAAGGTGAAGGATTATACAAGACATGTCATTACTTAAACTGATAACCTTTATATTCATTAATGTAAGTTATTTTTGTTAGACCAGTATAATGATGATGTGGAGTAAAGGCCTTTCTCTGCAGCCTCTAGATGAATACACAAACCTTTAAAGGTGAAAAGTAGCACACTGTATCTTTTATCAGAGTCAAGTAATAGTCAAAACTCCCATTTTCATTTCCAGGAATTTCATGGCATTGTTTTTTGAGATGCACAATGCCAGCCTATCTGTGCAAGGGAGGAAGAAGTATTTGGTAACCCAAGGCAGGGGACAGGGTAGCCTTAACCTCAGTGTGTTTAACCACAGGATTAGACAATTAAAAACAGCCTTTGGAAATAAGAAGAGTCAGGCAATGACATCAACAGATGGTGAATGAGAATACTGTATATGTGATTTTATTCTGTTCTTTTGTTTTTGTTTGCAAAATTTTGAGTCAAAAGGAAATAGGAGAAAGCAAAGGGAATTTAAGAATTGGTGAAAGTACAGCATGCACTGTGAAGTTTTTTGTTTAGCAGTCAGTGGAGACAAACTTTACATTTCAAAGACAGCAGGACGAGAGGCCGGATTAACACAGCAGAAGTGAAAAAAATTTTTTTGGGCCTTCAATAATGCAGGATCAAAGGATTTGCTGTGATAACATATTTAATGTACTTTAGAAGCCAATTGCTGGATACTGTGTGTGGCACTACTGAGAGCAAAGAAGACTTCAGGAATCCTATAAATCAGAAATAGAAAATAGAAAAAAACATCAAGAATTTTCGAAATCCTTGCAGGTGAGTGAAAGAAGGAATTAAATAGGAAATATAAAACATGAGTAAATAAGTAGATTCCAGTTCTGTGGCAAATTGGACATTCTGATTTCACATTTTTTTAGCAAAAAAAGCTATTGAGTTCTGTGACAATTAAATAAAATGTTGTGAAGATTAATTATAAAGTTATCACTAGTAGGAACAATAATGTATTTTACCAAAAAGACACAATTAAGTGAAATCTGTGTTTTCCTGAATAAAAGCAATTTAAACAAATTATAGGATTATGCATCCAATTCAAACATGAATATGGCAAGACTGAATTTCATTGTGGCAGCTGTCCACTGTCACCATGACAAAACAGCTGAATTTTCTGAAAGCCAGGATGTGAAATAGGAGGAGAGCCTGTTAATACATGGAGTTGTTACACATAAAAGATTCATGTTAGAGTGTGCTTTGCTGAAATGCTTAGCTACAGTGTTGGTTCATTTAGAAAGATAAGGAGATACTCTACAATTAGGAATAAATGTATCCTATTAAAAATGAGGCACATCATGGGAGGACCGTCATCACAGGTTTGGATGATGTGTTTTAGCTAGAGGCTTATATTTGTATGCAGGCACTTGTTTTATATTTTTCCTGTTTTTACAGTGTTATCCTCTTGAAGCTCATTAAATCTTCTTCTGCAGTAAGGGCACTCAGGCATGAATAATCTAAGGAGTAAACAGAATACTATTATAAATACACAAGTGTCCATTACAAGAAGTAGTAAATTTAAAGATGATTAAAAAGCAACAGCAAAGCACAAACACCCTCTTAAGCACATAAAGCTATAACATAAGAAGTATGTGTTTTTCTGGTGAAGGATTCATTACATGAGTCTTAGAAATGAGTGAAATAAATAACTCAGCCTGATTAATGAGCTACCATGAATCATCTCTAGATCACAAGTTCAAAAACAGAAAAGAGAATTTGTTATTTCTTTGTGCCTTATTTAATTATAAGACTCAAAATGCATGAGACCATGCAAAACAGGTATAAAAATGCTGTACTCTGTATAAATGAGGACAAATTCTAACAGGTGTCGTTCGCCTTTTTACCAGGTTTTTGCAAGTTCCACTTCCACAGAATATCTAAACATATATCCCTCTATTAAAAGTCCTCAAGCTTAACTGATTGAAGTGCTATAGGGCACTGTACCTAAGGGATATATGGGTTTAAAAATATTTTAAAATATTAAAAATTGTCAGAATCAATTTCTAGGCAGATGAGACCCTTAACTTTAAGCCTGCCCTCTGAACTTTGTCTTTTTGAAGGCTGGAGGAATGCTGCAGGTGGTGTAATTTGCAAAGTGTGCCAAGTACCTCTAGGACTGTGTCTCACACACGTGAATGATTTTTTGTAGGCAAGTCAGTAGGTGAGGAATGGCTTTTCCCCTTTTCTCTTCTGTGAATTTTCCATTACCCAAAATAAAAAACCTCATCTTCCAAGCTCAAAAGAGTTCAATCCAAAAGTATATCAAGGCATACAATAATACCAGGAGTCCTGTGTGGATGAATAAGGCCAAACTCAAAAAACAAGAAGGAAGCACAGAGAAGGTAGAAGGAAGGACAGGTAACATGGGGGGAATGCAGAAACATTATCCAACCATCCAAGGGATGAAGTTTGGAAAGCTAAAGCCCAAATGTAATTGAATCTGGCTAGGGATGTCTAAAACAACAAGGGCTTCAAGGGAGAAAAGGAAGAGTAGGGAAAGTATGGATCCATTGCTCAACGAGACAGGGAACCTGGTTACACAGGGCATGGAGAGGCAAAGGTACTAAATGTCCTATTTGTCTCAGTCTTTACTGGCAAGACTGTCCATCAGCAATGCCAGGTTTCAGACACCATGGAAAAAGTCTGGCACAAGGAAGATGTATCCTTAGTGGAAGAGGATCAGGTCAGAGAATCCTTAAGCAAACTTGACATACATAAATACATGGGGCCTGATGGGATGCACCCACAAGTGCTGAGGGAGATTGCTAATGTCATCATGAGGCCACTCTTGATAATCTTTGATCAGTCATGGCAATTGGGAGAAATGCCCAAGCACTCCCACAAAGCAAATGTCACTTGTATCTTCAAAAAGTGGAAGGAAGTGTATCCAGAAAACTACAGGCTGGTTGATGACTTCAGTTCAGCTTTCATATTTTCCAGATTCTGTACTGCATTAGTATATAACTCTGAACTTCAT
>JANRMJ010000077.1:42986568-43032343 GCA_025584955.1 Alethe diademata | reverse complement strand
GCCGGGGCCGGGGCCGGGGCCGGGGCCGGGGCGGCTCAGCTCGGCTGTAGCGGGGAGAGAGGACTGCCTGCCCAGGGGCTGCGGGTGTGCTGGGTTGGGGGTCCCACCACAGAGCCATCCCAGCATCTTTCTGGGATTGTCGGTGTGCCGTCCCTGTTGGAGGAGACGGCTGCGGAGCTTGGAGGAGTTAAATGATTACACTTGGTTAAAATTAATGATTAAAAGGAGCATGAATGAGCGTGTTGGGGTGTGGATGTGTTGGCGTGCGCTCTGGCAGGTGTGACACGTGCGTGTGTGAGTCCACGTGTTACTGAATGATGTGGATGAGTGCGCCCAATGTGGTTCTGAATTAGCAACAGGCTGCCGTGGGCATGGGATACCCGGCTTCAGATGCCAGGAAAGGCAGGCATAGGGGAACACAGGTGTATAAAAACTGGCTTTCGGGATTGTTTAATCTCAGATATTGTCTAAGGATATTAGGAATACTGCATATCGGGAAAAACTTCTTCACTGAAAAGGTTGTCAAGCATTAGAACAGGCTGCCCTGGGAAGTGAAGGAACTACTGCCAAACCTGGAGGTATTTAAAAGATGTGGCACTTATGGACAAGGTATAGTGGTGGACTTGGCGGTTCTGTGGTTGGACTTGATTATCTTAAGGTCTTTTCCAACCTAATAGGTTCTGTGATCCTGTGATTAAACTCCAGTAAAGCTCATTGACTGTGGCTTTCCCAAACGGTATAATGAAATCAGTACAATAGTTACTTTTGAAGGACTAAGGAATGAGAATATTTGCGTGCAAATGAACATAGTTTTGTTATCAGATTCTGTCAAACAAGTGTGGTTTGATTTGCTGAGCAGAATAAACTGTTTAAAATAACAGACTTAGGTGTTTGTAAAGCATTACTTCTCAGGTAGAAGTTATTTCACCTTATGAGAGGGAAAAATGGATGTTTCATTGTCTGAAGTCAGACTTGTCTTCCAAGCTCTTTTCTAGGCTCACTTTTTAACCTGCGTCTTTTCTCGATGGGTGCAGAAACTGAAATTGCCATGTTAATGTGTGCAAATACCTAAAGGGAGGTTGTACAGAGGACAGAGCCAGACTTTTCAGTCATGTCCAGTGACAGGACCAGAAGCAATGAGCACAGACTGAAGCAGTCATGTTCCCTTTAAGCTTCAGCAAACACTTTTTTAGTGCAGGGGTGGCCAAACACTGGCACAGAGCTGGTTGTGGAATCTCCATCCTGGGAGATACTAAAATGCCATCTGGACATGGTCCTGGTCTACTGACTCCAGGCTGACCTTGTAGAAGCCTAGAACATAAGGGGGGTAATGTGTATGTCTCAAATACCCATAGCCAGATGGCAGTGGAGCCACCCAAGGATTGTTGGTGATAATAACACTGAGAAAGAATAGGCTGTGGCTGGAGAAGGGCAGAGGTAGGGCAGCACTTTTCTGGGATAAATGTCCTTGTTCTAGGTCCTGGAGATAAGCACAACATGATGTTGCCTTAAGAGGCTACCTAGAACAGAGGCTAGACAGTGTTAAAGGAATAGAGTAGGTATTTGTTAAAAAGGCCTTCAAAGGACACACCTTGGGCAGTACAAGAGCCTGGCTGTGGCTCCACCCAAGATGGATCCCTGAGTCACGAATTTTCACACTTCTATAAGTTTTGGTCCATTTACATATTGGGGTTAATTGTCAAACTACAACTTCAGGTTATGAATTCCCATCCTCTCAGATTGCTCAATTTGCTGTTTATACTGTTTGGGTCTGAAGCTGCACTGGTGTCCTTGATTCTCAGGCTGAAAAAGGATTGCCTTGTCCAGCTAAACTATGAAGAGAACTTGCTAACATTTCATCTGAAGTTCAGAGTTATATACTAATATATACTCATGCAGTACAGAATCTGGAAAATATGAAAACTAAAATTTAAAGCATCAACAGTAGAGGGCAGGAGGAAGGTTGAGAAATGGGCATGGGCTGTAGGGGCATCAGGACCACCGGCGACTGCCGAAGCCGTCTGACCCATTTTCAGAAAGGTCGAGAAGAATGGATCGTGCATGCTAAATACTTTGCATAAAAAACAAGAAACTTATCTATAGCATGGTACCCCCACAAAGCTCAGGTGCCTGTGTGTCTCAGTTCTCTGGACAGTCCATCAACTGGATCAACACTGAAGCTAGGACTGGTGATCTCTTTTTCTTTCTTTCTTGTCTTCTTTCTTCTCTCTCCCCCTCTTTATTTCATCTCTCTTTTATCTTGCACCCGACCTTTATCCAAAATCCACTGCCATGTGCTTATACTATGGTATCAGGGACTAACTTATACACATTACCATACAAAGTGTGTGGAATTTACTAATAAAAACCTTGTAAGTTTTTACAGACCCACTGACTTTTGTCATTATTTTTGGCTGTGAGCATTTATGAATCTTAGGCTCTGCCTTTCCCTTAAGAGTAGGATGCCACAGACCTGAGCAGGTGCTCTCCAGAGGTCCCTTCCAATCTCAAGCCAGTCTGTGATTCTCTGGCATTATACAAAGATGCAAGTCTGAAGACTCAGCATCAGGCTGTAATTGTTTGTATGCCAGGTACTTGTTGTTCTGTGGATAATAAAACTTTAAGCCATTCAAATTTGTATAAACAAATGTCTTAATGTGCAACATGCAGTTTTATTTCTTTTTTAAAGTTCACTTTAAATGATAACAGGCTGTATATAATGGAGTGTTGTACTTCAATGCCTCTGAAGTCCCTAATGGTTGCCAGCAGTCAGTGTGCTCAGCAGGGTGACAGATGGGCAAGTTCTTTGAATTTAAGAGAGAGAGAACATAGAAGAGGGTCTTTCAGAGGACAGGCTGAAGAGAAAACAGACTCAGCTGAGAAAGAGGCCAGGCTTCCAAGCAAAAACATAGCTTGCTGGCATACCAGGAAAGATGGAGTTCTGAATTAGAGGTTTACCTTGGAAGCTCTTTATGGGGACCTGAAAAATAGTGTTAAGAAGTTAATGTATGTGTTTCTTGAGTTAGAATTTGTTTCCTCTTTTGGAGGCATTTTATTAGATCCATTGAAAATGCTATTTTTTTTTCAATATCTTTGCTTTTGTTTGCAAAACCTGAGACTTGCAGAAACAGACACTTTTCATGTATTCCAGTGTAATCTGCTTCAGTTGAAGAAGTTGAAGGAGGCTGTTACTGTATTTAAAATGTAGGCATAAGGCAATTCTTCCTCTCTTAATGCTGTCAGAATATGAAACAAACTTGCAACATACCCCGGTGTGTTTTCTTCACTCTCTGCCATTGGAAGTACGAGTATTATGTCAGTGGAATGCAAAATGATTTCCAGAAAATAAGTGATCAGTGTCACCATCCCCTGACTTGTTTTTTTTGAAGCAGTCATCCTAGGTACTGTTCTAAACTGCAGCAGTGGCTGATACAGCACAAAACATCTGTTTTTACATGGAAAATAGTAAGGGCTACGAAGCATGGTTGCTCAAGAAAAAGATTATGGAATTGAAATTTGATGTAAAAGCCGAAACTGAGACCTAAGTTTTAAACTACATAGAATTTGGCAAAGAAGTTGAAGGAAAAACTTCTTGAGTTGGCTTTGAACAGGTCTAAACTGTCTTCAGTTGCCACATGGGAAACATAGTCTTTAAATGTTAGAGAGAAAAATCTTTTTAATGCTGAAGTTAGTGAAACACTTGAACAGATTATTTTGGAATCTTGTGGAATGCCAGTTAAACGGGTTAAAACAACTATTTATTTAGGTATGTGGAAAAAAATTTCTCTAGCATGTGCAGGCAGAGGGCAATTTTGCAACATACATTTTTCCTCTGATGCTAAGACATAAGTGCAATATATAATCTCCTTTGAATTTTGGAAATGCTGCCCAGATTGCTATTCAAATGTTGCTTACACTTTTAAAACTGTGACAGGGCAATATACATAATAATATCTCAAATTATCTAATATTGTCCAACATTTTTATTCAACTTCTACTCTCATTTCGTGTAAAAAAGTGCATCTCTGTTTTTCTGATCCTATCAGAACCTCTTTCCTTCTCGACAGGGGAACAAAGCTCTCATCACACCTTCCAGGTAGTCTTGGTTTTAGATTAAAGTCTTTCACACACTTGTTTGTAAGTGATTACTAAAAATTCATGTTGTTGCTATGTATCTTTAGAAGAACCAAAACTCTTGTGCCTGCTCATATTGTGACGATTTTTAAGTGAATATGCATAGTATGCATAGCCCAGGTACTGTGTTCGCTTGTTGATATCCTACACTGATTTGATATAAAAATCTGAATCTTTCACAATTTTTATGATAGTAATACAGAGTTACTCTGTATTATGTGAAACAATTCTGGAACCTTTATTGTTCATATGGTTTTCCTTTTAGGGGAAGGATTTTGTAGACTTTTGTACAGAATGGTTTGTGACTTTCATGGTCCCCCACTTTCTCCTTATTAATGGCATTGTACAGGAGTTGCAGTAAGATAACAACATCCTAAGCATCCTAACTGTTTTTAATTTGATTGCTGGTTTTGGACAAAAAAGACTATCTCATAGCATATGTGTGTATGGATATAAAAGCAGTAAATAAAATATCCTGATTTAGAGCAGTCCTTTACTACACAGGAAAAGTGAAGAAGAAAATACTTTTTTTACGCTAGTAGTGGGTTACTTTAGGCCATCTGTTATTTCTAGTTGCATTATAATAATATGTTACCACTGTACAGTTGTCCCGATAGAACCTTTTGGAAACTCCCAACTGTGTATTTTTCATGTATTGCTATTTTTGCTGCACAGAGATACATGCAGATAGAAAAACAAATGAAAGGGCATCAGGTAGTGTGAACTTTAACTTTTAGATACTTTGTCATCTTCCAGTAACTAGAATTGTCTTTGTATCTGGTATCTTCTGTGTTTTTGTACTTTGAGGATTATACTGCACTTGAATTTTCTTTTGCTGTGTAAAATGACTGTAAAAGTGAAACCTAAGTTTATGGTATGTTTTTTCTTTAACTGGAAGATAAGAATTTTCTGTAAGTGTCTAGCTATTGAAGAAGCTATGACTCATATCACTTTACAGTAAATTTTGAGTAACTGATATAAAACAGTTGTCCAATGTGTTATAATCATATGATCCTATAACTTGGGATCCCTTTCATTTAGCTACAGATGCTTGTTTGTTTAACTGTTATTGCCAAGAGATGAATAAGACTATTTTGAGTCCTGAACCTGGTCTCCTTGAAAAGGGTATGTGTGTGTGTCAGTACAAAGTAGGATAATAGCATAATGTTGAATGTCAATTTTCATAATGTTGATTTATTTTATGTGAATATATGCTTTTTCTGTGATACCATACTTATAAAAATCAGAGTGATTAATGCAAAGTAAGTTAAACCAAGACCATCTTTAGCAGATTCTAAGTTTTATCAGTTAAGGTACAGTATTTTAACTTTTCTATTTTCACCAGGAGTCATATTGTTTTTAGCTTATTGAGTCAATAATGAGGTTACAGAATAAAAAAGAACAAGTGAGTATAATGTTTCAAGAGCTATATTTTAATTGAATGCCCTCATTCCCTAAAAACAAAATGCCAAAAAAAGCAAAAAGTTATCTTAGTTTGGGAGGCTGGCTGACACATTCTTCAAACTTCTTTAGGTTTGTAGGTGGAGAGCTGAATATCTGTTACAACGCTGTAGATCGTCATGTTGAGAATGGACGAGGAGACCAAGTTGCCATTATTTATGACAGTCCTGTAACAAATACCAAAGAGAAAATAACATATAAGGAACTTCTGGAACAGGTATGTTTCAGAATAACCTTGTTAATGAGAAAGGGCAATCAATATCGCACAGTAGGTCGATACCAGAGAGGTAGAAATTATCTACTTCACTAGTTTACTCCTTTTACTGTGCTCAGTATTGATTTATAAGCTTTACTCCCTCCGCCAAATTATGCTGTATCCAATAGCTTTTGAAATTTCTCTATTTCCTCTTTTTCTTCTACAGTTTAATAGTTTTTTTTTCCTGGTTAAATTTTTAACTTGCCTGTATATGATTTCATTTTCTTTTCCCCTAACAGATCTTAATTAACAGGTTGGACATTGAATTAGTTAAGTCTCTTGACAGTTGCTGTGATGAACAAAAGTACAGTTCCATAGAAATGAAATGTGTACCTTGGCTGTTGCTGCACATAATTGAGTGTAACCCTAAATGAAATTTAACTGGGGGAACTCCAAAGAAAGCTGTGTCACCTGCCTCTATGTAGGCTGTCATAAGAGGGCTGGTGGCCCTTCTGTCTGGGAGGTCTGTGGGTTTCCACTTCTCTGTTGGCTGAGACAGCTTATGCTTGATAAGATTGTGAATATGCAGTTCTGCATCAGCCTGTTCAGATTAACTCTGTGCTTCACCATGGGTTGTTGCCACCATGGGTGTTTGCAGCCTACTCCGTTGAAGGTTCTTGGCTCTCAGGGTTGTCTGCTGGAGGCTTGCCCTCATGCTGCTACTCTTGTTCAGCTGTGTTTTTTCTTCCAGTTACATGTAACAGTTGAACTTAGCACTCAGTGCAAAGAAATGTTGGAGTTGGGCTCCTATTCTTCCTTAGTGTGTTTCAATGTGCAAGATGGATTGCTTTGAATGCAACACACTGTACTTAAGATATGCATGTAGTGTCTGGAGTAATGTGAACCTTTGAAATGTGAAATGATGTTCAGAATACAGTAATTCAGTTTGCAAGAAATTTATTCCACTGTTGCAAGACAAGAGAAGTCATACAGCTACAAAGAAATTATAAAGCTGTTATGCATTCTACCTTGTAAGGAAAATATAGAAAACATGTACTCCTCACCAGTTTTCTATTTATTTACTAAGTCCAAAAAGCAACATGCCATACGGTATGCTGGAGCTGGAAGAACTAGCTTCGGTGTTTTAAGGACTCAGAAGACTTTGAAAGGATCCAGCTCCTTATCTAATTTTATTTATATTAATATATAATAAGTAAATTAAAATTTTATATATACAATTTTTGTGTCATTTGCCTTCAATAACTATGATATATACACAATAGATATGCAATTAGATGTGTATGTATGAAATCTATATATATGTTGTATATAACACTTGGTTTATTTTAATGCAGAAATACAACATTTTAATATAAGTTATCTTAAGTGAACTTTCTTGGTAGAAATTTCCTTTGAAAATAACTTACAAAGTAGCCTCTTTTTCTGCTTTTTAAACTTGATATTATATTAAGTCTCCTAAGTTTGTGTCTTTTTCAGTGTATTAATTGTCATAAAACATGGTGAATTTGTGCAAAGTGAGAAAATTTTGCTAGTTGACATACACATCCTTTCATCTACGTTTCTTGTTACAGAGCATTGCTAAACCAGGTGGAAGAACTGGTTTAAGTTTTCTGAGAAATGTGGCAGTGCTGACTGAGAAGTTAATTCTAGTCTTGCTGGAGGCTGAGTCCTATTTAAATACTATTTCTGAGTTCTCTACAGTTTGCTCTTAATGAAAAGCAAATAAATGTGAAAGGCGGTATTTGATATTAATAGCTTGTCCATTGAAGCTTTCTGGTCCCCTCATGTACAATGAGTTTGATTTGGTTTATCTGCTGGCTACTGGACTCCTGAAGACAAAAGTAAGAAGAGATCTTCTGAAAATTGGAGGGACATAGGCTGTATTTTTTTTTTCATGGGTCTTGTAGGTCTAGGAGAGTTTAGCTTGCATTGAAGGATTCTATGCTTGTGTGTCCCAGTCACTGTTCAAGCCAGGAAGGTTTGGAACTCCTCTTTTGCGCATTGCAAGTTAATTTCTGGTTTTTTATCTTTTAAAATGAATTCTTTTGGCATGGACCAAAACTGCTTTTGGTAACTGCTAGGAGCTTAGCTGCTAATACAGCTGTAGTATTTAGTTGCTGGGTGAAAGTAAAACCATGCTCACTGGGTCCATGCATTTGATAGAAGTGTAATCTATGCTCTGGTCCAAGCTGAAAGCCTACTTGAGTTTCTTATTATATCACTTAGTCTCAAGTGGTTTTATTACTGAAATCTCAGTTATATTAAAGTGAGTGAGCAGTCTTAAACTTGAGGAAAAGTGGAGAAATAGCATGTTAGTTAGTTTTTAAGTGATAAAGTACGCTACACTTTATTAATGTAAATTGTAAATGACAACACATTGTAACAAAGTGGAAGGTTTCATGGCTTTTAACAGTTTAATGAATTGTCAGTACTTACTTTTCTGCCCTCCTCTTTTTTTTTTTTTTTTTTTTTTTTTTTAGAAAGAATGATTGCCTGGATGTTTCAGGGCTACCAAATCAACCTGAAGGGCAATGTAAACCTGCTTTACAATGTTCCCCTGTCTTCCAAATAATTGCAGATAGAGACAGTGTTTTATTGTGTAGTCCAAATGTTCTCTGTCTGTCAGAAGGATGGGGCACAAAGAAAATAATAGATACCCAT
The DNA here is from genome assembly GCA_025584955.1 of Alethe diademata. Taxonomy (NCBI): domain Eukaryota; kingdom Metazoa; phylum Chordata; class Aves; order Passeriformes; family Muscicapidae; genus Alethe; species Alethe diademata. The sequence goes on along the minus strand of JANRMJ010000077.1, from coordinate 43,023,870 downwards.
GTACAGTATTGGATTGCTCTCTTCAGTGACCTTACAGTCTTTAGGGTGGGGAAATTAGGTACAGATAAGCGATTACTGGGTTTGCGCATGTGACATGTAGTTCCTGTCTGCAGTATGCTGTACACATGTTCTGCTTTAAATACAATTTAGCTATGATAGATTTCAATAAAAATTATTTAAATACATGCCAATGTCTTTGCTGTCTCCCTCCTACACCCAGGAATCAGTTATATAGCTTTTTACAGGCACTGGGAGTCTTCTATTACAAAATTACTAATTATGATCATTTAGCAGTGTCTTTTTCCTTTAACAGCAAACATTGCCTTTGTCATAATTATTAATAATTATTTATTAAATAATGATAATGAATAATATTAATACTTGTCCATTGTATTTAACTATTTACTGCCCACTATCCATGCTTACAGTGACTATAAAAATACTCGTTAAATGTTATTTTCATTACCTCTGGCCTTTTTGTCAACACTCTTCTTGAGTCACAAGCAGGGAAGATAGTGATTAGCTTTCTTGTTTCTTTGAAAGAAGGTGGTGTTAGCTCTGTGTTTGCAGATTTTACTGTTTTCACACTAGGAAGTATAGAAAAGTAATTTACCTTTGGAAGTAGAGTTATCTTTATTTACAATTACTTTCACTAATTATACCTACAAGTGACTGTAAATGCTGGTGCTATGGCAATAAATGCTAGCTTTGTACATGTTCAGTCTTTGGCTTTTGTTGAGTTTTGATAGTGTATATCAGTTTTATACAATCTTGATAGGTGTTAATAAGTCTAGCATTAAAGATACTTTCTCTTGAATATCAGTAATGTTTAAGATAAGAGATCTTTTCCATACAAATCGTATAGATACCTTAGTTTGTGTGAGTTTTCAGCTTGGTGTGGCAATGACCTTGCTTTACTTATTCTTTCTTGTGGTTGAAAATAACAGCACAGATTTATGCAATGCTTACAGAAAACGGAACTTACGCAATATCTTCTGGTGCAAGAGCGCCTGCTTGGGGCTTCTGTGTTCCTATTTTCTTAAATCCTTGGGGAGAATGTAGATGTGCTGTTTCATCATGGATGAGATGTGAATTTAATGCAAAGACAGAGCAGATGCTCCTGGAGCTTCTGGATGCTACTGTCTCAAGTTACTTGAAGTCTGAACCTGTATTTCCACTGAAGAGAGAAACAGTGAGGTGGGAAATGGATATATAACAGCAATATGGGAGCAGAGGTGCAGGAAATAATGCCATTAGGCAGAGAGTAAAGTAGTAGAAAAGAGTAGTTAAAACCAGTAGTGGGCCTTTGTTTTCACAGAGTGATCCATGATGCTTCTTCACTTGGGTAAGTACATCACTGTATATGATTTAGTATTGGTTATTTTTACATGTCCTTACTGCATACAAAGCAGTTGCTATATATTTTCAATATATTTGTGAGGATTCTAGGACTGAATTAGTTACTCTTTAAAAAGATAAAACTCGAATTTTTAAATACTATAAATGAAAGTATTTTTTTCAGAAGATGCCACATTGCCATGCTTCATCAAGCAAGTTAGGACAACTTCACAGTGCTTGTCACAGGCTCCCATGCTCACTATGATCCAACTTAATATGTGGTAAATACTAATGAAATATTCAGTATTACTTTTGTGACTGAATATTGTGTACTGTCAAAGTAATAATTTTCTCATGGTGTTATGGAGGCATTGCTGCTGATCAGTCTATTGTATTTCTTGAGTTCCAGTAGTTTGCTGCTATACACAGTCTCTCAGGTTTCTGCATAACAAAACTGAACATCTGACAACGAGAGCAAAAATTAATTTTAAATCTATATTTCTCTGAATTTGTGTTCACCTTTGGTTAAGGGTAGAATGTCTCTTGTCTCAGATGATGACAAGTTTATGATACTGCAGTAAAGAAAATACTACTACATATTGATTTGTGTTTCAAAGTTAGCTAGTTAGGGCAGAACTTATATTTTCAAGTGACCTGTTTACATTCATTCTTAAGAGCTAAAATTGAGAAATATAAGCTGTTACTGAATAAAAGAATGACTGCTAGACTGTCGTTTAAACATTTGCTAGACATTGCTATTGATTTTTTTTTTGGATGTACTGACTGTAATAATTAGTCTCCTTCCATTTTTATTTTTACAAAAGAAAAATATATTAGTGGGTTTTTTGCAAAAAGGAAATTATCTCAAATTTATTGAACTTTGATTACATTTCATCAACTTTCTTTATTATACTGGCTTGTCTCTTTGATGTTGTACAACTGTTGACTGTGTATGAAAGTTGTTGGTTTTTTTTATGGGGCAACAGCAAATCTGCAGAAACTTCAAATATGAATGTTTTGTCACTACAGGTTTCCAAGTTAGCTGATGTCATGGTCAAACATGGTGTGGAGAAAGGAGATCGTGTGGTCATCTACATGCCCATGATTCCACAGACAGTGTACTGTATGCTGGCTTGTGCAAGAATAGGAGCCATCCATAGCCTGATTTTTGGCGGATTTGCATCTAAAGAACTTTCGGTTCGCATTGATCATGCAAAGGTAATAAATAAATGAATAAAACCTTTTTGGAGCAACAAAAACCATCATAGCATTAGTTACTTCTATCAGTAGATGTCAAAAACCTGTTGTTTTCCCAGACAGGATAACATTTCTCTTTGTGTGGCACACAGTCTCAGTTTGTTTGTAATATCTATTGTTGCAATATGAGCAAAGTACTGTCTGGGCTGAGGTTGATGCTTGTATAGCAGACACCAAGTGAGCAATTTTGACCCCTTCTACAAAACCAGGAGTTTAACACACTGTTGTCTGTATGGAGTGTACTTTCTTCTCATGTTTGTAAATCTTTTTCTACAAAGCATCTCCTTAATATTTGCATTTGGTTCAGCATTTTCATCAAGTTTATGGGAAAAATTCTGCCAACCCTATGTGCTTTCATTGGCTTATCTGATGTGTAGACATATTAGGTAATACCTTTTGTCAGCTATGTTGTGATTTAGGAACATTGTGATATTCCCCAATTTCTTCTTCTCATTGAAACACTCCAAACCTTACATTGCTTACTCCCCTCTCTCTCTCCTCCTCCCTGTGGTGGGATGGAGAGGAGAATTGGAGGCCTAAAAGGTAAAGATCAGGTTGAGATAAGAACAGTGTGCTAGAAATAGAAATGAAATAAATGAATAGTAATAGCAACAATACTCATAGCAGTGTGTACAAGTGAGGTGAATGATTCACACCATGCGGAGCTCACACTACCCCACCACACCCTCCGGAAAGGACCCATCCCCCTTCCCACCTGTGTATGGCTTGAGGTGGTAGAGAATGACCTCTGGGTCCTGGCCGTGCCCCTCCTGGCTGTTACAAAAATGAACCCTGTCCTGGCTGGACCTAGAACAAGTTAAGTTACAATTCTGCTTCATTTAATTTTTATGCAAAGCAGGACAGCTATGGAAGCAGTTTCCCTAAATAAGTGACGGTGCATATTACATAATTAATAGAGTTGAATGCTTTAAAGACTTCTCTGTTTGGCATAAGTTGAGCTTGTTTATAAAGCATTATGATGTCTATGTTACTGAAATTAAAATAGTACTTGACTATTCTTAGTACTTTATATAGGTATATTAGTAGCTTGTGTGTGCATTAGTTTCAAACCAGCTAACAATGGAATGGCCTATTCTTGTTTTTGCTAGTGAGCAAGGTAAAGTCTTTGTCAACCTGATCAGTCACCTAAAGCATTCAGACTCCCTGTGGATGCTGTCTTATTATTGAATCATGTTGCTTAGACGTATAAACCGAAACAGGATTTTGTGTAGGGTTCAAGTATCCAGGTTTTGTGGAACTTTCATTTAGATTTCATTTAGAATTATGTGTGCAGACGTGCTTTTCAGATGACTGAAATTTCGGTTTTATAAATATCTGTTAATAGAGAGGTGAATGCATTTCCCCTCCTCTCCTGGATGCTTTAACAAAGATGTTAATAAAATGGCCAAAATGGTTTGTTGGAATGATGAAAAAAGGCTAACAGCAGCTCTCTAGTTTTCCTTGTCTTTCTTCCCACTTCCCCATTTTTTAACAAGTTATAATTAGGTAAAAATAATGTAGAAGAAAAAAATATAAGCTTTAAAAATGGAGGTGGCTACAATACAAATCATCTAGCATGTTTACTTTTAGAGTATTTTGCAATTATTAACTAATTAATCCCAATGGTAATTCCCCAGGAAAAAGGGGAGAGAGCACAATAATTGTAATCCTTGCTTCCTTCATTAAAATGAAAAGAGAGGAAGTTTAAGTCTTCTACCCAAGGTCACATAGCAACTCTTTTGAAGCATTAGCTATATAATTATTAACTGCAAACTATGGACTAAGTCCTAATTTACATTGCCTTTTGATTTCTTTAAAAGGCAGTGTTATGGATGATGTTTGGTCCGTCTGATGTATAATGAAAATGTGAGTAAGGAGAGATACATCCTTAATCTAAATTCCAAAACATGCCCCAATTTTCAGCATAGTAAAGCTTTCATGATAGGTGAATCGCACACTCCTGAAGCTACCTGTAAGTACCTGTAATAGACAGTAAAATGCTGAATAAATTCAGCACTTGCACAATAAACTAAGCTTTTTATTAGGCTTTTATGTGAATTAGTTTAGATGCTGCAGTACAAGACCTGATATTGCTAAAATTAATTAGAAAGTGTTAAAGATGTGCAGTGGAAAGCTGGCTGTAAGATGTTCTTGTGGAAGAAAAATCCAACTTCATACTCTGTTAGAAAGTCTGAATGAAAGAAATGACAAGCACTTTCTAGTGACTATGAAAAGGTGCACTTGGCCATCTTACCTTATCTTGTCTTGAATTTTAAATAGGTTTGGGAATGCTGCAAAGTCCTGCAGCTGGTAATTTCTGCTTGTGTCAGGTGTTGGCAGTTACAGGCATTCTGCAGTGAATTGTGATGAAGTGATACAGAGCATGAGAACAGGATTTTTTGTCATCTTTCCTTTTACTTGAGTCTGGAAATATATAATTTGTAAATATCGAAACAATAGGTAAGTTCATACAGTCATGGAACAGTTGGAAGGGACCTTTAAAGGTCATCTAGTACAACTTCCCTGCAATGAGCAGGACATCTTCAGTTAGATCAGGTCAACCCTGTCAAACCTGACTTTGAATGTTCCTGGGGGAGAGCATGTATCATCTCTCTGAGCAACCTGTGCCAGTATTTTACCATCCTTATTGCAAGAAATTTCTTCCTTATATCTAATTTAAATATCCACTCTTATAGTTTAATACCATTACCTCTTTGTCCTTGCAGGCATTGCTCATGCGCAGCTTTTTATCCACCAGGATCCCCAAGTCCTTCTTGGCAGGGCTGCTCTAGATCCCTTTATTTCCCAGAGAGAATTGATTTTTGGGGGCACAGGTTTTTGGGGGCATTGATTTTGGCCTGGCACAGGGGCAGGAACTTGCACTTGACCGTTTTGAAGTTCATTAAGTTGTCATGGGCCTACTCCTTGAGCTTGTCCGTGTCCCTCTGGATGCCATCCCGTCAGGAGTGTCGGCTGCATCACTTGAGGAGTATTAGAGAGCAGAGAAGAATTTGTAGGAGATTTGTAACAGAATAAAAATATTGGTCGTGTATCAACACCTTTACTATTGGGCCTTGCTTTATCTAATTTCTGCTTCATAATTCTTTTTTTTTTCTGGTTTTGCCACTACACTCACTATCTCTCTCATTTCTTCTCCAGCAGACCCTTGAACTCTCCCTGGTTTTTCTCCAAACTTGTTATATTTCTATCTAACCTTAACATGTAGGACTACATGGAGTCACAGCAGAGGTGGGAAATGGGTGTATGAAAGCGATATGGGAGCAGAGGTGCAGGGGAAATAATGTCATTAAGCAGGGAGAAGAAAAGAGCAGTTAAAACCGGTAGTGGGCCTTTGATTTGCTCAGAGTGATCCATGATGCTTCTTCACTTTGGTAGTACATCACCTTAGCTAATTTAGTATTGGTTATTTTTAGATGTCCTTATTACATACAAAGCAGTTGATGACCACAGGTGACATCATTTACAAATTACTATGAAACTAGTGAGAACAAGAGTCTTTCATCTTAACACTTGAATAGAACTGTGTATCTCGTATTTATTACAGTCTGACTTCAGGGTGGTCTCCTAATGAATTTTCAACTTATTTGCATTGTATTGTATCATCTTCTGTTATATCCGTGCATTCCAAAAAGGAAAATCAATGAATGCTGAAATTTTAAAGCTCATCCGAGATCTTTATATTGAATACACACCAATTGGGGATGTTTTCTGAATGGCAGATTTGGACAGGAAACGTTTTGTAATGGCACAAGAAAAATATTTAATCTGTGCTTTCTCTGCTGAATTTATTTTAGCCTTAACTATGACATTGTGGTTTATGCCTACTTAATGAGATTTATGCTAATGCATGCAATTAGTAAACTAGCTTGATCAAACCGAGCACCGTATGATAAATACACTTGTAAAACTTCAAAACAATGGAGATTGAAGACTCGTCCTTTTCCAAGTGAAATATATTGTAACACATAGTTGCTTTGGTGCTACCTTTTCTCCCCTTAAAAACAAAAAATAAAAACACTGATCTTCGGACCTGAGTCAAAATAGCTTGCATGCAGATTTCTTCACTTAGGAAGTCTTACATAAAAGTTGTGGTTAATTTATTGACAAAGATGTGAAATGCACATTTGGAAATAGGTATTAATAGGAAATAGTCTAAAAAGCTCCTATATTAAAAAAAAGCTCCCATAACTATACAAATCTGATTTTTTGTAATTTTGCATCCTCAATCCTTCAACCATCTCTTGATAACTCTAGCCTTACTTCCCATGTGCCTTACGACTTTAGCTTATTCTCTTTTCTGTATTTCTAGTTTCCTGCCATCTCTTGTTTGCCTTCTTTTTCCTCTTTCTTCTGTTTTCTATCCTGTGACTTTTATTGCAGGCTGTGAAAAAGCCAGCAAAGTTCTTCAGCTAGTATTGAAATATGAAATTGGAAGCATTTATGTAGAAGGCAAAACAGTACAGCTAACTGTTGACATCACTGCACCACTCTTCCTTAGTGGAGGAGCTGAAATGGACAGGGGTTTCTCTCTGTGTTCAGTAATATTTGTGCCAGTAGGAAGAAGTTAATACTGTTTATTTCTTACTCAAATGTATTTGAAAATAGTGAAGTGTCAGGAGGTATTAATATTCTTCCAAACAAAAAGCAAATGCATGGACAGGGAGATTACACAAGCTTGATGTACTCGAGAAAACTGATCTAAACCCTTGTGTCTAATTATGTAAAGATAAATTGTATACATTGAATTTAATGGAAAATGTTACTAGGTTATATATCTAAAATACATTGCAAATGTACATATTAACTGTCTTCTTTTTTTTAGCCCAAACTTATTGTAACAGCAAGTTTTGGAGTAGAACCGAAAAGGAAAGTGGAATACATATCTCTCCTAGAAGCAGCACTGGCAAGAGTGCAGAGCAAACCTGATAAAGTTCTTGTTTACCAGCGACTTAATTTGGTGGGTTTGCAGTTGTAGTGCCTTTTTGTTAACTTCCACATGTTTGTGTAGTGCATGTGCCTTCACTTTTTTGCAAGAAATATTTTACTTTATCTGTTGTAGTTTGTTTTTTAATTTTAAGGGTGCACATTATATTAATAAGATTTAAATACTAAACAGAGCTAATGCAGTAGGAAGATTACAGAAAATTTAATGGTATTGTGTACAATTTTTGAATAGTACATATTTTTTGAATTCAATTTATTCCATGTGATTTTCTTTTGACAATTTTCTTATTTTTCAATGGGCAGGGCCATGTTCCTCTTACCAAAGGTCGTGATCTTGACTGGGAAGAAGAGCTTGCAAAAGCACAGTATTCAAAATGTGTTTCCATTGCCTCAGACCATCCACTTTATATTTTGTATACATCTGGAACAACAGGTTTGCCCAAGGTAAGTACTATCAGTAGTCTTAAGTGTCTGTGACCAGCTATTTGCAGTTCCCATTGAAAAAATACTTACTTGAAAGGGTTGAAAATGTTTTCCAGAGCACAGTGCTATAAATTACAAACATTGCTGCAAATGGTTTAATCTCATTTATTCACATTTCACTATTTTAAAGGCAGTGTCTAGGAATAAATCATGTTTTTTAAATTAAAGTAATAGTAATATAAAGACAAGATGCATTTTCTTCAAATATTTGTACAAAAGAAACTTTTGAGGATAGCAGAATATCTTTTATTCAGTACTATCTTCTGTGTTTTAACTTTCTTAGATAGCATAGTATAGTTACTTAATGACAAGACCAGTTAATATATCGCTTGTGTGATAGCATTTATTGCTGACTAATCTTGTTCATTATTTACATATTAGCTAATGTTCTTGTAGATAAGACATGGTGAATGGCATTGCAGATTAAATGAAATAAAGCATGTTCTGAATGCTTGTGTTGCTGCACAATTCTGAGTACATAATATCCTAAAAATAGAAGTTTAGATTAAGTGAAAATTAACAAAGGTTATTCTTTGGAAATGTTTGCTTTTGAATGTAAATTAGTTTTAACTATGTATTTTTAAGGAATTGTATTTTAAAAGTGAACTGTATGAGTGTTTGCTTGGTACTTACAATGCTCTTTTACAATGTGAAAGACAAGCTGAATATGTTTTTCTGGTGATAGTCTTACCCCCACTGTTTCACACAGTATCATACACCCTGGAGAGAAAAATTCTACTGCTAAAAAATTATTTAATGGTATTGCCTATAAAGTTCAGAATCTCTTAGGATGTAAGGGAAAACAAACAGCAGTTTTGCTGAAAAAAATGTCTTCTGCTTTTACTTTGACAGCGTGCATCCTAAATCATACAGTTATATTGTCAAAAAAGCCAAGATAAGTTCCTTTGTTAGAACAGGTATTATCTTTATCAATAGTATCAATAGAGTATCTCAGAGGTAATAGTTCTCGGAAGTTTATTTCACTGTGTTGTTTGTGCAGAGAAAAATACAGATACCTTGAATCAATCACCCTTACGAGAGAGATTTTCAGCTAGCAGTAAGCTACAATAAGTAACTCTCAGTGAATAAGGTAACTTTTTTATTTATTTAAATAACTTAATTTAAATGGTCATGCAGGTAAAACTACTTGGTTATGACCTTCCTAAAAAGCTTGTTGGTTTCAGAGCAGAGGCTAAGTTAGAAGCTGAGTTGAACAAAGGCAATCTGCTGTCTGAAATTGGTGCAGTGTTTGTGGACCATTCTCTGCCTTAGCAATCTCCATTTTAGTGAGTTAATGTATCTCTGCAGTCCCTCATTTCTTGGATGAGGCCTGAAGGTGCCTATTTCATTCTATTAAGTACATCAAGAGAATATGCCATGCCTAGCACAGACAGACAGCTGCATTGTAATGTCTATGCAGTGCATATTTGTTTGGTCCAGTGGATTTCATCTGAATTTTAGTTCAGGACACCAGGATGGAGTTTACTTAATTCTTTCTTCTAGGAATAATGTGCTAGAAGGTGATGAAATATATATTGACCATTGTAATATTGCGAAATATGTCCAAACGTTTCCTGTTAATTATGTTCCAGTGCTTGTTTTTGGTTTACCAAGGCACATGATGCTGTTGATAATCTCTCATTCTAATTTTCAAATCCCTCTTTTAGCTGAAGACTGGGGTGTTATTCATTTAGCATTCATACATGTGCTTCAGGCTAGATAGTAAAATTTAAAGAATATGCATTGATTTAAGCCAATTTTCTGACACCTTTGAAACGAGTCAGGGCAGAAAGGGACGTTTCAGGGGGTAATTCACCCCAGTTTTTTCAGGGATCATCTACTTTGCAGGTGTGAAGATGATACAGATAGAGTAGGCAATGAGTTTAAAATATGCCTAGCATTTAGATGGTACAGTTTAAGTGAGGTAAATACTTAATCTCTTATTTTTTGTTAGCATATATTGACTGAGTGTTTTTATATCCAACTTCTATGAGAGAATTTTAACTTTGTTAGTTATTTTCTGAATGTTTGTTTTATTGTATATTTGGTTTCTGTTTTCCAAAATTACTTCTTTAGTGGAGGTGTTACTATGTTCTTGGAATAGATAATTTCTTAAGTGAGAAGTATTGGGAGTTGGACTACTTTAATTCCATTGCTTCTAAAACCTTAACATTTAATTGAAGACTGAAATATGATTGTATCCTTCTAATCTTGATCTTAACTACTTAAATACGCATATTTTCTCGTTTAGGGTGTTGTGAGACCAACTGGAGGCTATGCAGTTATGCTTAACTGGACCATGTCAGCTGTATATGGCCTCAAACCTGGTGAGGTAATTCTATTTAAATGTCCTGTAAATGTTCATGAATGCCTCTTATAACCTCTAACTATAATTTTGTTTGTATTTCATTTTAGGTGTGGTGGGCAGCTTCTGATTTAGGCTGGGTTGTTGGTCATTCCTACATTTGCTATGGACCTCTCCTTCATGGTAATACTACAGTTTTGTATGAGGTATGATCCAGTCTAAAAAAGCCCCCTTGGAAATGACAGCATCTCCTCCAACTGATGATCCAGATAATCCTGTTTATGCCTGTCTATTCTTCATGCCACAGATACTTAAACTGTGTGTGTATCTTCAGTGTTTATACTCTCCCACCTATTACAGTAATTTTTAAGGAAAACTTACTTCACTGTCCTTCAACCTTGTCTACATTTGTGTGAAGGGTGATGGTTAGTGGAGTAAGGGACTCTTAAACAACAGAACTAGAAATGGCAGATGGTGGAGTGTACCTGTGTTATTGATTAGACTATCTTTATTTTGGAATTAGGAGAGGGTGTTGTGTTTTGTATATCTTGTGATGAGAAATACTTACTGGATCTTCGTTGGATGCAATTGAGAGCTGTATGGTTGGAACTAGAACTTCTACTAAGGAGACTTGTCCCTTCTTTCCTCTACCATTCAAGGAAACTGAACCCAAGACTCAGATGACATTTGGGGCTTAGTCCTTTCCTTCAGGGAATGAAACCTAATGGGGTTCAGACTAGTCCAGTTAGAGTGGCCTGCAGCATCCTTACTTTGCGGCTCAAAAAAGTAATCATGTTGCCTTACATTGTTATTTTTTCAGAATTTTTTGTTGATTTTACTGAATAACTAATAGCAGAAACTTCACCCAGTAGCAGAAATGCACCTTTGTAGACTCAAATATTGTATTAGCTTGAGTATTAAATTACTATAGCCTAATTAATGTTTAAGTGCCTAATAGATGTTAATTAGATTCTTCATGCTAAGGGGATTAAAACTCCACACCACCACAATAGTTAAGCAGAAGAGGAAAGCAGTGTAAGAAAATTGTTAAGTGCTTGCAGATAATAAAAAGATTTTGGTAGTTTTATAGTGACTGGTTTTGAGCACTGATGATGTGCTAGGCCACATTAAAATTGTTGCATGAATTGTCAGAAGCGAATGCATTGGGATCAGTGTGATTATTGTCATTGTAAAGGTACCTCTGAGTTTAAACTGTTGTAAAACAAAGAGAGTAAAAATCCTACTTTTTTAACAGTGAATTTAAAGAAAAATTAGAGTTAATATCAGGTTGACCTACATATCTGCTTTGTGATTTTTGCTCTTGGTGAGATCATTATTAAACAGAAATAGTACATTTCCCATTTTTCTTCTCCAAGATGATGCCACTAATCAAGGCTTCAGACAGTTTTAATGACGTGTCATCTTTTTGACGATTAATAATGAGAAGAAAAGGAAGATCTGTGCACAAAGGAATAAAAGTAATATTTACAAAGAGAATAGTGCATAATTTTTCCTCTGCACAGCATACTGTATTAATAGTAAATATTCAGAAATTTTTAGTCAAATCTCCTAAATGGTTGCCTAATTATATATTTTGGATTAGGAAGTATCAGTGTGCTGTTTAGCCATGGGGGAAGAACATCACATTCCTTTTGCTTGTGGGCAACCACTGTAGAATGTAAACTGTGCTGACTTCATACCCTCACTACTTTAAGTGTTTTGTTTATTTTTAAATTACTTAGGTGTCAACTTGTCATTTTAACAATTACTAGGGTAACTATGCTTTTAGTTTTCCCCTGCTGTTACACCATTGTCAGGAATGTGAAAATTATGATGAATTATTTTGACTACAAAAGAGAATGTATTTTTTGTTTTGGTTTGTTTGTTTTAAAAAATCTGTCCTGTGTTCTTTTTCTCCAAAACATGACAAAGGTCAGCAACAAATAAACTTCCTGAAGTCTCACAACCCACTCTGTTGCTCATGCTAATAGGGTTGCTCTTGCTGTTAGGGTTTCAAGCTGTAAGCATCAGGGCAGTATAAAGAGGAAGTCTAGTTACTGCTTGTGGTCCTGTGAAGCAGAAAAAGGCAGCATTGTAGTTCCAGTGTTTGGGACTTTGAACTGGAGCTAGGGTAAGGAATAGGATAACCACACTTGTCAAGAACCAGGCATTAAGGACTTTGAGTGGCCTAGGTCAGAGAAGGAGCTACTGTCCCAAACAGAGCTGTTAGCAAGACATCTGTGTGCCTGGAGTCTCTCACGAGGCCCTCTGGAGTCCTGTAGTTACAGTTTTGCAGGATATGTAAGAGAGGTAAACCTGTAAACAGGTTTAACATTGCTCTTCTTTGGCACATTTCTTAGAGACATCCTTGCCGTTTTCATAAGCCAGTATAATCAACTTACAAAGCAAAACACTGTCTCTGAAGTCTGGGAGGGATCACTTTGGCATCATTTATACTGATTGTGGAATGAATTCACTAAGACATGTCATCTCAAGTCTTTAGTGGAGCTTTGGCAGCAGGGTCACCATCAGAAGGATGAATGCCTCTGTGAGCATATTCTTTTGAATATGCTTTTTATCCTCATACATAAGGATTTTGTGTGTGCTTTGGCATCAGCAGGTTTTAGTGGCAGTGAGTTCCATCCACTACATTTTCCATGCAGAGAGAATTTCCTCATAATTTTGGATTTAGTGGTAATTGAAGAACCCATTGTTGTTAGGGGTAAGACAGAAAGGGAATTGATGCACTCTTACTCCTGCATTGTTGGACATTTTATTATAGCTCTTCTTCTGTGTCTCTTTCCTCAAGTAATTTATCTGGTGGCTTCTCACTTTCTCCATACAAGAGCTTTCCTATCCCCTTGATAATTCTTGGTGTCTGAATCTTTTTTGATAATCATGTATGAAATCATAAATCATCAGCACATTTTGCCTCAGAATGTCTGCTCAGCTCTTTGACATCTCATAAATTGCATGCTAAATCTAAGTGCTTCCAGAAAGATGCTTCTGTCTGTCTGTCTCAGAGTCTCTTGGTAGGACTTTTCTGTAGGAATCTTCCTAGCTGGTATAAGAAGTGTCTGTTTTTACTTTGCTCTGTTAAGTTAGGTGAGTCAGATCACTCTCTTTTTACTGCCCTGTTCTCGTTTACTGTGCTCTAATTTCCTGTCAACCATAGATATTATTGCCAGTAACTTTTAAAAATAATTTTCATCTCCAGCATTGATGTGAATACTGAATAGCAAAAGGTCTTGAGCTGGTCCTTGCTCAAATCCGGTCAAAGTATCTCATTTGCACAGTCCCCAGTTGACTCAGCAGTCTGTCAACATATTCTGAATTCAATTAACCTTGTGGTTTGCTGTTCATATTGTTAACTTTTAAAAATAAAAATTGTATGTGGTAATAAGCCTTCATGGAATATGGTAGTACTTCTTAAAATTTTTGTATAATAAATGACTACTCTGTCTGGCAATTTTATTTGTAGGTTTTGGGCTCCAAAATAAATTTGCACTGTCTCAGATATGTTTTGCTTATGTGTTACAATCTGATTATTAGGGAAATTAATTAAGGTGCAAACAAGACCATATGCTAAAGTCAATAGTATGGATTTTATTTATTGGTACATGTGCAGTAGAGAGAGAGATAGAAATAAAGAAAAGAGGAGGGGGGAAAAAAAGGGACACAGATTAAGGGGAAAGTTAATGGCCACCCCTGTGGATCCAGTGGCATCCTGTTGGTCCCCTTCTTCTGGTCTTCTCTGTGATGGGTGTTCCATGAAACATAGTATTCAACGGGTATTAATATGCATTCAGGTGTACATGGGTATGCCCAAGCACCTCTCCTGTGAGGAAGGTTTACACTTACGAGGGAGGGCTTATGCAGCAGAATCTGAATCTGTTGCAAAACTTTGAATCACTTGCAGTCCTCTGGTAGAAGGCCTGAGGAATGAGTCTGGGGACATTTGAGGGGGGTCTTTGATGGTTTATGACCCCTTCTAAGACATGAGAGCCTCCTCTCATGGTGGATATTCACTCTCTCTGTCTTGTGTGGACCAGAGGTTTTCCCATCACACTCCCAAAAACCCCACCTCCTCCCTCTTGGATGCATTCTTCTTTCCCAGCCCTGTTTACTTCTCCTTAGACCTGAGATAATTGGGTAGGAGTGCCGCCTTTATCTTATCTCAGGTTCCCTGTCAGGTGGTTTAACTCGCAGTCCAGATTCCCATCAGGAGGCGTATTCAAAGGGATGGACTTTGGTGGTCACACATGAGCTTCTTTGCACACTTTGCTACAGTGGGCAAAGTCCTTCAGTGGTTTTAAAAATATTTGGGTCATTAACCATTTCAGTCTCACACATTATGTCCATTTTTGTTTATGCATTTGCTAAACTCTGAACAGCTTCCTAGACACTTGGGAAGTTTTTCTGCAGAACTAGTAAGAATATTTTCCACCTGTGCCAGTATTTTTTTCCTAAATTACTATTAGTAATTATTCTTTGGGTTATATTTCCTATCACCTGTCAGGGGAATTTTCTCTGCTTTCTACTGTTTGTGTTTTATTTGGTTTTCTCTTATATCTGGGACTAGTAACTCCAAACCTAAACTGCTTTAAGCTTACCTGTGACATAAATACCCACCTGTTAAGAGTCCTGAATGTTTACCCAAGCACTCCTGAAGGTTTAACAGTTTGTGTAGAAGATACTCACAGGCTCAGGCTTGCTGGAAGTTTGAGGCACATGTTGTCTGTGACATAGCTCAGGCAGAGATCAGGTGTGAAGTGGGATCTGGGAGGGAGTGGGTGTGCTCAGGGCCGGACATAACCCTTTTAAGGAGTCTGAATATTTACATTTGGTTAAAAGTAACAGTCTAATTTATTACTGTCAGACTGACCAATTCCAACTTGCTTCACAGCTAGGTGTTTTGGTGTCCAAGATGGTTGGTACTAGTTCAAGTACATAATTACTTAATGAGAAGCTTGTGGAAATTTGGCATTTTTCAGAGTCTGAGGCCATTTGTTTTGGCTTTAGTGATGTGGGCTTGAACTTGTAGCCGTGTGCCTACAGATCTGCAGGCATACTGGACATTAAAGGCAGAGAGGGTCAACTTGACCAATCAGGTTCATGAACAAATACTGGTGAACACATGAAAGTTGTGATGGAGAAGTCTGCAAGGGTGGTGCTTCAAGACAGTCTGATAAAAGGTTTTTCTTTGGGTACTGTGTGTTATCTGACAGAAAAAGGATGCAACTGATGTAACTCTTTTTCAGCAAGCATAATTTTGTATTTCTTTTTGGTAATTAAGGATAGGCTAATTGCAAAAAGAAGGGTTTTGATGTTGGCTGTACTACACTCTTCTGCTTGGGCTAGGAACTGTTCTTTTTAATTAATTTTCTCACTGCCTGCTTAATCCTTTTTAAAAAATGGGTTTCAATTGTGCATTCTATTTTGGTTTTTTTAAAAAAAAACTTCTGTGGTGCTCCTCTTTTTAAAATGCCTCTCACCAGGAGCAGTGTCTCACAGTAGGACTCCAGAATCACTGGTGCATATGCAGTCTTGCCTGTCCTATGTTCCTTGGATCTGATTATTGGTTCACCACTGCTCTTGTCAGTGTTCAGGCCCAGCTGGATGCAGTAGGAAAAGTGTGTTCCTCGACTTGTGTACTCTGTCAAAGTTCATCTTCTAAGTGTGGCCTTTCTTGCGAAAAGGTTATGGTGAAACCGGTGGAACTAAAACTCATTCTACATTAACATCACCTTTTAATTTCAGAATAGGTGTGGAGCAGTTAATGCACTGTGGTAATTATGCATACAGTAAGATTGTGACTGTATGATTCTGTGCTGACTGCTTTTCATATTTCCAACATCACAGAAAAGTATTCTTGATTATTTTTTATTAGGATTACTTAGCATTGAAAAATTTGTTATATGTAATTACTTCTGTTTACAGTTCTCTTGACTATACCCTTTAGCTCAAGAGAAATCCAACCCCAAACCAGACCACAGTCTGATAGCAGAATAAAACAGAATAGGGGCCCTTCAGGATCTCTCCAGGCTGCACGTAGGGTAGCATGAAGTTTCATAAAAGCCAGTTTTATGAAGCTAAGTGGGAATTTTTCCAGATGTGAAAATATTTCTAGGTAAGAAAAAGCTATCTATGCATGGGGATATAGCTGTAGTGCCACTGTGTCCAGAGACTCCTTGTTCAGAGGGAGTGTGGGTGTTTTCTGAACTGCATCTCAGGGTAGATACAGACATGACTCTCTCTGCTGCCGGTGCAATAACACAGCAGTAGCGTATCTTTGTGTGTGTCTTTTCATTTGCATATCCATTTGTCCTAATTTTGTAACTAGTAACTAGTATGTGCTGTGTTCATGTAAGGAATGGCTCCCAAAGCTCGTGAACTTATTTCTACAAGTGAATACACTCACAGTATTATTATTTTTAACAAAGCCTTCTTTGAAGTCTTACTTGAAATTACTTCTGTTGCTGTGTTACCACTACTGTTACGTGCTCAAGCCTTGAACTGTCAAGGAATTATGAGGTATTTTTATCCTGTGACATTTTAAATTATTCTCTCCATAGGGGAAGCCTGTGGGAACGCCAGATGCTGGTGCCTATTTCCGTGTGCTAGCAGAGCATGAAGTAGCTGCCTTCTTTACTTCACCAACTGCAATTAGAGCAATCCGTCAGCAGGACCCTGAGGCAGCCCTGGGAAAGCAGTACTCACTGAAAAGGTGAAGTAAGGATACACTGGAAGCAGTTTTTCCCAGAAACAGGCTGCATGAACTAAGACTAACAGTATCTGGGGTTTTCCCCACCTCTGTAGCGTGTCATTTTAATCTGTTCTTGAAAATCGAGGTGTACACATATTTGCTTGTAAATTTCTACTGATAGTTTTGAGGAGATGAAAGCTGTTAAAAAGTCTGTGACTCTAATGTTAAGAACTTTTACTGAGTGATTCCTCTCCCATCTTTCACTATACTCCCCTGTGCTTGTGCTCAGCAATACAGGCTTGGATTATGTCATCCCACACTGTTTTTCCACATAACCTCTCATTTTCTCATTTTATTAAATGCACAGTGTCTTTAGCATTTGTTTAATCAGAAGTAGTCAATGTTTTGGTTGCTCCCCCAAAACTTGGTTATTGTTTATGATTATGTGTGTGTCCAAAGAGCTATTTGCTGTCTTGTACTGCTTTTAAGGAGTTTATCACTATACTATCAGCATGCTTCAAAGTCTTGACTGAGTTTATCACTATACTATCAGCATGCTTCAAAGTCTTGACTGAGTTCATCCTCATAAATCCCCTGTGAGGTGAGAGTGTGGTATTATCTGTATTTTGTAGATGAGAAGCTGAGACACAGCGATTGAGGATAAAGTCTTCTATTAGTTTTGAGTATCTAGTCTGAGCCACTGAAATACCACTATTTCAAAGATTGTAGTATTGCTTGAGCATTATGTTTATGAAATGTTTCTCACAATAACTTCTGTCTGTGAGTGTTTAATATTTCTACAGACAGAGTTTCTGTATCTTATGGTAAAGATTCTAAAAATAAAAAATACGTGGATTTGGACCACATCTAATCCTGAAGCTGAATGATTTGCTCAGCGTCACACAGGGAGTATGTCAGACTATATAGGCAGTATTCATTCACAAGTACATCTATTATCACCCTTGTTCAGAGAGAAGGGGAAGATGCAAAGCCGTGTAGCTTCATTAGACCTCCACATTCTTAATTGCTCAAGTTTATTATTAGTAAGCTGGATTTATTCCTGAGGTATTCATTATAAGCTTATCATTAATTTCTTCCATCTGTTTTGACTGCTATCATCAATCCTTACTCCTCCTTGAAATAAGAAAAAAGCTCATTTGAGACACTAATGTACTATTGTCCTATGATGTTTATTGACAAGAAAGTGATTCAGATGCTAGAAAATTTAATTGCTGTTCCTTGGCACTTCTTAGGCAATTACTTTGTCATTGGAGTATACATTTGGTGGGAAATCTGCTAACCTGCTTTGTAAGTTGTCACATTCTCTAGCCAAATGAGGATTCTAGATAGGAGTCTCCTTGCAGTATCCGTTGCCACAGCTGTAAAGAGGTATTTAATCATTCCTATTGAGTCATATCAAATGAGCTTCTCTACTTGTCTGCAGCTTTAGTTGTCTCATAATTCACTCAGCTTTGGACCATATCATTCACTGAGATGTGCTATCTCTTTACTAAATCCTCTAATGCAGAATTTAATGACTAGTAGGTACAGTTGTTAAGAAAGTCCATCAGGTGATTAAAATTTCCATTCTGGGAAAATACTTGGGTTTGAGTGTTACTTGGATAGACTTTTCTATTCAAGGTAAAGTGAATTCTGTCTGATTCAGTTTGAAAACAGTCTTAGTTCATTTGCTTGATCTATGATGCTTTCTTCTTTGTTATATGGTGAAGAATCTTTGAAATGTCTTTCTGCTACATGCACTAAAATGGATCCTTACTTTAGAGACTGCATCCAGGAATGCAGTCCTGAAAGATTTCCATCATGGTACATTTTATTTCTGAAAAGTTCTGATAAATAAATGGTAAAGGTCAATGTCACTTGAAAAAAGACAGTTACTGATGAAGAGAACAGGTGGTAGGCAATGGCAGCTTCCATACCTAAGGAAGTATTTGATTTACATGAGTAAATTGAATAATAAACAAACTTGTGTTCTTTTGAGATGACGTAAGTTAAATAAATTTCTGTTAAGAACTGATGTTTGTGGTATCACTGGCCTCTGTAAAAAATTATATATGAGGTTTCCAAAGGTTCTAGTGTGTATGTTTTAAATTCCTTGTGTCTACTGGAGCCAAATCTTTGCTCCAGTAAAGATCCAGAAAATCTTTGCTCTTTGAAATTTTTTTGCTTTTGATAGAAAGTGTCACCTATGTCTTAAACACAGCTTAGCAGTAAAACAGATGTTTAGTTTTTAATACTGTCAAAAGCAGTGTTAAACGACATATTTATAGAGATCTAAAGACATAGCTTTTGATAACATCCAGCACTGCTGAGTGCTGCTGCCTGTTGTGTTTGATAAACAAGTAACATCCAAATTCTGTGAGCTTTGTCTACCTGAGCACGTTCCATTCAGTTCTTGGAATCCATTCTTCTCTTCAGAAGGTAGCTCCATAATGCCAAGCCATTAACTCTTCCCATATTTGGAATCCCACTTCATCCTATAATTGACATAAGTGTTGTGAGCTGGATTGTTCTAATTTCCAGACAATTGACAAGTGATGGTTTTGCATGACATGGGGCAACAACTCAGCAGTTTAGATTATGTACAAGTAATAATTTGCCATTTGTGCCCCATAGTCTACTTTGCTTGCTTGACTTTTGGTCAGTTAAGAATATTCTACAATTTTATATTAAGACCATTTAGAGATTCTATGTTGTTCATCTGGTACTGGATAATAATGGACTTCATAAAGAAATATGAGACTGAATAAAAACTGTGCAGAAATAATGAATATAAAGTAGATAAGAAACTTCCATTATCTGTCTTGTAATGCAGGAACAAGGGGATGTGAAATTAAAGTAGCAAATTCAGAACTGTTAGAAGGAAATATTTTCTCATAGAATTGACATTTCACACATGCTGCTAAGAGGATATATGATTAAGACCCAGAATTTATGACAGTCAAAGTACGTTATGCAGTTCTGCCTGCTGCCCCTTACACTGTGATGCTGTTGATCACATGATGATCAACACTTTGTGGTGGAGTCCTGAACTGTGCTCATGAAGAGCCTTTTGGGAGCTGAGCTGCAGTTGTGTTCTGTGTCTCTCTTGACTCTGGCACCAAAACCTCCAGTACTTGGATTCTCGTATAAAATCTGTTCAGGGAGGGAAATGAATAAACACATCAATGGAGAAAAATCAGAACATGTGAAAATATTTTTTTAATTGCACATGTTTAAATAAATAAATAAATAAATATATGTATGTGTGTATGTATGTATGCATGTATGAATGTGGTCTCCAGGTGCATTAAAAATTAGTAAGAATTCTTTATTTTCAGTTAATATTAAGAGGTGCAAATGAACCTTAATTGCTGTATTTTTAGAAAAAAAGCTTATTTAAAATCATGCAGATAGAGTTTTTCTTTTTCTTTGCCAGAACCCCACTGCCCAAACTAACGTGTGCATTCCAGAATTTAAAAAAAAAAAAAATTGTTCCAAAATCTTTTAATTTGGAAAAATGAAGCTCAGATTATTACCCATATGAACGTTTAAGCTTTTGGGAAATAGTTTGGCTCTGTGGTTTCTTCTGTGCTTGGAGTGACACCAAAATGTTGAACAATATTTTTTGCTTCAGGACCATTAGGAACATTGATCTGTCCCCTATATGTCAGGTGATATTTGAAGTCCATTCTACTGGACTCCTGCATAGGGCCTAAAAGTTTGATTGTGCTGAATTTCATGTTAGGAATGTAGGTTTTCAGAGCAGCTGAGGACATTGATTTAACAGAGAGGCTTTAAGCCCTTTCTTCTCAATTAACTGCATTGCAGGGATAGATGATTGCAGTAACAGGTGGACTGATGTGCTTTGAAGTTTTAAGTGGGCTTTTAAAAAAATCATTCAGTGCGGCATTTCATAGCCATGGTTTTACTATACTGTTTGAGAGGAGAAAATAATTCTATGGTTCCTATGCTTAGGCTTGTGGCACTTTGCTCTGATACTCTTTTTGGTGGTTTTGTGCTGTAAGTTTTCCTAAGAGGTAATTTTTCTTCTCACAGCATAAAGTTTAGCTTCAGTCTGCAGGTTATGAAATCTGGTAATTAAAGCTGGCAATTCAATGGTGAGGAATTTTGCTTTTGACTCAGGGGATAACAAGATAACTTTTCCCTAAGTCTTATATGTTCTTTGTGTTTGTTTAATTTGCTTTCTGGATTTCATTTCCATGGAAAGATTAAACTCATAGTCTTTCTAAATGACATCCGTCTGAAGTGAAATTTGTGTCATGCCCATGTTATCTAAGAATTCTCCCCTTTTGTGGTCACAAGTGTACTGGTTTTACAAAATCAATGCAGTTTGTGTCCACTTTTGAAGGACAAGAGTGAAGTCTTGTGTTCAGGAGTTGTCTTCATTCAAAATGGACTGAGGAAAAAAGTGAAACAAAATGTCAATGACAGCATCTGGCTGTGGGAGATTGTACTGCAGTGCTAACGAAGATATCTACCTAGCTACTGTGTACAGAGCATTTAATTATTTTTTACTTCAACTTACAGTTGCTTGCCTCTGGTCTCCCAAGGTCTTTGCATTCAACAATTGAAGTTTCTTTTACATGATGAAGTATTAAGTAGCTTAAGTTAATACTGCAGATATTCTAGTTGTTACTTAGTAGGAAAGAGAATACAAAAAGTGAAAGTCCTCCTTTATCTTTTCCCTTGATCTGGGACAATGGCCAGAGACATTTGTTTTATTCATTGTCTTGTTTTCCTTTCCACATACAGATCAAGATACAGACTTTATTTTTATTTTAAGGTTCAGAACGATGTTTGTAGCTGGTGAGCACTGTGACGTGGACACGCTAGAATGGTCAAAAAGAGTCTTCAAGGTGCCTGTCTTGGACCACTGGTGGCAAACTGGTGAGTGGTGTAAAATAGCCTTTATAAAATACAGTGAGGAGAATATTTTCAGACTTGTTTCTTTAGCCTGAAGGTAAAATTTTTTTCTCTTTCCATGAACATTTAAGTAAATTAAAAAAAAAATTCAAGCACAAAGAATGTTTTTTGGAAGTGGTCTGAAAATTGACTTCAGCGTAGTTTTAGAACAACAAGACATTTGTAAAAGCTATATATAAAAAAAAGAAGGTATTTTCTGGTATCCATGTTCAAAAAAAGAAGTTTGTATCAGTATTTTTCCAGGTGTGTTTTTATCTTGTTTGCATGTGACTGTTGTGTGACAGAATGTTTGCTATTTGAGGTTTAAACCGAAGTTTTTTGCATATATAATTTATGTAATTAAAAACAAACGATCTGCTTTATAGACTCCTTGGTCTTTAATACTGTTCTGTATGGATGTCATCCAACTTCTAGTGATTATTTTAGAGTGTTTCCCATTTGTTTCACTGCAATGAAGGAATCAGACTACCAGTCTTTGGGTAACTGCAAAATCCTAGTTGAATCCTGGATTAAGACTTGATCAAATGTATGTCCTTATAACTGTGGATTCATATATCTTTAAATTTCACTATTAGAAGATTAAATTTGGATTTTGCTTCTTATATATATTATTGCTGATTAAACAATGGAAATGTATTACAAAAGCTCCCTCTTTCCTTCCCTTCTTTTCTCCTTTCTCACAAGAAATACCTCTTAAGTTTTCTGTAGATCATTGATTTGAGATGTGGTCTCTTTCTCTATAAAGAAAAACCTTCTGAGGTTCTCCTATGATAGATAGATTTAGAAGCTAGAGAAGATTAGAGTGAAAGTGAGAAACTGTTTAGTTCATCTCTATATTATGCAATTAAATCAGTTGAGGAGGCTTAAAATGCATTGTTTTTATTTAAAAAAAACCCCAGAACACAATCTTAGATAAATACTGAAAAAGTTCTGGGGCGGGGGGGGAAAGTAGTATTGTTTTTTATTTAATCTGGATTTAATCTGCTGATTAATTGATTAATACAAGGCAAAAGACCTCTATTTTATTCAGTTTTCTATGATTGTAATGTCTGTAGGCAGGCCTGAATGATGCTGAATGAGAAATTAACTGAAAAAGGCTAAAAGATCAAATAATGTCTTTGATGAATTGCTGAACTGTCAATAATGAATGTTACTGTATGTAATTTTGCACGTGTTTTTATCTGTCTGTGCAGATATATAGATATATATTGCATATAAAATTGCCGTAGCTTTTGCATATGTTTAGTGCAGAAGCTTCATGTTACAGTGTTCTTTCAGATGTATCTCTAGTATATAAATATCCATGAGAGATCTTAAGCATATGGATATAATGGAACTTACACTGTATAGAGGTAAGAGTGTGTTTTAGATATTTTTCATAGACTGCCAAGACTCAGAGTACACTGATGTTTCTCGATTTGTATATTCATGGCATGCTCTTAAATAAAATTGTATCATGACTTACTGAACTAAGGCCATTTCGAATACATTGAGAGCCTTTAATAATTTGATTAGAGTGAAGATCCAAGTGATTTATGTGGAAATGTGAGCAGTTGAATGAAAGCAAGGCCTTCAGTCTGAAGAAAAAAATTTACTAAGTCAGTTCCTATCAAAGAACTGAATTTCAAGGTATAAGGAAGTAAGAATCAGAGTCATTAGGTTGATGAGGACCTCCTGAGCTCGTTTAGTTCAGTCTCCCTTCTCAAGCAGGGTCAGAGAGAGAGTTGCCCAGGATCCTGTCCAGTTTTGAGTATCTCCATGGATGGAGATTCTCTGGACAGCCTGTGCCAGTGTTTGGCTGTCCTCACAGTAAATGTATATTTTTTGGGCTCAAATGGAATATCCTGGTTTTAGTTTGTGCTTGTTGTCTCTTGTTCTGTCAGTGGGCACCACTGAGAAGTCTGGCTAACACTTCTTCAATGTATGTAAATACTGGATGCCTCCCAAGAAAGCCTACAGGGGTGCCTTCTGTGAGAAGCTGCCAGAAGCTTCCTTCTTGTCTGGCAGGGCCAATGCCCAATGCCTGACAGCTCCAAAGAGGGAAGTGCTGCTGGTCAATGCTGGGCCAATTAGAAATGGTGGTAACATGGAAATATATGATAACATATTCAAAAATGAAAAAAAAAAAAAAAAAAAGTTACTGTGTAGTTGTAATTGCGGCCAAGAAGAGCAGTTTGAGAGCACGTGAGAGGAGCAGCTCTGCAGACACCAAGGTCAGTGCAGAGGAGGGGCAGGAGGTGCTCCAGGTGCCAGAGCTGAGATTCCCCTGCAGCCCGTGGTGCAGAAGAGGGTGAAGCAGCTGTGCCCCTGCAGCACCTGGAGGGCCATGAGGGGCAAAGATCCACATGCCAGGATGCAGGAGACCCATGCCAGAGCAAGTGAGTGCCTGAGAGGAAGTTTTGACCCTATGGGAGGCTCATGCTGGATTCAGGCTTCTGGCAGGGACCTGTAGATCCATGGAGAGAGGAGCCAATGCTGGCACAGGTTTCCTAGTAGGACTTGCTGCTTGGACTCTTTCCGGCAGCTTCTTGTTTTTCTGGAACTGTGGAGAATTGAACACAAGAGTCTGGATTTGGCCTCAGTGGGGCAGAGCAGAGGGGGAAGATCACCTCGCTCAACCTTCTGGTCACATACTTCCCTATGCACCCCAGAGTGCCACTGGCCCTCCTGGCCATAAGGACACTGTGGGCTCGTGGTCACCTTGTCATCCAGCAGGACTCCCAGGTCCTGGAGCACAGCAGCCATTGCCGCGGGTGAAAACAGTCTTCCCTTCTGCTCTTCACTCACCTCTTCTTTAGCAGAATACAAAATGTATCCCATTAACTGTGAAAAAACAAGCAGTTCTGTCACATTCATCCTTGTCTGTCACTTGTCAAAATGTTGAAAGTGGATCTCTGTGCTGGAAAAGCCATTTCAACCAAACAGGATTGGATTTCAGTACATGAGGTTAAAGGTGTGTGTACTGAATGTGAAATACTTTACAGAGTAGATAACTGACTGTTTACTTCGTTAGAAATATGCAGGGTTAGTGACTGATGACAGAATAAGGACCCACAGATTCAGAAATAGCAATTTTCTGAACTATCTCCAAAATAAAAAAAGTGGCATACTAAAAACACAATAAAAAACCCTAATAACTTCTGTCAGGAGGAAGTCGAGACTATTAGTTGTGTTATGTAGAACTAATAAGTGTTTAAAATGCATGTTTTTTATAACAAAACAAATGATCTTTTTTTTTTCACTTGCAGCTGAAGTTATAAATTGCTGTTTTGTTATACCTCAAATTGAAAGTTTCTGACATATATATGAAAATGCTTTGGACCTTTACTAGTCTGACAAATTGGTACTTATTCCTTAAGCTGATATTTATCTGCATTCTTCCAAAATAAGAGCATTGCAAAACTCTGAGAAATTCTGGCGTCTTAATTTTGCCGAAAACTGTAGATCTTACATGTTATCTCTTTCAGCTGAGGCTAAAGCAGAAGATGGAGGAGGAGGAGAAGTATCTGGGTAAATAGTGTTTCTTGCATAATGGGGTGATTTCTATTCCTTTGTTAATGACTGAGAAAGGTAAGGAAAAGATGAGTTTTGTAGAGATTAGAACAGACTGAGTCATCATTTGGAGATGGAAATGAGTATGAGCTAAGGGAAACAAAATGCTGACAAAATTATTATTATAAAATAGGAGTGTTAACCACTTCCTTCTTCAGGTTTAATAAGATGTCTTCAAAGCTCTTGGCCTCTTTGCCATAGATATAGCTAGAAATAAATTAGCATGGAGAAAGAAACATGTATTTCTTTCATTTGTTTTTCAAAGATTTATGGAGTGTATTTGAAATCACTGTGAATTGTAACAGGACTTTGAAACAGAAAAAAGCTTCCATTAAAGAACTTCAAAGCAGCTGCACCTGGAAGAGCTGATTGCTTAAAACTGCTTTGTGTCAGTACATCTTCATCAATAACACTCATTTTAAATGTTAGTGTTTCTGTTACAAGTATTGTAGCCACATCTTACAAACTGTGAAATGTAAGGCACAGGATCAAGGAGTGGCAAGAACGATTTCAGGCAGTAAGAACTGGGAAGAACTTGCTGTTTTCTTTGGAGATATAGCAATGGATGAAAGAATGTTATTTTCTGATCCTCTGATCCTATGTTTAGCTGTACCTGGAGAGCGGAGAGTTTTGTTTGGGTTTGTTCAGGTGTTAAGTTTTAGCTTATTTGTACAAATTGACACTTAGCACTTCTATACCAATTTTCATCTTCAAAGTTGTTGTGCAAACACAAGCAATTAATACGTTTGAGACCCCTGTGAAGTGAATTATTCCAGTCTTGCAGACATTAAATAGAGAAAGACAAGTATCCTGCCCCAAGCTATCCAATAAGACTTAAATTCGGTGTCAGAAAACAGTTTTCTTTTTCCGTTCTTTTTTTATTTTTTTTTTCCAGAGAGATAATTTTTGGTCTTATTTACATATGTTTTGTGATATTTTTTCTGAATGGGAACTGGAATGCACATTTTGGACCTTGTTTTTGCTCTCTCTGTATAGTTATGTTTTAAGGCAATGATACAGTTGCTCTGTTTTAGTATTCCAGGTAATTATATTATAAGGAGCCTTGCCAAATTTATTTGAAGTAGCCTAAACAGTGTTTGGGTTGTATCTGCTGTATGACTACCCTCGTTCTGACGGAGGGACCTCAATAGACAAAGAAATGTGAGTTTTGCTTACTTTGATTTGGAGCTAGCTTTGAGTTCTAGGAGCAAAAAAGAAAAAGGAAACAGCCAGGGGGTTGTGATGAGCTGTGGAAGCAGAAGGCTCTGAAAGTTTGTGTTAAACATCTTCAGCTGCTTTCATGTTAGCTAAAAAAAAAAAAAAAATGAAACTCTACCACATCACTTTTGACATTTTGAGAAAATGGTAAGTCAGATTTTCAGCTCTTCATAATAAGTATAGGATATAAAGAGGTTTTTTTTTCTCTTGATATTTTTAAACAAAAACATTTTGAGATTCTGTCTTTGAGGATGTATAGGAAAATTCTGATGAAACAGAGCTGAAGCTAAAAATTCAGTGATAAAATATGACTTATATAAAATCTCAGTCAAGAGACATGTTTATATAGAACTTTTTTTGTTGTGTACTATGAAAATGAAAGTTACAGAGTGTGCAAGTGTAGTAGTTTCAGACAGGAGTTATCTACTATTTCCTGAGTATCAGCTCAGTAGCAGGCGAAACTATGAAACAATTGTGTACATTTTCTGTTTTCATTGGAATAGGCTGCCTTATCCAGTAAGGAGTAGGTGTCTGCAAGAGGCATTAGAGCAAAAATTAAATGGTGCTTGATAAATTATGGCTGCTGACAAAGAAGGTTATAGTATATGCAGATTGTGTGGGATATTCTGAAACAGTGTGATAAAATTTTCTGATAGGAATTATCCAAGTTCTGTAATATAATTAATAATGTACTCTATCACTTTTTAATTGATTATTTTTATTTATCTATGTCTTACCTCTAAAACATGCAAATGCTATGTTGGTAATATTTTTATTAGGACATACTGTTGTTAGGTAATTAAACGTAGTGGTTTAATAATGGTTATACGGATCTTTTGAGGACTGTATAAACAACACAAATGTATCTTTGAATTTAGTGTAAAAAATATGAATCATGAGTATGTGTACTCAGATGAATATATTTCAGTCGACTACCTCTGAGACAGTCATGTATGCGAAAGAGTTTATTAATGTGATCTCCAAGCAGCATGACGCAGTCCCCAGGCTTCAGTTTCCATTGTGTCGCCTTGGCAACATTGTGCAGAATCTCCTTCATATGAGTGTCTGGAAAGATGGATTTTGCAACTGAATTGTTAGCTAATCTTTTCAGGTTTGCACTAAAGAACTGTTCTTTAAGTGAATTACTTTGTCAGGCTAGACCTCCATCTCCCTTTTGTCAGTTGGATTCCACATTTTGTTCTTCAGTCACCTTCCACTTTGCTCCATCCAAAACTGAAGATCAGTTCGGTGTCTTCATTCAATGTAAGGAAATTCTCACACTCAAAGGCAGTGGGAGATGTAAACTAAAGAAAGGATGGCTGTTTAATTTGCAACAAAATTATTGACATTTATTTTGGAGTGACAGAAATTCAGTTCTGTTACAGGGACTGGGAATCTGGAGTTAAAATGAGAGAGATGAAACAAATTTCTTCCAAAGTCCAGGTGACTGGTTTAGCTTATCAGAGGCCTCAGTGTAGATATAGTTCATGCTTTTTAAAGATAGGTGCATCCTGTCAAGACTTGCATCATATTTTTTTACTTGCCAGAAACTTCTGCTGCTCCGCAGCTCTGATTTACTGAGTCACCTGAGCATTATTTACTGGATAACTGATTTTATAACAGGCATTCATGACATTTTTCATGTCTCCCCCTGGACATTTACATTCTGTCCTTTAAGGGTATGTATAGATTGTTTCAGCCATGGAACATGTGGACTGTATATCATTAGTAACAGTAGCTCATCATTTCTTCAGTGTCATCTAAGGACACTCAAATAGGTTTTTGGTTGCCCTTATTGAAGGAGAGAGAAGAAAAGGTTTTTTTTTTAGTGGCCATGAGCATTGCCAAGGCAGAGACTGACCTTTTAGTTCTGTATGGTTTTCTCATTCTTGTACATCAAAGAAGGTATGTCTGGATTATATGCATTTTCTCCAGAGTGTTTTTGGTTTGAATGAATCATTGCAGCTTCATAGGCTTATTGTGGCATTCAGTGCTGTTCACTGTCTTTCACATTTCAAAAGACACAAAGTGTCTTTTCTCCAAAAACATTTTTATTTGAGGGTTGTTTTAGATATGCATTTCACATGGGTTTCACTTGTCCAGCGCATTTTGGGAAATGTTCCCAGATGCTGGGCCAGGAGTGCTATGGCTTGGAAAAAAAAAAAAAGGAATTTATTGCAATTTGAACATGGTTTAGTCAGTAAATGTACTACGTCCTTCTAGTTAAAAAAAACCCAAACAAAACAACAGCCAAAAAAACCCCATGTGTCTCTGTACTTCACATTTCTGTGAAGGTTCTCTTTTCCTCATGGCTATACTCTTCTTCCCCCATTGTCAGCTCTTCCTCTGTGTTGATACAAATTCATTATTAGCTGTGCCACTGCTAGTCTGGCTCATTTGTGCTGACATTTTCTAATTTAGAACTGATAAAAAGTGTGTATTAAGCTTTTCTGTTCCCATTTGACTTCAATTTCTCAGTGCTTATTAATCTTAATCTTTTCTGATTGTCTTTCCACATGCAGTCAGGGACATACGTTAATATGGATGAAGTATAAATGTTTTCCTCCTTAAAATTTCATTGATATGGTTTAGATGATTGAAAATAAAAGAGCTGTAAAGCAGTCTTAAGTTATGAAGTTGAGCCATGGGCAATATATAGTGTGCACTGAATATTTAGTTTGCATTTGGGCAAATGGAGAAAAGGGGACACGCTTAGGAATGAATATGTTAGAATAGAATAGTGCAGTCTCATCTCTGAGGGGGATGAACTGTGACAGCGCCTCCAGTTTGTATGAGTGTGAAGATGTTAGAGGTTGTTGATCTCTTTCTTGGCACATGGCAACTCCTTTTTTATGTTGCTCAGAGTGAAGGTAGAAAGAGTGTGCATCTAAGATATTAGATCTTGATAAAGATACTTGAATTGCACAGTATTAATTTTACCTGTCTTTTCCATCTTGTTGGTATTACTATGCATGAAATGTATTAAGATTCCTTAAAACAATTAAACAGTAAAGTTAGCACTGAGATGTGTAATAACTTTTTTAATTCTCCACTTATCTCTTAGTATTTAATCATATATCAGTTATGATGTCACAGTAGGATGAAAATAATTTGAAATTTATTGTGTCTGAAAATACAATTCAATGCATTGCCCGACTTAATGCATCTTTAAACATGTCATCTGACACCTTCCAAATACAACCAAAAAGCTTTCTGTTCTCTAATCTTGGCTGACATTTTGCTATAGGCAACTTATAAGATGTACATTATAATAGCATCAATAATATTTGGAGGCAAAAGACCATGGTGTACTTACAAAATGAATACATAAACTTCTGGTGCTCTATTACTGGCGTGCTAGTTAGTGATAACCAGTTATTTTCAGCTTTGGTTTTAATATTTGTCATGGCCTACAAACCCTTAACGAAACAAGCTGGACCTTCCTTTCAGTTATATTTTGTGTATTTATTTTGGAGATTTCATTTAAATGTGCTTTGAAATCTTCAGAGACCTTGTGTTTATGTACAATACCAACTCCCACAGTTCATAAGTACATTCTGTGGTTGAATAATCATGAAAGTGAGCCTTGGATGAATTTCAATGGATTTTGGGGTTGATTGTGTTTAAAGTAAGTGAATTGAATACAGAAATAGAACTGTTATATTAGAAGTATTTGGCCTTCACAAGTGTAATATGTATTCATGGTAATAGATGCATTATGATTACAAGTGCTTTGAAGCATTTAGAAAATACTAAAAGAATTCCTAGTTTCTCTTCTGACCTTCAATTCTAATAAGCATGGAAATGCAGACACTTTCAGAAAATACATTACTTTATAAACAAAATGGATTTCTGTTTTGAGAATTGGACTTCAGGTTTTCAAATACCTTTAGCTTATTTTTTCACCTTTTTCCCTCATACGTCCATGAATCTTAGTCACATTTTAAAAAAGGATTGCTTCGTTTTCTATTCATATCTCTTTTTCATGTTTTTTGGGTGAAGTTTCTACTTTACCGTTTCTGAGTAGAGAAATTAGGCAGTTAAGATGAGCTTTTTTAAGGTTCTATGTACAATTTAACCAAGTGAGAAAGATCAAATTTAATTTTACTTGGGTGTGAAGAATAGGTGAAAAGAACTGTTGTTTTTCCACGAAGCTTACAGTTAGCTTTTAGAGGTTTTATGTTCTGTTTTATAGTGCTAGTGGGATGAAAAAACATATTTTGAAGCCACCTCAAGATAACAAATTCTTCTGACAAATGAATGTAACCTAAATTGTAAGCAGCCTTGATGGACAAGGTCATGCTTTAGATGTGAGAGTCTCTTTAAATAACGTTTGAGCATGAAAGTCTTAACTGAAGTTCTTTCCATTTGTTTACTGTGTATTCTTTACCCCTGCTTTATTTAAATTTGTAAGGAATTGAAAACTCCTTGTAAGACAACTGTGAAGATCTTGATTACAGATCACCAAACTGGCATAGCTCACCTAAAAGTTGATATTTCGTGAGGTTTTTGCTAAGGTAGATCCCTGCTACTCACTCATCATATTTTCTTATTCTGTATGCACCTGATATTTGTTGTGTTGATGCTGTATGTGCTTAATTCACAAGAGGAATAATTAAAAATGCAGTCAGATGGAGCAAAAAGAAATTATAATTACAGTCAGTGTTTAAGAATTTTCCTGCTGCATGTCACAGTCCTCAGAAGCAAGGAATGAAATGAAATATCAAACAAAGCATGAAAGAGTTTTTGAAGTTTCGCTACTGGCCAGCAAAACCTTCTATCATTTAGGATGACAGACTGTCTTTAATCTAATCTAATTGTGTATTACTTGTGAACTGTATTTAATTTCATACTTCTTTCTGACTCTTGATAAAACTGAATCTGGGTATCCTTAAGAATTTACAGTTCTTCAGATTCTTCAGTCTTTGCTGTCTTCTTGTGGCTCCTCTCACGTTTTTTGTTACAATTTACTGTAGTACCATGCTAAATATATTACTAAATGAGAATTTTAGTAAATGTAAGCTATTTCATTAAATTTTACTTCATTTGATGACAAGCTTAAATAAAATGAAGAGGAAATGCGTAAAATGGACAGGGAAATTCAGAATATAATTATCATAGCTCTGAAAGTAATTTTTCACTAGCCTTTACTCTTAGAATGTGGTAAAAATCGTGGCATAACAATATATACTAACAATGCAGTCAGTGCATATGGATTTTTGGTGCATGGTGCACCATGCATGGTGTGCAGCATGGGTGCAGCAGTGATGTGGATTTTTGTAGCAGCATCACACATCACATTGTATTGGGATTATCCAAACTGTGCTTATCTGTGCCTTTTAGTGCTCTGGGATAGTAGTGGCCAGGTGTTACCTCCTTGTTTTAGTGTTGATGTATAATTAGCATCAGATTGTTTGTACTTAAATACCCAGCATCAGCCATGTATGCTTGGTCTTTTTATACATTAATAACATGTCATGCACCATCCTGGTGTAGCTCTCTTCCAGGGAAGCAGTGAAGAAGCAGCTTGGCAAATTTAGAAAATGGATACTTCTGAGGCCTTGCTGAAGACGTGGCTGAGCTGTACTGTGCAGAGACTAGTGCAATTACCTGAAATTTTCATCCAACATCAGTACGCATAAGACTGAACTGGTGCACGGGCTACCAACCTGCAGCATGACTGTCTAGACACAATTTGTCAGGGTTAACAGTGCTAAATACAAGCTGAGTGAGGCTACTTACTGTTGCTGCAGTTACAGACTTAGAAGCTTGCTTAGGTTTTAGCAATAAAGGACTGACTTGGAAGCTGACTTCTTCGTGCCATTGTATGCTGAAGGATGAAGAAAATGAGGTCTGTATGAATACTGGATGATCTGGCCCCTGAATCTTCAGGACACTGCCAGTGCATACTATTTCTGTGATGTGTTAGATTTGATTTTATTTTAAGGAAGCAGTGTGGCATACTGTGATGCAGATTTTGAGTCCTGTAATTCATCTGGTACTGTGGTGCTCTGTTCCAGAATGCCCAGTAGTTGTTGTCATACTAGAAAGCATTTTGCTGTAACTTTATTGAGTTCTTTGTTCACCCTTTCTGGCATAATTAAAATGACCAGTGTGTGGAGGGAGCATATGGAAGGAGTGTCTTCAGAGGTACATTCTTGTGATGTGAATGGATTCGTAATGAGTTGCTGCCTAAGCTTTCCTGCTTCATAGACCCTCCTTTCCATTTTATCAGTGAAGTCTTCTGCTGTAGTAATTCATTTAATTCCCACAACAAAAGTGACAGCTTTGCCAGAAGAATGACTCAAAACAGCACAGCCACGGTGAGAATTTTGTGTATTGTATTTATTGCATTCATTAATATGTTAATGTATGACAGTTGCTCCTTTTTCTTCTTTCCTTCTCCTGCTGCATAACAACTTCCTACCTCTTTTGTATGCTTTTAGTGTCTCTCCAATGCATCCTAAGAAATTCAAAGCTGACAGCTTTACATTACCCGATTAACGCTGCCCAAGCTCAAAATGAAATGTGTTTTTCCTAAGTATTTCTTACCAGAAAAGCCACTGTTTCGGCAGCATGGCCATCTATTATGTTGAGGAATATGAGACAGGGTCTAAAAATTATAATGTATCAGGAATGTAAGTGGCACAGAGTAAGTGGTAGATTTTCATCTTGAAAGTCCTCAGTTATTTCAAAACGGTTTATTTTGATTGAACTTGACTGTTGACTGTGAATGAGAGTTTTGAGCACAAAAGCTACTAGCTGTTGCTTTGCATAATTTGACAGAGCACAGCTTCTGCAAGTCAGGCACATGTGTAGGTGGAAGCTTTCTGATTAATAAAGTCAGGCATACACTTACAGACTCCCCTAGGTACTCATAGGAGAGTGCACTTTTTGCTTCTGGATCAGCACCACCTTTTCTGGCATAAAAATTGTTTCCCAAGGTGCAAATGCAAAAAAGTGCATGTATCAGACTACTCATTAGTTGTCCAATTTATACTGGATATTACAATAGTAGTGAAATAGCTTTATAATAATATCACTCACTTACTGGTAGAGTGGGACAAAACAAAAGTCACATCTGTAAATATTGAGGACTATCTCTTTACATTAGGCCTTATCCTGAAAAGAAGCAGCATAAGGAAGGGCTTGGGACACTTGAACAGCCTTGATTCTAAGGCTGTCTCTCAGTAACTCTGTCTCAATGAAGTGCTTTTCATTATTCGCAGAGATACAGCATATTGTTTCCATTGTAGCTCAGAGCAGATGTTGAATACATTTACCAATTAGTTGTGAAACGTTGTTCTTCCAGTATAAAACATTGCTCTTCTAAATAGCTGTTTCATTGTCACATCGGTGCTATGCGCAAAAGGTGCTATGCAGAAAGGAAATTGGTTTTTATGATCTAGTTGTCCCTGAAAAGCCTTCCACAGCTGGAGGGTGAGCTAACTTGGTAGCTTAGTGAGTGGACAGTTAATGTGCAAATGTTTGATAAAGAGACTGTAAGACAGACCTACTGTTCTGTTCCTTGCATTCAAAATATGGAAGTTCCTAAAGTCTTCAGCATTGGAAGTGTCCAGGTGCTGTGCATTAATTTGAGAGAATCTTCAGTTATAAACAAATGAGTGTCAGGTAAGAGATTTCTGTTTGTATATACAGAAACCTGATTTAAGGGATCGGTAGAATACAATGTACAGTTGACAGGTGTTATTCTTCTTCAGCCTGTTACTGTTTCAACTTTTCAAACCTGAATCTTGTAACCTGCACATAGATCCTGGCTTATATTGTGAAGAAACTAACCTTAATTGAAACCAAAGATTCATGAGCAACTTTATTCATTGGAAATCTATAGTAAAGGGCCACACAGTATTTGTATTACATATAATTGTTAAGTAAAATCTCTCTTTCATACGTAAAGTCCTGTGTTCTTCTGAACAGCAATGATTTTTTTTTCAGAAGGATTTTGAATTGAATTCCCCTTTCAACTCAGACTATTTTCTTGGTAATAAAAAAAAGCTGTCCTAGGAAGAGGCTGTTGTTTCCTAATAGGTTTGGGAAATTGATATTTCAATCCAGATACTCTTTTAAAGATGTATGCTGATTTCCCAAGAAATGTACAGCACAAAGCTTCATGCTGTCCTTTGACAGTACTCCTTTGTGATTCTACATTGAAAGGGAGTCTTTAACATTCAGGAACGGTTAACCTAACATGAAGAGCAGATGCTTT
The DNA here is from genome assembly GCA_025584955.1 of Alethe diademata. Classification (NCBI taxonomy): domain Eukaryota; kingdom Metazoa; phylum Chordata; class Aves; order Passeriformes; family Muscicapidae; genus Alethe; species Alethe diademata. The sequence goes on along the minus strand of JANRMJ010000077.1, from coordinate 42,988,875 downwards.
TGGGATTCCCTCTCTGAATTATTATCTGATCCAAGTACCAAAAACCCTGTATTTTTTTTCATGTATATAAAAAGTCTTACTGGCCTATGGGAACTGAATGTATGGCTTAGAGATTTGAACAGTGGATAAATATGGAAATTATATATGCATTGATAATTGAAAAGACAATAGAAGAAAGAGCAACAATTGTAAACTTTTTCACAAAGTTTTAGAATTTGTGATTCTCTAGAATAAATGGACTTTCTTTCAGGCTTAGTCACTGTTGTCCAAAAAACAGGTAAAAAGCCAGACAAGTTAGTACAATGAAGTTTCTGTTGATTTCTTTAGGAGTGTACTAGAGAGTCAGGCAAACCCAAACTAATTTCTAGGAATTCTTCATCTCCCCTTAGGGTCTTTGAATTGAGATCTTGATGAGAAATGCTTGTCAATGCCCAGTTCACACCAATATTACTGGTACATCAGGCTAACAGTGGTGCTGTATTCCCTGTCTCTCAGTAGCAAACCTAAATCCTATGTTTTGGTGATAGGAGACTATTGTTCTTGCCTGATCTGTTGCAGTAAGTTTTGTACCTCCTGCTGTGCAATATGTAAAGCAACATGCACACCGTGATACCACTTCTCCTAACACAGTTGAGAAAGAAACTGTCCCTTCTACTTTCTTTTCCAATTCACTGTTCCTTCTGTTCCAAGCCAAAGAGGAAAATTCTTCAGTATAGATACTGTGCAGAAAATACAGCTCCAAAACTGCTAAATACATTTTATTTTTCTACAACTTCTCAGTGCAATCACAGATGTGGTATGGTAGATCATTTTGGTATTGTGTAACTACTGTAACTGTAGCCTGGTTATTCTGTGTGCTAGAAGAAAATATTCGGTTGTGCAGAGAATTTGCATTAAGTGGAAAGTGGAATGCAGAAAGATTAGGAAACAGCAAAGCAAACTTTTTAGCCTGTATTTGTTGATAATTTTTATTCTGTGTCCCATGGTTGTATTTAGGCCCTAGTTTAGCTGTGCTGTAAATGCTAAACTTTCAGCTACTTGCTAACACCTACTGTAAAAATACTACAAGAGTCTTTAAATTTGTTTGTGTTCTTGTTCTTGCTTCTTTAAGCACTTCAATAGTCACATAACAACTTCTGAAGTGGCAGATGGATGCTATGGTGGTTGAAAAAATTCACAGCAAAAAATTTTATTTCCTGATGCAAGCAATACTGAAAATAGGTTTGAATATTCTGATCAGATATACATATACATATACAGCTGGAGACAAACCTGCTTTGTTTGGTGGGTGGCATGGACTATGAATTCCAGGCCAAGTGACCTGAGACATCATCAGAATGACAAAGTTGTGTTTTTAAAGTAAAGTATCATCCTGTGATCCTGCTAATATATAAAACACCTACACTTTGTTTTCTGTGGCTCAGAGTTACAACAACTTTTCAAAGTAATTTCTGTAGATTGTTTTCTTAGAGAGGAAGAGTGAAGACTGGGGTTTTTTCAATCTTAGACTCTGTTATATGACTTGATAGTATTTATTCTTCTTCTATGATAACAACTCTGGTAGTATAAGAATGTTATGTGAAATTAAGTATTTTAAGTAAGAGAGGAAGGTGAGGAGGGAAGGATTTCTAGCTGCCTAACTGTGGGGATAATTAAAAAGGTGTCAGTCAGCATTACTGGAAAGCATTGATGAAAACTCTCTGACACAAGTAGTGGAGGATCCCATGAGGTGTGTGCTCCTCAGCCTTATAATAACAATGCCTTGTTGAAGATGGGAAGGTTGAGGGCAGCCTTGGCTATAGTGACCATTGTGGAATTCAGTAGCAGGCAAGGAGGAAACAGGGCAGCAAGATGTAATTGTGGACTTCAGGAGAGCTAATGTTAACCTCTAAAGGTCTTGAAAGAATCTGTGGGGACAGATCCTGCAGTGAAGAGGGTTCCAAGGGAGCTGATTGATATTCAAGGATCACTTCCTCCAGGCTCAAGAATTATGCATCCTGATGAACAAGAAATCAGGCAAAAGGAGAAGAGGTCTGTGTAGATGAATTAAGAACTCAGGTGTGACCAGGAAATGCACAGGAGATGGAAGCAGGATCAGGCCACTTGGAATGAATATAGAGTTGTCAGAGTAAGTAGAAATGAGACGAGAAAGTTAAACAAAGACAAGTGCTAGTTTCTGCACCTGAGATGGGGCAACTCTGGGTGTACAGGCTGGGGAATAAGAGGCTGGGAATCAGTGCCTGGAAAGAGACCTGGGGGTCCTGGTCCATGGGAAGTTGAACAGAGCCAGCAGTGCCCTGGCAGCCA
>JANRMJ010000077.1:42926095-42986363 GCA_025584955.1 Alethe diademata | reverse complement strand
AGCTGTATGAGGAGCAGCTGAGGTCACTTGGTCTATTCAGCCTGGAGGAGACTGAGGTGAGATGCCACTGTGGCCTTCAATTTCCTCACAAGGGGAAATGCAGGGGCAGGTACTGATCTCTTCACTCTTATGATTAGTGACAGGATTCAAGGGAATGGCATGAAACTGAGCCAAGGGAGGTTTAGGTTGGATATTAGGAGAAGGCTCTTCACCCAGAGTGGTTGGGCACTGGAACAGCCTCCCCAGGGTAGTGATCACAGCACCAAACCTGACAGAATTCAGAAGTGTTTGGACAATGCTCAGGCACGTCCCAGGTGTAATTCCTGGGGTGTCCTGTGCAGGACCAGGAGTTGGACTTCAATGATATCTGGAATATCACTTCCAACTCAGCATATTCTATGATTCTGTGAATTCCAAATCTTCCATTGTTTGCCTAAGATTTTTTTTTAATTAATTTTGATGTGCTGAGCATCAGAAAACTGAGAACTAGTAAATACTGAATGGAACTGAAACCAGCCTTAACTGATGATATGTGTCTTCTCTTAATAGAATCCGGTTCTGCAATTACAGCTTCCTGCATTGGTTTGGGAAACTCGACCACACCTCCACCTGGGCAGGCAGGAAAACCTGTGCCAGGATATAATGGTAAGACTGTGTTAAAAATGTTACTAGGAAAGGACATTGCTTATATGCCTGAGTAAGTGCTCCTTAATTGTCATATCTTCTAGCAAAAGAAAATTACCGTCTTATTAAGGTATTTTCCTCCTTCCTGCTTTCTTGTGTATTGTGGAATGTGATTGTGAATAAAAATTCAGAGTTATCTTTAAGAAAATTGATCAATTACTTCTGCCTTTACTGTATGAAAAGGCTAGCACATACTTTGACACATTACTCATCAATACTTCTATATGCACTTCTGGACTTCTACAAAATGAGTGAATTGTTGAGCAAACTGTCTTTCAGTACCTGTGGAGCATTTTTATTTCCAGCCAGGAGAAATGGTAGGCTATGGACTAGCATGAAAAGGATGAGCACTCATTGTCTGGAAGGTATGTGCACGTAGAGGTGCAGCTACAGGATTAAAAATGCAAAAGTATTTTAATACCTGGGAACCCTGATTTTAACACAATTTTCAAGAATTACTTGAAATCTGAAAAATAATTACATTAAAGATCAAGTGGTCTTCAGGAAAAGGTCTCACATCATTGGTCAGAAAGATCTAAGCTGTTTTTTTCTTTTAATACATGTAAGTGGTGGTGAGCATTAAAAAACATCCCAAATATTTTTAGCAGCGCTTGGTTTTGGCATTTACAGTTATGGCATGAAGATGAGCAATAGCTTAAAAAAACAAACATTAAAACAAATCTGTGAAGTTTCTCTAGAATCCTAATAAGTAGGAAAGAGTGAAAGAATGTAATTGTAATTTTTGAAAATTACTCTATGTTGGCTGCTGTCTTGCTGTCATCCACTTCTGTTTGATGTTGTTTTCCTGCTGTTACTATATTTATTAGAGGAAATCCTTATGCCAGTTAGAAGATACTGTGGTTGTAGTTTATATATGCAGTTCTTAATGGCTGGTAAAGCCATGCTGCAATATAAAGAAAAAGTTGCAAGATCTACTTTTTTTTTTTTTTAAACACATATAAATTATTTCCTATTACATATTGCTAAAAACAGACTGATTTGTTGCTGATTTTTAAGAACCAAGGGAATAAAAGTTATGAAATCAAAGTGCAGTGGCACAAATTGCATTTAAAAGTGAGTCAAAATACTGTATTAATTTCCAGGTCTGTTGCCTTAAATCAGACATTATACTGTGCTTTTCCCCTGATCTACGTGAATCTTTGCAGGTAATTTCAGTGCATTTTCAGACTGAAGCAGGTCCTGCATTTCGAAGAAACAAGTCAGTTCTTCAGTAATTCAGTGAGCCTCTCACTTCCCCAAATTTTTTCTACATTGAAATAGGCAACGTGCAAGGAGAAGACTAAATACTGGGATTGCTACCTGGATGTAACAGTTACAGTAAACTGATTAGATTTTACTTGGTATCATAAAAATAGGAGGGAAAACACTGACAACTACATAAGTGGGTCTTTATAAAACTGGCCTTATGTACTTGCTTGTGTGTGTGCTGAGCCATTGCTTCCAGCAGGCTCTTCAGTTACTTTGAAATTACCATCATCTTCGAAGGAGTAGCTTCAGCCAGAAGTAGTAAATTACAGATGTTAGTTCTTTGAAGAGATAGGATATGATATTACTCATGTAAGTTTTAGCAGAGTTTTTGTCAGAAGTCTGTCATCCACTTTTCCCCATTTCCTCTGCAACTTCGTAATACAGAATTTAAGATTATTTGTAGAGATTTAGATACATCTGAACATTGCTTTCGTTGCTTGGGCAGACTTCAAAAAGGATGTAATCCTTATCAGCCCAATCTGTCAAAATTTTCCCTCCCTGTTTTTCTATCGTTTAGTTGCTTCATTTTATGTAATTTCATTATCATAGGCCAAGCTGGTATCTGTCCTTCCTTTCTTATGCCCACTCCTTGAGATGGAATGGATAGTTGTATTAGCTTTGTTTCCAAGATAACTGCACAAAAGAGGCTACTTCAGATGATTTCCTCAGAAATCTCACAATCGGGATATGATGCTTTCACTGAAGGTAGTGGAGCAGTGTCATCCAGGGAAAAGGCTTCATTTGGGAAGTCTGGATTCTGTCCCGTACTATGAGCATTACCCTGCTGTGCAGCTTTGAGTAGTTCAAGAGTTACTTAATCTCTTCGTGCTAGACTACAATGAACCTTGTTAGCTGAAGGGTATTTTTCTGAGACTCCTGAGAGCCTTTGAAAACCAGATATACTTATTTACTGCTGTTTCTTACGTGAACTGGGTTAGACTTCAGTCATCTTTCTTGTTATTTCTTGCTCACGTTATCCACGTATTTTTTATTTCTATTTGTCATTTATCTTAATGATCCTTTGCTACGTGGAAGTTTAGATTTTCTAGTATGAAATCTTCTTTTACTTTTTAGTTTTGTGTTTTTCTCTTTTGGGACTTTGTGCTATTTCTGCTTTCAAAGCACTAGTACTGTTTAGGACTTTTTGTACTTAAAGCTGAATGTTAATAAAGTCATGAGATTATCCAGTTTGACACTCCCAAATTACTTAGTTCCTTTTGTTGCTTGGTGTATAGCCATTCTGAAGTGTGACATAAGTTGATATCCATAAAGAAAGACACTTTCCTCCACCTAAAAATACACTACTAAACTTCAGTTTCCTTCCTATATTATTTTTTTACAGTCATGATTCTGGATGAAAATAAGAAGCCAGTGAAGGCAAAGACTTTGGGAAATATTGTCGTAAAGTAAGAAAAACAAATTTTTTATAGAAAGAGTCTTACAGTTAAAAGAAACTTCCTACATGAGTTGATTGTCTTTTGACTAAAGTTTATATAAGAATCAGAATAATTGAAGTAATGAGGATTGAAATGCATGTCTCTCTCTGATACTGATACAAAACTCCCAGAATGTTTTATGTTCATTAATGTTGAAAAATTGCAGATGAAATTGTGTGAATGAATGAGTGTGGATTGCTTTTCTTAGACTACATCAAAGTTTACCGTTTTCTTAATTATCAGAGTGTTGGCACAGATTTATGCCTTCCTTTTGTGATGTATGAGCAAGATACTGAATCATTCCCTTCACTAGTTTATCTTTCAGTTTAGTAAAACAGTACAGCAGTACAGATTTGCGTGCTTTGGCTTACAGGTGTGATGCTAGGTCTTCTTTCACTATCTCGTAATCCCAGCTATAGAGAACATGTATTTTGTGTTCTCTGCAAAGAAAGCAGGATATCTCTGTGTGTGCTTTGCATAAAAGAGTGTACCAGTACTTGGACAAAATACATACAGGAATGGACTTCAGAAAAAAAAAAGAAAAAACAAAATAACCTGCTCTGCATTATGTAGGTGAGTTTTAGTACCATTTTAGTACCATTCAGTACCATTTACCAGACTCCTGACAGATAAACTCTAATATTTTTTTTGAAAGTACACCTTTCTCAGCACATTTCCTTAAATAAAAAGGCCTCTGTTTAGATCACCTTGTGAACATCAGTTACATTTATCTTGCCTGCTGCCTTCTCACTGTTGCCAGGACCTCTCCTTACTCTGTAACATTTTATAGGCTACTACTCTTTACAGCCCATGCTGGCTCTGTATTCTGGATGTTTTACAGGCTTTCTGGGAAATGGCATTTTCCTCAAACAGTTTTTTTTCCTCTGAGAGAGATACCTGCTTTGTGATGAATGTGGTAGCTGAAACCACCTTTTTTTCAGTCACAGAAAGTAACCAGCTCTGAACACTTTCTAACTGCAGAGGAAATGTATTCATCCATTGCTTCTGTGGTAGATTTTTGGAGAGTTGTGTTAGCTCAGTCTTCACTGCTTGCTTAGATGAATGAAAGGAAATACAAAGGTTAGTATCAACCTTCAGTGAACTGAAAATCTGTCAAAAGCTGAAGCATTGGGATGGATTTTGATAAATTGGCGCAGTTAGCTGAGGGTTGCAGTTGGCTGAGACATACGATCTGGGGGTGAGAGACAGGAGCTGCAGCGCTGGAGCTGCAGATGTGCAGCGCAGACAGTGTGGGTGGGCTGGCACAGTGCTTGCATGGGAGGTGGAGTTGCTGAGGAGGGGAGGCTTTTTGCTCAGCTGTACAGCTGATCTAATGTAACTAGACCTTGTGGAGACTAAAGTAGTATCACATAAACCTACTGTACTGTGTGATGCAGATGTGTGTTTTCAGGATGAGGTCTGTACCCTGCCTCATTGTCAGCACCTTCAGCTAAGCCACCAGGACACAGACGTGTAGGTTTAACTACCCTGAGTCAGCAGACTCAGATTTAGGCGTAGTTTTCTTGCGACATGTATAAGATTGTGCATTCACTCCACTGTTGAGTATTCTGTGCATTCATTCCATCACCAAGCACAAATACTTAAAATTGCTCCATCCTTTTATAGACTTTGGTTTGCAGTATCAGTAACCCAGCTCAGGGTGGAAAACTGCCTTTCAAAGCTCTCACCTCTGTAGTGCCTGAAGTCATAATGAAACATAGGCTTGTAATCAACAGAGAGAGAAAAGAGATTTTGTAAAAAAAATGATCCTAGCTGCTTAGATATTCAGATATTAGTTATATTCGATATTAGTTATTATTATTCATTATATTATTCATGCCTAGTTATTCAACTGGAATAGAATAAATCACCTTCCAGATGTGTTCATGTCCCTCCAGTGCCTGCAGGAGTGGCACAGTTGGCGTAGGGTTACCTACTTAGTCTTATCTATCACAAACCCATTACATTTATTTTTTTGAAGCAGTCATCAGCACTGTCTCATTAGCTAGCATTATTCTTTATATTCACTCACAACAGGACTACATTTGCCTTGTGCTTATTCTTCCCAGAGAGTAGTGACTGCCAGTAAATTTGCTGCCAGATCCTAGTTGCACTTCCTCTAGTGTTTGTATAGTTAATTTCATATCATAATAATGGAGTTTTCCAGGATAAGTATTTACAAGTTTGCTTTAGTGTCTCCACTGCACGGGAGCACAGCAGGAGGTGAGACAATATAATTAAATCATACAGTGATTCTGAAATGCTTTAGTTGCATTGGCTTAATTGCATTTAAGAAAAGTGGCTGTGTGAGAGGCTCTGTAAATTACTAAGATTGTGGAATTTTTTGGTGGATTTGGAATTGATGAAGGAAGACGAAAAAAATCACAATGTTTTAGAAGAGTTAGAATGTTTCAAGTGATGACCCCGTCCATTGTATCGAGTGCAGTCATGCAAAACTTTATGTGCAATGGTGCAAAAACTAAAATACATTAAAAATATTTATTCATTATACATTTTAAATAGTCAATATTTATAAATAAGTAGTAATGATCAATTCACAGTTTTTTATGATTATACATTTAAAGTTAGGCACAGAGAAACATGATTGTACCTCCAAAGCAAATACCTTAGAGTGAATATCCTTTAATGGAAGAGGTGTTATTCAAAGTAAGCAACCCATTGACAGTTTTCCTATTTGTAGTAATATGTTCAATATTTATAAAGTATTTAGTGAGCAAATAAATGCTCAATAAAAAGGCTTATTCACTCAATATTTCTTACAATGTGTTAAAAAGGAAGTCATTATTTGTGTGGAAGGATGAAGCAACCTGAAGCCAGGATTGTAATCATTGTAATACTCAATAGAATGCTAACCAAGAGAGCTTAAGGGAAAGAAAAGAGGAAGAAAAATATGTAATTTTCTGCAGCACATTGTCGTACCCATTAAAAAACTGAAGTAAGATCTTGTAAGGCTTGATGAGTCAACATTTGGGCATTCCAACTGGGATATACCCATGGGAAAAGTCACAGCTCTCTTTGTGCTCTCCCACTGCCCAGGAAGAAAACGAGGCAATGACAACGTGTTCTTATAAGCAAGGGCTATACAGCTGGGTAAAGTGAAAATTTGCTAGATCTGTAAGATGAAGGGCCTCAGAAAGCAGTGACATTCAAAGGAGCTGTTTGTGTTACAGTGGATAAACTTCTGGATACACAAGGTCTTCAAATGAAAGGTAGCTGCTAGTGTAACTAAGCAGGCAATATAATTCCTTGTTATTCAGTAGGGAAACTGAAGAGGAGCCAGCATTACTGTCTGTGGATGTTAGAGCATCCATTAATGCTTTATACTTGGTTCTTATGTCTGTATTTTAAAAGACTATTGAAAAAGTGCCTGGATTTGGGGGAAAATATGAATGAGAGTGACCTGAGTGCTGGAATCTGCATGATCTGAAAACCCGTGGTATGTGACTCATACCAGGAAATACTCAGAGGACAAAATAATCTCTGAGAGAAGGCTATTTAATCTATCATAAAGAAATTGGAAGCTAGATGCATTCAGATGAGAAAAAAACCACTGTTTTATCAGTGAAAATATTTAGGTTTTGGAATAAATTCTTGGGAGTATGATGGTTTACTTTGATATTTTTAGGTCTAACCTAGATATCTATTTTAGCCAAAAGTTGTGGGGTTGAGGCAGGATTTAGTAGATGCCATCTTTCAGCCTGTGTTATGTGGAAGGTCAGTTTAAATAAAGAACCTGTGCAAAGTTTTATCTTCCTAACAGCCTTCTACATGTTTATTAGCTTTGTCTTTTCCCTTTACAGATAAAACAATAAGTAGGTCTTCCAATGTGAGAGCAATTTGTCCAAAGATGTTTTTTCTAGCAGATCTCTGGCTGAGTACATGTAAATACCATTTGAACTTTCCTTACTTTGAAATTTTTCCAAGCACTTTCACTAGTTTTAGATGGCCTTTTCTCTTTTCCCATTAAAGCAAAATCTGCACTGAGATCAGCTACTTTTATGACCCCCTTTCAGCTAACTAAAGTAATATTTCATGCAGACTGATAAACGTTCAAGATCCTCTATGTCTTCTCCACTCTTTTTCCTGTGTTGTTGTTCCTAGAGTCTGAAAAGCTCCCAGATGCTTTTCAGACTTGAAATCAAAGATTTTTGTGAGATTGATGTTTATGCACAACCATACTTAAATGCTGAGTAATAATTACAGCTGCCAGTCAAGATTATTTTGTTCCATTCAGAAGCCCAAACTCATTTAACAGTGGCTTATATTTGCTTTGACTGGCTGTAATGAATAGCCTCTGAGTATCATTGCCTACCATAAAATAAAAGGATGTCTTTTCTAAATTCCAGCAAAGTAACTCTCCAATAATTTTTTTATTTCATTTCAGAAATCTGCTTTTCTGTGCAAATTCTCTTTTGAGTTCTCTGTCTCTAATTGCTTGGTTCCATTAACAAGGAATCTTACACCATTTTGATGAGTGGCATTCTGAAAGGATATGCTATGTGGGAGTCATATTTCTTGGGCTAAGCTAAAGGTAGACTGTTCTGTGAAAGGTCTACCACTGTTGTATGAAAAATAAACTAACTGTGAAATAATGCTTAGAAAAACAAATAACAATTGTGATTTAAAATTCTGTACCAGAAAACTGTTAAAGTACTTTAGCATTTTTTTGTGGTGCTGTCAAGCTCATTCATCTTAGTCTCTCCAATTTATAACGAAATTACCTGCTTGTCTTTGTAAATGTAGCCAGAATGAATCTTTGTTAAATGAACCCATATGATTTAAGTCATTAATTTACACAGTTTGCCTAGTTTCCCTGATGCGATTTTAAATATATTCAACCTTTAAATGAGAAATAGGCCTGAATCTGTATTCTTGTACTTCAGCAATTTTAATCTTACTTGGACTGGAGTGAATGGAGAATACAAATTATGTACTGCTGTTATTGTGCTGGTAACAGATAGCTACAGATATACAGTAAATATGTCCCAAAGGGAAACCAAGCAAAGCAACTTCCTTGTTTATTGTGAAAATGATAATGAAGGAACCTACCTGCTCCTGTTTTGGCCTTCTGCGATCCTGTCCCTTGTGAAAGGAAAGCAGGACTATCTGAGGGGCAGTCGTGCTTACTTACACATACCTGGAATTTTTGGTCAATATATCTCTTAGGAAAAATATCTCCAGAAGATCTTGAGTATCAACTCAGTTTTAGACAAAGATGCAACAGTTTTTAAATGCTGAGTTACTGTGGGTGTGTGTTGCATTTTCTAGGGAAAAAAAGACCCAAATCAAACATCTCAAAGTGGTCTTCTTTTCTTTTTTTTTTTGTTTTTTTTTTTTTTAAATGGAGGGGCTGATAAAAACATGAGATGTCTGTTTTCAGGTTGCTGTTATTTTTGGACAGTCTGATTTTCTGTCTTCTTTCTCTTTGCATGTAATTATGATCCAGTTCTGCTCTTTTTGGAATTTATGGCAGCATTCCCACTGACAGCAGTGGTTTGGATTTATATTTGTCTCTGAACATTTTAATTCTGACATCCTGACAAAATTTCAATACACATAATTAGACTCTGGAAAGGTGAATTCTACCTTTATTAATTTGTGTTTGCACAGAACCTAGAAATTCTCAGTCATGATGCCAAGAACTCTGCTGTCATCAAAGAATTGTATGTGCTCATTGCTCTGGAATTTTTGTGCCTGAAAGATTGACACATGGAAGAGGGCATTCACTTTTTTCTTAGTGGGTGAATGGGGTTCTAACTGCAAGTCATCTTTCACCATCTTTCACAGAAAGATGGAAGTACATTTTCAGATGTTATCAGTATTGTGCTATGATATGTACTGTAGAGATACCTGTGGTAGCCACTAATTTAGCAGTCTGGTTTCCACAGACTCACAAAATATGCTACATGAATGTGTTTATCAATGCAATTTTCCTAAAAAAACCCAACAAACAAGCAAAAAAACCCCTACCAAACTAGAACATGAGACACCCCTGGCCTCCCTATCTGGAAAAAAAAATCCAAACAAGGTCAAGAAAACCAAATGGTGAAAGTGAGGGTTATGTTTTTGGTGATATGTCCCACACTTCTCTGTTTAGATTTTTAAACAATGATGGAAAATGCTTTTCTAGTTTCAACAATAAAACTGTTTCTTTCTATTCAGTGACTAACTTTGAAGTACTTGAATAGAGCTGTGGGGAAATTAAGGACTTTATCAGTATGAATTGTTCTTTCTCTCCCATGATGTTTCAGACTGCTAAATAAATTTAAAGTGCAAAATTTGCAATGACTGAGGCTGTTATGAATTGCTATACTATTAGCAACTAGGCAACAACCATAGTAACTGCCATTCTCTGATGGCTTTTCTTGAATCTAAACAAGAGATTTTTCTTTCCCTTTAAACGCATGCATACACAAACACCAGGATCAATATATTGTTTTTCTAATCTTTTTTTTTCCAAGGCAAACATGCCATGAGTCATGTTTTTGTATCACAGAGACGCTTACTAAGCTTGAAAGGCTTAAAATAGGGCAGTGACTTTCTTCCAGATGGGCAGAAGCCAACCTGCCCTCCTGAGCCCTGGTAACTACTTTGGAAGTGTCTTGGCATTTCTGGCCATACCTTAACTGTACTTTCAAGGAATGTGATGTATGGGATGTGTTGAGCCAGAACCCTCAGAGCATAAGCAGTAGTATTTATAGTAGTATATTCTATTATGCTAGCTGACCTGAATTAATATGAAAAAACTAGGATTGTAGAAAATCAGGCATTCAGATAATTAATGGATGATATGACCTTTTCAATGTAGTTTTTGCTATTTTTACTATAGCTAGGATTTAGTGCATTTATCTCTCTCTATATATATATATGTATGTATAAAAAACTATAACTATTATTTTCGTTAATGTAATATTAGAAATGTACATGTCACAGAGCTGGTGGCACCTGTTCTTGTGACTGACCATCATAGGAGACTTGGAATGATGCCAGAATTGCTATGCTGCAGAGAACTATTTCACTGCTAGAGATGTTGCCTTCTGGTGTCACAGGGATACTGTCAGTGTAAAATAAAATTCCTCTGGCTAAATATTTGCTAGTTAGCAATGCAGGCATATGCTAGTAAAATCTGTATGGTGTATTTATGATTTTATCTTAATAACTATGTTTGTTTGACCATTCTGTTATTAGGGGTAAACTTTGTAAAACTTATGTTGATATGCCTGAATATATATCTCTCAGGCAGTTAGAAAAATCTGTGTTTGACCCTGTCAGAGCTTTGAAGAAACAAGCACTTTGTTAGCTGAGGCTTCTGCAGCTTCTCTTCTGACAGATATGTATGTGAAGTGTCCTATATTTTCTCATGCCTGTATCATTGACCAAAGAATGGGTGTTTAGTATGTATTCAAAATTAAACTAATAAAGCAATCCAGAATTTTGCAGCTTTAAGTACAATTTTTTTAGAAAGTTCTATTAGTCACTTGTATCAATACTTTCCCAGAACTTCTCCAGTATTTCCAATAGTATTATGCATAGTTTAAACAGAAGAGCATTTTTATTCAGATTCTCATTATTGAAGTCCTTTGACTTTTATCTTTTTGCAGAAGCTGAAGATCTGTGTGTCAGATAATTCATCTGTCTATGCATGTGTGAGTGTGTGTGGGTGTTAGAGAGAGACCTGTATTAGTGCAGTTGCCTGTATCATAGTGTATATACACAAATTTCAGACAGATACTTAATCTGTAGAAATGTTAAAAGCTAAATGCTGTTAACGTATTTATAGTACAGTATATAGTGTTTACTAAACCAAATATTATTTTACTGAGGTGCTTGTATTATATAAAAGGTATAGTCTGGATACCATGCAGAGCTATATGCATTTGATGGCAATAATATATAGCCTTTTTATCAGTTACCAGCATATTATTAAGCTGAACAGTTTTCTGATTGTGTAGACAATGATTATTCATCTGAAAAGGAAGTATGAATGGAGAGCATGAGTGGTATTTGTTTATATCTATTTTTCTTACTACTTCCTTCTGCTCTCTTCAATTTAAGGTTGCCTTTGCCTCCTGGAGCATTCTCAGGTCTTTGGGAAAATCAAGAAACATTTCAGAAGTTGTATTTCCAAAAATTTCCAGTAAGAACTATGAAATCAATTATTTAAACTTCTGGCAGTGCTTCAGAACTGAATGAAAATTGATTTAACCTGGGAAACAGTTTATCATAAGTTGTCATACTTTGATATATGTATATATAATTAAAACCGTTTCAAGATAAATATTTTTTCACCTATAATTTCAGCTCTTGGCTATGTTTTTATTTTTTTAAGATCTGAAGAAGAAGTAAACCATAAACATCAGAGCCAAAAAAGTAATTTCATGTCATTTAATCTAAGATATAAAATTGCAACCTTACACTAGCACAGCTTCAGATACATTCCTCTGTTGGCATGCAGCCATGCTAACTTGATATCACTCCAAAATGCACTTGTCCACTGTGCATCTAGAGGCTCTTTGCTGCATTAGTTATGTTTCCTTGTCAGCTGAACTATGCAAGGATTGGCCTACTTCTTTCCTTGTAGAAACTGGTGGATTGGCCCTATACAAATGTTCAAAATGGAAGATTTGGCTCAATAAATGAGTGAATTGGTAATGCAGATTATTTTTAGTGTGCAATTGCATCATGATGACAGTGTATGTCTGGATACAGCAAACAGGAGTATCCTTAGGAGCAATTTGACAGCTGTCATTATATTGCAGCAATTCCATTCTCCTTGTGTAAATCCAGACAACACCCTTCTCCAAGCTGTCAGGAATCAAAGTAAGCAGAGTTGGAAAAAAGTCAGGGTTTATCTATTTTTTTCTGTTCTGTATTAATAAAGACAACAAAACCTTTCTGGAAAGGGAGCTGCACAGGATAATATGATATAAAAATGGTGACAAATATTCCAGATTTAAATCTTGAAGGACCAAAAGCATATATAATTTGAAACAGGTCTGTTTTTGTTTTTTTTAAATTTGTTGCTTTTATGGTAAATTAATGAATATTTCTAGTATTCTGACTTTATTTTTCATTGTGTTGTATTTAGGGATATTATGATACTATGGATGCTGGTTATATGGATGAAGATGGCTATCTATATGTCCTGTCTCGAGCTGATGATGTGATCAATGTTGCAGGACACAGAATTTCAGCAGGTGCGATTGAAGAGGTTAGCATTACCTGACAACAAAATAGAAGAGTGAAAGATGAATAAAGCAAGCTGAGACTGAAAATCCCACATTTCATCACATCTTACAGCTCAAAAACTTGCACAGAAAGATCTCTCATTTTCTTTCTGCTTGTTTTGTTTGCATTTCCATTGGTATTTCTAACCAAAACATTTCCTGTTTGAGGTTCTTCCTTTTAAGATGCTTTCCAGAGACATAACAAATTTAGTCAATAATAAGCAATTTGTACCATGGAATTGGTAAGACAGGCATATTTTGGTATTTGAAGGTGGCCTTAAGGGGTACAGTGGGAAGCATACCTTTTAGCTCCAATAATGTATTTATTTGGGAATACATTAGGATAGTGTAGTGTAAGAGTGATAGGTAGTTTTGCCAACTACTGTAGTTACTTAGGAGTAGAAAGTTTTTTTCCTAAAATACAATGCTCAGTGTTGGCTGATTTTTTTTCCAGAGATTCACATTCAGTGCTTTTTCTTGATTGGAAGACTTCAGAGATTTTGACAGTTGTTTTGTCTCTTATTGTATGAGCAGTGCTAAATGAAAAATGAAAATTTCTGTAAAAAACTCTGCTGTTAAATTGAAAGTCATTAACATAATACCCATGCAACTCAAAAAAGTTGAAAATAGTGAAGTTCGTAATAGTGTCTGAATTCCATATCATTGTTCACTCACCTTTCTGGAGTCACTGTGATTGATTGCCAGTTATAAATTTCCCTGATGACATATCAATTGCTTATTCAGGGAGTATAGGAGAAGTTATGCTGGGCATGTACAAGAGAAAAGTATGCTTTTAAGAACTCTGAATTTAACTGTTCACTGAATCAGAAACTAATTTGTGAATCATTTTTTGGTTTATAATGTCTCTCAGTCTAGTGACTATTTTATTTTGAAGGCTAGAAAACTTAGAAGAGAATAGAAGAAATTCTGATTACACAGAAGTGAACAAGTTCACATAAACATTAATCCATCAAGGATTGGTCAGCCAGGGAGTTGAAACAGCTGCTGCCCTGACTTGGGTCTATGGAGATATAAAGATGCTTTCAGTCTGCTTAAACCTCTTCCACTTAGAAGTAGTTTTTTGTATTCCCTTACTAAAGCAGAGCAGGAATCTGCTCTACTATTCATGGGCCAAGCATGGGCATTTTCTTTGCTTCAGCCCGAGTCTGAAACTGCTGCAACAAATTATGAATTGAATCACCTCCTCTGCTGTATTACCTTTGGATTCATCATACTGAGCTCAGCATCTCTGTTTTTCTCTCTGCTAGTTAGGTCTTTCCCCTAGAAGCATAATGTTTTATCACTGTGACATTCTAGAAGCTTTTCTATTCACAACAAAGCTAAAAACCGAGAGTGTTGTTAATGAATGCACAGCAGATTGCTAGTTAAATGGGAAAGTGTTAAGAGGACCACAATTAGCTCCTTAGTAAGATCAGTAAATACAGAATTAGAGGTCCATTGAATTCACTGTGTAATTGACAGTCACCTTGTTGAGCAAGTATGCTATCTACATTACATTATAGCTGCATTACAAGTTTAACAAGTTTTTCCTTAGTGTTTTGACTAAATGTTTTAGCTCTGTTATGTTCCACACAATTAGTTTCTTTGTCTCATATCTGTTAATACTGTTGGAGCTCCATGTTTACTGCAATGCAGTAGATGCTACAGTTTACCTGGCCAATCAGTGAATGGTGGCCATTATGGCCAGTGAATGGTGGCCTCATCTTGATCCACCCCTCCTTTGGTCTGTAAATCTGTGGTGTCCCTTCTTGCCCTTTCCTGGAAAAAAAAAAAACAAAAAAAAAAACTTAATCACATCATGACTGTCTGAGGCAACAGACTTGAAACCGACAACTGAGAAATTTATCTTGAGAAATCCGTTTCCCATGATCATGATGTTTCTGCTTTTTTGACAAAGGCATATCAAAAGCATTTCTTCAGTCTTTTGACTGAAGAAAAATTCTGCAATAACTACACTATTCCAGCTAAGCATAAGATTTAGGAATAACAAATGGAATGACAAAAACAAGGTACAACAAAACATCTGGCAACATTTAAGTCTCCACCTTAGGAGTCCTATTGATGCCTGGTAGGTAATTATATTTGATGGTAATGCCAGTTTACTCTAGATCTTTTTTCTGTGTTCTTGTGGAAAACAGTGTTTACTGTGGTTGTAGACTTAATAGTCTACTTTTCCATAATTCATTGTCTTTTTCTTTCCTGTTTTTGTTGGGGTTTTTTTGGTTATATATGCCTCTCAGGTTTCTGTGGCCATGGTCAAGAAGTTAGAGCAGGAAAAATGGATATTTATAGCAGGAAAGGGAATGCATTACTGAGGCTCTGTCCTGGAAGTGACCAAAGTGCATTAAGTGTATGTGATACATTGAAACCCTGTAGGGATTTGGACTTGCATAAGATTATTCCTATACGATTTGTCAGTGTGGATAAAATGACTTTTGGACAAAGAAGGCTGCACCTGAATTCAAATACGTTTGTGTATATTCAGCTTTTTGAAGCAGGCTCTTCTGCCCTTCTAGTATAAGCCCAGTGTACTCTTCTATATTTAGCTTGTGTACATCCTTATTTCTGTGAAAAATAATCCAGTTTCAAAAGCTGTGCATAAATGGTCATGCTTCTGTACTTTGATAGAGTGTGCATCTACTGTTAGGTCAGTGTTTTGCATTTGCCTTTTTTCTGGCATAGGACATTTCTAGCATTTCTAGTGTGTTAAATAAGTATGGCTTCTGACAAAGTGAGCTAGAAACACATTGAGCAGTTTTATTTTGCCACTGACCATGACACATGGAGTCAGTTTCTCCTTCCTGTTTTGACTATAAAGGCTAAGGATGGTGAAATCTGTTTTGAAGATGGGTTATCATAGACCCTTTGAATTGTTCCTTCCCCCATCAGTTTCATAAACAGGTCATACAAGAGCCTCCCTTTTGTTAATCATAATAACAGTGATTCAGCTTTCTTTCAGGGTTTTTTTCCTGTCTTCTGTGTACTTTTCCTGTCTTTCTCATTCTCACACGATTGTATGAGTAGCCAGTGCAAATGTGGTATTCCTACTTAATAAAAACAACCAAAAAGTGTCTGTATTCCTAAAACCCACTGCCTTTGATTTTTGCAACACAGTAGGAGTTCAGTTATTAGCAAGCACATTGCCCTTGTATGCATAGATAAATTAACAAGCACAATCACAGTGTGTGGCTTCTGTGTAGGGTCAGGTTAGGTCCTCCTTGTGGTCGAGTCCAGAGGACTGAAAAGTGCTGAAAGCACTGTTGACAGCAAAATGCCCCAAGGTGCATTGAAAAGAGACAGACGCTTTGGAAGAGGATTCACAACTGCTAACATCTTAAGGTCAGCTTTGTCCCAGGCTTGGTGACATACATCTTGGTATGTACTGAGACATCTTGGTGACTGTTTTGCTGGAAGCGAGTACCTCAGCTGGCTAATTGGAAGATTACTTTTTTTTACCTAAAAAAGAGTTTGATATATTTTATCAATGTGATGTGTAAACATGTAGTAGGAAGGAAGGAGGCCCTGGTTTAATTCCCTTTTTTGTCTCAGGAGGCTGACACCTAATGTTTCCAAGAGAGTGAGCTGAGCTAGTCTGGCTGCAGTCTGAGGATAGGCATGTATGTGGCCTTGGTTGAAGCTATGCTTTTACAGCAACAAAGAATGAAAAAATAAGAGTAAGAGAAAATGAACCAATATGACTTTGTAGGTCTGTAGTAGGAGTGCTTCTGTGGTTTTGGTCCTTACTCCCTGCATTTAAGTCCCATCTTACTCGTAATGTTAAACAAATGTTGTTTGTTCCAGCAGAGATCTCACTAACAAAACCAAAGACATGATACTCTCACAAAACTGTAAGGAAATTACCTGTGGTTTGTTAAATACTTCTATTTCGTGCTGCTAAAGTTTTTATTTCTTCTGTGTGTATGAAAAGCATGCATATGTATGAAAATATGTACACATGTACATCTTCAACACATGTAATTGGAATCCTGAGGTGTACTGACCTTTTGCTATTAAAATGTAAGAAAAAGTCTATGTTTTTTGTTCATACCATACCATTTTTTTCACTGAAATGTAATCTGTTATTAGTTCAGTTTAGTTTTCTTTTCCATCCCTCAGTGTATTCTCTTCCATCCTGCTGTGGCAGACTGTGCTGTTGTGGGCCAGGAGGATCCTTTAAAAGGACATGTTCCATTTGCACTGTGCGTGCTGAGAGAAGGTGAGAACTCACTGATAACTGATGTTGCTAACACTTGCAAAAGTCTCAGAAAAGATAAAGGATTTTACCTTCTTCACTAGGTATAAAGACACAGGAGAGTAAGATTTTGAAAGAGATTGTTGAGCGAGTTCGGACCAGCATTGGTCCAGTAGCAGCTTTCCAGAAGGGGATGTTTGTGAGACAGCTACCAAAAACACGCTCTGGCAAGATTCCACGTTCTGCTCTTTCTGCACTCATCAGTGGAAAGCCATACAAGGTAAGTTAGAGATGTTTGCTATGTTTGCTTCAATGAAGCAAATGAATGCACAACATAGTGGTTTTGATCCTCTTGACTGTTCTGCAACTCATTCATGACTTCAGGTAGTACTTTGTTTTATTTCTATTGCAGATTATCCAAAAGAGTTTCATGTTTCCATGCTTTACAGATACTTTTTCCTTGATTGCTTTTGAAGCATAAATTTAGAAGAATCTCTGAATGAAATTATTTACTATCACATGCTACTGTATTCTTCCTTTTCAGATAACACCAACCATTGAAGATGCTAGTGTGTTTAAACACATTGAAGAATTGCTAAAGAAAAATTAAATGAGATAATACATAATAATAAGAATTTCAATTTTTCAAGTATACAAATAAGCTTTTTTTTTGTTAAGAATACCACATTTTAAAAACAAGTAATGATTTGTGACTAAATGTTTTTACTGCAGAAACATTACTGTGTTCTTTACTGTCTTGCCACAGCCACTGACACATAGCAGATTCTCTGCATGCTGTCAGTATATGCTGGTTATTAAGATGGCTAAGAATTGCAAATAGAATTTATAGCTGTAGTCCTTAAGAGAAGGGATCATTGGGTTATCCATTTTATATGGTGTCATCTGTTATTTTATAATGTGACTAGTAGCTTTTGTTTGGCTAAAGCAGCTTACAGAAGGTAAGACATGAACAGAGGACAGCAAAAAAGGAATTTGATTGTGAAAACTGTTACAAACATAAATTGTTCTTACTTGTAAATTATAAGCTCTTATCTTTTAGATTTTTTCTACAATTAAAAATTTTAAGATTAGTTCTCTTTATTCAATTTTTTTTTCTAAGTCTTTCTGCTGTAAATTAGATCTCTATATTTTTTTTTACTCAATAATTTTCTGAAGAATCTTTTTTTGTAAAATGATAAATAATTTCTGGCTTTCAAATCTGTGAAAATCTTGATTTTTCCACAGTAATATTCAGAAAACCCCATGTAAATTAAATAAAGGCAGGCATTTACCCTTTGCATTTTCTGGTAATTTTTTTCTGTGGTTTGTATGCCTTATGATAAGGACAACCAGAATGTGCTGTTCCTGCCATAATTAAACATTTTTGGCTGAGATACATATAACCAAGAAATTTAGCAAATATGGATACTGAGGAGCCCATTCTGGACTTCATAGACCAGTTCAGGCTTGTTACAGGGTTCTCAACAAGCCAGGGGATGGACAATACACTTTTTACATACATTACTTCTCAAACTGCAGGTATTTGGGAAATAAATGTAAAAGTCCTTTTAAAAATAGATGCTCCCAGAAAAATATAAAAGCAGAGAAGTTGCTCAAACTCAGCAGTGCTTACCAGAGAAAGAAACAGTAAGTAATAGACAAATTCAGATGATGATGTTGTATAAGAAAGATCCTCAAAAGGGTCCAGAAATACTGTTATGTTGTGGTGGATAGAGGTAAGGATGATATCCCTGTAAAGTGATGAAATAAACCAACAGATTGCTGTAGGAACTAAAAGTTGCTAGGTTCCACTTAACATGACCATACCCTAGTGGTGCCTTGTGCCTGTGACACTTTTGTGGAGTTTGTGAGCTCTGCCAGTTACATAAGAGCTAAATAAAATGTCCATGTATTTTTTCAGTAGGGACTGCAGACAGCTGGGCCAGTCATGTTGAACCAGGTGATACAGTCATGCTAAAACAGCCCAGTTTGAGCCTGTGCTGTCCTTGTTTCTTGCTTGATTCTTGCTGAATCATTGCATAAGGGTACCCCCCTCCCTCTCAGCTATTTCACTTCCGTTGAAAATCACAATCTGAACAGGGAATAAAACATGCAAAGACTAAGTAAAGGCTAATGATGCTTTATGGTAGATACGCTTAATACAGAGGTTGGAGATTTAAAAGTGGGAATAATTTTGCTCTCCAGACATGTCCTTATAGCTTCTGTGAAGTACTTCTTACAGAAGTGGCATTAGTTTAAGGTACTGTTTTCTTCAGGATGAATTATTCAAGTACATAGGCTTTAACAGGAGGCTCACGCCAATAATGGACTGACTTGCAGAGACTTTTTCCTTTTCACAATGCTACAACTTAGCAACCTGTGCTGAACAGTACAGAGCAAGAGGGAATTCTTGGGAGTTGTCAGTGGTATGTTTTTTTAAAATCAGTGAGACACTACAAGGGTCTTACCACAGAGAAACTGTGGCACACTCACAAGGTGTGTGCTCGTTACTTTTACAATTGAAGGTAAATATTGTTGTGTATGTTTGCTGTCGTTACCTTGGCTGCAACCATCATGTAATTGCAAGAGCAGGGGAGGGGAACTAATTAGTGAGAGCAAAGACTCTGTAGAAGAGATCCTGCAATGCATGTAGAAGGGAATTGATTTCCTAGATTTGCATAATTTCCCAATGGCAGCTCATGCTCCTACACCAGCTTCTCCATTTGTAGAGGAAAAGTAAACTGCTTTCTGGTTTGGGTCTCTTTTTTTAAGGGGTTGGAAAAAACGCCACAAACCCTCCAACAGCATTAATAATAGATATTTAGGCATGCACTTACCTTTCTGAAGGGCTATGTGCTCACATTAATATTGGCAAGAAACAATTATCTTTTCTCTGAACTGTTTATGAAGAGCTTCAGTTGGTAACATTCTTAAGGTGTCTCCATGACAAAAATATTTGTAATAACTTCCGTTTTTTGAGGAAGCCTGAAGTGTTTGGGTTTTTTTTAATGTTCTCTGTTTTAACAAAAAAAATTTTGCTGGATTTTTTTTCATTCTCTCTATTTTGGTAGGAGTCATTTCAGATTAAGACTTGTACACTAGTAAAGTGGAGAATTACAGAAATGCCAAATGTCTCATGCATCAACATTCAGAAAACCCAGACAAAGAAAGGCACCTTATTGCAGCAATGCAGTATGGGGAAATTATTGTTTCATGGCCATTACTTTTGTTTTCCAGAGGAGCCTTTTGCAGTAATTTTCTTAATTTTGTTTTTAGAGAGAAGCAGCAAGTGGGTAGATTTGAATGGTCAGTGAGTTACTGAATTTTGACTGGAAGAGGCAGATGTAGTAGTTATTCTCAGTATACTGAAAGGGTTGTAGCCAAATAGGCAATATTTAGCATAACCACAGTTTCTAGGTTTAGAGGGTAGAGCTTCACCTTGTGTGAGGAAGACAGGGATGAATTAGGAGACTTGATATGTTATCCTTAAATCAAAACTGAAGTCACAATAATACTATTTTAAATTCTCCTGGTCTGTTTTCTTCCACTGTGAAATATATAATTTGTGTCCAGGGGCAGGACAACTTCCACACTGGTCATAAAATCTGGCTCATTCTTTTCCCCAACACATTTCAATCCTCTTTTCCCCATAAGTTTTAGTGTGGGCTGCAAAAGGAATTCTGTGAAACAAGAGGTGGTGTTTATGAGGGAAGGTGTATTGACATGATGATACTGCTGCCAGTACCACTGCCAGTGGCAGTGTTTGCATTGCTTCACTTTGCAACATTCTGCACTGAAATAATCCAAAAGGAGACTGAGGGAGGAGAACAATGTTGGTCAAGTCCAAGGAACTCTGTGTACAAGAACCCTGACTCTGCAGTGTTGTGCTATAACCCTGCTGGCACTTTGCACCCATCAGCAAGATCCGTGCTCCCTCTCGTGGCAGATTCTCACCAGTAACTCCATTGTAACTCATCCCAGTTAGTGCCAAAATGTGCTTATGCTTAGCTGTGAGAAGCATCTGGTTTTGAAACTTAATGCTACTACGTACCAAACTTAATAGACTTATGAACACAAATAGCACTGAATTCTTTTTTTTATTGACATCGGGGGAGAAAAATCTTTCACCATCTGATTGACCGAAGTTTGCCAAATAAAAATAGACAAAACAAATGTTTATGTACGTGCAAACATGGCAGATGAAACTGCTAAAAGAAATAACTAAAAGACAGGTCTTGAGCTAAGATCAAGCAGCAGAAAAATAGCAAATAGGTAAATGACTATTAAGTAGGTCTTACTTGGAAACTTCCCATTTAAACAAAGAATAAACAACAATAACACCACCAAATAAAGCCACAGCAGGTAATAGTTGCTCTTCTAAACTTTTTTTACACTATATATTGTCACTCTGTCTTTCAGTTATTTCCTCTGATATAACTGACTTCTGTGAAGTCTCAGCAAGGCCATCTTGGCTAAAAGCATAACATTAGACAAGAGCCTGTCTAATGCCCTGTTAGAATGAAGAAATGGTGGGGGTTGGCTTCTTTTTTCGTTTTTTTTCCTTTGCTGAATATATCTGGAAACAAGAATCTGATTCTATGCAAATATTAGATTTACTTTTCCAATGGTGGCTGGTGTTGGAAGATCCTGGAACGAAAAGGTGGCTCTTGGTAAAGCAAGATTCTTCTTGGTCCGCAGGTAACATAGAAGAAAGTTTTTGTTTTTTTTGTATAAATCATGTTTTATTAAATTGCTTTTTAATTTTTTTATAAACAGTTTTTCTGGGTTTATTTATTTGTTTTTAAGAGATGAGCCATCATGATGCTTCTCTGTAGGTATCTGACTTTTCCATTTTGTCTTTAGAGGTCCATTTTGGCTTCAGTTCCAGGTTATGTCATTCTATTATACATCATCAGAGGCAGGTGTTCAGCTTTAAATATTGACAGATTTTTCTCAGTAGGAACATGTTGAAGCTTCTAACTCTGCTAGACATATTCATTTGACTGTTACAATCCAAAAACTGTAAAAATGGTGGAATGGAAAGATACAAACAGTATTATTGACACTGTATTGTCAAATGTTTGCACTGAGACCCCATGTACCATAGATTTTATTTTTAAAAAATCATATTTATATCCATTTACATAAGACTTACACATTTTAAAAGAAATACATACACAGAAAATACGTAAATGTCTAGTATATTACAATAAAACAGATGTAACAATGTAAAGATGAGTGGCTTCATTTGATAAAAGCTTTGGATGTGCACTGCTGTCAAATTTTTGATGACAGAGATGCTGAGAGAGAAGGGGGAGATTGTTTTGTTTTTCTGGTTCTTTTTTTTAGTAATTTAGGTATTTTTCTTTCTTGTTTTAAACTAACCAATACATGAAAGGAACATTATATCTGTTTGTATGATAAACCTTATGTGTTCTCTTCCCTATTAACCTGTTCTTGCAGAGAGTTTTAATGCTCTTTTCCTAAGTAGTGGTAGTGCACTTCAGGTAAAATAGAAGAAAGAGATGACATCTAAGAGAAAAAAATAAACATTAATTAGCACGATTCTGTGATTCTAATTCAGTCTAAGTGCAATGACAACAGAAAATATAGCATTAAGTAAGTTGTTTAGTAACTAGGTTCCTAAAACATGAGTTTTGAATATTCCTGGGAGGCATGCATTTGTTTAATTTTAGATCTGCAACATAAACTCGTTTTAATCTTTTACTGATTGTCCTCAGTAAATACAGACTGCTGCTTATGTTAATTTTACAGTTGTTTTCCTGCTTTGGTTCAGCATTAGGGTTAGTTTCCTGCATCTGGGGACCTTTGTCTGTTCGGCACAAGGCTAAACACATACTTTCAGTGTACAGACCTTTTTGATGTACTTTGTGGTTCTTCTTTCTAGTTCACTGCAGCTTGACAGCATTTACCTTTTTCACCCTGATGGTTTCTTTGCTATGGACCAGCTGCTTCCATATTATCATTCACATCTTTTTGGAATGCTGCTTCTCCATTTGTCTTTACAAATCCTCTTTGGAAATACTGGTAAAGTACGTAACTGATTTTGCCTTTAAATCTCCTTTAGTATTTCATTAGAATAAAAGTTACAGTAATGTGTTCTATTGCTCCAACCCGTGGCAAGAAATCTGTCCTGAATGACCCTTCTGACTTGGCAATGACAAATGTTTTAGAAGTTAAAAGGGTTGAGAAAGCTTGGATAATGTAAGTGCCAAATCCATTGGCCGTGTAAAGGCATTGCAGCTACTCAGCTGAGCCACCACGTCTAGCCACCACAGCAGAAAGCTTGATGGGTCCCGTGTGCTCTGTAGTAAATTTCTTTGCAACATTAAATGGCCAGCACCAGCAGCCTTAATTGTTCTTAAATTTCTCATATCAAGTGCACTAAAACAGGCCTGTGTAGAGTATGCTCATATAAATGTTCTGAGAATGTCTGCTCATGGTTTCTGGCAGTTCATTGTGGTTTCAACAAATGTTGCAAAAAACCCCACCTGAAATGCAATTTGAAAGCATATGAATGGGACACAGCTGCTATGAAGAAACATTATAAAGACAAAGAAAGGTTGTACTGAGCTGATGTTGTTGGCATAAACCGTTTTGAAATACAAGCCTTTGATAATCTCTGTAAGAGAATGTGTCTTACTCTCATAAGAGTAGCAGAATGCAAGACATCTGCAGCCTGCTGTGGTCACAAGCTATCTGCAGTTGTTCCCCGTGGAATCTGTTTGCTGCTTTCTTGCAGGCCTGCTCTTTGTAGGCATGTCCTTTACTACATGAAAAACTCCCTTATCTTGCTATTGTGTGGCAGCTTGTCCAGCTATCCTCCCTTCTGCTGCTTAGTTCCTGGTTCTGTGCATGCAGACACTTCACCAGAGTATCACAGCTGTTGATATAGTCTAGGGAAGGCATTACAAAAGCCTGGGTCTCAGTCTAAGCTGGATCTAGAAAATTTCAGGAGGCATGTTGTAATGACTGATGTTCCCTTTTGTCCAAGTATCAATCAGCTCTTTCCATGAAGAAGCTGTTACTCAGGAACTGTGCAGACAAAATTCTGAAAAGTCCTCTGTTGCCCTTCAATATGATATCTCCCTCCATGAGCAGTTTCTGTTTCTGCATTCATTCTTGAGTTGCAGGCAATTAGTTTAAATTTTCAAGATTGATATAATAATGAAGGAAATATTTTCCCTGCGTGGGGTTTTTTTTTTAAGTTCTTTTTAGTTGTTTTGTTTTGTTTTTATTGTTGTTGGGTTTTTTCCATTTTTTTTTTTTTGGGTTTTTTGGGAGTGGGAGAGCTTGGGTGGTGTTTTGATTTTCAGTATAATGTACTGGAATCCAAAGTTACTTTAACTTGCTTTTTGGTTTGTAACCAAATGCATGGCATTTTCAAATTGCCCTTACAGAAAGTGCATATACTAAAGTTCTAGTTCACACCATCTTTTTCCTTCTCTAAAAGGAGTATATGTTAAGTGAGAAAAGAAATAGTAGTATATTACTGTCAGTTAACCTCATATATTAGCCTTTACAATGTAGATGCAAATTTGATATCCTTATAGACCACTCGTTTAAGATTAGGATGTAATTGGCAGAATAGTGGGCAAGCAGCAAGTACTGATTTGACACATACCACTGGTACTTGAAACACTACTAATACTCCAATAGAAATTTACGTTAACTTAAACTTAACTATAGCTTGCATAGCTTTATATACACATCTTTTTGCTCAAAATACATGCCTTCCATACATATATAATACCAGAAAAGTCTGCTACTTTACTTTTGTTTGTGCTTTGCTACTTTTTATATAATTTTAATATAGGGGGAATAAATTGTTTGGATAATCTTAAATTATTTTTTGTTAGCATATCAGTTTTCCATTTCTGGCTTTGTTGCACTCTTCGTGCCTCACCTCAAGTGTCTGGCTCATTACTGTTGGCCTAAGAGATAGCTTTATGTTTGGACTTCTTGGTCATGCTTTATTGCTTCCAACCATGTGATTTTGAAGCACATAGGGGAAAAGATTCGTATCACTGCCTTCGGTTTCTGTCACCACTGCACCCTGTGAGAGTCCTGACTTTACTGATACAGTACCATGCTCGAATCTACACATGCACATTCATCATCATCTTTGTAGAATCATCTGGTAAACTTCACTTTTTCAGAAAAACCAAAGCAAAACAAAACTAACAAATAACCACACCCCCCAAGCTTATTTTTTCAGGGGTGGCTCAAAAAGCTCCCTTATTTACTAAGAGTAAGATTTTATACTCTTGCAATCTTTCAAAGATCTATGAGGTAAGGCTCAGCATCAGGAGGATCCTGAGCAATCTACATTTCCCACTATTAACATTTGCTGTTCCTAAGCACTTTTTGAAGCTATACAGAGTTAGTAAAATCTCAGTGACTCCAAGCCTGTTCCAGTCTCGGGAATCAAAACAAAAAAACAACAACTTGCTTCAGATCCTTGCATGTCTTGCCTATAATATGCAACAGCTATTGAAACATGTTTGATGCCTGATGAGGTTTTGGTGATATTCAAGTATTTTTTTCCAGCTGCCTTGCAATTCCCCAAGTAATTAAATGGAAAACTGTTTTACTGAGAAAACACTAGCTAGAAAATACTAGAAAATAAAATGGTGCCATATTGATGTAAGTACTCATCATGTGTGTATTTTTTAGAAAACTGTATTTCCACCGAACTCTGGAACAGTGAATCTGTGATATTCTTGACCACACTCTAAAGATACATGGTGAAAAATTTAACAATAATTCCAATACTTAATTTGATCCAAAGTTGCCTCCAGCTCAGATTCCCTTTCTTTGTCAATTGTGAATGATTTGAGAAGTGCAGGAATCTCTGTAATAGATAAATTTTCAAGATTTTCTGTATAGTGAATCTTTTTCTAACTTTATGCAGCTACCTGATGTTCTAAATTGAGCCATAGCTTTAATTAAAAATAAAAAAATCTCTTCTGCTGTAGTAGCATTGCCCCCCCATTCCAGGTCCTAGAACTCCTTCAAGTTCTCATAAAGTAAATTCATTCCCTGTGCCTACTCCCCAAAATATAGTTGGTAGTGTCCTGTGGACTGAGCTTAAGACTGTTGTCATGTCCAAATGACCACCCTAATGAGTCCTTAGTTATGCCCTCTGCTCCAAGCTAGTTCATGCTTGGATAATGTGGGGTGTAGTGGACAGTTATAAAGAGCTTTCATGATGGCCTCTGCAGAATACTCACAACAATTCAGTGCTGGCTTCTTTGCTAGGCCTTGTCAGCATGAGTATGTGCGAACTGTTGAGCTGTCTAACCTCTGCAGTCGTGATGAAGCAACTGCAAATTGGGAAGGGGAAAAGAAGGAAACAAACCAGAACCTCTTTAGAATCATCAGTAAAATATATCAGTCTGTTTACTACTGAAAGGGTGGCTGTTAAATTGCTTTGTGACTTTCTCTAATGTGATCTGGACATGGTCCAGTTCAAAACTCAGCACTTCTTCACTTCTGATGTACTCTTGGAATCTGTCTAAAGTCAATACAGTTTAAAACTCAGTTTTGTCTTTATTTTCTTGTAAGTCCTAATGCTCTTACGTATCATGCTGTTTAAATACTAGTGCAGTCATACTGCTGGGAGATTGGAACCCAAATCCTGGATGAAGATTTAGGTCTTCAGAATTACTTCCCTTTAAGGCTACTGAGTTATGTATACCTGGCTCAAGAATTAACTGTCTGGAAGACCTCAAGTAAATCACTAAGTCTGCCTTGTGCCTTAGCTCCACATCTGTAAAATGGGAATGTCATCTTCTACATCATACCATGACTAGAAGATGAAATCCATTGTTTGTAATGTTTATAAGGTTCTTATATACTACAGTAATGTGGGTTATGGAAATGCCATGGAAGCTAGCAGTCAATGGAATTCAGTGATGCAATCAGTAAATTATTCCATCTGCAATTATAAACTACTGTTTTTAATTTTAAAGGTGAGAAACTTTAATGGAATTTAGGTGGCAATACTGTCATACCAAGTTCATTATCAAGTTAAAAGATGTGATCTCTGCAGATCATTGTATTAAATTACTTTGAGATAAGTCTATTTGTAGACCTAAATCCTGTCATGATGAAATAAATGGCAGTATTTTAAATGGGGCGGTCTGTGTACCAGTATTTCTCAGAACTTCAGGCAGATATACTTGGCTTTATCTTCCATATATGTGAAGGAATAGCTGTGATTTCTTTCCTCTCCCTGCTCTCTTACAATGATTTTAAAATTTTGCTTACTTTTTAATTATGATCTGCTAATTTTCCACTCATTCTCAGTTAGTGCATCTTTTTGAATTCAAAATATTTCCAGAGAAAATTAAGACTGGTATATAGTAACTCAATTAGTGCCTGAATTTCAGCATTTGCTAACTACTCATCTGCTGGTGACTGTCAGCAACTTCAGTTATTTGATGGTCAAGGCTAAGCTATTTAGTTTGAAAGTAAAATGGGAAAATAAAGGTGATAGCCCTTTCTGATTGCATTCTCTGAAATGCACTTCACCTGCTAGAGAGGCTAATGGGATCAAAAATTTGCTTAGATATATTCAGTCTCAGTTGAAAGCTAGTAAATAAATTCCTGTCTTTCTGATTGTTTCTTTTACAGCTGTAGGATAGTGAGATGGCCAATTTTTTTGTATTTTAAATAAACACTGTCAGTCTGAAGCAAACCTGAAAAAATCAATACTATGCCAAGTCAGTGCTTTTCCATTCCCTAATTCAACTCTCCCAGACTCGGTTCATTCTAGTTAAATGAACACAGTCGTTGTGGTGTGAGACAGGCATGCATTAAAGTCAGCTCGGCATGCTAGGACAGCCACGTGCTTTCCCAGAGGAGGAGCAGAAAGGAGCTCATACCGTCGCTGGGCATCTTGCGCGACTGCCCTGATGTGGTGGTGAGGCGGAACCCGGCGGGCAGCGTTTCCGAGGCGCCTGGCATCATGCTGATCCCGTGAACCTCGCGCGGGGGGAACTGCCGGCGCCACGAGGGACCGCGCCTGAAGTTCTTGTCATCGCTCTGCCAACACACAGTTGTACTTGATAACGCAAAGAGAAACTGCTTGATTAACTATCCTGCTGTGTGCTATCTCTACCACTGCCGCGTGTGTTCCGTAACAACTACCCTGCTCTCTTGCACTGCATCCACTGTAACGTGTTTGAGGCATGCTTGTAAAAGTAAAAGCTTTAGAAATATTAAATGCTGGGGAGGAAAACTCTTCTTAAATCTTTGGCTCGATACAGTCAAGGGGTTTAGTATCAGCTAAAGTAAAACTTTCTTACACAGTGACAGAAAGTGGTTTGTTACTGCATTAGGAGGTTAATATGCATTATTATTGCATTACATAAAGTACTAAAAAAGGATTAAACACTCATGTGCATGCACAGAATTCATAGGCATCTGACATTTTCAGCAAGTCTGTAAAAGTTGTATTTCTCCTCATGTGCAGAAGTCCAAGACTTAAACATTTTTGCACTGGACTCTTACGTTAAGATAAATAATTTCCTTAGCTGGATTTGAGACTACTCTTCCCAGATAACTACCCCAAATCATACTCTTTTAATATTGATTAACTTTGAAGAACTTTGAAGAAAAAAAAAAGCAATAAAGAATACACCGAAACTTTTCTTATTTTTTAAAAAGGTGTAAGTGTCCTAAAGAATACACTACACAGCCATCCCATCCACACACATTCCCCAGCCCCCTGCTGTGGTCAGAAAAACTTCCACTCCATTCTGGATGTGGAAAATGTTCATCTTAAGGTAAGAGTGCAGTGTCAAATTTAGCATCCAAGATGAATATGTAGCCAAACTGAGGTTACTTTAAAAACCTTGATGGGTATCCCTAATTTATTTTTTTTTAAGTTGTAACTGACTCTTTTTAACAGTGTGAAAATTAACATGTCTTCATGCATTTAATTTAATTTTAATGTTTTACTGTGATATTTTATAAATACTGAAAATAAAATTAATTACTTCCTCAAGTCGTCTTTCAGTTCCTAGTGCTAAAAGGTTGTTGTATTCTCTCTCAAGGATCTGCCGTGCCTAGAGATACCAAAGTAAACAATTAAAATGGTTGAAGATGAATAAAAGGTAATAATGGGTACAGATAAACCAGAAGCAGCATAAGCAAACTTGCCTGTGTGTTTTGTGTTGGAATCTGTAATAATAAAGCTAAACTGCTGTAGTCAAAGTTTTCATCCAGTGCTATAAGTGAACCATGTACACCACTTTCTAGAATATTATTTGCATATTCTCGGAGGCCAATGGCTTGTATCCAGCGTATGACTCGATCATTGCTCCATACCAGCACATCTGTAAGGACATAGCACCACATCAGTCTCCTGGTACCTGATAACTTCCAAACTGTACGGATGCATGTGTGTAGCTGTGCGTGCACTGTGGATGCTTACTGCTTTATTTCATACATGAGGAATGCCAGCACTATTCATTTGGCTTTAGTACCTCCTACTCAGAAACTCTATGTGATTAACTATCTTTAAGTAATAATGTTTCCAAAGCAGAAATGTGCTTCCAGAGGGGATCTCCATAATGCAATTCCTCCCCGTTCCTATATATATATTTTCAATTTGTAGGCAAGATTTTATGGTGCAAAGGCACAGGAAAAATATCCATTCCTCAAGGCTTCACTTGGTGGTTTTGTATTAAACATCTTGGGAGTTGTGTCAGCATCTGTCATATACTAACATGCCATAAAGTAAAAGATTAGTTCACAACTCTAGAGACAAACTATTCTTAGTACAGAAAGCTGGTAGAGTTTTTAAGTCCTTAGCAATTATAAAGCTGAGGCAACAAAATTAGCTAAGAAACCATTTTTGAGGATTTGAAAAAGTATCTGAAAAAGTATCCTGCCCTGCCTGTAAGATTTTAAAAGAAGTTACTTATACTGATCTTTATAGTGGGAGACACAGTACTGAATTGTCTTTGCAAAGTGATGAAGCTTTTCCTGAACCTTTACCAGTCCAGCTGCTGTGGCTGTTCTGGGAGCAGGATTTCTCCATCACCTGGCTGAGAGCATCATGCTTTTGGGGTCAGGATCAGCTGAAACACAGTGGCAGGCAGAGACCAAATTCCACCTGGGACCATGAAAAACTGACTCATGCATGACAAGGTGAAGGAGGCTATGAATTATTACCCTTGTCCTAGCAGGAACCAGCACTGAAGCCACACCAGAATTTGAGACCAATACCCAATTCCCCTATGTCAGTCTCCAGCTAGACCCACTTGGGCTGACTGGCACTGATGCCTGCGCATCCAAGGTGAAGTTTTTGCATTAGTGCATGCCATCATTTGCCTTGAGCAAATGCACATTGTCACTGTAGCCCTTCAGCTTTTTTATTTAGCTCTTCTAATCAGTACTTGAGAAGTGCTAACTGCTGTAATCACTGGAGCTGGAAAAGCTCAAAGGAATCAAAGAATTCATTTCTTATAATTGAAAAAACCCCAGCTACCCTAATTGTTATATATAAAAGGAACCATGCAGTGAGTCTGTAACTCCTCTAGAGAGCTTTACACAGAAAAAAATCTTCAGAATCAGCTGTGAAATCTTCTAATAAGGCCAGTGTTATTAGGAACTATTCTTATGTACCAATCAACTGACTCAGTGGTCATCCCTCCAAGCAGCATTTTCTATTACACATTCTGACATAAGAAATCAAAAGCTAAGGTTTTCAAAACCTGCAGCACAGTGTTAAGGTCCTGAGTGCTCCCATTTTTAGTGTTGCTCCCAGCACATCCCACTGAGCTGCACACTGTTTGGCCTTCTGCTTCTGAACCTGAAAGAGGTTCAGTTGAGGTCCATACCCAAAATTCAATTTAACAAAATGTATGTGTCAAACCACCATTCGGAATTGCAGCCTCAATTTAGCAAAGTACTTAACTGTGCCTAATTTAAGGAGATGGGATTTGTTCTAAAGAAAGATGGACTTATGTTAGTTTTGCTTAAAGCACATGCTTAAATGCTTTGCAAAAATGGCATGACAATGGGTTAACAGGTCAAGCTTCAAAAGAAGAAACATTCCCAGTATTCATTCCCAGGAACTATCACCTTTTATTTCATGCTGACTCATTTCTCTTCGCTTTTCCAGTTCTTTTCTATCATAATTCAACCTCTTTAAACACATGATTCCATACTGCAAGCTTGTCCTGTTATTTAAAGAGAAACATTTACAGAGTTAATAAAGATAATTTTGAAGATGGGAACATATGTAGGATGTATTTCCTGCGCTTCACATGAGGTGTTTCATAGTGACCATGTAGGAAATCTTGAGAACAGAGGAAAGCAAACCAGTAAAAAATCTCCACAGACTTCAGGAATGAAATGGAA
The DNA here is from genome assembly GCA_025584955.1 of Alethe diademata. Lineage (NCBI taxonomy): Eukaryota > Metazoa > Chordata > Aves > Passeriformes > Muscicapidae > Alethe > Alethe diademata. The sequence continues at coordinate 42,955,116 of JANRMJ010000077.1, read as the reverse complement.
AAAAACCAAAATGAGTATGTTTCAATAACTGTTTTAGCATAAGAAACCCAAAGCATTAAAAGTAGTATTCAGAAAAGGTCAGCCCTTGTGAGCCGTGAAATGTTTTGTCAAATCAGACTTTAAAAAGTGACAAATCAGACAGTATATTAAATCCACTTCTTGTCACATAAACCTCATTCTCCCTAAAGTTTAAATGTCTTTATTTCCATATTTCCAATTTAGCTTCCTAGCTATATCCCTAGGTAACCCAACAACTGTCAAATTGCTTGTACTGCTAACAGCTTTTATGTGCTACACACAATAGCTTTTCATTATTATGAGATCTCAGGGCTTTGAAGCTTAGTCTAGCACTTTCTGATACTTCACACCACTTAAATTATTACTGTTTCTGTATTGTCAAGAGTCTATTGATGTATTAATGGTTCCCTGTTCACTGCAAAATTTATCTATACCAGTATCTTGGTTTTGAGAGACGTAACTGCAATGTGGTTGCTATTACTAAAGGAATCTCTCTCAATTCAGATTTCTGACTGTCAGCCCTCTCTTTTCTGTATGTTTTTCCACACCAAAACAACAGAAAGTGTTTTTATTCTGTGCACCACTGAGCACTAGAGCAGGCACCTAAGCATTTTATAGGTGTAGTCTTTATGCCAACATACCTGTGAAAGCTATCCACCATTTTCAAGTGCACACGCAGATCTTTCTTTGTCAGGTGGTCCAACATCCTTGCATCCACCAGGCATTCCATAAAATAACTTCGGTACTGAGGTAAACCCAGACTGGGGAGCCATTCGTTACCTATCCATTCATGGTTCATATCACCATAAGCAAGGGTCTACAGAGAGAAGAAAACGGAGAGGGGGAATAAATTCTTGAGTTTGTTCAAGACTGTACTACAGACTGAAAACAAAATATGTCTAAAAGAATAAAACTATGTCAAAAAAATCCAAAACAATTAGTAATTCTGGTTTGGCTTTATTTTAACATTGGAAGAGGGAGACACTGTGAGATATTTGTAAAGATAGCAGTTTTCCCTGTTGTATCTTGTTTTCTTATATTTAAAGGACTTTTTTTTCAATTTTGAGTTTTAAATGCAAGCAAACTTGTTACACAATCAAAACATGTGCATTTCATAATCTTACATGATTTCAATTGACCTTCTAGAATATTTATGTCAGGCAAGCCCTGAGCTGTGAACTGGTAATACAAACATCATGCTCAGGATCATTTTCAAGCCTACCTCTTTGGATTCATTTTAATGTCATAAAAAAATGAATAACACAATTAAAGAGAGATGGATATATTATCTGTGGGGGAAAATATACTCCCCTTATGTCTCATTCTTGTGAGATTTTGAAGAGAAAAGGAAGGTCATCAGTAAAGATAGATCATGTAAGTGTGCATATATTAGAGAGAGAAATTTAAAAATGTAGCTCTTTGACAGTTCTAACTAAATTATACAATACTATTTGTAGACTGATACTTGGGTAATTGTTCTTCTAACATTCAGTGTAATTTTAGAAAAGTTTTAGCTCTCAAATTCATTGCATATTTAATTGTCCTATTCTGAAAAATGAGAAAAACACTCTCTAAAACTCCTAACACAGTTTTAGATAGGAGACAGAATATGTCTCTGGAATGTAGCAGTTCTTTTGTGAAAAATATTCACAGCATATGTACCTCTTTCTGCTTTACCTAACAAAACTGTCCAGAGAATATATTCTTTGAGAAGAACTCTAAAATATGTAAATCATAATTCAATTCTGTCACAATATTATATTCCACTATGCATATTGATTCACCCAATTACATTATTATTAAATTTCACTTTAAAAAAGTCATGTGAAAGATCATACCTGAGCCCAACTGCCTTCTTCAGACTCTTTCTGTATTATCAGCAGGAAGCAATTAGTAAAGCAGGTAAAAAGACAATAAAATTAGTTATAAAGAGATGTGATTTTCACATGCATGTTAATGAAAATGAAAATATACACATAAAATGCATGAATAAAATAACTCTGTCCAGTGGCAATGTCCTGGGTTAATCTATCTGAAAAATTACAAGACCAAAACCATAAAATTTAACTGAGTTTTCAAGACAGGAAATGGACAAGAAAGACTCAGCATTAATGAAAGCATGGTGTAATGCACAATTTGCAAGCCTTTTCTTATTTCTTTCTATGTCAATAAATACAAAACACCATTTAGAATAAGAGAGAGTAGATTACAGGGGAAATGTTGCACCTGTAACCACGACAATTTCATTTCATTAAATAAAGTTTCATAGTGGCACTGAAACTATTATATATTCTAAAAGTCCAATACTGGTTTTAGGGTCACACAACTTTTGTGATGGCAATACCATTTGTAAATTATTTTGCTGAAAGATTACGTTACTGTTCTTTAAATTCATTACTCCCTGCAACTTTCTAATGGCATGCTTTGGGAAGCATCCTACAGAAGACATGGCATCTGTGTTAAAGCAGGAACAGGCCTGTTCTCTTTTGGGCACTGAAACCATTTGAAGTGGAAGTGGAATGACTAACCGTTTTAGCTGGAGCAGCAAGATTTTCCATCTCTTCATGGGTCACCCAAACATTGCCTGAGGGCTAGGAGAAGGCCCGCAGGAAGGCAGGTGGGATCCACATTAGGTAAGCAGTGGTAAAGAAGAAAGGCAGCACCACTGTAAGTTAACAGCGCATCACCATCAGCACAACCACGTTCTTGCCTCTACCGAGCTGCAACTAGAGACAACTTTAGACAACTTGGTTTGTGTCTTTCATTAGTAGCTTCTGAACAGATGTGATGGGAGTTTTACAACTAGAACTGATGATGAAATCCGGCAGAGCACTGCCACAGAGGAAAGAATAATAATTAAAACTGCATTTCATAAACAACTGGCAAATGCAACCTTTAGCTCACAGCTCTGTGCAGAGGTAAGTTTCAGCTCCCAAAGATTTTCCAGCCTAAATATTCTGCACAAATCACATGCTTGTATTGTAATCTAAATAATGAATACTTCTACTATGTTTCTGTAAATAAAAAATGTCAAGATAATTCACTTGTAAAACTATTTGTCCTCATCCTATTGTTTTTCATCAAATGATTACTAGGACAATGAAGAAAGTCAGGGAGGGAGCCTGGATGTGTGCTGTGTTTTCTGGAGACCTGAGATAAATTAATTCCTGTCCTGAGAAAGAGAGGAAACAGAAAGACTGAGGACTCAGAAATTCACATTCCAGGGCAGGGTTGCTTTGTGTGCAGTTACTTAGGCAGAGTTAAGAAAACAAGGCAAAAGTATTCCCAGTGTTTTTAGCTTAAACATAATATTCTCTCACTTCGTAAGTGCAAGTGCTTTTTTGCTTTGTAATATCCTCTTGTGCTTTCAAAATCAAAATTAATTTTGTGTAGCAATTCAAACATCATATTGAGTCTTTACTGCTTTACTTTGGTAAAATCCATTACAATTCATAATATTACCATGGTAATGACACACAAAACTGTTTTCAGGTAAGAAAGTATCAGACAGTGAACTAAGTATTTAAAGAACATGAGCAACATGAAGATAAAAGGGCAATCAATAGTAATATTAATGCTGTTGCCCAGTTGCTTATGTAGCTCAGTGGATCGGTACCTCACAAAGGTGTCTGAATTCTAATTTCAATCAAAAGATTCCCCATACATTTAATGAAGACAATATATTACAAAATATAAATATTATAAATATTATCATTACTATTGCCTTGCTAGTAGAAATCTGAGCTACACTACTTGGGTAGTAGTCTTTATCCTTCACTTCCCTGCCACGTTTGCCATCTGACCAAGCGTCTTCTTTGTTAGTCTTCATTGCTTCTTTCTTTGCCATTACCATCAGCATATCTCAGCATTAAAAACTTCCCTTTTGTTATCTTGTTCCTTTTTGTCCTCATCACTTTGACCTATTTTTCCTGCTTTTTATATATATCACACTCATTCTTACTCTCCCCTGATCTATTTCCTTGCTCTTTTTGATACATTCCCCTTTCCTTTCGCACTTGTATATCTGTGTATCTTTACTTGCTTCCCTCTTTTCTGCCACCACCTTCTCTTCCTTCCTCACTGAAAGCACAGGCTCCACTTCTGCTTTGCAGACACTCCTCTCACACCTCCAATCACTGCTTCTCCTAAAAGCATGAAGAACCTAGAGCCAGCTGACTTATATTAGATAATATTTGAAAGGGTGCAAAAAGGGGAAATGGGAAAAAGACTCAAAGGAGCCGTGTTCCTACATAACGTCTCCCAACACCCTCCACCCCAAAAAAAGAAATAAAGAGAACAAACAAACAAAAAGAGAAACACAATCTGATTAGGCTGGTACAGATGATTTGAACAAAAAGAAAGGCAAAAATAAAGGCAAAATTACAAATAAGGTGCTCCATACTGATTTGGATAACATCAAGGATAATCAAAACAATGACTTTAAAAAAAATACAAATATCTGATAAAAGAAAAACATCAGCAATCAACAATCAAGGAAGAAATGAACAGGTAGTTCTGAGCCTTTATTAGGCAGTTCTCACTGATTGTGAAGTGTGTGTTATCATAGAACCACTCTGGTACTACCAAAGTTTTTCTGCAGACTCCTGTAGGGCGAAGTGGGGAGGAAAAAGTTAGCTGAACAGGACTCACTGTTCTGGATGTTGGAGGTGCTGATGGACTTGTCAGTGATACCATCTCCTGGATTGCTAATCGGAGTTTTAGGCGATGAAGAGGATTGCTGATTCCAATTTCTCTTTGAATCTCAGTATCGGACAAAGCAGACATGATAGCTCCACTCTTCACGTTGGCACGGCAGGCAGCAACATACCAGGCTGGCATCCCAAGCCAGAGCTGTCAAGAGAAAGGACATTTCATCCAAAGCACTCCTTCATTTCTCAAATGAAGTCACAATCATAGAATATCCTGAGTTGGAAGGGACCCACTGGCATAATTAAGTCCAGCTCCTGGCTCTGCACAGAACAGCCTCAAGGATCACGTCATGTGCCAAGACTGTTGTCCAAAAGCTTCTTAAATTCTGTCAGACTTGGTGTCATGACCACTAATAATCAATTTATTAATGACCAATATTAAATAATTATTTGTCAGGACAGCTATCAGTCTGAATAATCATGGTAACACACACAAATTAGTATGAACATCATAGTCTTTAATAAAACAAAATTGTTTCAGAACCTTTGTAACTGTCATGATTTCATGTGAATTCTTTTTGCTTTTACTGTAATCAGAATTTTAAAGCAAGGTATGCTTTGAGTTATTTTTAGAGCTGTCTCCATCCCAGGTTTTTAATGACCAAGTACTGGCACAAGTCAGTGTTATTGCCTATCTGATAATCTCATGTACAGAAAATCATCTAGCAGGAATTAATTTTTTCACTTTTGTACTACAATGGCTTTCTCTTTTTTAACATGGTGTACTCAAGAGGCAAAATATTACATTTCTCAGCTTTTATTTTCTGAGTAGAAATTAACCAAGCTCAGTTCAAATATTCAACCTATCAGAGCCAGACTTTACAGTAAATTTGGGAACAGTCTGGTATGATGTCACATCCCAGCTAGGAATACTGGTTAGTAGGCAGCAAAATGTGAGCACAGCTCCATCACCTATGAAGGTGATGGAAGATAAGTACTTTAGAAGGTAAGTACTCATATGCTTTTCTTCTCCTTATGTTAGTCTTACTATCCCAGGCCAGCAACAGCCCTTTCCTTCAGCACTTGTTCTTTCCTTGTAAGAGAACCTACCGTATGGGAATTATTCTTGTTTTTCTCAGCTTTCTCATTTTATGCTGCCTCATTAATAGGACTGTCAGTGTCTACAGCTCTTTTTTTCCCGAAGGAGGCAATTTCATATCAGGGCTACATATTTGTGAGATTTTTAATCGTGGTAGGAAGATCATTATGCTTAACAAAGACTGTTAACAGAACATAAGCAGTAAATGCCATAGTCATTGCCATTTTAGGGATAACAATGGAAAACAAAGACCTAGATAGCTACATCTCAAATAGGCCATCAGAATTAGCTGATTCCATCAGTTGTCTTTTTTATTTTCTCTTAATAAAGGGTTACTAAAAGAGGACACAAGGTCAAGGAAATAAGAAAATTCTCCAAAAAATGTGGAAAGCAGCAACAAATTGAAAGGATTTTCATTCCATTTGACACAGTAAGGCAAGAAAGTGTGTGGTTGTTAAGAGGTTTATATTTTATCTGGGAAATATTTCCATAAAAGACAGCTTTTAGGTCACTTTTATGTCACAGGGGAAACAGACTTGACTGTCAGGCTGCAAAAGGCTCAGCCAGGCTTTGAGTCCTGAAGTAGCACAGAGGTTGAGAAATGACTGCATTGTGTTTGAGTAAATCCTTCTCACTGATGGGATTAGACCCTCCATCCAATGCTAAACTGAACCTTAAAAACATGATCTGATTCCAGCAAACTGTTACAAAATAAAAGTTTCATGAAAGAAAAAAAAAAAAGAAAACCAAAAATTATGTTGATAACACCCATCTGCACTTAAACGGCCCTGAAAAAGCCATGCATAGCCTTAAAATGTATTTCATCACCTCATTTATTTTTGACATTTTTTTTTACACATGCACTTGAAAAGCAGAAAAGCACAAACACTGGGAGTTATTCACCCTGCAGAAATAGATCAAACTGTTTGCTGCTCATTAGGTAAATTATTTCTTTAACAAAATAAGTAAATTCTTCAACAAAATAGCTGTCTAGCAGAAAATTATGTTAGATGAACAGTCTCTAAAAAGAGAACACAGAAATCATTGTAGACAGAGATCTCAGATATCAAGATCAATATAGTTTTCCAGAATTACTTAAGAAAACACAAAATTCTTAAGATATTTCTCAACTATATCTAAGCTACATACAAACAACAAAACAAAGGCTAATGCTGAAAAGCCCTATATAGTTTGAAACTTTCACAATACACTTCTTAAATTTGGGTATTTTTCTCCTTTAATATTTACTTTAGTTGAAGTCACACATTTTTCTTTAGGAGAGTACAAAGTGCACACAATGTCCATCTGCTGATTGAATGCCCTGATGCTCACTGAATAAACACACTACTCCTATCCTCATATATTTTCATCATCAGTATTCAATTTGCACTGACTACTGCAACATAAATTTCCTTTTGAGCTCTCCTGTGCTACTGGCATCATATTCACCAAGAACTTCATGGATCCTGATTTCTCTTTACAGCCCCTCTCTAAGTGAGAAGCATATCCTATTTTTCAGAAAAAAATCTAGAGAAAAAAATAGGGCTTAACTTGTCAAAAACTGCTTGAAACTGCAGATGACCGTGAAAGATGAGGTATTGGTATTCAGAAATTATAGACCTTTGTATGTTTGTGTCTCCAGCAAATCAGCCTTTGCTGTAATACTAAATATTCCTGACTGATATAAATCTGTTTACAGAACTCTTAAAGTCATATGAAAAAGTAAAGTAGTGGCCAAATTAAGGATTTTCCCATATTAACAGAGATTTTTTTGGGAACGAGGATATAATCCTATTTTCCAAGGTCATATACAAATGCTTGTACTGACTTCCTGCAGTTTTCATTTTGTCTTTTTCATTAGCAATTAGCAATTTCAATGTAAAGCAAAAATTTTATAGTCATTAGCTGCTTTCATTTCTCACCTTTCATTTATTCACTAGCATATTTCTGTCAAAGGTTTGGAGAGGGACCTCTTTTTCTATTGAAGAGAAAAACTTTACAAGGTCTAACTGTGATCAATGGATGACAGCTACAGCAGGCAGGAGAAAAGTTGTGAATAGGTAGAGATGCTTGGTATAGTATAGTATGGTGTAGTATAGGTATAGTATAGGTATAGTATAGTATAGTATAGTATAGTATAGTATAGTATAGTATAGTATAGGTATGTTCTTTGAGCCCACAAGGACTTTGTGTCTGCACTTAAGTGCTACAGCCTTGCCACATAAAAGTGACTTTGGATTTGTATAAGAACATTCTTTCTGCCTTCTCCCCTCAGCGTCTATGTAAGTTTTTTTTTTTTGAGTAGTTCTTTCACCTAAAACATTCATTGATTGCTTTGTCAAAGTTGCTGACAGCTCTGCTGAATGGGTTTTCTTCTTGATTTCCAAAACCCATTCCTTTAGGTCCTCCAAATAAAGGACAGCTCTCTGCACATTGTATTCCAGATGTGAAGGTGCTGCCTGTCAAATCTGAGAGATTTCAACCTGGATCTCCCACACTACAGGTGAAAATGGTGAGATGAACACTTTTTTTCCCATTATGTTTTAAAAATGCAGAAAGCTACAAATTCTTTACATTTATTTTAAATTAGTACATCATGCTACATAAAATTTCTGTGGAGTTTCTAGACATTTAGAGACTTAGTAATTCAAAGATTTAAGAACTTCAAGATTCAAGTGCATTTCTGGTCCTCATCCCGCTGTGTAATTATGTCTTACTTTTTTCAACTCTAGTCTGTAATTTACAGCATCCAGTGTCAAAACCTGTGTAGTGCTGACAGCACAGTGCACAGGGGGAAAGGAAGAGACTGTAGCAATCTCTTTTAAAATTTGTAAGGACAGGCACACAGAAGCAGTTCACAAATGTGACTCACTTTTTCAAGTTATGGCTAACACTTACCTCCAGCCAGGCAACCACCGTTGGTCCGTCCCACTGGGCAAAAGGCAAGCCTTTTCTCCGAGCCTCTTCCAGAAGTTCATGTCTAAAAATGGATCAAGAAATGGTAAATATGTGGAGCTATGTGTTGGGACAAAAAGATGCAACTCTGCCTTTTTGCAAAGGGTATTAACAGTGAAGCACAATGACAGGCATAGAAAAAGCACAGAAAACACCAGTTAACAATACAGCTCTTTCTCCTGTTTAGTGTACTCTCAATCTATTCCCAATTCTTCAGTGTTTCTGACATTTTTTAAACATCTAAGATACAAAAGGAGAAGTTTCTGTCTCTTCTTTTGCCAAAGCAATAAAAAAGTCGGTGTGCCCTATAATAAAGGGGTATCACAACAGACATTGGTGAAGAGAAAACTGAGGGACTCCTGAGACTAACTTAGCTCTGGTCTAGTAATGACTCATTAAGGGGCAGAGCTGGCAACTTCTAAACATGAACTAAGCATGGACATAATGCAGCTGGATCTGAGAGGTGTCTGTGTTTGAAACACGAAGCCAGCTGCATCAGCTATGCACAGTTCTAGGGTCTGTGGAATACAGCTATTCTGTACCTTAAATATGCCATCTGTGGCTGTTTAAGAGTTGATTGTATCTCCAGTAGTTTCATGTTTGGATTTTTTAAATTATTGATTATTTATAAAAGAATTCTATATGGTTTGCTGATGTATATATTTTTATAATTATAGAATTGATGTGATTTCTCAATTTTATGCATATATGTAGATGTCTCTCTATTGAGTTGATCAAATACCAATCCAGCTCCTGTATCTGCAATATTTCTGGACTACAGCTGCTGTGTATGCAAAACATTGTTCTCAAAGCTTAATTGGTACTTTTAATATGGCTGTATTAAATATTTGGTATAGTTACATATAAACTAGTCAGCTAGACTACCAGGAAAATTCTCTATATTAAAAACATTCAGCTATTTCACCAGACATTTCCACTGAGGTGACGGCATACAAAAAGCAGTCCTTCAAATGTCTTTTTTTTTCTAGTATTTAACAACATGTTATCAGCTGCCTCCTACTGAGCGAAACACCAAAGAAATCTTTCTGCAACAAGCCATAGTGAAAAACAAATTAGACAAGGACTATGCTAATGTAGTATTAAAATTTGCTTATTTTCCCAAGTAACAAGAAAATATTAGAATTATGGCTTCAGTTTTTTTTCTCTTCTCCTTTATTACTACAGCCTTTGTAGTTCAGTTATCCCTTGACAATTCATCACTGCCTTAGCAGCCTTTCAAGTGTATGTACTACAAAATCACAGCAGATAAAAGCAGTTGAGTGATCTTACTTGTAAGGAGCAGTCCTTTGGGGATTTTTGCATTGCCAAGGGGCCACACTGAGAGAATGTGGCTTGAGAAAGAAATGGAACTCAAATAAGAGATTTTGCATACAGGTTTAAATCCCTGGCTCTGAATATTTATAGAAAGAAAGCTGCTTTATTTTCTGAGTTTATACTGTAGTTGTATGTAACATTACAAATACTTGGCATCAGTACTGAAGTTGATCTAGCTTCTCCTCCCACACAGCCTTTGCAGCATACGTTTGCATTGTCACTTGGATATCCCAAGACACTGTAGAGCTATCCTTGATTTCTGTGAAAGCATAACCCTCAGTAAAACAAGAAGTTGCTTTCTGGGTACATGAATATCATGTTACCTTCAGCAGCCGATGGGGATGCCTTATTCCCAGGGAGACAAGTAGTAAATGAAAGGTATTCACCTGTCTGCTTAGGAGAGCAGAATTAAGGCATGGCCAGACTTGGCCACATCCCAGCTATCTGTGGATGATGTATTTGGGTTGCAGCCTTCCCTCAGGGTTGATTCTCCAGGTGCTGCAGCGGTGCTATGCCTCTCTCAGATGCAACAACAAGGCTGCAGGACTCCTGTGCTACTGGGCTGAGAGCTGGCATGGCCATCCTTAGGGAGAGGCAAGCTTTCAGGAATGCCCCTGCCTCGCCTGTCCACTTTTGGTGTCTCATGGCAGAGCATGGACTGCACAAAGCCCTGTACAATGTGCTCCTTCCCCACAGCCTGCCCCAAGCCTCTTCTGCAGCTGGGAGTCCATGGAGACACCATCCCTGGAGGAACCTGAGCCCAGAGTTTCCTTCATCTGGGCTATTATCTTCAATTATCCCAGCTGAAAGAGCAGGGCTGGCTAATGTGCTATGTAGAAAAGGAGGTAATGGCTTTGAGGGTCTCTGGCCTTCCTTGCTCCTCTTGGCCTCCTGCTCCAAACAGGGGAGCAGCAGCACCTGGACTATGAGGAAGTGGGGAGGAAGTCTCGTCCTCTTGGATTTGGTGTTAAACCTCTGGGTGGCTTCAGGAGCTGAGATGCCTGAAGAAGAGACATTGGCACTTTAAGGTCTCGCTTCTATGAAAAACTCCGTTCCTTTATACTGGAATTACAAAGTACATGTTTCTAGGGAGTCTTCTGTGACTTTGCAATGTTTGTACCAAGGCTTGGTGTGGAGGCTTAGAATTATTCCAGTGATTCTCAAACCAGTGCATTCTCCCAGAGTGGGAAAGCACTTCTGTTACTTCAGAGACAATCTGACTCACAGTGCTAAAGGAAAACAGAGCTGTGGTTATTGACTTAGGCTGAAGAAAATGAGGCCAGGCTAGAAATGAGATTCCATAAATATGTGTGTATATATATATGCACTATAGCTGAAGACTTAAGTGTGATAAAGGTAATCTAAATGGTCTTTGCATGTAGAAGGAAATTGCTCTGAGTTTAAAATATTTCTAGCATAAAGCTTAAAATTCTGTACTTGGACATGAACATGAAACATAGCCACCATAAGGGTTGTGCCTCACTCTCTGATACAGAAAAATAGTAAAAAGACTTTTATAATATTTTGTTCCCTTGAGAAGAATTTAATGCTTCAAAACTTATAATTCCTTCCTCAGATGATTCTTATAAACAGCACTTCAATATTAAAGTTTATTGAAATTATAATTTACTTTTGGAATATTAGTCTTTGACTATTTCTTAATACAAACTAGGAGATCTGTAAAACCTGAACCTTCAATTTATAAGCCAAAACTAAACCCAGAATTTCTATTTTTTTACTAAGAGATATAGTCTTTAGTTTGCAGTCAGTCAAAACTAATGAATGGTGTGTTTTGGGGTTTTTTTGGTAGTATGAGCTAGCACTACAGAAAAAAAAATCCACTCTTTATCATTAAGTTAAAAGTATTATCTAGGGAAAAGTATGCACTGTTTTGACCAATTATGCAAATCACCTGGAAAATGAATCAAGTGACCTCCCTGTTTTGGAATAGGAAACAGTATTTTAGAATGGACAGGATGTTGTCTACAGTTATATCTACTTATGGGATAGTCACTGGCTTCCTGAAAACAGAACTCCAAAGCAAAATATTGGTAACCAGAGTTAAATTTTCCTTACAAAAACATACAGTTGATCACAGGAGGAATAAGAGACAAATACCCTAGAGCTTATCACTCCCTCTTCCCTTCACTACAAATACAGGGTTTGGGGGATCATGGAAAGCATTATACAGCCAGTCTAATTTAGAAGGTTCTTTACAGGGGAACTGGGGATTTTCTCCTCCTCAGACTATGTCAGAAGAATACTAAATGTTACAATGTGTCCATGTTGCATTGTCGAGAAGGACGGGAATTAAAATGCAATTATTTCCATGCTTGCTCAGGTTTTTGGCAGCGTATGAAAACAAGCTGATAAGGAAACCTTAGACATTACTAGAAATGCCATTATTTTGCAGATAGGGCTTTAAACCACTTACTACCATTGGAATGAATTCCAAATTAAAGCAATTTTTTTAAAGATAACATTATGACTGCTATAGAACAAAATCCTCTTCCTGGAGATACTATAGGAGAAATTGGAATATGTTATTTAAAATATATAATTACTCTGAGCGTGGTTTTGTGAAGTCTGGAGATTTAATGAACATCAGCTGTTTAACATCCATCCAAAATTGAGAAATACTTTTATTTGTGTGTTTTGGGGAGAGCCCCCTAAAGCTGTTTTCATATTTTTATCAAAGACTGTAAGCAATGAAAGCAGTAGGAAGGCAGAAATAATGAGTGAAATTATGTTACTATCCTGCAAATCTACTTCATATGTATTCTTCTCCTGCACCAGGGAAATTCTAGCTCTGTATCAGCAGCTGCCATCAATTCATTGCATAAAGCCCAATGAACAGTATTAAAAATATTAATAATCTTTAAATAGAATTTGTGTAGGAAGTTAATGCTATCTTGACTTAAAGTGTGTCATTCAGTGGCATTTGATTTTCTTCATGAAGACAAGGCTGCCCCCCATGAAGCAAACAAGCAATGACAGCTTAGGATTTCTAACACACATAATGCAAACACTGCAATACACAACACCCAGATATTGTCTTGATGAAACGTAAACAATATTTCAACACAGATCTTCATATTTCTGCAAGTAATTGGATTTAATCTAATCGGGTTCACATGAAAAGACCTCAGGGATATTATACTGCACAAAATATAAAATGTCTTTTAATTAAAACATAATCATAAATGTGAGATGAATTGAAAAGGAGGAAGTGAGGAATTGAAAAGTGAAGTCAAGAGCCGGATCATGTTTGTAAAACACAAGCAGAAGTGATTTAACAATTTTGCTAATGGGCAATTTACATTGTGAAATGGCCTTTAGACACAGACATTTCCTCAAACAGAAAACAGATTGAAGTTTTTACCTAGCAGATCCTCTAATTATGAGCAGACATTATTATGATTATTAATATCGCCAATATTAAAATGTTTCATTTACAACAAAGTACTGTATGTGATAGGTTTCTAGAAGAGAACCAGACAGAACAGACAGACCAAATATACTGCAAATATGCAATTATCTGAGTAATCCTATGATTTCAAGGTAAGATTAAACACATCTGCCACTTGAAATCTAATATACATTCAAAGTATTAAAAAGCCAGGAGAGAGGATTTCTAATGAATTAAACTGGAATTGGATTTTATCCTTTCTATTGTCATTTGCTAAATATTTAAGACGTGTCAGAATCCTGTAACTCCTGTAACTCTTATTTTTGCATGAAAAAATAAAAGTTGAATTTGTATAAGTTAGTAATATCTAATAAAAACAACAAGTTACATTTTATATATATGTATTTTCTGCAAGACTATAAGTGGATTTAAAGTAGGAAGTGGAGTGGGAGGTTGAGAAGAGACTCAAGACTTCGTATTGCCACACAATGCAGCTTTAATTTAATCTGAAAGGATCCAACTGACTTAAAGACTGCACTAATTAAAAACAATGCTAGATCCTGTTTGAACTTTGACACTTAAGCGATCTGGATTTTAAATTATTTGAAACCTTCATTCTCCTTTCTGATACCAAATATCAGGTCAGACTGGAAGTGATGGACAAAATTAAATTTCCAGTGTTTTACAAAATGTTTTGTATTCAACTTTAAGGAGTTTGCAGAAAAAAAATGACTGGAATACAGAAATGAAGATGCAACTAATAAACAGAATGTTTTTAAATCTATAAAATAGGGAAGTATAAATTCCAAAGTATCCCAGATAACACAGAGCAGCAGTGCTGTGGGTATTCCATGTTAGGTGTACATTTTAGCTGTATGCAAACTGAAGGGCAGCATTCTTTTTCTCTGAATATATTTGTTCAGCTAAGTGAAGAACATTCAGGAATGGTTAAGACAGACCCTGACAAATAGAGCTTCAGAGGGCTAGTGTTAAAAGCCAAATAAAAGAGCTGTGAAATAAGCAGACTTATGTAATACATAGTCTTGCAATCTTGTGTGTATTGTACTACGTTAGAGACCCTCGATGTTCCCAGGCTGATCAAATGCTATAATCTGTTTTTATAAAGCAATTTCATAGTCACCTATTCTAAATTAATGTGGTAACCTTTCTTCTCTAAGTTTTGTACCCTTTCACCTCCTAAAATTTCCTTCTTAAGTCTAAAAATTCTCATTCAGGAAGAAATAGCATTTCCACATAGCATCAAAGAGATTAAGATTTTAAACTTGATATCGTGTTAACAACTACAAAAAACCAAAGCAAACAAGAAAATGAACTGGTGAAAAATAAAACAGTAAAATTATATGCACAAATGAAATATTTTTGCATATATGTTTGCTTTGAAACAGCATGAGGGTTCAAACAGAAAAAAAAATTGTGTACTCTGTGAGTCTTCTGTGATTTAATTAAAGAAAATTTATGCCTTAACAGCATTTGTTCAACTCATAATTTTTCCACTGACTTAAACTTTCAAATGTCTTTGTGACTCTGGACTTTAGGCCTCCCAAAATGTGTTTATTTTTAAAAAAATGACAGAAGTTTTCTCCAAGTAGTTAACTCATTCTGTTAAGCACTTCAGGAGCAAGTCCTGACCTAAATTTGTATATGCTTTCAAGGTTTAGTGTTATTATGAATACTTTGAAAGCTTTCAATTTTTTGCATGGATTCAGTTTCAGTTTTCTACATGGATTTCTGACATAAGATTCACGGAAAAACAAAAAAAGTAGGAATAAAACATAGAAAATAAACATGGTGCTGAAGATTAATATGTTCAGCAGCCATGGCATTTTAACTTACCCAGATATGCTTTTCATGAGATGAAGAGAGATGAATGGAAAAAAAGCACATAAATGTTAATGAACATATAATAGTCCATAAAAAAAATAAATAGTATGATAGATAAAATAATATCACCATTATAACTACAGAAATCTTTATAACTCATCTTTCAATGCTCTAGAAAACTTAAGTGCTCTTGTGAGGAACAGATGAAACTGTCAAAATGAGATTTTCATTAAACTCATGTTGGCTATTTATTAGGTACGAGTCAGCACAGCACATCTTCCATCTACAACACATATTCATGCCAAAGATCTGTAAACACAGTGAATGTGGAGTATATTTTCAAATCAAAGCTTTTTGCTTAGATTTGAATAATTTTATAAGGGTTTTTGTGTAACTCCAAAAATCTTGAAAATCCCAAACCTGTGGATTTAACCAAATTACCACAGATTCACAGTAAAACTGAGTGGACTACATACCAAGCTTTACTTTTATCTGTGCATTTTAATAAGATTTTAGCAAACTATCTCATAGTAATTATAAATGAACTAGAATTGGTTGCAAAATTTGGTTTGGTTTTTGTTTGTTTGTTTTTAATATGCAGATTTCACGTACATAGGTGACTAACATTTTCTATGGCTATTTATTCCTGGAAGTATTTAAATTTCAGCAGTCATACTAACACTAGATCAGTAGCAACACTGGTATGAAGCATTTGCCCTCTAGGTAACCTATTATTGCCAATATAATAAGTGCAGTATATGGAGGAGAAAGTAGGATGTCATTGCTGATAATAAACTTTCTACATCATCCATTAATTGCCATCATAAAAAAAATTATAGGCCTGAATAAAGCCCAGACACCTCAAAATATTACGTTTCTACTAACAAATTATTTACAGAGATCTAGAAATGCTTGATAGATATATATGTAATAAACATGAGATGAAAATCCTTTGCTGTGATTAACTAAGAAGAGGTTGCAGACATTTCAGTCAGTTCAGAAGGGCACTGTTTTTGAGGACTTAAATTTTGTTTCCTTGTGTGCAAGATCAGCAGAACAGCTGGGAGAGAGGAGGGGAAGTGCAACACAGAAAAGTAGATGGAATCAAATGACAAATTTATACACAAAGTTTAAGACAGGGAGATTAAGGAGGGGAAGGACAACAAAGGTATGCAATATAAGTAAAGTACTAGAGAACTATTAAAAAACCTACCAATCTGATGGAAGTAGCACTAGAATTGAATATGCATTCATGATTCGTTCTCATTTTCTACTGAGCTACTTGTAAAGACTAACTGATCACCTTTGCTGAAAAAGCTTTTAATTTTGAGCCTTCTGGAGTATATTGAACCAGAAATGCTATTTGTTACATTTTCCACCGAGTCCTCCTTTGGGTATGAGTAGAAAGAAACTGGATGATTGATTGGAATGCCAGTAATTTTCTTGTGCTTTTAATGAGCTGGCAGTTTGCAGTCACTTGGAGAAAATTTAGGGGGCCTGAAGGCCATGACAGGAGCAGAGGATCAAGGGACATTCCATCATTTCCTGAGCATCTTGTTGGAGAATAATAAAATACAGAGGGAAAAATGGACCTTTAATTCTAGGTTTTATCTTTAAGGTATTTTTATCATTTGGCTTTTTTTTTTTTTTGTTTTGTCTTAAGACAACAAATTTATCACTATTTTATTACATTTTCCTTAGATATATTAACAAAAAAGTTGTGTAGAATTTTTTTACTCTGCTGTGTTTTACCCATTGTTCCTTTAAATCCTAATTCTACAGTTAATCTGATAGGATACTTATATCTGCTGGAGAGAGTTGTTTAGAAAGGCAGCTGCATGCATCAGGGTATAAGCTTATATTTATCCTGAAGTTCCAAATTGCAATGGATAAACTTATATATGTAGATAAGATAGGGACTAGAGCCTTAGGGGCTTCTGTTTGATTAAAAATTTGCAGTTTTCTGATACAAATATTTTTTATCTTTTATGAGGAAGAGGATTTTAAAAACTTGGCAAAGGACAAGAATATTACTTTTTTTTAAAAAAAGTATTATTTGAAAGATAAAATATTTTTAAAATATTCGTTAGATCTATAATAAAATATGTTATATCATCTTTTCCATCATCAGAATAATCTAAGTAAGGTTTAATAATCCTTTGCTAAATAAATACCCATTTATCTTTACATTTGTAATGCTAAAAAGACTGCAAGCATCAATGTAAGAGCAAGACACATTTTAATACCACAAAAGCTTTGACTGACTAATGATTTGAAAGTGTTCCAGTTAAAATATTTGCTAAAGGAATTAAGTCTAAAAATAAAGTTCATCTTTATGTGTCTCAAAGACTAAACACTGATCCAGCAATGAGAAAACCACACTGCACACAGCAGACAATCCTAAACTGCATATCAGAACACTGAACACCTCTCCTTCCTTCACCAGAATAGGAAAACACAAACACATTTTGCTAGAAAGGAAGGAAAAACTAAAGATTAGTCTAAAGGCCACTAATAACATTAGGGAGTTTTTCATAGATGAGGTAGGAAGGAATGAAATTAAATGCAAATCTTGGATTTTTCTAAAGATTCAGAAAATAAAAGACTGAGGATAAAAGAGATGTATTCTTAAGAGCTACATCAAGAAATAAATTGTGTATGTTTAAAAAAGTGGTGTTTAATAAGCATTAAGTATACAGGAACATTAGGTGGATGGCACAGAAAAACACCCTAATTAATCCAATTGGATTCATTTTTCTAAAGTGTGTACAATTAAAAAAATCACTAGAAACAGCTATTTGCATTCTACAGAGGACAGAAATTATTTGTTGTCACAAATACACTACATCAAATTCTAATTGCACTTGTACACAGGAAACCTAATTTATTAACCTAATTAAATGGGCATCACATGGATTAAAAAGCAATTACATGATAACTGCAGTGTTTCAAACAAAATAGGCCCCAATATTCCACAAAATAATCTACTTAAATATTTTTTCAAGTTGCCTGTTGACAGAGTTCTAAAATTTGGATTTGCCCATTAAAAGAATGAAAATCACTTTATCTAATGAACTTATCAACATTTCTCATTCTTTTTTTCCCCTAAGTAGAAAGGAAGAAGAGTCAATCCAACATGATCTTCTGTTCATATGATGTCCTTGTTGTTTAACTTGTACATCACAGTGCTCAGCTGAGACTTAACAGCATTGCAATTCTCTCTGCAGAGTTAATTATAAGGCTATGAATACTAAGAATTTCTTTTTCCACCATTATTTTACATATGAGAATTGCTTAGGTCTTGATTTTACAAGTGTTTATCATGTATGTAAGCACACATATGTGTCTTGGAACATCAAGGCTCCTTGAGCCTTGCCTCTGCAATGCACTTGAGGCCAGGAAGCTGTATCTAGCAAACAAAAAACCTGTAGCTGTTGAGTAAATCTCCCCAAAAACAGGTTCTTGGGAAAGAATGGTGTACTTTGATCTTCCTTGGAAAATACAAACCTCACATCTTAAGCTTGTTTAGGAAATATGGAATTAATAGATTCTTGTCCAGAGTCAAATCAAACAAAACTGAACAATAAAATGAGGCTAAACACTGCTCTTGACTCATATAAATAAACTGAGGGATTTATCAGTTTCTGGACTTGGGTACTGCCATCATGATCCAGAAGGGCTGGCTTGCATGTGAATTCTTTTTCAGGGATTTTTTGTAATAATGTGTACAAAATATACAATTATAAAATAATTTGTCTTTGGGAATGCTGCAGAAGGGATGGCACAAGCCAATCTCCCACTGTACTAGCAGCATGCACAAGGTCAAATCCTTCTCCAAGTGGCAATCTAGGACTACAGAGCACTTAAAGGTCTCCCAAACCTTGCCTTATGGCAGTGCCTTACAGGGGGTACAATCAGCACATCCTGTGAAATGTCAGTGACTATGACCAATTATCACACACTCTTATTACAAGCAACAAATGACATATATACGTCTTGTATTTCTTCAGGGAGACACTTGTGTGCTGCTCCTTTGCATATTGTTGCAGGTCAAATCAAATATTGCATTTGAGAAGTGTTCCTGGCCCTTGCAGCCATACCACACTGTACAAAGCAAGGCCCCTTAGAGCTGTATTTGCCACCAGTGAAGCTTTTAGGTAAGGGCAATTTGGCATCATTCCTGAGCAAAACTGTGGATAAGGAGAAAATGATGTTCATTTAGATAGTTATAGCAAAAAGAGAAGCAAACACAACTCTATTTGTTGATAATATTACAAGTTTGGCTGAGTTCATTGTTAATGAGCATTGTCATAAAGGGCTCCATGTATGGCATTTTAGTGAAAAAGACAGTAAAACATTTACACAGCTTCTCTTAAGTGCCTTAATTTGTTACCTGAGATGAGATCAGTGGAGATATGCTTTTTTAAGGGGAATACAGTGTCTTTAAGCCACAGTGTTATCTACTGATTTTTTGATCTATGAACTGTCTTGTGGGACACACACTGATCAACTTCTGCTGTTCCAGAGGACACTATGGCTCTATGTGAACCTTTCAGGAACCTTTACAAGTTGCAATAGAAACTGGAATGACCTGAACTTCCTATGTTGCGTCCTGGCTTGGGCTGTCATGACAACCCTGTGTAAATGCCAAGGCCAAGTCACTGTGCACCGTTTGCACAATGTCCAAAAAGGATGTCATGAACATACGAGATAGTGTGTACACAGTCACGGAGAGTGGCAGCTGGAGTCAACTGCCAAAATTCAGAATTGGAAATTAGGTAACTGTTTTCAGAAGGAGACTGGTTAATCACTAGGAAAAAAAAATACTAAGAGGAAAGCTCCATTCTTCATTTTCCAATGGGTGCCTTCGGGAGAGTGTATCTTAATCAAAATAATGGTTTAGAGGAGTGCAAACTATTTAAATCGTTGGGGGTTCAAGTGAATATAACTGTGGCAGACAGTATCTGTGCCATTAATAATTCTAGTCCTAAACCATGAGTTTTCTTTAACAAGTTACTCTTTAGGCAAACAGGCTCTGAAAGTTCAGGCAAAAGGTAGAAGCTTCTATAGACAAAACATCACCACATTTTATATAGAAAAAGTTAAGTGAAATACAAAGTCTAATTTAAATAATAAAAATTAAGCACATATGCACCCCAACATCACTTAATTTCACAAAACAATGATTAACACCCCAAAATGCTTTAAATACCCCCTACCCTCATCTTTTGTTTTCTAGAACTGCATGCTCAATTTATAAATAGTAAGACCTAAAAAGTTTCAATATTAACCAGAACTGTCATTTATTTAATGTCTGAGAGTAAGGATGAATCAGGCAACTTAAATTCATCTTTTCAACTTATAAGAGATGTTGGATATAATTTAAAAATTCTGCACAGCTTCCTTAATTTCTCTTTGATGCCTTAGGAGTAAGACTTGTTCCTAATAAATCTACTGTAATAACCAAATTTTGGATTAATAGAGACTCTTGTTGGAAGTTTATAAATGTCTAACATATCATTAAGACAAACTGTTAATTACATTTTAATGATGTCTAAGCAGTCAATTGAAACTGAAAGAAATTTTACATCTAAATAGCATCTTCTAAACAAGAAGCAGGGAAACTTTGAAATTTTGGTTAATGACACTATAATCACCAGAGAGTGAATTGCTCTCCAGAATTACCATATTAGAATTAGAAATATAGTTAAGAAGTATCATGGACATAATTTTAACAGGAATCTGTCCTTTCATAATGACTTCTATCCAAACTAAATTAAAGCTAATAGCGTCTGGTGAAGATCATGACTACTATCACAGTACTCATATGTTGATCACAGTGACGACCCTGACCTCTGTTTTACAGCAAGAGAGAATCCTTGCTTTCCTGCACCAGAACTACCACAACTCAGATATTTGCTGAGCTGTTAATAGGGCTGAAAGCCATTTCACCTAACTTGCATGTGTCAAAGACAAACACAATTTCAGTATGTGGTAGTATACCTGTTTTATAGGAAAGAGAATTGTCTCTGGCATTACTGTTTCAAGGTTTTTTTGTATTGTTGGATGTTTTGTTGCAGGGTTTTTTGGTTTGGTTTGGTGTTTTTTTTTTTGGTTTTTTTTTTTGTTTTGTTTTGTTTTTTTTTTTTTTTTTTTTTTTGTGGGTTTTTTTCTTTTCTTTTTTTTTTTTTTTTTTTATTTTGTTGAGGTTGCTTTGGCTTTGTCTGCTTTGGCTTTGGTTTTTATTTTTTAAAGGCAGTGACAGAGCCAGCATAAGAAAACTCAGACCTGAAATGTGATACAAAATAGCACTTCCCAGCTTTAGCCTATCCTTTACCTATCCTGTTGGTGGATTTGGCTCTCTTGGGATTTTATGTCCTAATCCAAGTCAGTTAGAAATGCTTACAAGGTTCTCTGCTCTGTGTTCCAGTGACTGTGCTCACTGTCTCTGCAGGGTTTGTAGAGTGGTTTTGTTTAGTAGGAAAAGAGGAATCAACCACTTGGACTGAAATCATGCTGCTATAGGTCTTACTGCTACATCATGAGCTAGGAAATGACTCTCAGACCTCTCTTATTATGTCTTATAAAGACCTCCCACATATCCCCATCACCATTAATGTCACACAGCACAGTATCCTCATTTGCACTACACAGTGCAGCAATCTTGCACCCACTGTGTGTATGGCAAGGCTACTTCCAGAGGGAATTAGGCATTGTTAAAAACTGATACAAAGGAATGTGACCTACTGCAACAATCTTTTCATTTAAATTAATTTCTATACTGTCTCAATTTAATATTTTCTAAGGTAAAATATGCAAATAAGTGACTGATATTCAAGAAGCATCTGGACACCACCCTGTGCCAGGTGCCCTGGTGTGACCCCGCTTGAGCAGGAGGGTTGGACCAGATCACCCACTGTGATCTATTCCAACTTGACCCATTCTGTGATGCTGTGACTGCATTTCTTACAAGGAGGTGTTAATTCTCTCACACTCTATTGACAGCTTGGCACCCTAAAGACTACCATAATTCAATAGAATCTCCTGTATATCTCTAACACCATAGGTCACATTTTTTTCCTATACTATGGGTCCTCTAAAACAATACAACATATACATACATATATATATGTATACTAGCAATGTATGTTAACATTTCTGCAATTCTGAGGATTCTAAAGTGAGAAATTATTAAGTCAGGTAACCCTAAAAGGAACAGGGGAAAAATTAAATTTCTTCATAAGATAGTTGTAGAACATATACTTCGGATAAATAATATACAGTTCAGACTAATAGAATAGTCACAAAGGAAAGATTCCTTCCCTTCCAGCAGAAGGAAGGACATTTTGATTACATTTAATACATAAAGAACCAAGGACAGACAGACATAGGAGGAAAAAAGGAAAGATTTGAAAAGCAGAAAGCATGGGATTGTGTGAGATTGGACAAAAATTTAATAACATATTATCTGCACACCCATTATTTACAGACCCAAAACTTGGTAGGCAATCTGTAGGTGAAACAGTCATGTCATGTTTGCAGTTGTGTGTGCCAAGTCTTATGTTATTTTACCCAGTTTAAAGAACTAATACATAAGAAAATGAACACAATTCGTCCCTTCAAAGTGATTTCAATGCTGTGGTACATTCAGCCCTCAGAACTGTAAGGTACATTGGGACTTAAAAGAAAAAGGCTGCTGAAAATTAAATTATATACTTTACAAATGGTAATGGTGGTCTCAAAGATTTAGTTTAAAAAAGCCTGGTAACAAAATCTACATCCACTTATTTCTAAAAATACTGACTAGTGATAAAAATGTATAGGTAAGAAATACAGGGACAAGACTTATCAACTGTAACATCCCTGTGAATGATACTGTGAATTTCTTAATTGAATTTAAAACATTTCTTTCAGCTAGCACAGTGACTACTTCTCTATCTTTAATTGCTTAATTGAGGCTGATTTAAACAGAATGCTTGCATTTGTACATTAGATGGATGTGTACATTTAAAGTTATATTTCATCAAGCACTTGACAGGAAAGTAGTGATTAAAAATATTCAACATAAAAATTTAAAGAGAAGCTCAAACCTTATCCCTAGATTCTTTGGATTAGAATTGCAAAAATTCTCTTGAAACTCAGCAAAGGAATCTTAAAAGAGTGAAAAACACCTGAAAACCCAGAAATTTTTAAAATTTTGGCTTCCAGAAGCCAAATAATAGCATTAAAGTTAATGACATGGATGAAAAATAAACCTATTTATTTACAGAATGAATTTTCAAAGTAATTTTTAAGTACCATCTTTTTCTCTGAGACCCTCTAATTACACTGGAAGTGCAGTGCTGCCAAGAGGTTTCTTTTGTGTTTGCAGCTTTATTTTATAAGTTCTTCATAGCTCCTGGCAGCTGCTAGGAGTCAGTATACTGTTTTTACAAGGAGGTGCATGAAAGACAGCATTAAATTATTATATAATTGATGCAAACAAAAAGCTTTTTGCCTGCATTTGCTGACAGGCAAAAAGAAAGTGAAGCTGCTAGGGTTTATGGGGAACCTTTGACATCTAGAAACAGAAATAACACTCTGTTCACTAGATAATACAAAAAAGCTTTTTCACCCTTTTGAAAAAGAAAATCTA
Source organism: Alethe diademata (assembly GCA_025584955.1). Classification (NCBI taxonomy): domain Eukaryota; kingdom Metazoa; phylum Chordata; class Aves; order Passeriformes; family Muscicapidae; genus Alethe; species Alethe diademata. The sequence goes on along the minus strand of JANRMJ010000077.1, from coordinate 42,931,174 downwards.
CATGGGGAGTCATTAAATATGTGGGGTTTTTAAAGAATTGCACAGAAGGCAAAAAGCACAGGATTAATGACAAGATGAAATGGAAAATGTCTCTCATAAACCTATGTTCTTTCACAAATTAAATAATACTGTACAACTGACAGAGTCTGAATATTTTCCGCTGTATTTTATATGCAGCTTTAAAAAATTTTACACAGGAAAGAAACATCACTGCTAAATTGCCATACAAGATGGTCTTGCTTCTCATTCTACATTTGAGTAAAACAAAAAAAAAATACTGATATTTGAATCAAGTTTCAGCCAAAAAGTCACATAAAAATTGTACTCACTTTTTCTTTAGTCTTCTGTCCTTTTCTGCTTGTGTTCCAAGTTTTCCTAATCCCAGAGATTCCTGAGCTGCTGCCTCTGTTTCCATGTAACCTCCTGGAAAATAAAACAAACAAAACCCCCACCATATTTTCCCTTCTTTTGCTTCCTTTTGTTCTGCTCCTCAACCCTTCAATTCTCCTCCCACCTGCCATCATCATCATCTATATTTGCTTCCTTAAGATGTGACATCTGGTGTTTGTGGAGAATATGTATCACCTGCAAAAGTAAATTCTGACAAGAATTTACAACATGGGAAATAGTAGTAGAGGGAAAAAAATGTTTTCCCCTCCTTGTGTTTAGCAGAAATATATGACAAGAGCAGCCTTATCTCCTTTGCCTATTTTTCTTTGCCTCCAAAGGCTCAGTTTCATGATGCTAAGTAAGCAATGTTCTCACCACTTTTTAATCTTAGTTGAGAAATGTACAAATGAAATTGCATTCTCTAGAACTATCTCTCTACTGTTGCCATAATACAGAATCACCTAATGCAGTAGGTGCTAAAGTCTTCATTTTGCTTTCATAGAGAGTCTTAGATGTCATTATCCCTGCAAACTCCCAGAGACAGCAGAAAGAATCTGTCAGAGAAGCAAAAAGCCTTCATCTCCCTGGAGGTGTCTTGTAGGCACCTAAATCTTGTAAAAGTCAAGGGAACTTGAATAACTTACACAGAGTAACGAAGGAAGCTTGCAGTAAGCAAGGATATGTGGACTTAAATAAAATAGTTTAATAAACTAAGGGCATGACTGGTACAATCCACATGGCCACTGACACGACTTTCCTAGTGCAGAAGTGGAAAATGGTTTGACTTTTGTCACTGCCCTGATTCAAGAAGAGGGAACCTGCTCATGGAGCTCAGTATAGTCTCCTGGCTCTGGCCTCACACTGTCCCCTCACTCCCACTGGTGTGTGCACACACAGAGGCACTGCAGCACTCTTTGAAGGCTGCCTGCCTCCTGTGCTCCAGTTCAGAGCAAGGGGAACTGGCACAAGAAAGAAGGCAACAGTGTGGTAAAATGCTGGTTCTTGACTCCATTTGAACCTAGCTATTTCTTATCTCACAGCTAATGGATAGTGAACAATTGTATACTGGACACTGGCCTAATAAAAGAGCAAAAAATAAATTTAAATATTTCTGTTCTGATATGTTGATTTTAATAATAAAATAATTAATAAATGTTATGTACTGAAATAGCACCACAACCTTTTACAAGTCGGATTTACATGCACCTCAAGCAAGTGAGAACAAAACTTCTACAGCATCATGTCTATGACAAACAGAAAAGCTTGAGTTTAAGCTGTTCTTTTAAAGAAGGTGCCATTCTAACACTCCTGCTTGTCTAGACAGATTTTTACTTTATTAAAAGAGGACATTACTTCTGCAAGTCTCACAATGAGTATGATGCAAATGCATTTCACAAATGCAGAAAACAGGAATGTGTATTTTTCTTTACTTCATCTGGCTGTCCAAGTCTTAGAGAATCTCGTTAAATGCTTCTTTCTCACTGTGGATTACATTTTTCATTCAGCAATCAATCAAAATGCCATACTTTTCTTGAGAGAGCAGCTCTCAGTATGTTGGATAGAGATCGGATGAGTGCAGTGCAACGAGGGTTTATTACAGTTTGGAGAGTAGTTTGAGAATAATGCATTTCTCCATTCTCCAAATACATCTGGCTTTCAAATAACTGAAGGTACCTTGTATTGGATGTGGCCACAATAAATGTTTCTTAACAAGCTGACCTCTCCATTTGCAATGCAGATCAGCTTGCCTGGGCACCTCCTAAAATGACTGGAATATATTATTTATTTTCGGGTCTAGAATATTTAAAATGTAACAAGAGAAGGATACAAAAGTTTCTAATGTGGTGTTTGTCAAGTGAGAGAAGACTGGAAGAAGGAAAGAAGGAAAAAAATGCACTTGAGCTCCCTGCAGCATTCCTTTTTCCTCCTCCAAAAACGTAGAGAAAACTTGAAGAATCTAGTGATCTTGAATCTTGATTCAAGAAAAGGTCTCCTAAGGCATGAATTTGGCATGGAACAATAATGCTGACAGTTTAGCAGAGAAGGTAAAATTATCAAATAATAAAATAACAAAATTCTGGCAAGTTTAGGAGTTGAAAAGGAATAATTTCAGGGTTTTGCAAGGAACACAGAGAAAGAAAATATTTTGGGTAATAGCATAGCTCTGTTGAACTTAGTAATACAAGTCTAAAGGTTTCAATACTGTCCCTTAAATAGGAGTATATAAATATGTGCTTTTGAAGAAAAAGTCTTTTCAATATTAAAAAACATAAGAAGCATGTGCATGTATTAAATTAGAGTGTTTAATTTAAGCAAGAAAATTAATTACATTCTTTTATTGATTTTGCAATATAAATTTAGGTTATGAAAGACATACAAGTATTTTGCAGGCCTGTAGTATCTTACCATTAATAGAACACCTAATTATATAGCTGCACAGGTAACACATCTGTTGTGAAACTGAGTCAAGTACTACCACGACTGCTCTTTCAAAAATTTCACTGTCCCTTGCAACTCAGGATATTCTATGATTCTATAATACTGCCATTGAATGAAAACGACCACTCATTAAATGCTTTTCTTTTGATATGTTAAAAATTAAGATGAGGAAAACCTACCTGTAATTCAGCTGCTCAATGTTTTTTTAATTTCTGAAAATTTTTTTGCTCCTAGCTTTTGATTAGGTAACAGTCTTACTGTTAATTTTATACATGCTAGTAAACCTAGTTTGCTGAATTAAAATCTGCATTATATCGAAATTTTGCTCTTGAATTAAGGAATGGAAGTCACAAAAAATTAATATAATTGTAAATCACTAATATCTTTTAGCAATTTCATGACCTAGTATGGGGAATTACAAATGGACTTTATCAAATTCTATGCATGTGTCATTAATCATGGTGGGTTTAAGGAAACTAATCCTTTGCCAGATTTCATTGCTCTTGAGATAGCCTTTGAAACTGTTATTTCATTTTTGTTCCACGTTCCAAAGGACTGCAGGGAAGACTGATACAGTTATTGCATCTTTTTTCTCTGTGTTCCTGACTTACAGAGAAATTATAGATTTTTGTGCATAAACCATCAGTTTCAATAAAAAGGGTTATATGGAATGCAAATGTGAATTAATATAGTCTAACTTTAGATGCAGTCTGAAGTTATAAAATTAGCCATCAATGCAGATGCTGGCTTACAGGTGTATTTCAAAGAGTCTTCTATAGATTCTCATTTAAAAGACTGAATAAATCAGTTTTATTCTTTCCATAGTGAAAAAAAAAGGGGGAAATTCAGATTGCAATTAGAAATTAGGTCAGGGTTTTTTTCAAGAACACATGGTTTTCACAGGCAGAGAGGAGAAAGGTTGGAATATAAATGAAGAATACTCAGTTATTCATTTTTACTCTGATACTTCGACCTTAGTACTATCTTAAAAAAAATTCTGTACTGTTTTAGCAATGGGTTTGTTAGTTGTGATAAGGACACACTGCAATAAAAGTGTAGGGTTTTAATTTCAGGCTTATGCTTGCTGCTTAAGTGTTTACTGCAAGGCCTTAAAATTATTTTACAAGTGTGACATGGTCACCATGGCAGAAAAATTTAGTGCCACACAAATTTGTATTATGTTACATCTGCATGACTAGGAAAGAGTCAGTATTTCAATTTTATTAACACTCTTATTACAATTTGATACTTGTGTGGGCATGTGTCCATATAGACATATCCTCTAGAAATAGGCAGAGGAATATTTTTCCATGAATGAAATAGAATGAAATAGTTTCAGAAAAAGAAAAGGGCAGAAGAAGTAAGAAGAAAGCTAAGCACTGCTGTAAGCAGCATAACTGTAAAAAGAAATTGTTATCCTGAGGACATTCAGCTATAGGCACTAGAGGGCATCTATTGACACACTGAAATCTGAAAAGCAGCTACACTTAGTTGCAAGGATCTTCTGTATGACATAGGTACACCACTTACAGCTATTTATTGCTTATTAACTTCTCACCTCCTCTTTATGTGGTTATTAAAAAAGTCAATGTCACCATTTCAACCCTAATTCAATGGACTATTGAAGCACCAGGTTCAGTGAAGAAGATGACTCCAGTAATTTGTGCATGAACTCTCATTTACATTACAGTCATGGCAAACTCTTGACAAATATAATTGTTGATAACAATGAAATTTAATGGGAAAGTTGTGCCAGGCAAAACAGAAAAATGAAAGAATTTGAAACTGAAAAAAAAATGCAATATTAAAAATGGGAAAATGGCAGTGAAATGGTGACCTGAGCTTGTTATCACTAAGTCCTTACTGAGCTGTCCAAGTCGAGCCTTCTCTTTTTTACCAAACAACCGTCCTATTGAAGACTTGATTCCTTTCTTCTTGGGAGCTTTGTGCAGGGAGTCCTGACTGCTGCTGACACTGCCAAGACCAATGCTTTCAGGCTCCAGTGAAGCAGGCAAACTACTGCAAAATGGTAAAAAGAAATGGAATAGATAACATGTCAACATTTTTATTTTCTTTTGAGCAGCCCTGCAAATAAATTAATTGATTATAATTTAGTAATGATCTCCCAACAATTGAAACAATCACATCCTTATATTATTTGGCACTCTATAGAGCCAAATAGAGCCACCCTATAGAGCAACAGAAGACCATACTTTCTCTGTCAGGCAAGGCTGAAAATAAGTATTTTTA
>JANRMJ010000077.1:42899057-42925995 GCA_025584955.1 Alethe diademata | reverse complement strand
AGCAACAGAAGACCATACTTTCTCTGTCAGGCAAGGCTGAAAATAAGTATTTTTACTTTGCTGAGAACAATTTATGAAAAATATAGTAGTCAGCATTCTCATTTTATTTCTAGGACTTGTAGCACTGCTACTTCCAGTAGTCATCAAAACTGTACCACAGAACAGAAACAACCAGCATGTACTTTAGCACTGATAAACATTTTCAGGGTCATTGCAACAGACAATGGGTAAGATTTTTTTTCTATCATGACTTGAGAAACAGGGAAGAAATCAGGTCATTGTGGAACAGTTAAACAACACCCCTTGAAAACAATAATATCTGGTAAACTGTGAAATACTGCTCCACATTACAAACATCTTACCTTCTGGCATCATTGTGGTACGAAGAAGGAAGGGTATGAGTCATCCTGATGGCTCTGGGTGTTGGAGGAGGAGAAGTTTCACATTTTATTGTGGCTTTATCTTCACGCCCATCTTCTTCAACTACTGCAATCTGGGAGAGAGAGGCTCCAATGAGAGCGTATTAGCTTTTTAAGAACGTTTAAACACATGCTGCATGGAATTTTCAGTGGACTGAAGCATGTAAGATTTCAAGTGCAATTTTTTTAGCAAATTGTAAGAGTTCTTTTTTTTTTTTAATATGCTATTGGGAAAAACATTTGCCTAAATATGGCAGCTTAAAACACATATTTAAAAGAAATGAGATTATGCTTGTAGAAGAACTTCATTCCTAAAGAGGTTGGGGAAGGTCTAAACATGACAATCTTAGCTGTAAGTGGGTCACTTGCATTAAACAGGATTATTCAGGTTAACTACGTTTCTCGGAGATGTAAGAGAGAAGGTGAATACTTGCATAAACATGACCACTCTCTACATAGTGTGCTACAGAATAGTCAGTGTGCTTGACAGTAAGCATGGACAAAAAGGAATTTTGTCAGAGCATATAATGGTTTATCTTAAATGCCATCTTCTGTCATGACATTTCATGATCAGTGTCAGTTCTGTAAACAACTTTATATTGCTCCAGAAGATTTCAAGGAATCTGTCTGTAGTTCCTCCAGTAAGAAGAACGGCTGAAATATATTTGAAGGTAATTGTTTTGTGTCCATACTTCTTTAAAACTAAGTATTCCTTTAAGTTTGTGCTGTTGAGGCTGCTACTCCAATATATCACTATTGAGCTTGATTCTGTGGCTTAGCTGTGACCCCTGGAAGCTGTTCCAGAAAGGATTAAAATTATTATGTTCAGGCATTGAATGAAAAGGAGAGGAAGGGATGCAGTTCCTGGCAATAGACCCCAGCAAGCATTTAGTTATCTAACTAGAGGGATATGATAAATCTGCTCTCCCAAACTTTAAAAAACCTCAGCATCATACCTTTCTCCGATGCTTCCTTAGGTCACTTGGCTTAGATTGGTAACAAAAGCAGAAACAACAAAAAAATAACAATTAAATATTATTGAAGCATAAAAAGTGCTGCACATTTGTTGTTCTCACAATTTTGAAGTGGGAAGCAAAGATTAATTTATCACTGTCCTTATTATATGATAATTATACACTTGATGTAATAACATAAAATAACCCCTGACAAAGAAGTCATTCTGGGAAAGTAGGTGTGGGTATTTTTCCTAAAGCTACACTCTCCTTCAATTTCATAAATCTAGCAAAGAATTGGACATTTCAAGCTTAAGTAGCACATTCGATTTTTGGAGTTTTAACATAAGTACTGACGTTATCCCCAATAGAGATTTTTTTCAAAAGTCTTATCAAATATTACAATATATTGGTACCCCACCAAGTAATACCATAAAATATCATCACCAAATACCATGCCTGAAAAAAATTGTGGATGATACCAGTTTCCCTGAAAAGGGCCCCTGGGACATAGTACCCTAAAAATGACACTCTTTTTCAGGAAATTAATACATAATCACCTCTCTTCTGCAGTATTACTTGGCAGCAGCAGACTGCTTGAATGGGTCTTTCTCAACCCCCTCTGCATTTTTATTTTTCATAGATGTCTCATTCATTTAAGGAAAGCTGAAGATACTCTGCAGAATTTATTTACTGCATGGACCTGGGCTCATGAGTGGAAACTCATGCAGTCTTGCTTCTCCAGCCAACCAACACAGGGTCATTTGGCAATTTGAGCTCCAGAGATCAGACTTCTACAAACCTCTTCCCAGCACAAAGTTCCAATTAGAGGATGTCTGACAGACTTGTGTGTGTTCCCAGCCAGGAAGGAAGTGATATTGAACACTGAACTCCTGCTGAAACAGTGCAGGGCAGAAGTGTCCTGAAAGGTTTGATGAAGGTGAGCAAAGCTGTGGGCTGTGCTGGTGAGCCCACTATGGGGGGGATGTTTCTACTGCTTATGGTAAGTCAAGAGTTCAGCTGCAAGTCAAAGACAAATCCATCTGAGTTTCAGCACAGAGCTGGATGCCAGTGAGACCATGGCAACCTGAATCGCAGAGGCTATGCTGTCATTTCATGTTTGAATCTGATGAACCTACTGACCCAAAGCTATAGTTTTGAAACCTAAGCAAGCAGGCAGTGCAGGTGTCTGCAGGCACTGGGGCAGTTCAAGCATTGCCATTTACCCGCAGCCAGACCATGTACTTGGAATGGCTGGGAAAAGGGAACCAGACAGTGCACTTGGCAGGGTGCTGCTTTGGGGAAGTAAGAGGCAGCACAGCAGCCTGCACACTCACCTCCTCCATAATGATCTGTGCAACCAATATTTTCGTTTCTGTTCTTTAGCACTGGGAACTGGAGCAGCAAAGTTACAACTGCCTGCCCAGACCTTCTCCCTGCTGACCTCAGATCCCAAGGTGGCAGCAAACACCATGCTAAACTGGGACGAGCAGAGGTGGGTATGAGTAGTTCCCAGGAAAATGGAATACCTGGCTAGATGATCATTAACAAAAGCTCCTACTCCCAGCTGGGAAGAATGAACAGCCAGGCTTCATTTCCAGCTGCTCCCAGCAACCTTTTCTCTTAGGAAGGGCTCCACAGAGTATCAGTGCTACTGCTTCCCAGGAATGGACCACAAGGGGACATTGGTGACGTTATCAGAGAAAATCAAATAAAATATGGGCTTATGCATACTCTATTCTATTCCCTGTATGGGATCAGCAGAGTGGGTTGCTTTGATTGTCTCCTAGTGTTTAAAGGGATTAATTCACCCTGGCTCCAAACTGGTTTCAGCCCACGCTGAACACTGAACCCTGCACTCAGATCAGTGTCAGAGTTGTACATTCTAAATATGTTGACACATACTATCTTCAGATATTTGATGGATGCACTGTTTCTTTTTGTCTAGGATCAAAATCAAATCACTTTCCAAATTTAATCAGACATTTTTGAATGTGTCCTGAAAGATACAGTAAGGTTAGGAATTATTTGCACAGTAATTTCATGGTGACTTGATGTCTATGTGTGAGCCACTTGTAATACTGAAATAAATCAGTTAAATGAATTACTGGAAACCAAAGAACTTTGTTCATTGTGCATGATATATGGTCCTGAAGAATGCATAAAAGTTATACAAGTATAAAATAGTACACCAAATATAAAAGTATATCCAAATGATCACATATAAGAAGTGATAGAATGTCTTAATGTCTTCTAGACATTTCCTGGAAGTTTAAACTCAGCAATAGTTCCACAGACTATTGTGTTAATAACTGTGTCACTTAAGAACTTTCCCTTAGTAAACATTTTTTACATACAAGTAATTCCACTGATCAGTTCTTATTAATTCCATAGCCTGTGTGATTAAAGCTTTCAGTAATCCAATCACTATCTCCCTACTGTATCATGCAATGCTCAAAATCACTATAACAAAGCCCAAAGACACCAAATGCCTATATTCTAGAGAATTTGCTATCTGTATGGATGATGAAGATGTGAATGAAGAGTTAGAATGATGAGTCAGCCATACAGTGAAAAGATTAAGTACTTAATACAAGAAATACCACATCAAATACTGCCATCACAAGGTTTCTTACCAGTGTCATAACGCCCATTCTGTCCATCTCCCTGGCTGGACTGCGAGGGGTGAGTTTGGGAGTTGAGTGTCCGCTGGGAGGAGATGAGCTTGCAAGTGATGATGCTGTCACTGAGCCAGTAATGGAGGTGCCTTGGTGGACTCTGGCTAGATTTAAGCCTTCTAGACTCACACTGGCCACTCTGTTCTCTATCTCTTCAGCACGCAGTTCTGTCGACTCTTTCTCTTCTTGGATTAACCTTATTAAGTAAAAGAAGAATGCTCTTGTTGTATTTGTCTCTTCATATCCCCAGAGCAAAACTAGAAACCATTTCATTTCAAATGAGATTTGAAAGTAAGAGCAAACAAAGATGAATATCACGGATAACTAAAAAATATCCTTTTCCAACATTATTTTCCTAATCACCAGTTATCAAGGCATTTTTCTCAACTCCTCCATCCTCAAATCCTGTTTGAAGAATGCTGTGTCCAACAGCAAGGCTTGATGTATGACATTTCAGGAATATTGGGTCCTTTGCAAAGGAGCTGGAATCGCGCAGGGGGGTTAACAATCCGATTTACCACAGATAACTAATTCCAAGCTTACATTGGCTTCATCTGATTATCTTTTGCTATATCACAAAGTTAAGAGTCAAATGAAATGGGGCCTTTAAGAATGGAATTGCTAAAATAATCCATATTAATAAAACAAGAGAACACACAAAACAAATTGTCTGTTTTACCCCTACAGTTTGATGCAAAAATGATAGCTGTTCCTAAAGCCCTGTGTTTTTAAGTGAATTTCATTAAAATGATAATATGCTGAAAATAGAAACCTAAAAACTCCTGTGCTGTGATAAATCTCCTTCCCTAGCATCCATTTCAGAATTTGTATAAAATATCTACAGTTCTTTTTGAAATAATGCAGGGAAGAAACTTAAATGCCAATAACATTTCGACAGAGAATTATAACATTTTTCATTTTAGTAATCTAAATCCTGAATCATCTTGTATAATCAAACAAATATAAGGCAAAATACATTTTTAATCTCTTCTGATATCTCAAAAAATTTGATAAAATCTTATAGTATTTGTCAATTAGAAAAAAAAAAAAGAAAACATGAAATGCAGTACTGTTTATAAGACTATTCTTCTAGAATGATTTTCCTGAACCGTATTAAAAAATCACAAAATTACATACCTGGTTCTTTAATAATAGTTGCTATGATAATAAAAATCTATACTTTAGTACAAGATTAGCAGCTGAGGAAATAAACTACTCTCAGTAGACTTCCCGTAAAAATGGCTGTGTAAAAAATGCACCCTTGCCTCCCTTTTGAGGCAAAACTTTACCTAACGTCTGAGTCAAGACCCTGGGTTCAGTATAACAGTAGTCTGATTCAGGTTGGCACAAATAAATATCCCACTATGTCACCTAGAAGTACAGTTCCTTGTGAAAACCCTTTACTATATTACTTGTTAAACTGACAAAAGACTAGTATTGTTTAAAAACAAACATAAATGTTGCTTCTACAGCTTCCTGAACTGGCCATAGTGCAGACTCTTTTGTAATAACAGAAAATATGGGTAAGATAATATATTTTATGTACATTGTTTTAAGGAGATTTACCATCCCAACACCAAAATATCACTTTGACTCTGCATCTTGACAGGTGTGGGAAAAGGTTTGAGAAAACTGTGTAATCTTATCTGAACACACATTTTCTGGGACAGTAAAAGTATGCAAAGCTCTAGATTTATAATAAAAAGTTTTACCCAGAACAGAAAAATTACTCAGATTCAAAATATTCCAACAGAGTTCTCCCTTTAAACTTACCTTGATCAGAGAATGATTATCTTTTGGCAAATCAGTCTGTCTCGTTGTGATTATATTTCTAACCACAGTATTTCTGTTTCTAGTATCACCTGAAAGCCCCTTACACATTAACTAATGGTTCCTTCATCTCTTTCTAGGAAAACAGTCACTAATGAGAGCATATTTTTCATATACCAAGTTTTTTTCAAAGCTGCCCTCAGTGAAAAACATGTAAGAATGCTTTAAGCTTAAAATATGATTTCATTTATAACAATCACTTAATTAAAACATGTCATTTGATTCTCTACCACTCCATTAAATGTGCACAGATATTATTAAGATGTATTCTACTCATTACCCATTTCCAAGCACTATAATCCAACTTGGAGCATGAAGAATCATATTCTGTGTCTACAGAGAAAATCAAAACCATGTCTTAGAAAACATGGCTTATATTAGATTTAACATAGTGATAATTGCCAGAAGGAAACCTGAAGAGCACTGAAATAAAATATTTCTGATAGGAGGCTGTTACTGAGCAAGTAGAGTCATACATAACAGTGAAAAAGACCTTGAAAAGAGGATCTGTGAAATCTGCCATGTGTTAGCCTGCTCCAACCTACTTCAACTGGCCAACAGTTCTTCACTTGGAACGTTTTTTGAAAGAAATTTCTATGGTTAGGAAAGAAAGACTCAGTTGTTATCTTCACACAATCAATACTCTCCTCTGGAAAGCAGACACATTATCAATCCTCTAAATGAACAAATTGCTTCCTAACTGCCATGAATGGCACCTGAACTCAAGCACTCAAGGAAGCTTGAAGCTGTAACCGTAAGTGCATCGAGCTGGTTCAGGCTACATACCTGATTTCTTTATTGATTGCATCTAGCTGCTCCTGAAGCATCATGGCCAGAGTCTGGGCATCGGAATGGCCACTTGGTGACAGCAGATCCATGGAGCTGAACAGTGTTTCTCTATCATCATCATCGATGTCCGACATCTCAGTGTCGCTCTCAAACGGGTGGCTGCTCAGAACACCCATCTGCTGCGTCCTATTCCACTCGTGATCACCAAGTGATTTCACCTGAGCCACAATTCGGACATACATGGCTTATGTCAGAGAAAACTACAAAGTCAAACTTCAAAAAAAAATGGGAAAGGAAAGCAACTAACACTTCAAAATATTTCTTCGATTAGTAGCGCTCCATTAATACTCACAGTATTACCACAAATAGCATAAAGTATTTTCACATACTTGTCATTTAGGTATACAATTACAACAAGGAAAATGTACACAAAAAGACACTCTGGAAAGATAAATAATCAAGTATGTTTGAACTTTGATGTCTAAACGTCAACATTTTCTGCTGTCATTTTGTAGAACAGTTTCAGGTATGGAAAAAAACCTTGCTCTCTGGGCTGGGTTTTCTTGTTTGGTGGGTTGTTTTTACTGCTGTTGTTTGCTTCCACAAACTGTGAGCTTAACATAAGCCTCAAATACATTCTTTTATCGGGGAATATATGAGAAGAAGTTGGGGATTAACCTTTGGTTCATCTCTGCGTACTCCCATCCGGCCTCTCCTAGGTCGCCGGATCACTTTAGTTGACCGATAGTCAGGCTGGCTATCAACCAGTGAGCCCACTGAGTACCTCAGCTCTGTTGATGTGTCCAGATGAGGTCTATAAACAGAATTACATAAGTGGGCTGAGAGAGTAATAAGAATAACAACAACAATCCAATGACTTTCAGTCTAGGAACACAGATTTCTTTTTTCAAGCCAATCTTTATGTATCACACAATAAATGCCAAAACCGCATCACAGAATGCAATTTAAAAGTGAAAAATTGAAATAATTGTATGAGAAAATTTAGGGAGAAACCAAATAATAAAATCTCTGATTTTTTAAAATTAAAGCTATGCATAGAAAAACTTACCATCAAAACCTTTAACAAGGAAAGCACATTTCAGGATAATTAGAACTGGCAGCTGAATGTATTATCCTGTATATTCATAAATATGCCTGAGGTTACTCTCAGCATGTTACATGTTGATGAGTGAGCATATTGATTGAAGTTTTCCTGCTGTCTGTCTGTTCTCTACATTATGGAAATATTAGTGAACTGACCTGTGATATTTAACATTGTTTAGGAATTACTAATCTTTATTTGATGACACTTTCAGTGCTTTAAGCCCCAATTTTTCCTATAGTCCTGGTAAGTCTTGAGATATTGCGGTGAAGGTTATACAGGATGACTTCAGCATCACTTCTTGTTTACAAACAGTTGTCCCTGACCTCCTTGTCCTTAGCCAAACAGCAGCACCAAAAGTTCACTGCATGATGCAATAAAAAGCATCCTAACCATGGGCTATGGAACCAAGGTGGAAGAGCAAAGGCTCCATGCACCATTTGAGAATTCAACCACAGAAGTAGAGACCTGAACAATTTCTGTTTCTTAATACACCAGCAATGTCCACATAAAAATATATTAATAGTGTGATCACAGTAAAAAAATGAAATGTAACAAAAAACCCCCATAGGGCAGTGACTTTTTAATCTTCTGTATACAGTAATTATCTCAATAAAACTTTGTTCTCATAATCAGTAGTATTTGGCAGTTGTAAAGCAAGTGGGCAGGAAAAAAGAAACAGTCCAGGTTCCAGTCTCTAGCTGTAGAAATTCATCTACTGATCAGCTTCATTATTTTCCTGAAAGCACAAACTCCAGCCAATGAAGAATTGAATACAGGCTGAGAGTGGGAAGTATTTAATGCTCTGATCTTGCTGTCCCTGAGAGAGCTGATAGTTTAATGAGGTGAGGTTACCTAAGGGAGAGTATACTGCTTAGCAGAACCTGCTGAATTCCCAAGATATTTAGATAGCTTATCAAGTTCAAACAGCCCTTTGACAAGAGCTAATCAGCTCCTGTTTGCAGAGCACAAGCTAATGATATTCATTACCCAGCAAGGAAAGCTGCTGTTCACCAAGGATGGCTGGTCCAAGACCGAAGCTGCTGTTGCAGCAGCTCAGTAGCCTGTGTCCCTGCAAGCACTCTCAAGAAAAACGTGTTGTGTGCCTGTAGTCAAATTCCCGAGGGAGTAAAAATTCAAAAAGTTAAAAGCATTACATTCTGAATGCCACCAATTTACCCTTCTCTACATATAGAAAAATATTCCAAGAAATAATAAAAGGTTGAGGGAGAAACCATGTTCAGGTACTGAGCAAGATGTCTGAGGACATCAATGGGCAGGAAATAGCTGATGTAAAAAAAACCAACCTATTGAACAAGAGTAAGATGAATGCAGTGCTCCCAATTTAGTCTTGGACTTTTGTCTGGCAGGTGTGCTGGCACATTTTAAAAACTAACATGTTGCTTGTTATGAAAACAGCACAAGGTACACAATCATCAATAAAGCCACAATTTAATCTCAAGGGCCACTTTCAAGCAAGAAGGACTTTCTAGAATGATAAATTCTTTTCAGCTGTTAGTGGTTATTTTTATGGCATTTATCTCACTATTCTTCCCATATTGATTTTCCATCAAAAAGAGGCACAATGTTTAAGGTTTGATAATGATGTTTTAGGGTCTCTGAATAACTTTTTTCACATTCAGCTGAAGTTTGGTGGTCTTTTACTACACACTAAGTACAGCTGAGTTATGCCTTGCTAATAAAGAAAAAGAAAATACATTATTTATATAATAAATATGATCACAAATATGCTGATCAATTAGAGTATTAAAGAGGATTGTTTCTAATTTAAAGTCAGAGAAAAAAGTTGTGTATTTGGATATATTTTTCAAAACATTTTGTAATTTAAAAGACTCTGTAATATTTCAGCGTATACTCACTGATATAAGGCCCTGTTTACCTATGGAAAAAGTGAAAAGCAACAGTAATAATAACTGCACAGATTTTCCATTTTAAAATAAATACATGACCACATTTACGTGTGGTTTGAACACATCCCTACTGTAAACACTTTCCATTCACATTTATGTCTATTTCAACTAAAAGTGAAAAAAATTTTGTCACAAAATATTACCTTGACAGGGTGGGTTCGATTAAAGAACCAGTTCTCAGTTTCATTTGATCCAGTTCAGACCTCAGTTTCTCAATTTCTTCGGCAAGTCTTTCCTGGAAATAAGAACAGCAAGATATACTTGCTTGTGATACAAAATACATTTATTTTATGTGATATTGTTCTGGTAAAGTTAAACAAGTAACCAAAGACATACTAAACATAACACTAACTATAATAAGAGAAGGAAGCTCATTTAAGTCTCACTACTGCTAATGACATGTACTCATGGAAAGGAGGTGGTATAGCACTCTGCTGCTTTACCATTGCCTGGAAGTGTTGGAAGGACTAGTTTGTCCTTGAAACTTTTTTTTTTTTCCTACTATAAAGCTAGGCATAGTTCACTGTGTGACTCACCACTTTCCCCATGGAGACCAAAATTAACAGTTGGACTCAACGATCTCTGAGATCATCTTTTCCACCCTACATGAGTTTGTGATACTATGGGATTGCGTACTGGCCTTAATGTTTGCTGACAGAGACACAGAGAGAACTGCACTTCAGATGAACTCAAGCTGCAGCTCTGTGTCTCACTCTGGTTGAGTTGGTGTCACTCCAGTATGAGGTGCTGCTGGCAAAAAAGGACAATTTGCCACAAAATTGGATTTTTGGAACTAACTTTAAAACCCCACTATTTACAGCTAACACTAGGGAAAACAGCACTGTTCCCAAATTTGACATATAATTGTAATCTACTAATAAAGTGAAACCAAAGGATTTAAAAAAAAATTAAGAACAAATATGGGATGAAAATATAACACTGCTCTTCCTAGAGTTTAAAATGTTCAGTATTGAAAGAGGCTCAGAAGGATAAGGATCTTTTACATCTATCTATCTATCTGTCTAGCTATATCTATATCTATATCTATATCTATATCTATATCTATATCTGTATCTATCTCTATCTCTATCTCTATCTCTATCTCTATATCTCTATATCTCTATATCTCTATATCTATAAATAATGTGTCTATAAATAATACCAATTTCAGTGAGTATTATTACTGAATTTTTAATATATAACTACTGAAATGGTATTAGAGTATTTGTAAATATTTCTTGATTGAACAGAATTACTGAGATGACTGGTACTTTATTGGTAACACTTGCCAGTTACTTAGAGATTATTAGTATCTGATGTTATGTCCATGTATTTGAAATTGCTTCATCAGTTTCTTCATCAAAGTGGAACAAATCATCCCTTCAAAAAGTGACACTTAGAAGCTCTGGGATCAGAACATGTAGTGACAGGACAAGAGATAATGACTTTAAAATGAAAGAGGTTGGGTTTTGGATATCAGGAAGAAATTCTTTATGGTGAGGGTGGTGAGGCACTGAAACAGGTTATCCTTTGGGGTACTTTAATTTTGCTGCGTCTCTAACTGTAGATGAAAACAAAAACTTTTTGAACAGATACCTCTTTTGTTATTTTTCTCAAAGGTCTTGATTTTTGATGCCGTATGATACATTTATCTTAGTATAAAATGGACCTATATTTTAAAAACTCTATACAATTGCTTTTACAGGGATTTAATACATTGCAAAATCACATATGTGAATCTGAATGCAAATACAGTTGTGTATCCTACAGCACTCCAGGCAGGAATAACTTCAAAACAAAATCCTCGTATCTGGGATTGGAAGAAATATTTATAATCAATTTGACTGATTCACTAAACAGCATTAGGGGTTAATTTGCAAGGAATGAAGAAAGGTCACTTTCAGCTATATTTAGCATAATGCCACTGCACTTGTTAAGAAGAATTGCATCAAATCAAAAAATTACATTCTTCACTATGAAAGTGCAACCAGTTATGCATACATGTCTGTTAAATAAGACTTTTTCAGAATTAAAACTGATAGAAGAAAAACTTCAGAGCCAGTGAAATCAATATGAATTTTGGTATTGACTTCCTGAGGCTAGGATATCAACCATGAACTTAGCTCAGAACAACTGTCAGAGACCTTCTAAGGCTATTTATTGCATCTAGGTGTTTAAAGGAATTCCCATTTGTGTTAGGAAGATTTTTCATTATAGATGCATAATTAATATTCCATATACATATTTCGAAATAATAATTATACATATTTTGATACAAACAGATAAAATCAAAGTATATTACAGTACCTTATCATGTAAGGACTCTTCCAGATTTTTCCTGAAACTTTCAGATTCTTGAATCAAAACATTCTAAAAATAAAAAGAGGAGAAAAAATAAGCAAGAATGAAATTAGAGCTATGTTAATGTATCAGATACCACTATATACATGTACAAGCTTACAAAGTTCATATATGTTGGACTTCAAAATTAAAATTCTTTAATGCTTCAGTTGGATTATATACTAAATTTTAAATGCTGCAATAATTCAAACATGTAGGAGCATGTGTCTTCTAGATCAGCAAAAACCCTGCATCTTGGTTCAACTGAGCAACTGCCTGATCCTTACACAACCAATTCTCCTAACTTCTTCTGCAAGCCTATTTCTCGCTGTATACCACATCTTGTTTCAATGATATAAATCAGAAGTACATCATCTGAGAAGTTCTGAAATACCCTTCTAAAAAACACTGAAAGATTCTCCTCAAATCACACAGAAGGTGAATAAGTTGAAGAGGGAGGGATTGAAGAGGGCAAATGCAAAATGTTGGTGACTTTGAATTTTGCAGGACCACATGGTCTCGTGTCATAGAAAACTGTAAATAATGCTCTGTCTCCGAGGCTAGATGCTCCTTCTCCTGTGGTGACACCATTTTACTCTTCCCAGAGGTCAAAACACTGAAATGATGGCACATCTAAAACTGGTTCCTCTGTTCTCATCCACTTTCTCTCAATGCCTCATGCAGCCTGTCACACATTGGCCCTTTCCAAGGTCTTCATCAGGCTCTTGGCTGATAAACACATGACTCAAAATATTCCACATATTTGCAGCACTTCTGGGAAGACATTTGAGCCCACTCTTGAATTAACTTGAATGTATAAGTTGGGACACACTTGTGTAATATTTGGTAACACAAAATCAGCATGATGCCTCCATCCCAATAAAAGTAGCACATATGGGAAATCTTTATTAAGCTGAACTTTATACTGCTGTTTGTACTGTACCTTTTCTTCAAGCGCTGCCATTCTCTCTTTCAAGTGTAGTTGCAGACGCTCATTGGATTCTGTCAAAAGTCTGTCTACAGTATCTGATAATCTTTTGTTGTGCTCCTCATTCATTTTTTCTCTTTGCCTTGCCTTTAATGTAGAATAGATGAGACAGATTGGTAGGGTCCAAAATTAACCAGTACAGATTTGTATCATTAAAAAATTTAAAAAACCCCAAAAGGTAACTGTAACCATCTAAAAGAATTCCACAGGAAATGTAATGACAGCTACTGATTCATGCACATCCATTTTTGGAACAGCAGAATGTTTTCAACTCTGCAACTGGATATAAATTAGTGTATTAAGATGGTGAAGTAATGTAGGAAGATGCTGCCATCAATGCTACAAACAAAATATTTAAAATTAGGTAGTTTTAGGTGCTGGATTACATAGTGTAGCACTATACTGGCAAATGAAAAGTGCACAGAAGCTGTTTGCAATACACATACTCTTTGAAGTTCCTGATTCTTCTCTTCAAGTTGAGCTTCCAAGTGTCTCATACGTTCCTCAATGTTTCCATGCCTTTCTTCTGCCTGTAAAAAAATAGAAAGACTCTTTCTGTAATTTAGGTGTCTTTGGAATTTTTTATCTCAATAAAGTTTAAACAAAACATAAAGCAAGCTACTACTAACTGCAAACTTAGTTTTCTGAAAATAAACTTTATTTAAACAGGCAGCTGAACAGCATTGCTTGAAATGTGTCAGCTACAAAGGCCTGTTACATCCAAGCATCAGCAAAACATTGGAGTTATTTATGAGCAATGAAATCAGCCAAATGTAACATGCAGACTGTGCATGGTTTGAACACAAACCTGCCATCGTAATATTGTAAGCTCCTGAAGCACTGAACTGCACGATGGTTGATTATCAATTAAAAAAAAAAAGCTAAAAAATGAAAACAAATCAGATGGATTCTATTCAGCAATAGAAAGTAAAGTCCAGTAGGACTACCTTCCTACGTATGGAGATCATTTCTTGTAGTTTAGCTTCCATAACATATTGATAATCATCAGATGAGGTAGAAGAGGTTGGATCAGACTAACAAGTCAAGGAAAAGGAGAGGGACAAAATTGAAAAATCAGAACTAAAGACACTGACACTGAACAGAACACAGCACAGAATGCTTAAAAGAAAAGTGTGACTGAAAATTTAATACTTTCAACTGACAGATTTTTACATGGAATAAACTACACTGGTACTTGGTGAATAAGATGCAGTTGATGTGGAGAAACTGAAAATAATGGAACGCTAAAGAAGCTATCAACCTACACATGGAAGTTCAAGGTTAGTGATGGCTGGTTGATGACACATTACTACAGAGAGGATTCAAAGCGATACTGTCTAATCAAATGTTGTTTCTCCTTGTTTTTTTTTTTTTCTTTTTTTTTTTTTAATTTTGGTAAACTGAACACCAGAACTGGACTCTCAGAGGCCAATATCAGAGAAATGATTACAATGCATAAATACTACACGATGGGTCGGTCAGTTACACCACTATGCAATGTCATGGTATATTCCCGAATTTCTAGGAAACAGTAAGAATGTCAAAAGACACAAGGCTCAAGCTTTCATATGCCATTTTAGAATACACTACATAAGTCTTTTCATCCAAATAAACAATAGAGTTTTCATCCCTTTGAAAAGATCCACCCTGGTGGATCTCTTTGGAATATCAAGTTCATCAGATAAAAGAAGAACCTATGAACAAAAATTCATTAATAATAATGAAAAGTTATTACTGAGTAATAGTACCATAGAAATGGTAATCCAACCAAAGATTCATTACTATTTCTGACAGAGGCTGACCTTAATTAGGTCATTTGTGGCAAAACATGAATATTCATGTTATTGTCATATCAAACAAGTCTTGTCATTATTCAAAAACTAAAAAAAAACCCTTTTAAAAAAGGAAAATGCTATATAGGCTTTGTTGCTATGGAAACAGGAGTGTGCATAAGGCATATGGAGAGTGCTACTGATGACTGAGTTATGAGCTCGCGCTTGTCAAATGCTATTTCACTCTGTCAGATTCACCCTCTCTCTAAGAGCTCTGAACTCCATCTTTAGATGAGCAAACTTTAATATGCACAAGAAATACTAATTTTACAGCTCTATTTTTGTGAGAATATTTTACATATGCTTATCTACTAGTGGCTTATCAGATTAATTACGAATAGGTACTAAAGTAAAGCCAGACATTCATAATAACTTAAAATTGTCCATAGCTTAAAACTCAGTAGTATTATCAGGACCAAAAGTTCATAAGTTCATACAGAAAGCAATCCTGTGATCTAGTAATTTATAAACATAAACTGCAGCCTTTGATCTAAAAACATACATATAAGAAAATTCTGCTTTGTATAAATACAAGAATATTACTTAACTTTGAAGATCACTAGTATTCTTTTCATAGTATATTCACAAAACTCAGATTCTTGCAAAATTTAAAGGAAAGTCTTAGTAATTAAACTTATTTAGAAGTTCAGTTCTTGTTTCTGATCATGAAGCAGGCATATTGTGATGTACTTGAACTTATGTATTAGCTGAAACTATTTTGTCTGTTTGTTACAACCTGGACCAGCATACTTCTATGATCTTTAACTTATCTCTCTCTTTTACTTAATAGTCAGTTTCAGCACACCAGTGCTAATGAACTGCTTCCTGTCCCAGTTGGGTAATTAGAAAGATAGTGTTGAAAAAGTTTAGTCTCTGTGACTGCAGAACAGACATCTTTCTACAGAGTGACCAAGATTTATCCTGCTCTGTAGAAAATAAAATTTTCCCCTGTTCAAGTTCTGGCTGCAGCATTGGTTCAAGGCCATCTCTTAATGCATTTCCAAGGGTCATGAGATGACTTGAAATCATCAAAGCTCTGAGAAGACTTAAGTAATTCTACCTTTTTTGAAGCCATTTTCATAGAGGGAGATACAGAACCCATCAGGGACACCTTTCTACAAAATTAAACTCCTTATAAGCTTCATTAGCTGACTGCAAAACTTAAAAGCAAGTTACTTAAACTTCACTGCTTCTGATGCCTTGAGAGGCTACCTAGAACAGAGGCTAGACAGTGTTAAAGGAATAGAGTAGGTATTTATTAAAAAGGCCTTCAAAGGAGACACCTTGGGCAGTACAAGAGCCTGGCTGTGGCTCCACCCAAGATGGATCCCTGAGTCACGAACTTTCACACTTTTATAAGTTTTGGTCCATTTACATATTGGGGTTAATTGTCCAATTACAACTTCAAGTTATGAAGTCCCATCCTCCCAGTTTGCTCTCCTCAATTTGCTGTTTATACTGTTTGGGCCTGAAGCTGCAGTGGCATCCTTGGTTCTCAGGCTGGAAAAGGATTGCTTTGTCCAGCTAAACTGCGAAAAGAACTTGCTAACACTTCATATGAAGTTCAGAGTTACATACTAATGCAGCACAGAATCTGGAAAATATGAAAGCTAAAACATAAGGCATCACTTCCATGCACTTAACAGCAGCTTAATGCAAAATATGAAGATAACCAAAGTAAAAGATCTAAGTTCAAAGGGATCTCATTCACATCCTCTGAAATGTGGTGCTGCCAGTCATAACTTGTCCTTTAAAAGACAGTCTGTCTAGTTAGCTGTATAATTTACCATTTTCTTTCAAACTAAAGTGCAAATTTTTCAATAAAAACCATTCCATAAAATCTTATCTGTCTAGCAGATCTTTTCAATGCAGAAAATGACAGTGATATTAAGTCTAACAATTTTTGGGAATAAGAGAAGGAAGAGAAATATTGTCAGAATTATGTATGCCATCTGAATTCTTATAGACAACATTCTTGAAAGAACATGATGTTCTCTTAAGAGTCTTATAACTACATGTTATTTCATAACTTCCTGTTGCTTTAATAATTCGGCAAGGTATATGCTACCTTTACATCTCTGACAGGACAGAGAAACTGGAAAATTAATTAAAAATCAATATGCCTTAGAATCAAAACAAATGTCATTATTCTAAATACTGAAAATGTATTAGAATAATTTATGTTTCCTTTATGTATCATTTGTTCTGAAAGTGTTATTCTGTATTACTCTAAAAGTATCAAATTATTTTATAGCCAAGATATTCAATAATTAGGCTAAAGTGCTTGTCTGGCAGAGAGCAAGCACAGGTGCACAGACTTAGTATCTACTCTGGGCTCTAAAGCTGCTTATGGATTTTAACCACTGGTTATTATATGCCAGCTGCAGGTGCAGCCTCCTGCAGCAGAGATGGGAATCAAAAGGGCAGACACAAACACATGTACATACTCCCATCTTCTCTGACTTGCAGAAACCTACCTGCAGACAAAGAGCTCCAGTAACCAGTGTCCCTAGCTGGAACATACTCCCAAAATGAGCGTTTCAACACTACCCATCACCCTTTACATTGAGGAAGGCCCCCAACCAGGTCTCAAAGAGACGCCTCCAAACAAAAAATCCCCTCCAGCAAGTCAACTGCTCCCTAAGGGGATTTGTAAACCCTAAGGACTTCCCCAGGCCATGTGCTTAGGATTGCTATACCTGTGGCAGTAACACTTTTTTGTTGTTCATGTGTCTTAGTCAGACCCAGAGATTATAAGGAATAAGCTCTTTGAGAGACTTGGCAGCTTACCATAAAAATACTGAATGTGTCCATCTCAGCCCTGGAGTTTGAGGCACAAGGCAGAGAGTGAGACACCAGTGCTTGTCATCTGCTTCTGTAGCAGAATTTTAGAGACACACGAGACAGCACAGATAACTGTGGACTCTGAGATTCCTAAAGAAAAGCTGGATTTCTTGCAATTTGTTTTACTAAGAATTTATTGAGTTAAAAACTTTAGAGCTCACATGACTACTTGCTTGGCAGGCCTTACCCTACATTCTTTCTTCAATCTAAGACTTGCATGCCTGTTTGCTCCTACTCTGTAGAGCAGGATTAATAAGACACATTTTGTGGTATTCAACACCTATCATTTAAAACATTTAGCCAGAACATTCAGTTATAAACAGATTTGGGAAATCATGCATCTTAAACTGGATTAAAAATATGTAGACAAAAACAAATGATGTCTGACCCATCTGAGAAACTAGCATGAGTCTTGATGTTCACTTTGCACTCTCTATGCCATGGAATAGCCAGCACAAGGTAGTAACAACCAGGAAAACTCTGCGTTGAGGAAATACCAAAGAGCTTGTGTGATCTCTAGCCCTGTTAAAACTCTGCTGGTGCTCCTGCTGCTAATGCTCACAAAGAAAGATGTTGCTTTCACATCATCTCTCACTGATAGCACTGCACATTTTCTAGGTCTTTGCATCGTAGTTGAAAAGAAAGAAATCCATATTCAGATGAAGAAATCACTTGTATTATATAGGTGCCAATTTTTTTTTTTTTTTTTTTTTTTTTGCTGAGTTGCAGGAAAAAAATCTAAACTTTTCCAATGGTACAAGCAATTTCCCCAGTTTTGAGACCTTCACTTTTGAACACCTGCACTCTTCAGATTTTCTACTGGCATCTTATGCTTTAGTCTATCCTTGGAATAAGGGCATTATTCACAAAGAAAGAATGAATTATTGAACTGAGCTATGAAGTTGAAGGTGAAAATAAGTGAACATGGTGACAGAGTTGCAACAGTTCACAAAGTTATCATCTACTTGCTCACATCCAACCTGTTACCAATGTGACAAAAGGAATTGGCTCAGGTGTCCCCTTTTTCTAAACCCTAACCTTTCAGTCACTAGATAGTCACACTTTCTTTCCCTTTCTTTGCTTTCCCCTCTACCTTTTGTACCTCTTAAGTTTAGTAAGCATCTCCTTCACTTTAGCTTTGTCGAATTTGCATCCTTCATTTCTTCCTCCTATGACGGCAAAATCTCCCAAGAAAAGGGAAGAAAAATCAGAGGGGTGTTTTGAGAAGACAAAATGTCTTGTAAATGTGAAATTTTCTTTGACTTCCCTCCCCTCCAAAGATTTTTTTTTTAGCCTGTAACAACTATCAACTTCTTTCTCCTGTTAACACATATTTTCCCCTCACTCTTGTTCTCAAAGAAGTTTCTGTATTAACTATATCCACTCATTGCAGGGGAACTTCTTTCCCCTTTGCATCCTCTCATGGCAGACATTGTCCTTTTACTTCTTTTGCGACTTCTTCCCTGCTTAAAGCAAACCACATCCCCACACTGACACAAAACAAGCATTACATCCCACTTGCCTCCAACTCTCAAGTAATTTTTTATCACCTTTAAAATTAACTGAAGGTGTTACTATGCTAAATGTGGTTTATTATGATATGGCTTCCCTTCTCCATCTCAGTGCTTCTCTAATGCAGCTGAAAAGCAGGGCTGGTATTTCTGGTAACCTGCATACAGGAGTGATGGTGTAAAATGCTGACTGCTGTCTTGTGATCAGAGAAATGACTCGGTACCTCTTCTGCACCAGTACCCAGGAGGTGAAGGACTGCTCGTGGGAGTGAGTGAATGGAAGTAGGTGGATGCTGGCTGGCCCTACTAGACCCCTCCTTGAACACATGCAAGGAGAAACTGTGTTTGACAGACTAACCATCTGAAGATTATCGATGCTCCAATGTCTGTCCCTTCTGAGGAAAAGAAACATTTTGTGGGATAAAGAAAGGTTAATACAGCAGGGAGGTTCTTTCTGCTAGGAACTGCCTCTTCTCCAAGGCAGGCAAACAGACCAACACTGTGAGAGTGAGTGGCTCAATGAGTCATGGGAATCTCAATCTTGGGTACATGCTGAGAGCTGTGCTAGTTGTCATGACGAGAAAGGTACCAGTGTGATGGCCAGGCAGGACAGCACAGTATATGGGGTCATGCTCTTCCAGGTTAGTCTGCCAGAGGCTGACTAACCCTCCAGTTGCTCACCCAGTGGGCAGAACACAGTGAAAACAAAGCCAAAGAAAAGTTCAAATGATTCAGGTAAATTTATGGGTACTTATCCAAGTTCATTGTATAGTCCAAATTTTTGGAAGTTCACTCCTTATGAAATAGTTTGGGCATGGAAAAGTAGCAGAAAGACACATCACTAGCTTATATACACAAAAAAAGGAAAACCAACTAATTTTAAAAACTGACATGATAGAAGGATCACAATTTATATCCTTCATTTGCAGAATCCAAACCCGGATTTATTATGAGAAAGAATATTAAAATTTGAATGCAAAACTGCAACATGCACCTTTTAAATCTATGGGAGGTGGGGTGAGGATGGTGAATAATCACAAATCCAGAACATATTTGCTCTGGTTTATCTCCACGTTTAAGTAATTGATCTTGTATTTTACCCACAGTGAAGCAGATAACCCACATTACTTTACTTTAAAATATATATAAACCATATTAGGCTTAACTCACCTCTTTCATATGATTGCAACCCCATTAATCTCAGAGAAGCCACTCTCATTGAGATAGTACTAAAGGAAGGAGAATTAGTTTTTTTGTTTTGTTTTGTTTTGTTTTTTTTTTTAAATGCAGAAACAATATCTGATTTGGTGGCTCCTCTTTTACTTGGTATACACAGACACTGCAGTGATCACACAGCTTAGGTAGGCAGGCTTCTGTAGGGATTCTGCAGCCAGATAATTTGAGTCCTACAGACAGCATGTATATAAAGTCCAACCAAGGCAAAATAAGTATTATTTAGCCTGTCAGGCAGGACTTGCAGTTGCCAGTGAAGAGCTGGCCATACGTCAGAGCACACCAGCTGGCTAACTTAAAACTACTTAAGTAAGCTGCAGTGATTACAGTGTCCTTGGTTCAGAGCTTCATTTATGTGATCCATGAAAAGTAAAGGACTTTAAACTTCAGAGCTGTCAAAGCAGCACTTTAATAAGCTCTGCAGTTTGCAAAGAAATTGTATACAAGACACACAGGCCACAGACCTATTTAGCCTATTGGCCAAGTTATGACATTTTTCTTCATGTCATATATTCCAAGGCAGCACAATTTTAACTAAAACACATGTTTTCAGTTTTTCATGTAATCACTGAGAAATGAACAGGAACCAGCAATATAACTTATTTCTCAGAGTTTCCCACTTGGCAAAAACTTTGATCAAGTACATCAAAGTGAAATGGGGTGGAGCATCAGCTCTGTTCACAGCTCTCTAATCACATCCCATGAAATAATATGAGAAGACAAACGAAGATGTATATTGTAGCTTTATGGTCACAATAACAACAGTATCTCATGGAAGTCCCTGAGTGTTCTGCATGGTTGAAATGGGATTTCTTCTTACAATTTTTGTCAGTAATATATGTTCAAGGAAAAATGCAGTTGCAAGAAAAGACATGCTTGAGACTGCCAAATACTTACTGGTGGCTAATTGCTGGAGAACTTAATCAGGAAAAATCCTCTTAAAATAGAAAACAGTATTTTTAAGCTACTGAGGGCATTAGAATATACGATTATTTGCTGAATCAGAAACAATTGGGAAAAAAAAAGTTAAAATGCCAAGGGATTTCTCTTCTGTGCACCTGAGTTTTTATTAAAATCCAATGAAATTTATCTGGTATTTTATGTAGCTCTTTTAGCTGACTTTTCTTGCCTTCCTTCCCCCACCACCTCCCTCAATTTTCAGTCTTTCTTTCAGATTCACACCCATTCATACAAACCTAAAATGACAGTCCAAGCCCTTGATTACTGAATAATGATCTTGCCTTAAAAAAAAATGACCCACACAAATTCCCCAAAAAGCCTTCTTTTCTTTGTTTCTTCTGCTTAACTAAATTACTTAAAAATCAGAATTTATTAATGAGCTGCTCAGCATTTGAGGCTTCACTAAAATTGGAAAACATAGGAACTGCAAAAAGTCCAACAAATTAAAAAACAGCTCAGCACATAAGTAGAAGCATTCCTTGGCAATAGAGAAAGGAAAGCTTAGATAAATCAGAATAGTATATAATACAGTCTCTTAAATGCATTTTTCTTTGTCTGATTTTAAGAGACGAAGAGTCTCTTTATATAAGTATAAACCTCATTATTTGTCTTTATGAAGCTGATAATATTTGAGCTACAGAATTAACTACATGCACAGCTGAAAGCATTAGAGCCAAATACAAAAAGCATGCTACTGAAAATTTATCTTTATCTTCTTATTTCTCTCTAAGATAGCAGCCATATAATAAATGTATCAGAAAAAAAATTTGCAATCCACTCAGAGTTTCACATTTTTCTTTCCAGATATATGATACAAAGAATCATTCAAAGCAAACCTTGGAAGCATGTACTGCAAATGGTCTTCGTGTGGCACAAATGACCCCACCTGCCACCATGATTTGATTTTATAGCACTTATTGCAATAAAACTAGGTGTTGTTTATATATACATGGTATATGAAAACATCCAGAAAAATTAAGTATCTGTAGGAAAGCGACTTCCCTCGCTGCCTACCCTTAAATGAGAAACTCTTACACAGTGAGTCCTCCTAGAGTAAGTAATGCTCAGTTGTATTGAAAATACATGACCCCTTTTTAAGTATAGCCTAGGCTAACTAACAGATTACTGCTTTTCCTGTCATCAAAATGCTAAGAACTGCAAAAAGGGCATTGAAACCCTTCCTGTGTACATACTTATCGAGAACCATTTTCTTCTTCCAAATAGGCTCGATGCTACCTTTGTTTTGTTCTTGAGGTGAGGAATCAGGTTGGAAATCAGTGTTAAACAATGGGCCTTCTGAAGTGAGCCTATTTCTCTGTACCTTAGTCAAAGCTGCAATTCTCTGAGCCAGCTCAGCCTCCACTTCAGGTAAGGTTTCAGCTTTCCTCATGGTCTGCTGCAGCTTCTGCTCAGCCAGCTCGAGACGCTCTTGCAGCTGTCTGTTTTTGTCTTCCAACTGAAATCCAAAGATAAACAAATATAAAAAATAAAATCAATATTAAGGATTTTCCTTCCCTTTCTAATGTATCAGTGAAATGATAGCAAAACTCATTAATGGGCAAGACATGCCTTAGTGTGGGAGAGGTTACTGGAGAGGGATTAACCCAAGCATGGAACAGTGTAGGCTGCCAGGCTTACTACTGATTTGAGGCTCAAGGATCTCATGGAAGTGAATAAAAGGACTTGTAAAATGGCACTAATTAAGATGAAAAAGCTCCACTCATGGATGTGGTATTTATCTGAGCAAACTAATAGTACTGGTGCCAGTAAAATGAGAATTTTTAAAATGAAAATTCAATCTATATTTTAGAAAAATTTACATATGAGATAAAATAGGAAAGAAGTACAATTCTGAAAGGATAGAATTCCCTGAATAAATTGCCAAACATAATTTTCTGAATGAATGATAGTCATATCTTAAAAAATGTTAAAACTGACATTTCATTAATTACAATTAAATCTCATTTTACAGAGGTGAAATTTAACGCTGTAATAATTATTAAAGGGAAATAGGAGGACTTTTTATAACTGCAGCATTTTCTGGCCCACTGAGATGCACCACACAATCAAGATTTTTTTAAGGGTTGCTGCTTTCTTGTTCAATCCAGGTAATAGAAGACAAAATGAAAAAGGAGTGTGATTGTAGATTCTTTTTTAATTCTTCAAAAAGCATGAAAAGCTAGGTTTTTCTCATCTCAGTGCTACAAATCAACTTTAAATCTGACCATATATACTCTAAACCTAGTTGTTTTGATTCCTGCTTCGAGTAGGCAGAACTCTGCAGCACAGCATGACTTACATTGGCAACAAGAACTCAGATACAAGTACCTTACTTTCTCCATCGTTGGGTGGTTTTTCCCCTGACAATTGAAGATATGTCTTAAAATAGTCTAGGAAAGCTGGCAAAAGCTGGAGAGTTTGAGTTCTGATGGTTTAATTTCCCTGAAGAAGTAGTCAAATACATATATACACACAGATACAGGGGGATGTGTGTATGTGTGTGCAAATATATCTGCATACAATTACAGAAGCAGAGATTATCACATCACACAGGCTAATTTCCCATACAGCACTTTAAATAGTTTAAACACATGCTAGGAAAAAAGGAAGGTTGATACTGAGGCTGGGTTTGAATGATACAGTATGAATTATAGTCACTTCATGTTTGCTTTCAGTTTATGTCATATTCTTTAAATTAGAAACCAGTGTTTTATCTTCAGTTTACATTCCAGATTTGGAATCACCATGGAAACCAAGTACCATGAGAGAAAGCTGCACAGTCATGTTATAAGCTTTCTTAAAACATATTCACAGTTAATTTAGCTTTTAAAAATTTTATTTGCACTCTATTCATCTGCAAAATCATTAGAATATGCCTTATGCAAATTTTGATCTTTCCTGCAGAAAGAAATTCTTTTAGCTCAAGCTATTTTTAGAAAATAAAATTCCAAAATTGTTACATAAGAAGTCAAGATATTCCACTACTTAGGGAATAAGACTGTGCATATTTATGCAAGACACTATCAGAAAACACAGTTATTTTCCAACATTGAACGTACACATTGAAATTATTGTTCACAGCTGTAGTACCTGATACAAAATTTAGAGATGCTGAACAATTTGGGATTATTTTAGATTAACTGGTCTGTTGATTAAAACTGAACAGATTAACCTAATGTAAACCTCTTATTGTAAATTGACATGAATTTTCATTGTGCATGAAGAAAGCAGCTGACTGCTGCAGGTACAGCACCTGGCGCAGGATGGCTTCCTTGTTTGCCAGTTCATTTTCCAGCTTATCGTTCATGTCGTGTATGGAGGTGGATTCTCGCTGAGCACTGAGGTAGCGCTTCTCCAGAGTAGTTATTCTTTCTTCCATATCTTCCTTTTGTGCCATTGCCTAATGTGACAGAAAAACCCCCATCAGGAACTGTGCAATTAAAATACTACATAATTTTATGTCAGTTTGATTTTCGTGCTAATACTAGACAGAAGTGTAAGGTATGCTCTGCAGTAAATCTTCAGTTTTTAAGAGAATTCTTGGGGTTTCTAGTAGCTGTGACATAGAATCTCAGGATCAGCTTTGAGATCATCAGGTCCAACCTATGACACAATTCCACCTTGTCAATTAAGCCATGACACTGATATTATACCCAGTCTTTTCTTAAAAGCCAATGTAATAGAAAGATAACTAATGCATGCTAAAATAGATTCTAGAAGCCAACCATCCACACATATTGAGAATATCTGCCTAAGAGATGATATACTAAGAAACACCACAAATTTAAGAGGAAGAAAGAGATGGAAAATTAAATTTCACTTTCATTTATTGAGAGAAAGGAACACATTTTTAGTACTATTTCTTAATTTAAATTTTCTCTCGCCTATGTTTAAGGGCTTTCTTTCATCAGTGCTCAACTTTTGCTGCTCATATACATTGGCCTCTATCAGTTTGTAGTGGATATCACAGGAACAGCAATCGAGAAATATGAGGTGAGCATGGTGAATTCCTTACCTCTCTAATGTCTCTCTGATATTTATTGTTCATTTCCTCTGTTTTAATGAGCTCCTTTCTCGTAGTCTCTGCTTCCTGCTCCACCTCTCCCACCCGAGAAGACAGTGCAGCCAAACGCTCCTTCATCTGTGCCATTTCATAGTTTTGCTTTTCCAAGAGCTCCTGAAGTTCAACGACTTGACTGGCTTCATCATTTGAGTCTATTGAGCCATTTGATAGGCGCTGTTAATGGAGAAGTGACATTCATTCATTATCTTTTAATGTGGGCTCTAGCTAAAGAATTTCTAAGGTAATGATTATTTTTAAAATTACCAAAATAACTAGGAAGGAAAGAAACATTTTCATGGCAGATAAGATAGGTATATGAAAAAATAGCAGAAGATTAATTCATATCAATGGATTCCAGAATATACCATCATAGATGTAACCACTTGCATTAAGAGCAGAACACTACACATAAAAAGGTTTTGTTTGGCATTATGACTATTTGACATTACAACAATATTTCTGAAAATTACCAGATTGCTTTCATTGGTCTTAACTAAACTTACACAACATTTTAATTTAAATAAAGCTAATGTCATTTGCAAAATATACCCTGCTGCAGACAGGAAACAACATTAATAAATCACAAACTCAGTGTACCAGAAACTGCTTTCAGTATAGACAACATACTGGTTAAATTTACATTAGAAACAAATTCTGCTGAAGTAATTTATGTGCTGCCAAAAGCCTTGGTATGAACAGAGTTATAAAGAAAAAAAAAATCAAGATTCTGTAACATATGCTACATTTGGGATATGATCTCAGCAATATGATTTATATTGCAAATAAATGATTTCAGGATAGAAGTGCATTCACCAGCAAGACTTGCTGGTATTGCCTCATTACAACAGATATTCACATTAACCTTTACCAGCATCGGCTAAGCCTATGGTTTCATACAAATTTAATTCTCTCATGTCAAAAAACAGGTAGGAGGAACAAACAAAATCAGAAATATTTGATTTGACCTGTAACATGAAAAAATAAAATCAAAGTGCCTAACTTGTCATTAAGTTTCGTGATTATGTACAATTTTGTTGGAAAAAATTATATTATGAAACACAGGAGCAAAGTATTTTGCTTTAACTATAATTTTAAACATTATACAGAAATATTGGTCCTAAAAGGTGCTTATAGTCCTTCAGGTAATAATGGGTATAGCAATGTATGTATGAAAAATCCCTAGCAGGGTCTGAGGGGAAACCAGCTTTCATTAGCATTTTGTATTATTATTGTCAAAATATATTTATATAGAAATCTTCTAGCACATTCTAAGGACATTATTTAATGGCTTTTACAGCATTGTTTCTCAATCAGCCATAAAATGAATCCAGATCAAGATCACCTGCCCCACTGAATTTTATTCATCTCTGAATACTCCGTCTCAGTAACTCTGTTCCAAAGTTCTATTCTCCATACTACCTAATTATATTTTAGATATTTTATGTTAGCTGCTGAATCATCATTG
>JANRMJ010000077.1:42847477-42898957 GCA_025584955.1 Alethe diademata | reverse complement strand
CCATACTACCTAATTATATTTTAGATATTTTATGTTAGCTGCTGAATCATCATTGATCTACTTTCAGGACACCATGGTAAGATGAGCATAGCAAATTAAAAACTTATTTATACTTAGTTTGGTATTTTGAAAGTCTTCAATTAGCCTGCTTGAATCAAAATGCTATTAATATGCAGCTGTTACAAACTAAATAGTACTCAAATACTCAAACAGGATAAGACAGCCAAACCATCATACTTTGAAAATTTAAATTTATCTATGACAATTATAATCTATTGTTTTACACCTGTAATCTCATACAGCAACTTTAGCAGTTTTCACAGGTTAGCAAATTTTATCTTGAATAGAATTTGCCCTACAGTTCTATGAAGAGTAGTCCAGGAATTCTGCAAAGTTATAATAAGCCAAATACCAAATCTCAAATGCAATAAATGGCATGTGTTCATGTACCTTATGTGACATAAACCCTGGTAATTATGAAATGGTAACCTGTGGTATCTGGGAGTACGTTCACTGCAAGAGATGTATTCTCTTTTCATTAATGAAGCTTCTTTCCTTAACATATGAATAACTTAACAAAAAAAATTACATCTGAAAACCAGTTTTTTTTCTACTAATTAACTTAGTATCTAAGATTTCTGGAAAGACAAGTGATACTGCAGTTAGAATTTGTCTCTCACCACTAAAGCAATGCTGTGATTGAAAATTATCTATGCATGTATTTTGATCTATGCACATTAACTTCCCTCATAATTCTTTGATGAAGTCTTTTCACAAAGTGCTTTAATTCTAGTCATCATTCAGCTTTGCTTTACATTTTTCCTGTATTCATATATAGAGCTAGCTGGTATTTAAAACTTCCAACTTAACTAAAAATGTCAGCATTTTCATTTTCCTTAGTAAGATCAGGATAAAAAAAAATCTTTATGTAAATACACAAATACAATTTTAAAAACTCAGTTTAAAATCTGGTGTATTTAGAATTTTGAAGCACACTTTAAAAGTTTACCAAGGGATTTTAACTAACATTTTGTCACTTTTATGCCTTATTATTATTTTATGATATATCAATTCTATGGGTACATCACATACAGCAATCACTTCAAAAGGCCACAGGTATAAAGTTATTAAGTATTAATTCAAGAAATAACTGATATAAAAATCCTATTTTAAGGAGGGTTTTAATCAACATTTATGGCAATAATTTCCCTTCTCTCTCACATGAATATAGCTTGAAAAAGAATGTGAAAATATGCTATGTCAGTAGAAGCAAAAGGCATTCTGTAGATAGTAATTCAAATTCATTTTCTGAATTAGTGAAAGGAGCAGGAATCTCTCCTTCTCCAGAGAAATCTCCTATGGAAGAAGCTGGACGGACAGAATTGCAGCATCTTCTCTATTATCAATTTTATGTCCATGTTTGATTCTTTTTCTTGTTCTTTCTCTGGCTGAATTTTTTCTATCTGGTTGAAATTTTTTGTTTCCTGGTATTCAAGGAGCTTCGTGTAGTTGATGCTGTGCATTGATTGCAACATTTGGAATTAATAAATCAATTACAATGTTGCTGTTGCATAATAATTACAATCCTTTGTAAATAAACTATTAATTGAATGTTTGAGACAATGAAATAAAATAGATCTCAGCTAATTTTTATTACCTGAAGCACTAAATGAAACCTTTTCAGAAAAACATAATTAAAAAAAAAGTTTCAAAATAGACATTCTTAGCTATCATACCCCTATATTATCCCAAATCACCCAAAAATTGATAAAATGGTGTCAAATTAGTTGGGGTGGTAGAAAACTACTGGAAGTAATCTGAAACAATGAGGAAATGTTTAAAGAAGGAATGCTAAAGAAAACTTTCTAACTGATCAAAACATTCTAGAAGAGAAAATAGAAAACATACATGGGCCCTAGATCTGTCTCAGAAGTTAATCATCCAGATGAAGTCTTCAACAAATTTTATGATGCTATCAAAGGTGGCAGTGAAAAAGCTACATATGGACACACTCCTTAAGTTCAATTAGTTCAATGAAAGAATCTAAGACCAATGGCTATTTTTCCTTGGAAAAAGAAATGCAGCAAATAGCTCAGATGCTTCAATGCTTTGAAGGTTTTTGCTAACTGCTTTACCCAATTCAAATAGTCCATCGGTTTCTATCACATTTACCTATTCAGATTTCAATGCTGCCGAAGTGGCATCATCAGATATTTCCCCCCTCATCTTTCTTGCCTCCTACAGACATGGCAGGTACACACAGCTGCAGTGTGTGCTCAGCTGCTACACACACTGAGGGCTTCTGCTGCTGCCCTTTTCCACAGGTTTCTCAGCCACATGAGAAATCTGGCTGGCACTGGACTGGAAGGCTCAAGAGAAGCTTAAGATGCCACTTCATGGGCTAGGTAAGAGCAAACAAAGGTGTATGAGCAATGACATCTCTACCCAGCAACACAGCACTTGCATTCCTCCTCTCCTGGGAACAATGAGGGAAAGAGAAACGGCAAGAGGATGCCTGTTGTGGGTTTTTGTAAGCTAGAAATATATTTTTTATTTTTTTTTTTTCTGTTACATCACCATATCACCCTACTGGATAAATAACTGATATAGCATAAATAACATGGTTGTTACTAGGGGTTTTAAATACACTCTTCCTTCATAAAGAAAGCTCTTACACTCACCCAAATGTAGTTAAACAAGATAGGAGAAGAAACAGAAAGGATGGAATAATCATCAAGTGAATCTGATTACATTGATGGTACTAACTATAACAGGTGACACACTCAGAGGGGATAATAGGGATTAAACAAGAAATATCTGGGGCAGAGAAGTAAATTTTTAAATTCTTAAGGTCTGTGGAAATTGAGAAGGAAAGCAAATGTTCCTTTCCACTGAACACTATGAAAAGGAAAATAACATCCCTTGAACATAGTTTTCTTTCTTTCAAGATCCGAAAAGCACAGCAATAAGACAATCTGCAGGAGTGTCAGCAGGGAGAAGGACAGCAAATTGGAGCATTACAAATAACCATAAATCCCCCCAATATTGCTGCTTTACTCTACATGAGATAATAAAAGGAAAGGAGCTGCAGACTAATTTACTAGAAAAAACCAAGAACAGTGGTGAAAGGAACACTGTGAGAAATTGTAAAGTGAGGCTAATCTGGAATGTAGTCTCTGTTCATCTAATTCATCCTGCCCTTTCAATTAAACCCTAGCAAAATAACACTGGAGGCAAACTAATTGGAGCTACACGTAATGTAAAATAATAATAAAAAAACGCAGTAGGGACACCAGTCTACAGAATTTTGCAAAAGAAATGGTAAAATTGTCTCAGGTTATATAGCAAAACTCTCTTCCATTTTATTTTGTACTTATGTTCAGCTACATATGCTGTAAAATGTACATGAAAACCTAATTTTTTTAAAGCAAATCCCAAGAACAGTAGAAAAACACCTCCAGATGTTTTCTCTCCAGCTGTAAAACATCTGACAGAAAATATTTGGTCCAAAGACTATCCACCAGTAATAATTAATATTATTTTCCAAGACTTTAACCTCAGGGAGTGGTGAGAAGGAAACTAATAACATCTCAAGAGGTTATCTCTGAACAACCTGCAGCAGAGACAGTGACATTAATGTCGCTCTCATTAATGTGACAGAACTCCTCAATTTTGCCTCTTTGTTTTGGTAATACGAGCACAGATGATTCACAGGATGCTGATGTGCACAAGCATTTCCATGTCAGAGAGCTAAATTAAACTCTAACCATAAGATACCTTTGAATAATTGAAAGTAATCTAAAAATTCAGAAGTCTGGTCTTCTAGAATTCCTAGAAGAAACAAGTATTTTTATGGTGTAAGTACTGGGTTGGGTGGTTTGGGTTTTTGTGTGTATGTGTATTCTTCCTTTTTATTTACAGTCTTGTTTATTCAGAGTCTAAAATTGTGTGCCTCATCTCTATTCTTTACTAGGACACTCTAAATGGTGAATAACACTAATTGACACCTCTTTTTTAAAAGAGTACTGGCAAGTTAATTGCATCACAAATCCTCATTGCACTACAAATCCTCATTGCATCATGGTCCTCATATGGAAATTTTGAAATTTTTTGCCTCAAATATCAGGGGAAAAAAAGATTATTTTTAGCTCTATAATGATGGAGGTGTTCCTTTCAACTTAGAAAATCTGGTCATGAAGGCCACATCATTAGGGAAGAGACCGAAATACAGTTTACTTCACAGGTCAAATAAACATCTGAATTCTATATAATAGGAATATCAAAAAGTAAGTAAAATAACCACCAAGCTAAATTATTCAGGTCATTCACTTTTATGAAAGCAAGAGTAAAAATCAATGCTGCAAACAGTAATACTTACTGGTGCTGTTTAAGATAAGTAAGAATAAGTAAGTTACCAGAAGATGCTTTTTACTGTAGACTTCTTCCAGGCCATTCCATTCAAATGCCTCATACAAAACATTCAGAAGAAACTGATACTAACAGAGACACATTACCACGCAATAGACCAAACCCAAAGGACAATTAAACAAGCCAAAGCAGCATGATCGTCATCCATCAACACACGAACTACAGTGTGTAAAGCTATGCCAAAACCAGTAGCATTAAACCTAAGCTGTCACAGTCATTTCTAAGTGGTTGATTGCTCCTGTGTTTGAAAATTATTCTACTTCTCTAGATTCACATATTTTGGTCTGTGTCAGGCAGTAATCTGACCATTAGAGGTCTCCTCTTCAATTACTTCAAATTGTCTCCAACCTCTAATCAGCTACCAAATACAATACTCTCTCTACAGAAATTTTTCTTCCCTACCCCACTACTGCTGTAAAAATACCACACTATCTTCTCTTGCAATTTTCTCTCTAACCATGCTCACTTTCTTGCTCTTTCTACTGAGCCATCAAAAGACTCCTAGTTTTGTTACTAAATTAAGATCTAGGATGTCTGTTTCCTGATCAGCTTTCAGCTCTTACTCATCTTTGCGATGCTTATGATCACCTGTCCCACTTCAGTCCTTTTGCAAAATGAGGGAGGGGAAGGCATTCACTTGTTGAGTGGGCATTTTTTTCTTGTTGCTGGTCTCTTCCCAAATGCCTGCCTATTTCTTTTACACTTTTAGAAGACTTTCTCAGCTCTCACAAACAGAAATCAGTTACTGCTTCTTTATTGTAAGGGCCTGTCTAGCTGTTCAAACCAAACTATACACACAAAATCAATCCTCATTTGCCTTGACTAACACCTTTTTCTTAGTAGTCTCCCCATTCTACCATTAGAAATTATGTCCTGCAAGTCCTTGCAGTAAATCATCCAGCAAAGGTCAGACAGCCTTGCTGACAGCAATGTTCTCAGCTACCACAGCACTTGGAATGAAAATTTCCCCCTTTATAGCTGTGTTCTAATATGCTTAATATGTAGTAGCATATAGGGGTTTCTAATGGACAAAAAGTAAAAGAAACTTGTATGAATGAAAGCCACACTAATTTATATGAAACAAACAAAGAATTGATTTCTCGATAAAGATCTGAGAAATCTATTGATTTATCATTTAAACTATGCATAAGCAATGCAGCTCTCTATGCTATCGTGTTGGGCACTAAGTATTCATAGTCATGCAGCCATACCAAACTATAAGCAGAACAGTACTTATAAAATATTTGCCTAGACTCTTTCTGAAAGAACACTGCATAGTGTCCTTAGATTCATGAAGGCTTCTAACCCCAGCTGAAGCTTTTATCCATGTTTCCTTTCACTCAATACTCCTCACCTCCTCAGGTGTGTCAAGCCACCAACCTTCAAGTCCCCCTCAACACATGATTCTTTAAGAAATTTTATCAATATTAATCCAGAAAGAGGTAATTAGAAAACCAGAAAGATATCTGCACTGCTTGTAAATAAACTCATCATCTGCTTATCCAATGTATTTTGTATATTACTCTAATGTAGAATGTACATGCTTTGGGGCAAGGATCACAGCTCCCAATATTTTTTTTACATCACATTGATACATAGGTCCTTCCTTCAGTCCATTCTCTGACATTTCATTATGCTGCCAGTTGAAAGATTTTTTTTTAATCATACAAAACACAGGAGTGTATGTGATATAAACTTTTTTTAGTAAAAACGGAAACTGGAAGTTTTCTGCAGTTTTCTATTAATCATACAAAAACATGCATCAGAAAATCCAAAAATAATCAAGTCCAAAAATGAGAGCAGATTCTGATGATTGCTCTGAAAGACATTTGCTACTTTTATTATTAATATTTGATTTGTACTCTGAACATTTTAGCCTACTATGTTTGCCTTGGCAAAACACCTTTTACTACTACAGGATACAATGCCTAATTTTTGTCAATTTTTTTACAGATTTTTTTATTCATAACCTAATGATTTAATTTTGAACATTTGATCTAATTATTGTAATGTATTAGTGTTATGAGTAAGAAGAAAAAACATGATTCTTAAATAAGCTAAATGTGACAGCCTGAGGTTTATTACAAAGCAAAATAGATCCAGCTGTTTAGTTCTTGCAAAAAGTAATTACATATGGCTCTGAATTCCTCATAAATGTAACATCTGGTCTTCATTGCAATATAAGTACCAGGCTCTTTCACCTATCCTGGTATATGTATCTGTTTCAATTTGTTTCTGATACTGTTCTGAAGGGAATTACCAATTTCTGTTGGTAAAACTGCCCTTAGTATAGGTAAGACCAGTGTGGTTTCAAGAAGAAACACTGATTTGCACTTCACTTAAATACTTAGCTTTTGTGCCTTCAGTGTAACAGAAATTCATGCTGAAGTGGATTTGTCAAGCATGAAATTTTTGATACATCCGTGGCATCTTAGAGGATAAAAATAGTCATTCTCAGGCTAATTAATCTCTGATAAAATGTCATTAACTTCAGAAGAATTACTGCAATAATTTTTTATATATTTCAATTAAAATAAGTGGAACAGACTATTCAGGAATATTCTCCATTATGAGAGACAAACAAACAAAATATAATTACAACTGAAAGGGATACTGCAATGGTGGACATTTAAGGTGAACAACATCAGAAGAACTCCTGTTTTCCAAAGCAACTGTAATGCTTCCTAATTT
Organism: Alethe diademata; assembly: GCA_025584955.1. Lineage (NCBI taxonomy): Eukaryota > Metazoa > Chordata > Aves > Passeriformes > Muscicapidae > Alethe > Alethe diademata. The sequence continues at coordinate 42,891,838 of JANRMJ010000077.1, read as the reverse complement.
GCCTATAATCATTTCTGAAAATACTGTTTTACTGAATAATTCAACTTTCATGGTTCTTGAGGAAGTTGAAATAAATGCCAGTAAGAAACAATGAGTTTATTTGAAAACAAACTCCTTATTCATAGTGTCTTATTTTTGGCTGTTAAGTCCCATCATTGCAGCACCCCTAGCTGCTTCCCTAGATTTCCCAATGGGTACCTTACTCACTGGGAGTTCCCTCTTTCCTGGCTTTCACTTGTGGGGAAACAGGCAATTATCCTTAGAGATTAAGCGAAGGATCTGAGTGGCAGCAAGTGGTCACAAATCTAAGTAGGAGAATATCTGATAACAGAAATGGCTGTTATCACCCACAGCTGGTGATCTTTGTCAGGTGCCCTTTGAAACAATTTTCCCAAGTCCTTTAAAGCTCTTCTCTTTGTGTTTCTCTTTCCTAAATAATAAGGAATTGATGATGGCCACCAAGGTAAATATAGAAAGGTAGAGAGCAGCTAGCATACAGGATGTGAATTAGTGCACTGGTTGATCTGGTGTCAATACAGCCTCCTCTTAACTCCCTACCCAGTATGCTTTCATTACCATAAGGAGCAAAATCTAATAAGTAAAAGCCTTTATTTCAGCTTAATCCGAGCAATGTAAATTGTTTTTGTTAGGAAGCATAGAAGTTTTCTGGACATAGAATTCTAGAAACATTCAATAAAAAAATGATGATGATAATAATATGTTACATTGGATTTAATTCCTCTCATTAGTGTTAAAATATACAGATTTCTTAAAGGAGGGATAGTCTTATTTCTACTTAGTTCTGCTTGTAAGCAATGAATCCAGTGGCTCAAATCAGAAGACACGGCTTAGAAACAAATTGGGAAATCAGATATTTTCAGCTAAACAGTGTAGTAGTATTTAAAAGCACAACTGAGTGGGGTGAACACTTTATCAAAACTTTACAGATGTGTCTGTGAGTAAGATTTTGCAGAAAGGGGAGTGTAGCTGAACAGTATTTGTTTACTGTGTGTTTCTCAACCATGTAGATTACTCAAAGGAAAAGACACATAAACTGCAAAATGTGTAGAATTAATGCCTTCATTGTGAGTGCACCATTGTAAATTGGATGGACTATAAAATAAATAATGTTGACAGCTATTTTTACTAAGTATGATTTATGCCACTGTTCATTATACGGCATTACACAAAAATGCACAATTAGAGATCCAAGCAGCAGCTCTACTCATTTCAGCTGTCTGCCAAATGTTATGTTATGCTATCATTTTAATTTAATAATTCTGAAGCAGGAGAGGAAGATGCTCAACTTGGTTTTTATCCATATGGAAATCTAAGGCTAAGGAGAAAGCCTTTTTTTCTAAAATAGTCTCTACATTTTGTTGTCTTTCAGCATTAAGCAGCAAATACTTGGCCTGAATTCTATGTAAGTATTTCCTACTGAAGGAGTGCTAAGTAGCTTCTCTCTGTACGAGCATGGACACGAATTTCAAGAATATCTATAGGCAGCACAGAGAAAAATTACTTTTTCTAATTTTTAGGTCTCTGTTCTCCCCTTAGGGTCTCTGTTTGCAGGAGTTTTTGCATATACAGCCTTCCACATACACATGCCACTACACCTTGCTCTTCTGTATGTAACGCACAAAGGATCACTCATAAGCATATGGTACTTGTAATTGTAGCATTATGCAAAAATTACAAGAAAAGTTTGTTAGGAACTATAGATCTAACTCCCTACCCTATCAAAGAGCAAGGACCTGTCCATTTGCATGTTTTCTATTTAAAGAATCTCATTTTTCATATCTGTTTCAGTAGGCAGATAATGCTCTAAATGGACACCCCATGAAATATTCACATTAATAAAATCTAAAACCTTATTATTTATCATATGGATTGTTAGATTTAATGACAACTAACATTTTTATACCTTTTCATGAACTTTTTGCCCTGGCTCCATTCCTTCAATATGCTCTGATTCAGCAGACCCTTCCCCAGCTGCCATTTTCCTTTGAATGTGTGCATTTTGTTCACGCAAAGCTACAATCTGCAAAAGAAAGAAAATAAGTGGTAAATATATATGATAAATCAGAAAAATACTGAGCAGGCAATCTTTAAAACCTATTAACAATTCAATCCTATGCTGACCATTTGTAGTATTTGCAAAATTAGGTCATTATATGTGGAAGGGTTTAAAACCCAAACATACTAATCATATCTTAAGGCCAGTAAGGATACAAAGGAACAAATGACATGATTGTCAACACTGTCTCGTCTTCTATCCTGATTTTGTGGTAGGACCCTTTTTTTTTTAACTTGAAAGATGAAACAGCAGTTAGCCATTGATTTTTTAACACTGTGAGAGTAAGACTTACTCTTTTATACAGAATTCAACTGATGCTAAACTTTTGCTATAGGTAAACAGTACCAAGAGGCTATGAATCAAACCCAAGTGATGTAAACAGAGTGCTAGTTTTCTGTCAGCCTCCCATCTGTTAGTAACAGCAACATACATTTTACAAGGTTTGCGTTAAGAAAAGCAGGTACATTAACACCCTCTACTATTCATTGACTGTTTTAGCACATATACAAGTAGGTTTTACTGTATTTAAAATATTGCTTATTTATTGGTAATGCTACTAAAATTCACATCCAGCTACTGGAAAATAAGCTGCTTTCTCTCTGATTTGTGGCTTACTCTCAGGCAATACACAGCCTGGAAAGATTTAGGTGCTAATTTTTATTTTTTTTTTTTACATTGTATACTATGATAAGCAGGAAGATCTGGCTATGAACAATCAATTTTATTAAATTGCACGGTTATATATCTCTGTATTTTTCTGCTTTTATGAGCACATACAGTAAATTATTTACCTAATGAATAACATTATGTATTAAACACAGTAGAACAATAGTGGGATACATAGATGCCATTTTTGGAAAGCTGGCGTAAGTTTTAAGGTTTCTGTCACCAAATTTGGTCTGCATAGGTCCTGAGTCCAAAACACCCTGAAAGACTGTCCTGTCCTAGAATACAAAAGCATGGGGTAGGCAGGAGATTTTAGGTAGTACTACCTGGTAAGAGTGTGCAGCAATCAAGATTTTGTGGAATATTTATTAAATTAAATTAAGTTCCAATTGACATTAAGATAAACTTATTTTGATATGAATAATTTGATTTTAATTTGAAACTTTTCAAATGTGTTTAAGTTATATTTAAGTGCTTATTTTAATGACCATTTGAATCACTCTGACCAACATTTGAGATGTAAGAGCACCACTTTAAACAATTCTTCCTTAATAAAAATGTTGCAAATTGCTGTAATATGAGATTCTGACAAGCAGGCTGATTCACTGCTCACTAAAAATTCCAAGTTACAGCACCTGTAGAAGTCATGTACTCCCACTGATTTCAGTGCCAAGACCAAGACTTGAAGGCAACATTTCATCCAAGCAATTACAGGAAATTACAAGAGTGGGAATTAAAACTGTCTGAGACAATCTGTGTCTTTGGGGGTTGTGCAAATACACTGAACTTTAAAACATTTTGCTTAAATAAAAGAATTGTCTGTCTCAAATAACAGAAAAAGGACTGGTATAATCTCATCAGCATAGTCTTGCTTTTTACACAATCAGTAATTCAATATTTGTATTAGCTGTGTGATCAGCTTTTGTTGATAATATTTGTGAATAGCTTCACTCACTTCTTTTTCTTTATGGTTCAAATAGTTCTCAAATCAAAACTACAGAAATTATGTCTTCCACCAAATAAAATTAGCCATCAATTAGTGCTAAAAGACACTTTCAAGTAGATTAAGATACTTCAACACACATACAAAATTCTGATTGATGCAGAGCAACTACACATAACATGAAAAAATGTAAAGTCATAGGATATATTAATTGACAAGTAACATATATCTGGATTTTTCACATGATAATATTTTGTTGATCCATGAAAAAGCAGACATCACTATGCCTTTGTTTTGAATTATTACCTGTATCTACACAAATCCTTAACAGTTCTTTAGCTGAATAAGAATACTCTTTAAACACTAGTGCAAAATGTTGCCATTTAATCACATATTTGAAAGAGTTTAATTTTTCTTAGCCTCTATGGGTCTCTAGGTACAAGGACTTTCCAAGTAAATAAATAAGAAAAAATCAAATTGTTCCTTTTAGATTACAGGCAAATAAAATAATGCAATATTAAGTTCATTATTTGGAGGGATTTTCTTAATTTTTTTTAATGTTTGGGAAAAATCACTTTGCCATAAATCCATCATTGTTAAATATTCTGGTTTCAATAATTGTATTGCTGTAATGAATGGAGAGCAAATATATACAAGAATAACAAAGAGTTTGAAGTCTGGCAGATTGCAGAAGTTTCAGCTCTTGGGTAGTCATCAGATAACAGATCTAAACTGTGAAGAATCACACAGCTAAATTGTTTTCATACTTGCTCTATTCTTGATTTAATGAATATATTAAGCCAGAATTACTGCTCCTAAGGAAGCATGGAAATTCTTCAGTGTCCTACAAGTATTTTTGCTTTTTACTTAGTTGAAGCAAAAGTTTTTAATTCCTCATACTCCTTTTTATTACTTTTTTTTAATTTATTTTTCAATAATGTGCAAAATTTTTGCAAATGTGCTCATTTAATCACTGAACCATTTGTATAACTTTTAAAACAGGTTGCTGAAACATGGAAAAAAGATTGATGATCTGGGTGAAGACACAGATGACAAAATTTTTCCCAGGTAGACTCCAGAGCCTCTTAAATTCTAATGATCATTACAACAGCAGACAGCAATAATAGCAGAGATCCAGGTAAGAATATGATTACTCAATGCAGATAAAAGTTGGTAATGTTATTTTTGATAAATACCTATCTGTTCTATTGATGTTTTTGTGTTTATGATATCCAACTCAAAGTATCTGTGAAAAAGCATGCCCACAGACATCCTTCCAAGTGCCTTCATACTATCTAAACTCTAATGCTAAATTTCTAATGGTTTCCATGCTATGTTCTTTGTTTTGGAAAGTAAAAGGTAATATTCTTGAGGATGGCATTATAGCTGCTGAAAACAAATAAAAATAACCCTCCCTCCCCCACCCCAAACAGATTAATAGAAAGTAAATGTGGATAAATACCATTATTCTGTTTAGGATTGTTGTACCCAAAACTGGACAACCAACCTAAACACTGAAGCCCAAAATGTACCTTCTAATATATGATCAAATACATTACATTTTTGTTCTTATCAGCTTCTGCGTGTGGATCTCAAATGATTATATTCCATTTCTACAATCATGGACATTATTTTCCTATTTGGCACACTTGATCTGGACCACAGTAAAGCCTTTCAATGTGACTCTAAACAAGAGTAAAATTTCAAGTGTCTCCATAGTTGAGTCTAAAGAAAGTTTAAATTTGGCTCTCTGCTTTCTTTGCCAAGCTCATTCAGCAGAATTGAAAAGTTCCCTTTTTTGGATCGAGAAAAATGGAGTGATCATTGTCAGTTTAAGAACAAAATGTAGAGCATTACTTTTCCAGTTGGACCTTTCTAACTTTTGTAGCTTAAGTCCAGGAAAATACCCCCTCATCTGAAAAAAATTCATTCAGCTTGTTCTCTTCTCACAGGCATATTGATCTTCAACATTCTTCTCACTTTTGCAAGTTTTATGACTTACAAGGCACATCAAAACCTTAAATAATTTCCATTGATTTTAATTATATCTTCCAGATATCAAAGGTACCTCAAAACAAATGGCACAGTTTCCAAAGCCCTACTCTGTCATAATTGTGAACATAACCTTACACAACTTCTGCCTTTCTGTCTCAATTAATAAATAATTTCAATGTTCCTAAAGCCCAGATTTTTGAATTTAAAATTTTGGTAAATACCTCCACTATACTATCCACATAAACTCCCTCTAAATTAGCAGAACTTGTGTCCATTATCTACAGACACTGTTGAATTAGATTTATTTTTAAAATGAAGTCAGGATTCAGCAACTCAGGCTCAACATTTGAACTGGTCTCCATTTCCAAATGGCCAAATCTACATACCATGCCTATATACTTAATATCTTGAGTCAAGTGCTGAGGGCATATTGATTTCAAATATTAAAGTACAGCATAGAACAGATGAATACATAAGCCAGTACTGATCTGAAGATGTACCTGATAGAGCCATACCCATCAGCCATGGTGGTGAAAAGGACAATGTAATAAGAAAATTTCATAATAAATAAAGATAACATGAAATTACAAATCAGTGAGCCATAGCATAAATTCCTTCTGTTTAACAAGGGAAACAGTCTGATAACTAGCCTTAATAACTAACTAACACTAAGATACAAAAATAAAAGAAATAAAAGATTCACACAGTAGTTGAAAAACTACAATACTGTGAAGGATAACTAAAAAGGAAATTAAAAACCAAGATGTAAAAAGTGGCAAAATATGAACTGGGTTTATTAGATAAAATGAAAATATACTGGAACACACAAGCTATACATAAAGATGAAGTGGATAGTAGATAAAAAGCAATCTCCATAAAGATTCCTTCAGTTTTGAAATGCTTTGGTTTTTCCATTCAGCAATGCAGGTTCTGAGCTTTACAACCAGGTATGTTTAATGAGGCAAACACAGAATTTGGGCTTTATTTTCACAATAGCTAGGATTTAATATACCTAGGGAACATACAGCATTGCAATCAACATTAGCCATACTTCAAGGGAACAAAATAAAAGAAAAAGGTCTTTTCAGACTGAAAAGTTTGGGAGGCAGGGAAAGAAATCATCGGCCCAAACAATGTACATTGGGCTCACTGTGGGGGAAGAAAAAAACTTTTTTTTTTTTTTTTTTAACTTAGCACTTTGCCTTCTCCCCCATTAAATGATGTAAACCAAAAAGGATCAAGTTTGGGTTTTTCAGCAAAATTTTCAGTTTTAAACTAAAAACTGACAACCTCTCAGCCAGGTTTATTTTCTGTTTGCCTGGAATTTCAGGGTATTTTATTGTTATTTAGCCTGTGAGCTTTCTAGAAACTTTCCACAGTTGAGTCCTTTAAAACCTGTCCTGACATATCAAGAAAAATACTACTTTATTAAAATAAAAACCTGTGGGAGTTATGGGTAATACATATTTTCAACATATTTGCATAATGAATTCTCCCTTTTTGAGATTGCTGACCTTTTATTAATATTGCTGTTTAGCTTTCATTGTTATGGAGAAATACTAATTATGGTGAAATCATCCTCATGAGGGAGCCTTGGAGATCAGACAGTGGTAGAAAGTCAGACAGTAGTGGAAACAAATCTTGTATGTTTTTGGGTAGGTAGCGCACCAAGCTGTAGCCCTCAGTTATACATCTTTTACGGTTAAAGTCTTTACGTCCTATGCTTCAAATTTACCTTCTATGCTTGTGTCAAAGAAAGCTAAAACCTCTTGCTTCTGCAGCTTCTGTCAGACCTTGATTATTTCATTCTTACCATATTGATGTTGGCACTGCTGCCTGCAATCCTGCTTGTACGGTGGATAGCGCTTTCATGTCGCTGAAGCGCACATAATGAATGACAACATGCAGAAATGACCAGACATGCTCTGAACCTGCAGCACTTCGCTAATTTTAAATGGAAAACATGAAAACACTAAACCCGTGGTGCTTTACTGTTGGTGGTCTGTGCTTGTGATAACTATTGACATGTCCTGGCTATCAGTGTTTTATCAACATGCCTGTGGAGGTCACTCCTGTGGTTGCCAAGGGCGCTGTGGTCCAGGGGCACTGCACAGCTGTGGCACAGCTGGATGCACACTGGCACTCAGCTGGCTGCAGCAGGGACTGACCGACCCCAGGACCTCCTGCTGCCCTCTGCACCACCACAGAGCCCTGACTCCCTCTGAACTCCAAGCGTCTGGGCCAGCAGGCGTCTCTGTACTTTAAAAATAGTAATACACCAACATTTCAGGCTGGTAATAAGGCAGAAGGGTTTAATAGTTTCCTTTGTTTCATTATGAATTCTGGACCAAAATATCACTGTGTAAATATCTGTCTCATGCTATTACACGCCCTCTAGTGCACGCACCATTTATTTCTGTAGCAGCACTTGGAAAACAGAACAGGAGCAATTTAAAGCAATGGTGCAGGTGCTATTGTGCAGAAGAGTATCTGTCACGATTTTTCACAGATTACCAGGTGCATTTCGGGGTACGTTTTCTACAGAAACCCTTATCAAAGTAAACAAAAATGTACTACTTTTAATTTGTCACAAAATTTGTATGAAATGCAGTGTAAGAATTGTTTTTTTACAGAGACTAGAACAATAGGAAAATAGTAACAAATATCAATTACATGGCTGAATTATATTGTTGTGTATTTGACACCTGATGACTAATTTCTCTTGCTTTTCTTCTTCTTTTTTTTTTTTTTCCTTATCAAACTAAACAAAATAGTGGCAAAATAATGGTTCTTTCATTTTTACTCTAACAAAGTCTTATATTCAAAATCTTTGGAGTTCATTTGTAGGGTCTAATTTCCAGCTTGTCAGAGCTGAGTATGGATTTGGCAGAGACATTATAATGTTCATTCTTTTCAACAATATACGAGTTATTGAAACATGTATACAGTGTGTGCATTTACATATGTAATCTGTATGATAATATATATACAGATATTTGTACCTCTAGGGCTTTATGTAATTTGTCTTAGTAGATAAAGCATTTAATTGAAAGGAACCCCTGTTTAACATATATAATTCAGTTTGAAAAATACTGCGCAGTTTGAAAAAGAAGTTTGTTTAGTTATTTGCCCTGCAAGTCTGTTTTCCTCTTTTGTTTACACCAATATATGTCCCTATGGGTGAAAACACTCTGCCTCAAATGAAATTTTGTATTCGTTGTCTGCATATTGTCACCTAGAGATTTGAGATTGTTTAGATTTATTTTGACTGGACATGTCTGTTATGAAAACCACTCTTCTGCATATATATTCAGTTTTATCACATTTTCCTATACAGTGTATCTGTATTAAAATCACCATCTCTGCTACCGACTGTAGAAAACATGAAAATATACAACAGATAGGTAGGATATGAGAAATATCCAGAAAGGAAATGACCCTCATCCTAGAACTACAATTGACGTACCACTACCATGATGTGCATTTGCAAACTGAAGAAATCCCAACCTAAGTTTCATTCTCACTCTGTTGAATCTCAGTACAGTGAGTAACAGTCTGTATTTCAAGTATTAAACTAAAGGTACCCATTTAATTCTAGTCAAGATCTCAATACTTTTCAATAACATTCTTACTGGTAGTAATTTTTACCCCAGGTTTCTTCAGTGAAGATAAGGATATGGGCTTCACTGATTCAAATTTTATCTCTTTCTTAATTATAAAGGACATTCCTAGTACATGCTCTTCAAAAATAATGTTTTTATTCTAGGATTATTGCAGAATGGAATCTAATATGACAGCCTTTTCTAATGTAGGGGAATGATACCTGTGGCTTTTTTTTCCCTTCTTTTTGTATGTAACCACATATTCCACATGATTGAAGGTATCCAAACCACACTTTCCAGGTGCCAAGTTAAGCAAGCAAGTTCATTTTCTTTAGATTGAACCAAGTCAAGTCCTCTCCTGATTCTCTTGTAATAATTTCACCTATACACTGATGGTCCCCATTAGCATTAATGAAGATTATTTACAATCTACTAATCTTGACATTTCCTAATCAAACCAAAGTTTTGACATTTTTAAATTCAGAATAAAATTATTTCTATATTTATTTCTATTACAGGCATATTATGGCTCGTTGTTTGTAACCCTTGCTATTTAATCAAATTATGAATTTGCAGAATACTCTTAGAGCTGCATGTGCACTGTAAGGTTGAGGTGATCCAATAGTAAAACACAAATGATACATTTCCTGATTCATATGTTAAGGAGAATATTGATTCATAATTATGAACCTAGTGAAGCTTAAAGTTGATTTTATTTATTGATCCATGTCATAAATTTAAATATTTCATCCAAATTAATAATATAAGGCCTATCCATACATTAAAAATTATTATGGAGAGTAATCAACATAAAAGATACTATAATCTTGTTATACTATTTAAAATCTGATTTGAGAGTTAGTAGAGGATCTTAACAAATCATCTAATATTTAACAAATTTTCAGAAAATTGAATAATCATTCCGAGGAAGCATATTGAGCAAATGTTAAAAGAACACATTATTCCAGCTGATTAAAAACAGAGGATAGTGGGTATGTTTTGCATTTTCACCAAGATGGATCTTCAAAAAGATAATAATGGTAAAGAATCATTTAGTCTTGCAGTCCTATATTGCAAGTCTAATTCTTGCAATGAAGCGACCTTCATCTGCTTGAACGTCTCATTTGACAAATGTCAAATGACAAACATTAAATGACCCCAAAGCTGATACAGACAGAAAGATAAGCAGCTATGTTCTGAAATCTGAATTCATACCTCCAGTGCAGGGTAAAATGGCATCCATTTCAAAGTGTATGATTCCCAAAATAACAGATCAAAGAGAAATGATATATTCTTTCTGATGTCTCATGAAAGGCACTTGGAATACTGTGAGCAAATTAAATATTAGACATTAAAATTTTCAAGGATATACTTTTTACATGTAATAGTGACCTCTACAATGCATGTCAGCTAAGCACACCTTTACTCATGTGCTATGTTCTTTACTTTAGGAATTTGATATGTTTAAAGTGAGGCATTTGCTAATGAGACCTTGTGAAGTCAGGTCTGGTGAGAGCTGCATTCCATTGATTTGTTAAGCTCCCTAAACATATTGCCAAACAGATGACATTAAATCCAAACTGAAATTATCCTGGTGTCTAGTCTCATGCTGACTATGAACAATCCTAAACTAACCATATACAAGTAACCTTCCAATTTCACTAATCTCCTGGAGTTTTCAGGTGTGCTGGCAAACGATTGTGAAATATGCTCAACCACACATCTGGCTTGTGTGATCCCTATGTCCTCTCAGCTTGTATTTCTTCGGCTGCCACGCCATTTCCTCTATCTCCCTCTTTTCTGCTTTGGGTGAGGAATGTGTGGTAAATTAGAAATCTGCAAAATCTGTGCTGGAAACTCAGAGCTTTCCTATGTCATGATTCCCTGGAATAAAGTAGAGGAGATCTATTTATCCATCTCTGAGGCATCTTCTTCAGCTTCACAGAGCTCTGTCGTTTATTGATGTACTTTTTTGCTGTTGTGCAGGAATGTCAGGCATGCTCTGTGATCCCTCTTTACTGATTAATATAAAACACTGTACAGACACCCAAAATAACTCAAATAACTCAACCTCATAAGATACAGAAAACTGTCCATACATGCTGATTTGTTGCAGAGTGGTTGTGTTATTTGATGATGAACGGTGTCCTACAGTTATTTAGCCGCAGGACCTCATAGAGAGCACTGTCACTTCCTTCCTGCCTGCAGCCCCAGCCTCTCCTCCTTTAGGAAACCAGGCATGAGGGGACATGTACCCAGTATTTAACTCCCAAGAACAAAGTTACAACACAGTGAGTATTCATACAGTGCAGAGTCCCAGAACAACAATCGTGTGACAGAATGTGCACCTGGATAGATGCCACTTACTTGTCAAAAATTAAATTATGCAATTTAGTCAAATCTGTCCATCAGTACTTATGAACCCATTAACTACTGGATTGCATCCTTCTTTTTCTGCTGTAGAAACAACTGACCAATCATCCCAGCTGAACTCATCTCTATGCTTTTAGGAGCAAGAATATTCAAAGAGTATTAGATGAGCCTGAGTCCTATAAGACACCTTACAGAGCTCCTGTGGCAGTAAAAAGAGAAACTGCTGCTCACCAAATCTATTGCACAGGTCACTGTGCTACCTGGGCTTTACAGTAATGCTCAACAGCTCAACAGCAGTATGAGCAATGTACACCAAGAGACAAATTTATACTGTTACATGCTATGGCACAGAAACCATGTTTCAGTATTTTTTTTCCCCACAAAATGGCATCCTGCTCCTTTACTGGACCTCCGTTGGGAGCATTGTAATGCAGTAATAATCATAGTAAAAATGTGCAATAAAAGCACATCAGTATGGAAGTCAAGATGGACTATATTGCAACTAAATAAACCACTATATATTTATATTTCTGAAGCAATCTAAATTACACTTAAGATTCGGCCATAGTTTTTTAAGCATAGAAATATACAATCTCCCCAAAGGCAAAAGTCTGAAGACTTAGGACACAAATATTAAAAAATGAGAACGTAACATTTAAACAGAAGAATAGTATGAATATTTTTGATAAAATTTGTAGTAAGATTTCTTATTTTTACGTTATGGTAGTAGTACCTAATTTGTTTTCACAATGAGCAATCTATAAAACAAATGCTTTTAAAGCACAGACATAGAGACACACACACAAAAGAATAAACTGGAATAGATTTATGCTCATCTTGATGAAGATGCTAATTTTATGGAAAGTCTGCTTCAAGGTCTAAAGGAAATTGGGAATTTTTAATCTCCAGTCATCATTTATTCAGTAAAACAAGGCATTAAATCACCCAAGTTTCTAATCATGGGGGACCGAGGTTTCATTAAATCAAATATTTCTGTCAGACATAAAAATGAAGTAGATTCGAAGAGATTTGCAAAAAATATTTCAAACATCGATCTCACTTCTCTTTTAATGTATATTTAAACAACTGCTTCATAGCTGCACAGCAGGTTTTGGGAGAAGAGTAGAGAATGAGGAAACGAGTCATGGTTTGACATTGCTTTTTTTACCATTTGCCATGCTCCCTTAAGCGTTATTTTACAAAACATAAATTTTTCTTTTCCTTTAATGCAAATAACAGCTTACAATAGTTTAAGAGCAAAGTATGCATCCTCTTATTGATACATAGGGATGTGTCATAGCAAAAAAATGAGGCTGTAAACAATCTCAGGGTTTTTTTTTAATAAACAAAGCAGAACAAAACCCTACTCTTTAATGATAAATCTGTGACACTGGGATTTACTCTAGTCACAAATCTTTATATAAAAAAAAATCCCATAAAGAATTTTACAAGTAAATAAAATGAAGAAGAGCTAATTAGCCATGACACAAAGTTCTGAGGGAAAAAAAAAAATCAAAATTGCTGTGGAGACCCTTAGTAACCTGAATTTTTCATCTCAGTGCAAGTATGAATGTATTCAGCTGCTTCAGGGTTTTATTTCCTTAACAGGAGTAAAAGTCTGAAGCAGCTAAATAAATTCACACTTGGGACCATAGAATATTTAGAAAATATAACCAGAAATAACAATTGTGTTTATGACATAATATTCAAAAGAATACAAAAATACATAGAAAGAAATATATAAAAGCTAGCAAACATTTAATATCAAGCATTTTATTAAAACTATCAATCACACTGTCTTTGTGAAGGAATAAAAGCCTTCATTCTTCAGCTAAATATTTCCTTAAGTGCTCCATGAACACGAGTGCAGACCATAAATCCTTTCTTACAAATTGGTGTCTTATAAAGAACACACAGGAGACATTCAGCTTAGACAAAACACAGTGCAAAATGAGAACTTGACTTTGGTATTTTAGGATTTGTTACAGGTGGCCACATGCTAAATGGAGGGGAAAGAGAACACATAATTTCAGGATGTCTTTTGGAAACACCTAAGGCATTTGGGCAGCAACACATTTCTGCTCTGCAAAATCATCTCAGTGAAGAAGACCAAAGTTGGTGAACATATTTAATATATAATATCTGCATTGCACACACTACACTGTGGTAAACACATAATTAGGCTTAAGTCATTAAGGTTTTTGTATAAAAATTCTAATATCTGCAACATCATTATCAGCTGTCATGGTAGAAAATGTATGTTCTTTCAGTAGCCAAAATCTGAAGATTTTTCTCTGTGGTAGAAGTTTATGGAAGAAACCATAAGAAACCACTCTTGTAAATGCAGTAGTGATGTTCACCTCAAATATGTAAATAGAAATTTTTGTTCTTCAGTTGCTATCTGGAGAATGCATTGAATTTTATACCTATTCTGCTCTGTATTTTAGTGAAACATGAAATTAGTGAAAAAAAGTGATGGCAATTCAAAATCAAACCTGCTGCCGTCAATGTTCACCTAGGATTTTAGTGCTTTTTTTTTTTTTCCTCTGAGAACTCAGATTAGAATTAATTGAGGACACAAAAAGAAATAGTTATGGCAACTTAACTGGCTATTTCTTGTGCTTAGTTCTTTTTCACTTTGTAAAAAAAATAGGCAATGAAGGTTGTAGTGCTGCTGTATTAATTTTCCACCTCTTCAATTGCCGTGCTACACATAATAATTCAAATATGTAGAGCAATAAATGAATGCTGTAAAGCATGTAGTATAAGAAATAATCACCAAAATAATCATCATTTTGCGTCATTACCACATTTAAAACTTAAGGGCAACAATAACTTTTTGAGGAGATAACATTTAATTAGATGGCTAAGGTTAAAGGCAGACTAAAAAATGACTATATATAGCATATAAAATTACATTTTAAGTCAAGATATTTTTAATTATGTGCAACTTTGCAGAAAAGATATCTATTGCTACATTTACATAGACATTTAAACTAAAGTTCAGACCACAAAGAATATCTCTGCAGTGTCAGACCTCTGCAAATCTATAGCTTATAAAGAAACTAAAAAAAAGAAAAAAAACGTAGGAAAGAATTCATAAAGCAGTAACTTGCAGTTGCATTCTGAGAAAATATGGTGAAAGGAGATACTTTACAGGAAGGGTGTTTCAGATTCTTTGCAAAAAGATTGCATACTTTGAGTCACCAGGAACAGATATAAGTCATCTGCCCCACCTTCAGAAAAAATAAAAAGGTCCCTGAATTCCAGCCAATTTCATCCAAAATTTTGATATACATAATTTCTGAATTCTGGATTGATGAAATTTTGTGTAAATTATACGTTCAAGAAATGCACATCTATTTTTCCCAGCAAACTACCCTTTTTATAACACTTTTACTCCAAAGATCACTTTTAATTGTATTTACACAGCCACCAAGAAACCCCTGTAAAAAAATGCCTTAACCTAACCGGAAATGAAGAAAATAGGCATAGAAATATGTTTTCATGCGCAACCATGGGTAAAAAGGACACGCCACATTTAGCTAAGACTTCACTTTGAAATACATATATGCATTAACTTCTACAGAATATTTCATTAGCAGTAATACCATAGTCATGTCAGCATCATCCCTCATGGTCAGAGCCAAAACTGTCCTCTGCTGTAACAATATTACTACATTTTTTACTGTGAACTTGATTTGCCCTGAACAGCAGAAGTTTAGCAATTACCATGGTATTTGGAAGTTCTTTGCTGAATAAGTGGATACATTTTCTCCTGTCCCTGGTATGGAACATAAAGAATTTGAAATTTCAAACCATCCTCTCTTTTCAGTGATGTACATAATTTATGAATGCTTTCATAAATGCTATAAAATTAGCAGTAGAATACCCTAATGAATAAACTAACCCATTGCAAGGAAGATACCCACTGCTTAAACAGGAGAATGTATGCAGTTATATGAAGCAGTGATCTACGATGCAAAACTCCTTCAAGATCTCTGAGAGCTCCAGCAATTAAATTTAGCCTCAAAGTCAAGTAAACTTTTGCAGAAGCAATTGTAACAATGAGGCTTTAAAATGAAGCCTGAAATGTTTTAAAACATATGTGTCTATGTGTCAGTTAACAGAGGCAATATAATGTTATTTGGCATTTGGAAATAGCATTGGCAATTGGAACAAATGCTGAGGAAAAGCATCTGGTAGTACAGTGATATATACAGTCAAATCAGTAGTTTCTGTAATTTAATATTCTGTAGTCCCAATGTTTGCTGGGTTCCTAAAGAGTGTATTTGCTATCATAAATGTAAGTAAAGCTGTATTTTTCATGCCACACTTTCTACTAATGAGGAAAGATGGAAAAGCCAGCATATTAACCGGAAACAAAAGAGTTTTGGAATGCCACTTATCATATGATTCTTATTAACACAGAAAGATGTTGCAAGGGATGGATAATTGTTTAAAATGAACAGGAGAAAATTTATGTGCACATTAAGCACAACCATTAAAAAAAAATTCCAGCATTTTATTAATTATGTATAAAGCTTAATTTTACAAAAAAAGCCCTGGAAAAAAGCTTGTTTGGTTTGTTTTTATTTTAACTATTTGTTGAAGGCTCTGGGAAACAGGGAGATCTGTTAATGGAAATTGCAACAGTTGTTATTTTACACTGCACATTGTTGCAGAAATGGATTTTAAAATGTCACTATGGGTCATGGTCTATAATCTATGTTCTCTTGAGCTGTGGAAGCTGCTAGCACTTGGGTTCCTGGGAATATATGGCATTTCTGACTAACCTCGGTGTGTGGTTCGCATGTGTGTAGTTTAGCATACTTTAACAAAGATTTACATTTGTAATGGTAATAGGAGTATTTCTAAAGCCGAAGAACAAAAGTAGTTATCTTGTCAGTGTTTTCAACATTAAAGTTAATTCCCATTAAGATCATGAATGACAAAACTGTGAAGATAAATTCACTTCTCTTGCCAATGAGACTCATTCTTCTCAAATTAGTGTGTAAAAAGAAGGCTAGTTAGCAGAATGTTGTTCAACTTTGAAAATATTCATACACTCACTGAAAAACATCACATTTCCCTTGAAAAACATTCACAGAAGAACACTATTATACTACTGAGCTTTGTTATTGGATGTCCCACACCTGCAGCTTGCAAATTATAACCTTCAGGAATAAAACTGTTTGGAGAGACTATAGGTGACACGGAAGAAGATGAGAACCAGCACAATTTTAAAAGCACCTAAAGGGTAAGCAAAAGTAGCTATGTTTTACAGTAATTTTAATTAAAAACAGGAGGTAAATTTCTCAAAAATAATTGTTAATAGTATCTTCTAATTATCTTATCAACAACAGACATAATGAACAGAACATCTCCTAGCTGTGAACTAGTAATGGCTTTGAGTGTCAGCAGAAATGAAAAAGAAAATGCAGGATGAACATGGAATTTTATTACTGCAATTATCTTGCCCCTGTCTGCACAAAAACTCACTAACAGCAATTCAGTTTGCTGCTATGTACAATGGCCCCTTCCACAATCACTGATCAGCTGCAGCAAAATAAAGTATATAGTCAAATAACCTTTTCCTCTAGGAAAACATATATTTGAAGAATTTTTAGTCCACTCTTTAATAAAATAGAACTTTTAATAAAATATAAACTCATAAGATGAAAACCCTTCTCTATTACCCATGTGTAACTACATGTAAACATTAGATACACAAGCAGACTTCCCCCAACATGTCCAAGTGCCCACCCCAACTGCTCTGGAGTTTAGAGTTCAAGGTGTGTTACTATATCCAACATTATGTGTTTTGCAAGACTCTGTCAGCAACTAGAGCTGAAATAAACTTTGCTAGTTACAGATGATTTCACTCCCTTTGTTATGTGTGTAATATGCCACAAAGACTGTTAAATGAGAGCTTAGTTACCACTTAATGATGGAAAACTACAGTTGTTCTCTCTTCTAGCTTTGTGGTTTTTAAATAGAAAAATATTTCCAGTAAGTACTCTTGAGTGTCTGCAGTTTCCCACTGTTGCTGTGTCAGAGCCACAGCCAGAAGCTTTCAGGGAGAGGGAATATCTTAACCTACATTTCTGCTACTTTTTATCTGATACTTTTCATATATCTGAATGCAACTTGTTAAATCAGGGAACCAATTTACTGTCATTATTTTATGTTTAGATGTAGTCCTGAATATAGTACACTCTTAGAATAAGTGTGAGAAAATGTATATGAAAGAAAATACAAATTCTCCTGGGAGAACAGACACCAAGATAGAACTACAGAAATTACTGAAAACCATATAGCCAATTCCCCAAGAAAGTAAGCCCATTTATTTTCATATATAATACTATCAATTTTTAAAGTGTTTTATTGTATGTATTGTATTGTATTCACTGTGGAATTTAGCATAAAACTAGACTTAAAAACTGCAGTGTTCTAACTAATTTTGACTTACTGAAATAACTAATTGTGTGAAAATTATCTGAACTTTTGTTCAAATGCATAACTGTTTGATAATCCACTTGTTCTCTTCCACATCTCTTCCCATTTCACCCTTTCTCCATTATTATTTAATTGAATTTCAGCTTTAACAGTCTCTCAGAGGAAAACTAAAATAACAATATTCAGATTGTGTTAATGGTCATGTTATGCTTGATTGATTCAGTGTCCTTCTAAATGTCTTCAGTGTCATGTAGACACATTGTTCAACATTTCCAAGGATTTGGGGCAAGAAAAGCTACAGAAGTCCTATTTCAATTTAATTTCATTATGCATGCTTTTATTCCTTACTGTCAAAAAAGTTTCACTGAATTTTTAAAATTCCAAATAGCAAGGCAATTCTCCAAAGACCTTTTCCTATGCCCAGAGAAGTGAACTTGGATTTAATTGGATGATGAGCAGGAGGGATTGGAGGAGTGTGATGGATCTCAGTTGGCTTGACTGACCAAAAGGACTCCTTGCTATTTAATAAAAACGCTAGTGCAAATAACAGAATACATAACATATTGTAACTATATTGTTTGAGCACAACTTTTCTGGATCCTTCTGAAAGAATCTTGTGTTTTAACAGATGAAGTGCAGTTACTTCAGAGAGCAAAGGGATGAATCATACTAATAGTTTTATAGTTTATCATACTTATAAAGAAGAAGTACTAATATATTAATTGAAGATTCTATTTTTAAGAAGTAACCTTAAGAAAGTACCTTTTCCAGTTTAAATTAGTTAAAAATACTTTAGTAGTCTGTTCTTTACATTATCACACATTATTCTGAATTATGGGTATTCCACTTTTCAAGAATTGTTTGGTAGCATTTTAGGTTGTCTGCAGCTTCTTTCAGTTTCTGTCTTAATCCTGAATAAAATGACACCAGGAAATGGCCATAACCCAAAATAGTTTTAATCCAACTTGGTTATCTGGTTTATTTTAACAGTGTTAAAAGCACATGTCAGGTAGGTTCAGAACATGAGGGGAATGGTAAAGTCACCAGTGGACTCCATTTTTTATATTATCTGGCCTCAAAATCACCTCTCTAGGGTGCACAATTTCTTTCTGTATGTGTGTAATGTACAGCTGCTCAATACAAACATGTTTTGCTGATCACCCTTTCAAACAAAAGAGAACATTCTGCAAACAGGAAAAAATATCTCTTATCCAGGTTGGCAATAGTTACATGGCACCATAGTACACCTTGATACACTGCAGTTAAAAGGGAAGAGACAAACCTACACTTTGCAGTCATCCATAATCCTTCCTTCATCAATGTTAACATTTATATGAGTATATATACATATGTGTGTGTGTTTTACTTAATTTTATAGTAAAATGGAAATTCAGGCTATTGAATTACTTGTAGTATCTGACATATTTGTTGGTTCACTCCTTTTTCAAGTCCAATGAGAAATTTGGGAATCTGTCTTGGATCTTGTCTGCTCTTGGATTTTGAATTGCTCACAAGGGAAGAGAAGGAGGGAATACATCAGTAAACAGAAGGTTGTATTAATCACACAACCACCTTAAACAAGCCTCACTGAGAAGCTTACTCAGAATGTAATTTTTCTTTAGTTTTGTTTCATTTTGGTTTTGTTTGTTTGTTTTGTTGGGGCTTTATCTAACAGTTTTGAAGAGTGACAGGGAACACATGGGACAGAATATTAGAGAAATTTAATCTCAAAAGGGGAGAAAGTGTTTTATGTTACCTCCTGGTTAGCAGCAGCTAGTTCTTCTTCCAGTGCAGAGACTCTTTCTAAAGAAACCCTCAGTCGTTCCCTTACCTAGAAGAAAAATCAAAATATGTGCAGTAACGTAATTTCTATTAGTCTTTAAAGATTATATAATCTGCCATATGCTCTACTGTATGGCCTGTCACTCCATTTGCAGGCATGTGTGTTGCACCCTTTCATGAGACATACTGTAGAGTAAACATTTAAATCTAACTATAGGAAACTTAACCCATTAAAATAGGTGTCAAACTTTACATGCCGCACTGCTGTTCCACAGTCTGCCTGTAATTCTATGGAATACACAGCAAATTAAAATCTTTTAAGACCACATTAGGCATAAAAATAAAACTTTCAGAAACATCTTTTACAAAAGATAAGAGAAAAAACATTTGCAGATATTTTAAATTCACTCCATGGAAGATAACTAATCTGTTTATAGTAACAGAATGCAATAAATTAATTGAAATATAACTTGTAGCATTGCCTTCAGGCCCATATACTAGAGATACTTCGTATCATCATGCATTTGTTTCAGTTTTGCAAAAAGTCATAAACAAGGTGTAGTCTCATCTCATAAGCAGAAAATTCCTCTGTGTTTTCCCGTTTCATAAATAACCTATTCTGTTCTGAGGATGATTATGATCTCAGTTATTATTATTACTAGTATTTTAATTATTGTTAAATATTGATTATTAATAGTTAACACTAAATTAATGCTAAATGTGTCTGAAGGCACAATCACAGCTGTTTTGAGTGCTCTGGCTCATTGTCAGCTCACGTAGCTCAGGTAACCTAAGCCAGCAATGTTGCTGCAGTCTCCCAGTTCAACCAGAGGCAAATCAGACCTGAAGTGACCTCCAGTGCTGTGTGAGATTCTCTTTCCTGACTGTTAATGGACTCTTTGATAATCCTAATTTACAGAACTTCACTAGGCACCTCACAATAAATGAGTTTATAACCCGGCTAATCAGTCAACACTCAAGGTATATTTCTTTACATGTTCCAGCTACACCGCAGCAATGCTGTTCCAGCTGCTGATCCACAGATGTTTAAGGCTATTAGCAATGTTTGTAGGGTAAGGTAGCATACTCTTTTAGACCAAGAGATGTAGCTGGAAAATAAAGCAAAACAAAATCAGTCTTTCATTTACAAAGAAACATGACACATTTTCATTGTTTTCACATCCTTGACAAATACAGGAGACCCTAAAACACCTGTATATTTCCTAACACTTTCATATTTTTTCCAGTGATAGTTCTTTGTCTAATAAATATTACCTTTCCTTACACACTTAATTTTCATTTACTACTGATAGAAATGAGATTTTGCAAACATTCACTATATCCCAAGAATGGATTAGAATTTAGTAGATGAAAATTAGTTAGAAAAACTATAACACAGCATGTTCACTTGACTTTAAAACTGACTAAATTTAAAGATTAAATATATATTCAGGAAATGAACACTTAAAAATAAAACTATTCACCCTTTCTAACAAATGCTAATATAGTTTTTATGCAGTACTTTGAGGCTTTTGTTCCTCTTTATACAGTTTACTTAAAACAACTAATGAGGACTGTAGACCTGTCTTCAAGAGGCCTGATTTCAACTTCTCTAACTACAATGGGAGCTGATATACAACAACTTCTTTACAAAAATCACAGATTGGATATTTAAAAAACCATGAAAACACTACAATAATGTTTCTGTCTTCAATCCCTTTGGCTGTAAGTGCTGCCTTGGGACAAGATGATTGAGAGAAAATTCATAAGCAGGAAGTTGTTAAAAGTCAAAATTAAATACAATGAGTTGGCAACTTTATTTTTTTTCTGAAACCTCCATGTATTCAAGCCCAAGTGTTGTATAAAGGAGAATGTATTTTAAAAGATATTATGTCTAACACTGACATTCACTTTGAATGGTGCTAGAATTTGCAAACCAACTAGGCCACATTATTGAGGATGTCACAGCTGTATAAGGAGGTGGAATCAGAAGAATTACCCTTAAACGTTACACACTGTGGCACTGGAGAACTGAATCCTAATGGGTTTTATACAGACATTTTAGAGCTTGTAAATAACACTCCCTCTAAACAACAGACAGCTCTGGAGACACAATTTTTGCATGGCACTTCAGCAAAACTAGGCAGAGAATTAATGTTTCTATTCTGACTATTGAGCTACTATATTCAAATACATTTCTTTTCATTCTTGGCCTATTGTCAGTGACAACATTGAACATTACCAGTGTAAGACAGAGCAACAGTTGGAAGTTGTTCCCTTTGTCCTGCCATTCCTTGCCTTCCTCCCACGTACATAGTTAATACACTGCCTTTTTAAATAATGACCTAACCAAAATTGCAGTCTGATGGCTCTTATTTGTTCTCTGAATCTAACAGTTGCTAAAGGAACTGAAAGCAACACTGCCTTGGCACAGAAAATATCTTTTTTCCATTCATCTGACCAGTGAACAAGTTCAGATTCACATTTTCCATAGTGACATTGGAAAGGCTGCAACTAATTCTTCATTTTCAAACATAAATAACAGCTGTTAAAGTAGAGGGAAGTCTTTGATTCTATTAGTAAAAAAATTAAGAGTTACATCAACGCTCTGATCTGAAGGAGAAATCTGCTCTGGTTTATAACCCAGAAGCTTCAACTTTATTTCTCATTTTACATTTCTTTCTCAGACATACACAAATGTATTGTAAAGGATTTTTTATTGAATTCCCTCTTCAAATTCATGTTTACAGCAAAAAAAAAAATCCCAAACAGAATCATCCTCATTTCTAAGAGATGCAGGAAAGGTTCTTGTTCCAGGTGACTATCTTGTTAAAGAAAAAGGAACTGGAACAAGTACAAACTATTTTTATCTGACAATTTTTGTTTGGGGTTTTTTTTTTCATATGATGAATGTCAATTAGTGATTGGCATATTATACTGTTTTCTGTTTTCTGGAAGTGACAGTAAGTGAGTAACTATAGTTAATAAGAATTATTAGTGAGATCATGTGTATCACTTCAGAAGTTACTCTGATTAAATTTCATATGATTCTTCCATGTATTTCTATTTTCTTGGGCACTGAAAGCTTTCCTAAAAAAGGTTTCAGAAAGCAAGACTCATCAGATGTCAACTGATCTAAAAAAAATGCTATCATAAATATTTTTAAAGGACAAATAGAGAATAGAAGGCTCTAGGGAGAACTTACAGCACCTTCCAGTTTCTAAAGGGTCTTACAAGAGAGCTGGAGAAGGAGTTTTTACAAGGGCAGGTAGTGACAGGATGAAGCAGAAGGGATTTAAACTGTAAGAGGACAGATTTAAATTAGTTATTAGGAAGACATTTTTTACTGTGAAGGTGGTGAGACACTGGAACAGGCTGCCCAGAGCAGCTGAGTGTGCCCCATCCCTGGAAGTGTTCAAGGGCAGTTTGGATGGGGCTTAGAGCAGCATGGTCCAGTGAATGGTGTTCCTAACATGGCAGGGGGCTCAAACTCGGCAATTTTTAATTATTTCTTTTGACCAAAACCATTTTGTGATTTTATGATTGTAGTGTCACAGGCACAGCAGTAAAGAGTTGCTCTCTCCATGTTAGAGGGTGTATCTAACATATGCCCAGATGACTGGGTATTCTTCTGGCTTTTAAATGCAACCACATTATCTTTAAATGTAACGTAGTCAGTGTCATGTTAGCACTGCTGTCAGTGCAAAATATCACCCATCTTTCTCTGTCTCCTAGCAACTACTTCCCACTTTTTTTGCTTGCTGTCAATTTCTTCTTTCTCTTCAGATCTGCAGCCCATAAAGAGCTTTTTAAAACACACTTGCATGGTAGAATTGAATCACTTTTTTCCCCGTTTATTCTATTGAATAAAAGTTCTCCTAGTTACCTGCTAATGAATAAAAAGATAGTGACAATACTGACACAAATAGGCTAATTTTGTTTGCAAGAATATTAGGTATACTTTTTGACATTAATTAATCTCAAGAGAACCAGTGGGGTTTTGATTCTTGGCTAAGACAGTAACATCTGGTAGCTGCTTTCCACTGTGAAGATCAACTGTACACTTTTCTTACAACACTGACCAAAAAACTGGGTTTGGAGAAGTTGCTTCTTTCTCCTTTCCAAATACACATTTTAAAAGTTGAACCCAAAGTTTAAAGCAAAATAGGAAAAATGTCAGCAGGACAACAAACATATTCAAAGAGATATCAGAAGTCAAACAGAACTATAGAATTGCACAAGTAAAATTTTTCTACCTTTTGTTTTTCCTGAATTGCATATAAGGACAATGTATTTCCTGACCTATGTCTATTCTAACCATGAAGTTAACATGAGCTTCTGTTTTTTTCAGCTGTAATGATTTTTAGTAAATATTGTCTTCACTTCCTCTTTTATAAACGATTCCATTTATATTCATACATAATATCACAAAATATTCTGTAGTGCTGTCTTGCATTGGTTCCACAACTTTTCATTGCATAAACCCCCCCCACCCCCACAAAGGTATGAGCTACTTAGCAGCAGTAAGAGAAGAGTTTAAGACCTGTAGCACTCGGAGGACAGGGTGAATAAATGAAGGGAGGTTTCCACTCTGAATACTGCTGTGAATTTCACCTGAATTATACAATAGCAAAGGCTATAAGAAATGTTAAGTCAGAATTTCACATTGGTCCTAGCCCAAATCACTCCTAAGTTCTAGTGTTTAAAACTTCACTTTTTTAAGCAATGCTCGTTGTTTGTGAGATTTAACCTAACCTCACACTTACACTTAGGTAAAACAGTCACTGCATTTAACTTCTCACATGATGAAAATTTAAAATTGCTAACAGAACTGCCCATGTGCTTTGGTTTTGTATTTCTAAAAATATTAGCATAGTTATATATAGAAATTTTTTTGAAAATGAGTATGACTTCTATAAAATTAAATTTCTGAATAATGCTACTACTACTACTACTACTACTACTACTACTACTACTAAATACAGTTAGTGCGGTATCAATTTCATTTGCTGTGACACAACTTACCCAAAGAGACACAATGAGATTTTTCTGAGGGACACATATAATGGTAAACATTTCTAAACTAAATTAACTCTGTCATTGTCCCCATGCCCTAAAGCGAAATTTCTCACAAAATACATTAAAACTGCAAAACCAGTCTATGAAGACTTCAGTTTGGCACTACTAAGATCTGATACAGATGATGGGGTAATCCTACTAAACCATACTCTTACCACTTCCTACTTACTAGGAGGTACCTGCTGGGTTCAGCCAAACAGGACTGGCTCTCCCACATGGGAAGCTCATGACAAGCTTTCATTCTCCAGGGTTGTGGCATGTGGATAATGAGAAAGATCCTGAAGGAGCTGTCAGACTCTGAAAAAACTGCAATGGCAGCCATGTTTTCTCAGAATGATGCAATCACAGCTGTGATCTCTGTGTGGTGATCTATCTTTTGGACAAAAGGGAAAGCCAAAGCCCAGACTTCATTTAATAGATAGAAAGGCAATAGACTTTGAAATAAGATATCACTCCTGATTATTTTTATACTTAAGCAGGCCTGCCTAGAAATTGATATATTTTATTTTTCACTTTCCTATCAGTTAATAGGTTTCATTGCATTTTCTTGTAGTAATGAGGATGGTATTGTAGTTCTTGTACTGAGCACGTAGGAATCCTTTCATGATCAGTCAATTTTTGTGGCAGAGCTTGTTACAACACATCAAGATGTTTTAGCGTAGGAAGTGAAAACATGAAAGAAAATTTTCATTTACGAAGAATTTTAAGATCTTCTTCATATTTTTGTAAGTTTAAAGGACAAAACTTCTCATGAAAATATTTTGTTATGCTTTAACAACTACATTAATTGTTTCAGTGTCAACACCTTTACGTGAAGAAAAAAATTAAAGAAAAATTTGCATTATTCATTTGCGAAGGATCATGATATGTTTCCAGTGCACTTTTGACAGTTTTTATTACTCTATCCATTAACCTACTTCAGCTTTGTGTGCATTTTCTGATGGGGCACTGATTATTTGGCTGTGAGATCAGTGCACCATAAATCATGTTTTTCACCTCATTTATACATTGAGGTTCTGCCTGCAGGCCTCCCCTGAGCACAGCACCAGAGTCTGTGCAAGTGAAGCATTACCCACAACACAGGAAGACAAGACATACATAAGTCAAAGGCAGTAGATTGACTCCATCCATGGCTGCCAAGAGACTTGATTACTTTGTCATAGTAAGGCCTTTTTCAACTTTGAAAGTAGCAGAAGCCAGGGAGATTCCTGATGCATGGGAAACTTACCAATGTTTTGCCCCTCTTCATGAAATACTGGAGTTACCCTGGGAAGACCCAGGAAAGTAGAAGCTGGCCAGCGTAAGGAAGGTAATAAAGCAAATCTTCCAGGAAGCATTTTTAGGCACATAAAGGATAAGATGGTGATTGGGGAGAGCCAGTATGGCCTTGTCAAAACCAAATGACATCTGGCCAACATTACTGCCTTGCATGATGAGAGAGAGGACGGCTCCATGGATGAGGGGAGAACAATGAATGTTTTTTTGTCTTCACTGAGCTTTTCTGCAAGATCTTTCATTCATCTCTAGAGAAACTGGTGAGATGTGAATTGGTGAAATAGGTTCCGTGGTGTATCAAAAATGGACTGGATTGCAAGGTTCAGAGGTTTGTGATCAGACACAAAGTCTGTGTGGCATCCCATTGCCACAAAATGCACAACCCTAGGCAATGAGACAGGCTTCAATAAGAGAAAGCAATTTTGCAGAAAAGACTTAGTCATGAAAAAGGACAGCACACAGTTTGGCCAGTGGGTTGGAGGAAATGATTATTTTCTTCCAGACTTTTGAGGCTGCATTTGGTTTCAGGCTTCCTGATAGAAGAAGGATATTGGCAGATTTCAATGAAAGCCCTCCAAGTTGGCCATGGGCTGGAGAACACAGCATATGAGACAGGGTGAGAAAGCTGGATCTGGTCAAAGTGAAGAAAGAAAAGTTCATGGGAGATCTAATTGCTGTCTACAACCAGCTAATCAGAAGGTGTGGAGGAAATAAAGCCAAATTCATCTTGTAGATGCAGGAAGGAAAGACCTTGCAGGACAAGAGGGAACCAGTGCAACACTCAACAACAGAAACTCCAGATAGGTGGTGAAACTCCAGTGATGGTGGTGAAATACCAGAATAGGTTTTCTGCTTAGAAATATTCAGAAGTTATTGGACAGGACCCTAAGCAACCTGAAACAGTTGGGCTGGCTTTGAGCAGGAGGTTGGGCCAGATGTCTCTCAAGAGCTCCAACCCACATTGTTCTACTAGTCCCTGAAAATTTTCAATGCATTTTTATAGCTGGATTGATATCTTATTTCTGAAGGGTCTGAAACAAATCTATCTTACATAATTTTTCTGTCACCATGCAGAATATATGACTCACATGCCATAAAAAAATTTTTAGCACATTTGGGTGCATGCAGTCTTTTTTACTTTCATTATTTTTAAATAAAAATCACCAAAATGTTGACAGTTTGTGAAAGCATTATATTATCAAGTATCTGGGTGATATATGAGACATCTTTGATCCAATCCTTCTAGAGACACTGTAACAAAACCAGGTATTTTTATATGGGATTTTAACTGGAATATAATGTGTGTTTGGTTTACAACAAATTATATTAAATTATTTATTAAACTGTTTACTGGACTTTTCTCAGAATGTTTTATAGCAAAAATATGATATTTTGCATCAAAATAAAAGGCTCCACACATAAGTAAACAGCATGTTGGAAAAGTAATTTTGATGAACCAATTATAAAACTTGTTTTATAATGAAACTAATCTTCTGTTAATATGATTGCAGATGGTTGACTTTTCTACCCTAATAATTGTCATTACCACTCAGGCAGGAATCAACCAGATACATGAGATGTATACCTCTTTCATTCCAAAGTTTTTTAACATGCTGAATACTGATTTTAACCTATTACATTTAAAATAATATAGGAATAGAATTTTCAACAATGTAAGTAATTTTTTTTTTAATAATGCAAGTGAAGATATTACATGTAGCTTCAATCTAATCTGCTACAATAGTTTTTAAAATGGGATGTAAAATAAACTGCATAGTACCAAAACACTAAAACATTCACAAAAGAAAATGTGCAAGAGGTACGCAACTATTGAATAATCAGAATCTATTTCAAGTTTAGCTCTTACTATTTCTCATACTTATCCAACACAATGTCAAAAAGTGTAAAAGCTGGAGAGCTCCCTACCCTAGTTTTACTGATATTTAAAGTGGTGGATAAAAGATCAAAGCTCAGAGCATAAACCCCATCAGTCCTCAAAAGATCTTTTTAATAATACAGGATTTTTTAAGACTTAATGACACCCAAAAGCTTATTACTGTGTCTAGAAGTCAATACATTTCCTTTTCTAGATTTTCTTTAAAGATGCTTTCATGATATCTGAGTAGAACATATAACCCAAAAGATATATCTAAACATATAAGAAGTTTTTATTTGGTCTAAATTCCTTAAATTTACTAAACTTTGAACCTGATAGCTAACCTAGTGTGACTCACAAACCACAGTGTCTCATCCTTTCAGTACCAATGATATATATATTGCTATATATCTGCAGCTACCTTCATTAAGTCAGCTTTCTGAGTATATTTCTGGAAGTTAAATTTGTTGCTGTGAGACCATTGAACTGGTCCTGTACAGTATAGCTCATCTGTGCAGTCAATGGTTTCAGAGGCTGTGCTGCACAATGTCATCCCTGCTTACCCAGCCATCTCAACCAGAGAAGCAACTCAGCAGCAGCAATGAGCAAATCAGCCAAAATAGACCCCGTAAGGAAGGAGGTTCTTTGCTCATGAGCTGTTTCTCACGTGCTCCCTGCACGTGTCGTTTTGAGGCACTTACTGATTCAGATACATCACCTTCTGAGCACATTGTTTCTAGACTTGAATTAGATTTATGAATAATGTACACAATAATCAAGGTGATAATTCATAGCTGTACAAAGATTCATTCACTTTGAATATAGTCTTTCCAACACAAGATATATGAGGAATGCAAAGACCCTCTTCATTAGCATGACTTGATGCAGTTATCATTGGTTTTTACCTTGATTCTGCAGACCCTTCATCACTTCTGATAATGAACAATGTACTACTTACTATAGGTTATGTTACTTGTAAAGGCAACACTGTCTTTATGTAGAAGAGGCTGAAAAGATCTCTGAAATATAGGTTTTCCTCCTAAAAATATCTAAGAGCCAAGTTAGTTAGGAGTTAGGAACAACTCATTCTGCCTCTCTGTGTGTTTTTAAAATTTGAGATATACCTACATTTTCATGGTCATAACTTAAAAGCATTTTACACTCAATAAATTCCACAGAGTCATCTTTATTTAGTGCTAAATAGAAGAAGCATGTCTGGTAGGGGTGAGATTTGCTTATTTTGAAGAGTAATTTCTATTGTCTAAAAAAGATATCCGAAGTGTCCTCGAGTACATTACAGCTATTGGCCATACATTCTTACCATCCAGATTTCTCTGAATACCTGTTAATGCTCTAAGTACAGGGTTTATTCCAAGTAGTAAACAAACAATACTGTTGCTCAGCTACATCATAAAGCACAATCAGGTGAATTAAAGAGTGTATTTAGTAAGCTTTTTTTTCTATACTGTACCTTTTCATCCAAAGCCTTGTGGTGCTCAAACAGAGATTTCAGAGCTTTGAGGACCTCAACTTCACTGGAAACTCCCGAGGGAGACTGTGCTTGCCGTTTCACCACTGTCATCCTCAGGGACCTTTCGTGTCTCGAGACAAGGCACTCCAAATGCTCCAGTAACAGCTATTGGATTTGAAATAAAAATCTATTAATTTCTGTGCCTCTAAATGCCACAGAAATTCCAACTACAAAGCGCATAATACCAAACAGTAATTTTCTTGGCGACCTCACTGTAGGAGAGATTGCTGGAACTATTAGCAATATTCCATGTTTCTAAATCAGATGGAATAAATGGAAAAGTAGGAAATCTATGCATGATTTCATTTAAAACTCTGCTCAAATAATGAAACGTAAGGATACCATTTTACTAAATTAATTGCATATTTAAATATCATTTGTGATAGTAATTGATGACTATTGACAGCCAAATAAGCAAAGAAAGTCTAAAGAATAATGTAAAAATATGAAATAAGTTTACAATTAATTCAGCCTACCTGTAATATATTTTCAATTTATCTTGAAAGCAACTTAACAAACTATGTAGGAGTGAACAGTATATTTTACTAGATTTTTAAGACTACTCATTAGAACTGCCACAGCTAACGGTGTTTGTCACTAGCACATGCTCTAAAATATTCATTGTCTCTGTTGTATTAAAAACACAAAAAACCCCAGAGAAGTCCATAAACATCAGAAAGATAGACTGTAAATAACACATTTTAAAAACACATTATATTTAGTTTTCATTATTACTCTGAAGTTGAAGGAAAAATTAAAATTGTATGTTGATGTTGTATAGAAAATTCCTCATTTGCCTATACCTTCACAGGGCTACCATTGCTGTTTTTAGTGCCTGAATATTAAAGAGACTTGGTTAGCTGTAAGATAAATCAGGGTAGCTAAATTCATGAATCAGAATGCATGTTAAATGTACTGTAATTACAACAAACAATTATATCTAAGTCATTGAACTGGAAAACTGAAAGTTACATGGACAATTATTTAAAATTTCTCCTTTGATGTGGTTCTTAATATAGCTACTATTATTAAATACATATATTTATCTGTAATCCATAGTCATTCTCAATTACATAATGGTTTTTATTCTTACATGAATTACTAGACATAGAAGAGCAAAATCAGAGGGCAATTACATTAGAAATATAATATGTTGATATTAAGTCAGATTAAGAATGGTTATGGTTTGGTGTCATCTTTGCTTCAAACATAGTTCTTGTGTCTGGATTTGCACCTGTCATTATGTTACAATAACTATATTCTTCACAAAAAATTGTGAATGATGTTAATAAAAAGAGAGTTATAATGACCCCTGCAGTTCAAGAAGGGAGGGTCTCCCTCTCATTTCTGAATCCAGGTCATTGCCTGTATTAATCAAAAGCAAATGAACAAGAAATTCACAAGCTTTCTCATCCCTGAAGGGCTAACAGCAGACATAGATGGATTTTTAATTATTTGAGGCAGTCCAAAGTAGCACACAAATTTGAAGAGACCTCTTAACGACGGAGCCATCAAGAATTCAGTATGGCACTGTGGCAGGTTTGCAAATTAAATGAGATCAGAATATTTTCCAAATATTTACAGAGTATTTCTGTTCATAGTAATACTTAAATAAATGATTAATTTATTTTTGATTAATTGCTATAGTAAATAGAACTGAATTGCTGAATTTTGGTCTAAATTCTTGTGTCATCATAATTTTTCTAGGCCATCTAGTTTATCTGGGAGAGAGCCAGAGGAAAGTCAATAGCTGATGTCTAATTCTTCAACCTACTTTCTGCCCTGTCTCTTGAAAGAGTCTGTGAGGGTGCAACAATTCTTTCTCTGTGCAGCCTAACTCTGCCCCACTCTATAGCCCTGGGGTAGCCAGAATCTGACTCCAGCCCACACTGTGCACTTAGATTTCCCCACAGTCATTCCCACCTCCTGGCTGATATTATTAGAGCCTGGCTCGTCCTGATCAGTTCTCTTTATGCAGAAATTATTCAATGCATCATAGCTACATCTGGATCA
The DNA here is from genome assembly GCA_025584955.1 of Alethe diademata. Lineage (NCBI taxonomy): Eukaryota > Metazoa > Chordata > Aves > Passeriformes > Muscicapidae > Alethe > Alethe diademata. The sequence continues at coordinate 42,860,167 of JANRMJ010000077.1, read as the reverse complement.
GTCTCAATCCAGCCAAAAGGCTACAGATTTCTGAAGAAATTGGGGAAAAAGGGAAAACATAGATCTGCAGTTGAGCTTTTAGTATGGCCATTCCTTCCATACTTCTGTAGCTGTCTCATGCTCAAACTGACACCCACTAAACCAGCCCAGAGTAACAAAACCTTGGCAACCTTTTTTTTTGGCCTAATTCTGAGCAAATTTATCATATTTGGTGTCCTACTACCCTAAATAGCTTATCTCCCAGACAAGTGCTTTGATGATCAGGGACTTCTGAGAGCCTGTATGCATGACTTAGTTGGAAAGGAAAATGGGAAAATCTGGTTTAGGAGAGAAGAAAAGTGATGGTGACATGGAAATCTTGGCATGGAAAAGGAATTACACATAAGCTATAACAGAGAGATAAATAAGAAGCACACAAAAAAACTCCTAACATACATCCAGAACCTCATTTTGAACTGATGCAGCAGACAATCCCAACAAGGAATGTGAAGTCAGCATGGACAGAAGACAAGAAACTTGCTAAGCAAAGCCAGAACAGAGATCAAAGAGAGTGATGAAGAGACAAAACAAGTTAAACAAGATTTTTAAGTAGAATACAGCAGAGTGGTGGGAACTCAGGATTTCTAATGGGGTGATTGTCGAGGAGTTTGCTATTTGAGATGAACAGTACAGCACTCTAACCTTTTGCAGAGCTACAGATAACATATTTAGGTTATGTTACTGCCATGTTAGAAACATTCATAATACATTACACTAAACCCATGACAATCACCCATTTAACATACACAAAAGCTAAGTTTGTTTTTAGATTAGAGCTACCATTTCAGAGAAGAAAAAGACATATTCCAATGTCTGCATACATTTCATAGTTGTTACATAAATCAAGTGAAAAATGCTGTGTTGCCTTATTTGCAGTATACCAATTGTCACAGCTGTGTCAAAAGACCTATGGAGAGTCAAAACAGAGCTTGTGAACATTTCATAGTTTTTGTCTCTGTTCTTATTTACTCAAGCATTTGCAGTCACTCATTCTTCTGGAAATTACCTCTGAACACTGGAATTTTCCTTACCATCAGCTCTAGGAATGCTCAAGAAGGCATGCTAACATAAGTTTCTCATTTGTAAAAATTTCTTCTTTTTGCTTTTCAACAAAAATAATCTGTATTTCTTCACAAATTCTGTGAGCAACACCAGTGGATCAGGGAATACTATTAACCGAGTCTCTTGGTGAAACATTACTCCCAGTTCTGCTGAAAGGGAAAAAACCTGAGGGGTAGGACATCTGACTGTGACTGAGAACCTGACAGCAAATCGTTGCCCCCTGCTCTGGTGAAATGCTAGACTCACAAAATAATAGAATTGTTTAGATTGAAAGAAACCTCTAAGATCATCAAGTCCAAACATTAACCCAGCACTACCAAGTCCTCCACTAAACAAAGTGCTCAAGTGCCACATCTACACATCTTTTAAATACCTCCAGGGATGGCAGCCCTACCATTTCCTTGGGCAGCCTGTTCCAATGCTGTATCCAATCACTAAGATAATCTTCTTGGTGAAGAAATTTGCCCTAATGCCCAACCTAAACTTCCCCTGGTGTAACTTGAGGCCATTTCCTCTTGCACTATCACTTGTTATCTGGGAGAAGGGGCTGACCCCACCTGACCTACAGCTGCAGAGAGTGATAAGGTCTCCCACGAGATTCCTTTTCTCCAGACTAAACACCCCCAGCTTCCTCAGCTGCTCCTTGCAAGACTTGTGCTTCAGACCCTTCACCAGTTTTGTTGCCCCACTTTGGACATGTAACAATAGCTGCTGTTTTATTCAACTTTTTCCTAATTCCAATTATATTAAAAAAAGGGGTAATAAATCTTCCCTGGGAAGTGCAAATGTCAACAACACTGACAGAATTATGAAGTGTCTCAGGGCTACAATGATAAGGGAAGGGAATATAAACATAAAAGATTAATGTTGATGATGATGGCGCATCAACCAATGTTTAATATCTGAAGGAAATCACAATAACTTGTGGGCATGCTGAGGACTTTCCTCCACATACGTAGCTCAAGAATTAATATTTCAAATAGTTGTGAGAACATCACAAGATTTGACATTGAAATAACATTGTAACAATAATGGTAATTAATTTAAACTACGAAAGAGTTGTTAGAAGCTTTAGGCATTTCAGTAAGTTGCAATTAAACTCTGGCATTAATAGTGATCATGGGCTGCTGAGCATTTTCTGCTCCCTCATGCTGTCAAGCTGTTAGAGTTGTCAAGCACTCAGAGGGACAGGCAGCTTGCAGAGAAAAGAAGATGAAGATCAACAGCAGCAGGTAGGACAGAATCACCCACGCATCATTGCTATGCTTTTCCTACTGGAAAGCATAAGCTTGACAATGAATTATGAAATAATCTGACCAAGCGAGTTTTATGTTGGGAAAATTTTAGAATGCTCAAGATGCCATGCTGATTATTGAATCTTATGTAAATAGGATTGTTTCTGGAACTCTGGACTACTTTTTATAAGCATAAAAAATTTATAAAAATAATTTTTTTTCCTCATGTTTAGAAAAGAAATAGATTACCTGATTAATTTTTAGCATGTATGAAATTAATTTAATTTAAAGGACCTATGAGAAAATGAGCTAAAATAGGTTAAACTATACTTTAAAATATATTCTTAGAGTTTTCCAACACAGTAGAAGACAATTTGAATCATAAAATACAGGGTGAGATCTGATATATAGGTATAATGAGACTATAGTGCATAATTGAAGATTTTTCATAAACCATTCAACAAGGAACGGAGATAATAAAATATGATTAAAATAAGATATACTAACAATTAATTAATCACTAAAGTGCTTCATCTCCCAAGGCATGAAGCAAAAGAGTTAATGACAATGTCCTTATTTCTGTTTCATTTATGAACACAGGTATAAATTTTTTTGTTTCTAACCTGTTAGAACTAAAATATTTCAGACCAATTTGAGTAAAAAATTTATACTTTATTCAAAAAGCGCATGTTTGTTTCTGGTCCTTTTTTGTTGTAAGGAAAAATCCTCAATCAGATTAATCCATAGCAGTACTGCAACATACTTTTTTCCAGCCATGAAACCAACCCCCAAATTTCCTCATAATAATATTCTGATCCAATAAGTTAATCCTATGCATTTTTTTCAACTTTTAAAGAATACAGTGACAAAAAACATTCATTTTAATTTAAACAGCCAAAGTAGTGTTATTTTATCATTTCCATTAAATATCATGCTAGATCACACTGACTTATCTTCCATCTTCAGAAAAGATGCCATCTTTCTATTCTACATGCTATAGGTGATCATCCTATCTAGAGAATATCCAGAGAAATAATGGTAGGATTTTCTATTAGGATATTTTTGTATCTGTTTTCAAATCTCATGCAATGGTCTTCCAGAGAGAACCTGTCTTCCCATCAGCAACACCACACAATCAGTGCACCCACACTTTCTATTTTGCCTCATGTAATTAGATAGATTAAGTTGCCAGGTACATTCTTAAAATGACAATATTTCTACTGTAGTATGTCAGAAAAAGTTAATTATCATATTCAGCAAAAATACGCATTCAACAGGAAATGCCTAAGAATACTGCTAGAAGGATTGAATAGAAACTTGATTAAATATTGGGGTAAAGTTTAATTTCTGATATTTTGACTGAGATCTGAAGAGTCTGTGGTCCAGAAAATGTAATTCCATCATGGTCTCTCTCTAATACATGTCACCATCAAGGACTACTACTACAGCTTGGCATAGAGTGGGAAAATCAGGATGTGAAATAGGTTTTGTGTTTTGTTTGTTTATGTGATGAGCAAAAACTGTGTGAGGCTCTTGCCAGAAAATAAACACATAGGTGTGGGTCTAGAGTAAATAAAATACTGCCAGTTAGCATAACTGAAAATGTGAAGGGGACCTGGAAGGCTGGTGTGTACTCAGGACCTGACAGAATTGCCACTTTCATTCCTTTCTGCTGATACTCAGTTGGAAGCAAACAGAACAGGACAAATCAAACAATATCTTTTTTGCTGTTACCCCAAGGAGATAAAAGGTTGGACTAAAAAATTCAGAAGCTGCAACTGAGCATCTTCATTTAAAAGCAGCAGGAAGTGCTACTTGGCACGAAGTGGTTGTAGTGAGTAGTTCCACTATGGGTGGGTATGCATGGGTGTGTCCTGGGGAGTCAGGTGAGCCTCATTAATGTAGCCAAGCTAGGGCTGGCTTAAGTGTAAACATTAGAGGGATGGACAAAAGATGCACTACTTGGACTAACTTTATATATGAGAAAAGACATTTAATTTTCTCACTGTGAAAGTGTATCAGTGGTCCTCCAAACATTATTATTTTATTAGAATCCTTGCTAAATTAACAAAAACATTTTCAAGCAATTTTTTTTCTTACAAAATATTAGTGCTGTTTTGCATTAATAACACCATAAAACTCAGTTTGCAAAAGTGCCTCCTTATAGGCAATGCCTTCCCAATGAATGCTGCTGGAAATCTCATCACCAGCACATCATCTAGACTGTGTGTTGAAAACAACAGCTTTGCATCAAAAGAGTATCCCTATAGAAGACAGCATGACTATTTCAGCCAGCTCTGGGATACATTGTAGTATATGGTAGCTTAAAGCCTGGCAAGAACATAAATATGATGGGGTAATAACTTATTAATGAAAATGCTAGAGGTCAGGGTAAGGCATGTCTGAATGTTTTCTCTCTCCTTCTCCATTAATATTTGGACTCTATCTTCTCCTTATTTGCTGCAACATCTCCTGCATTCCCTATGTTTTTTTCATAGCCTAAACATTTTGATCTCTAGCTTCATCCATTTTGAAAACACACTTGCAAGGATTATAACAATGTAACTCCCATTTGTTGATATTAGTTCTCTTGGAAAACCTCTTGCCAATTTTTTCTTTTACACAGCACAAGAAACATGAGAATGGATGATCTTTAAGCTTCTTGCTCTGCAAAGAAACTGCCTATGACAGAGATCTGTCTGACTTAAGAGATGACTTGCTGTTGAGTCATCTTCCTTTTCTCTTACAGTTCTTTGGTAAGTGACTATCTTTGGCTACTAAGCTGTCCTGGAATTTTTGCTAGTCGGCACTGCTTATATCAGACCCACACTAGGTATTGGGTGCACTGCAGTTTTAACACACTAAAGCTGGTGTTCAGTGGACGTTGAAGTGAAATGTATAAATGCATTTTTTAATTAAATACTAAAATAATACACATGTAGGAGTTACTGATAATTTAAGCAGCTATAGAAAATCTTCAGACTTTTCTTCAGCTGACATGATTTGCTAAACCTGGAAAATGCAGTGCAATTCCTACATGTTTCTCAAAATTAATTAGTTAATTAATTAATAGGAGAAAAAGTAGCTCTCACCTATACCCTTCATAAAATTTTCTAAAACCATCACCTCTAAGAAGTTTGTACTAAATGGGATCATCTCCTGACCATCCAGGAAAGCATAGAGGTAGATAGATCAACTTTGCCTCTTTGTAGGCATCTGTTTAATCTTGAATTTCTGAACTCTATGGCACTCTTTGGTGCTATAGATGGGAAGAAGAAAGCAGGGAGAAAGGCCCTCTCTCAGTCTTTTGGCATATATATTTTTAGATTCTCTTTAAAATGCAAATTAGCTGATAAAGAAGAGACGTTAGATGAGCATCCAAAGTGCTATTAGTTTATTGAGAAGAGGAAAATTGGTAAAGTTACATAGATCACAGAAGAACAAAATATGGATATGAGAAATCATCCCTGGTGTTCAACCTCTGAGATCTATTTTGTATGTTCACTACCAGTCTGACTCCCACCTGATCTGGAACTACTCCATCTCTTTCCTCACACCTTTCCAAAAACACCATAATGTTTCCTCTGCTACCCTCTTGTGTTACTAGATCAATTCTGCTTTGTCCAGACACATTTATGTGCAAATTATTTTATTCTGAATACAATTCTGTCCATCATTTGAGAATTTTCAGAAGGTGCTGTATCACATATTCTTGTTCCCAGACAGAATAGTATCTTCTGATTGAAGCAGAACACGATACACTTCATGATTGAATCTTGTTCCCACCCAGCTGTATGGCTAATGACATTTATTTGAAGGGTCACAAGGCTGTATGTAGACTAAACCACAGGCTGCCTGTGGTATGTGTGGCAGCCTTCATCTCATCCTTATTAAGATCAAATCCAAGGCACAAGGCAAAACTGATTGCCTGTTGTAACCTTGCCTTTTGCCTTGATAAGAGATGAGGATATGTGCAGGCTACTCAGCACGAGTCCCTTGCTTTAAAAGACATTTAAACTGAATGACCTTACCATGTTACATGCTAAATCACCTGTAATTGTAATTGTTTGCAATATATCTAGCTAATACATTCATTTTCTTCAGGACTGTAGCATGCTAGATATGTCCTGCTATTCAGAATCTCCTTCACTCATGAAAATGCTGGATTTTTGTCTTCTTATTAATAGAAATGAAGATCTAGATTTATATGTAAGTTTACACACACATGATATCCAGAAAAGGTCTGCTGTGTACTTACTCTTGTGTTGTTTCTTTCAGCTTTTAGTTCTGAAATCTCTTCCTCTTTTTCAAGCAGCTGTTCCCTGCATGCATTTAATTCTTTTGTCAGTGCAGCAAATTCCTGTAGAATAAAATTACATATGAAGTTAATCAAGATGTAAGCACTAGGATAATCAACTCCATGTGCATTCTAGAGTTTGAACATTTAAAAAATATTTAGAAATCATCAACACAAACTAAAATAGCATATGTAAGCTTCAGCATCTACCAAAATAATTTCAAGGCTAGACTTAGCTAATAAAAGGTAATTACTGATTTAAGTTTAGAAACAAAAGAAGATTTAAAATGATGGCAACATCTCCCATACATAAGCTATCAGAACCACACCAGAAGAACAGAACTGGCCAATTTTATAGCAACAGAGACACTACATTTCACACATAAGGAAGTTCAACTCAACATACACACTTAGGAGCATTCTTGCCACTCCATAAGGCAGCCTTTGCAATATGGCATGTGAGAAAAAAGTTAAGGTATTCACTAATCAAAATCTACCTAATATCAGATTAACATAAGTAATATATGAGTTGTGAAAAAAAAATACTTTACTTGACATTTAAGTTAGCCATTAAAATGTATTCAGTCATTATAGTGAAAGTCTGTGATGACTCAGAACAATATATTTTAGTTGGAATGAATTTCCTATGAATTAACAAGATAAAATGAAACTGAATTTTAAGATGGTCCTGATGTTAAGTTCTATGCATGCAACTAATAGGTATTCTGAAAAATATCTTTTAGTTGTCAAAACTTCTATTAAAATGTCTTGAATGTACCATTGCTGTAACTCTTCAGCAATACACATACATTTTTGTCTATACAATGGGCAGCCGTAGAGTTGTCATTAATTTCAATAAGGAAAAGGTTTAACTCCATATATGTTTATTTTGAGAGGCATAAGATATACTAAGCTGTAGTGGTTAATATTATCCTTTATAGTAAAAAGATGCTACCTATTTCACAAACAAGGATGAAAAGTCTTTAAGATTTGTGATCATGTTTTGAGAAAACAGAAGTCTTGAATAGCATTGCTGTTTAACAAAGATGCATACACATTTTAAAATACTAGGTTAATTTTAATTTGATCAGAACAGTCAGTCCATAAGAGCCCACCAGCCCACAAGCAAGCAGTTAAACTGTACACCAAGAGAAAGCAGTTCAAGAAAAAAAAACATGTCCAGGTGGTTTATTTTCTCAGCCAGTAGGATGAAGCTGAGACTAAATCTACTTATTTAAGACAAAAGCTAGTGATGATCTCAAAAGGGCTTTGTTTGCTGCTTCTCCTCAAGCTCTGGAAAGCAGCTTTTATCTGAACTCAACAGGTGTTCAACAGAACTAGTCACATTCTGCTTTAGTCAAGTCTTTAAATAGTTAACAGTATATGGTACTATATATTAAAAGTTATTCAAATAAATTTCAAGTGATATTCTGAAACATGTAACTAAGGGTGCCTTTTTTTTTTTTTCATTTTTCAGCAGCTGGAACTGGAAGCACAGTAGACCTCCATGCAAATTGCATGGTAAGAAAGAGAGTGTTCTGATATCCTCAATGGATTTTGTTTTAGACACTGGCTACTGATCACATGAACCATATAATGATACTTTGTGTCCTACCTTCTAATCAGTACTTGCTTCTTACATCCTCCTGGTCAGGTATATTTAAGACTACACACTATACTTTGATGTTAAAACCCTTAGCTTAGCTTTGAAAATGAGATTTACATTATAACACTCCTCCCTTGCTTTTCAAAAGTGTCATTAAACATTCTGCCTGTAGGTTTTAAACTAGGATTCAGAAACTACCAGTCCAGATTTCCTTTTTTTTTAAAAAAGATCTCCTGTCCCTAAGGTTATAAGTAATGTTACATACTGAATGAAAAGTCATAGTTAATAGAAAGTTAATGATTTCAACTCACATTGAATCTGAATTTTGAAGCACAAAACCACACATAAACACATATTCTTCTACAGCCCTACAGGGTGGAGCTCTTGTTACTAATTTGCACACACATGGGTTAGTGTCTATAATACTTTCAGAGTCCCACAGAATAAACTTTCAGTGTAATCTATGGAGTATGTTGTTGTTGTTTATGTTTTCTCATTTCTTGGTATTGTTTCAGCTGGAATTAAAATAGACATTTTGGCATATGCTTGGGCATCCGGAGGGGTGACAGGTGGTGGAAAGGATAACAAATGTCATCTGGTGACTTACAGTTTGAGTTCTGAACTACAGTAAGGCAAACCAGTCTGTTAACATGCATTTGCTGATTTTCTCACAAATAAAAATAATTATGTTTATCAAATTGCACATCTTTGTGGTGCCACGGCAAGCCTGCTTCCAGTACAATCCCTAATGCTTTGGTCAATACAATCTCAAATAACAAAGGAATGAAGTTCCTACTAGTTTGCTGAGCAGCATGGAGTTTATTCTTAGGGTAATTTTGTCCAGTCATCAGTGTAAGTATTCCCTTGCTTTTAAGCAAATCACCGCTCAAAATTCTGCTCCCAGAGAGTACCATACCTGACATAATGTTGTTTCAGCCTCCAAATATCTTTACTTTATAACATCTATTAACATCTACCTTAGCTGGGCTACCTGTGTCCAGTGTTTCAGACTTTGTTATTTGAGAGGCCAACATTGTCCTTCAAGCCTATTAAATATTCAGTTGCTGCTGCTGCTCTCTGAAATTTCTCTGTGCTTTTGACACACCTGCAGTGCAAGCACTTACAACAAGCAGTCACCTCTTCATTAGTCTGGAGCTCAAGTGGCCAAATTCATCTGAATTACTAGAGACTGCTCATTCATGAAGAGCTTGGAATTCTCCGAGCTGAATGATGGCAGAAAGAGGGCTTTATTCCGTGTATTTATATCATAAGCCTTTTACAGGGAAAGTCTCCAAGTAAATGGAGTTTTCCCTAGATCTTTACAAATTATTATTTGTCACATCTGTTTTCATAAATTAATAACTAGGATAACACCTCACAACCTGCAAATAATAGTTCCAAAACTATATGTAAAACTTATTTCAAAAATAACCTATTTATCAAAGATATCCCTGTGACCAATGCTTCAGGAAACATTTCTTTTTCCCACAGGTTCTATGCTAAGCAAAGCATATTTTTTTTTTAACATAACACCCAGTTATGTAATAAATGACATGTGATGATAATGACCTCTGTTCATGCAATTCCCTTGTATATATATACAGGGATCAAGGGAATACTGTCATCTGGAATTACTATTTGCAGCAGAAATCTTGCATGGTCAGTGACCACGACAGTCAGTCATACTTTGGGAGCCCTGAAGATAATATCTATTGCATAACTAATAGGAGCTGACAGGCACAACTGCACTCTTAAAGCTCATATAGAAGTTGTATGGCACTAAAGCTAATTAAGAACTGAAGTGAATTAAAACTATGAAAATAATTCAGGTGATTGCACTGGTTTTATACGATATCATGATCAAGATGTTTGCAATTTTTTTTCAAGATAAGTTATCTCAGAAAGAGCATTATTTTCCCCATCTGAATAAACATAATCTGTTTTAACTGCTGCTTGTCTTTTTCTCTTAACACTTGGCCTATGAAATTAAGCCTTGAAAACCAATTCAACGGAAATTTTTAGCCACTAAAAGGTCCACTAGGAGTTACCAATAAACAAAATTCAAGGACTTCCCTGGTGAAGAAGCTGAAATACAGTTGGAGCAGAGGCTGGAGGGTGCCAGAGTGGGATGCCATCAGGACAGGAAGGCTGGCAGTGCTGCCAGATGTGCTGGAGCAGGACAGGGCAGAGGAGGCATACTACAGCCCTCTCACCATTAAATTTCTGCCTCTAGGGGCTGGCTCAAGAAATCCTGCTATCATTGTTGTTCCCAGGAAAGGCTGCAAGGTTTATTTTTTATGACTAAAAACACATAATGCACATAGTCTACAAGTTGAGGGTATGCCACAGAAACTGTGAGATCTCGTATGTCTGATGCTCAATTGTTCAGAATATGATCCAGTCCAAATTGAGCTGAAATGAAAACACAGTCTCTCAGCAGCCCCACAAAAAAATACTGAAATAAATACTGGAATTTTGTGACAGTAATAACAAAAACTAAATTAAAAACACATAAAATTCAGTTTTGGAGAGACTGAGGAGATTCAACTTAAAATCTCCTCCTTAGGATTTTCTATCATTGAACCACAGTTCATTTCAGGAAAGAGTGAGTGAACTAATCTCTGCATGGAAAAAGAATGGTAGGGGTTTATAATTTCTGTTTTACATTCAACACAAGCTATGTCAACCAATTTGCTTCCCTACAAATTTAGATGTAATTCATTTACCACAGGAAATCACTATCTACTACAATTCCCTCAGAGTTTTAACCTTTTATATATTAAGTTTTCATCCAATCCATTTGTGTGTGGAGGGGAGAAAAAAACCAGGTATCTTCTTTCTTTTTTTGTAATTCTGTCACTGGAAATGTTCTTGGAAATTCTCCATGTCTTTTAAATGACCAAGGATTTATTTTAGCAATTTTGGCAGAACACAGACTTCATTCTTTGTTGACTCTTATTTTCAGAACAAAATGAAAAATAATTCTGAACATAACACACTATTTATCTTCTTGTTACAGAGAAGTCATAATAAATATTCCTTGATTCTAAACTAGGTTGAATGCAAGATTTTCCCCATCGCTGGTAGTGTTCAAGGCCAGGCTGGATGGGGCTTACAGAAATCTGGTCTAGTGAAAGGTGTCCTGCTCACGGTAGGGGGGTTGGAACCAAATGATCTTTAAGATCCCTTCAAATTCAGGTCATTCAATGATTCCACAGTTCTATGATTTAAACACATGGGTTTGATGTCAGTTGTCTAAAACGGTCATTGAACATTACCGCTCAAAATGAGAGTTCATTTGCTCATAAGTTTTAGGTTGGACATGTACCCTGAAACACTGTATTATAACAGGATCTGGGTAAGAAAAAGGGAAATCTGTTTGGATCTCAGGACTAAAATTTTGATCTCTTCACAGATAAAAGTAAAACTTTCAAAACTGTAGAGTAGTCTCTGAATTAATCTCTTAAAAATATCAGGCTTATTTGCACTCTGATGTTGGTTTAGAGTGTTTTCTGCACTTCTCCACAAAAAAAATGTAAGCAAAATTTATTTTGTCTCTGTTTACCACATTTTTTAGGCACCAGAATTTATTTTTTACCAACCCTTCAAAAAAATTGCCACCATATGATGTGGGTTGGCCACGTCATGTTGAACTACTTTGGCTTTCATATGACCTGAGTGCTACTTTGACTCAGACCATGGTTACATAGATAGAGAATAATTTTTCTTTACAGACAGTGGCTCCTCCAGCTGTTCTTACAGAGACATTAATTGTGTTTCAAACTATCAAGGATTTACCAGCACTGGTCTGGGTTGCTTAGTGGTCTGCAAGATATCTAAAAGTAGGCTAAAGTGTCACAACCTGAGAGTTCCATTAATTGACAAAGGAAGATGAACAGTTGCAGTAGGGAAGTATGGACTGGATGTTAGGAAACAAGCTAAACAGGGAAGTGGTGGAATCAACGTTGTTGGAAGCATTCAAAAAATGTGTGAATGTGGCACTTAGGGACATGATTTAGTGGTGGACCTGGCAATGCTGGTTTAACGATTGGACTCAATGATTTTAGAGTCTTTTCCAACCACTACTCAATTATTCAAGGATGACAAGATTTCTGTTATGTAAGAGAACTGTGTGTCCAGGTTTCAGCTAGGGTAGAGTTAATTTCTTCCCAGTAGCTGTTACAGTGCTGTGTTTGGGATTTGGAATGAGAATGGTGTTGATAACATGCTGATGTTTTGATTTTTGGTTAAATTGTGTTAATCTTAAATCAAGGACCCATTTTTTTTTCCTTTTCTCATGCTCTGCCATACTAGGAGGTATACCAAAGAAATTGGAGAGGAGCACATCTGGGACAGGTGACCTAAACTGACCAAAGAGACACCACAGAATGTTATGCCCAGCATGTAAACTGGAAGGGTGGCTGGCCTGGGTTCAGGAAGGGGAGCCTGGC
>JANRMJ010000077.1:42822194-42846970 GCA_025584955.1 Alethe diademata | reverse complement strand
TTCTTCTTCTTCTTCTTCTTCTTCTTCTTCTTCTTCTTCTTCTTCTCCTTCTTCTCCTTCTTCTCCTTCTTCTTCTCCCTTCTTCCTCTGTTTGTATTCTTATTCACCATTATTATTGTATTTTACTTTATTTTCACTTACTAAACAGTTCTTGTTCAACAAATTTTACTTCAATTCTCCTCCCCATTCCACCAGGGTGGGGGGATGACAGAGAGGAGGTTGAGTGAGCAGTTGTGTGGTGCTTCATCTCCATCTGGGCTGAAAACCATGACATTCAGTAACTCAAGACCCCATTTTTAACTTTTTTTTTTCTTTAAGAAGTGTGGGCAGTGACTGAAGTTTTTAAATGTGTATCCATTTACCCACACAGAAGCACATAGTCAATGCTTGTGGAAGAAAGAAAAAGCATTTCAGAGGCTCAGAGCCCCTGTAAATATCTGTAAGAATAAATTCACCTAAATTCACAAGCTGTATCATGTTACTTTCATGATGGTTCAGAACAAGAGTACCACATTATTCAAAATCATATTTCAAAATTCAGTGAGAAAGAAGCTTTAAATGCATTGTTTACATGTTAGTTGATGTGACAGCCATTCTAGACAATGGGAAATTCAAAGAAAATGGGAAGAACAAACCACTGTCAGGACTTACAGTACAATCTGCCAAATTTTGCTATTACACACTTGCCATATAAAGATAAATTCTACCTGATTTTTGAAGTCAAAGAGAATCTCCACAACAACATGAGCATTATGGCAATGGCTCAGTTTCTGGCAATGATTTTCCCACACAGGGTTACTTCAGGAAGAAATCTGACACTACAGAGAGAAGATATATGCCATGGTAGTTTTCACTCAAATCTAAGGCAATAATAATATGAATATAATTCATACGGTTTTAGCAATATAACCACAAAAAGTGATCCATATGTAATTCTCTAATCAGTACCACACAGCCAAATACAAATCTCTTTCCCAAATTTGCTTGAAAAATTGTCATGCAAAAGCGTAAATTTTATATGACACCAGCTAAAAAGTGCCCAGTTGTCATTCCTGGCATCTTCACAGTTAAATTATTTTTTAATGGAAAACTGTAAAATAAAGTATGCAATCTATTGGCTTATTCATATTTTCCCACTTCCTCTATCTAAATAATTGAGATTTGGTGCTCTGTATTATCTGTTGTGTACTGATCTCTAAAGTGTATGCTTTCTGAAGAATAATGTCCACCCAGCAGGTATTGCTCTGTTAAAACACAGTAACAAAAAAACAGAAGAAAAAGGGGGATAAAAGGCATAATATAATTAACAACATGTTTTTCTTCTTTTTTTACTACAATGTCATGTGTTCTGTGAGTCTTTTCAGATTATGATGAGAGATATGAGTTGACAAAAGCTTAAAAAACTGTCTCAAGCACAAGAGAACAGATGACAAAAATTCAATGTTATTTATTTTTAATCCCTAGTATCAGGCTATAAAGCTCCAGACTTTAAAGGACTTGACAGCCTTCACCCCTTAAAAAAACCAGATATTTAAAAAATGTTAAAAATTTAGCTTTTTAATACTTTTAAATATTTTTATTATAATGTAGCCAATCCAATTATACCAAAAGAGTCATTCTCCCATATTTATGAACAATAATGAATGTAAAGTCTTTTTTCTTTCCCCATAAAAATAGCAGATTGAATATTTAAAGGTCTCTTGTCTTGCAGATCATGTAAACTAGTTTGGTTTGGTTTGGAGCAGATATCAGAGTGAATGACAGTAACACACCCTCTTACTTCCAAATAACACTAATTGTGTTATTAGTGCTTTGCTCCTGACTGATTGGAACACTGAGGCACAGAGCAAATAAGCAAATTAAAGATCTGTCAGACTAGTACTGGAAAGGGATGGGATAAAACATCACTCATATAAACATCTGTAAACATAATAAAGCTGAACTTGTAATTCAGGTGTATGACTTTTTAAAAGCTCATCATCTTATATACAGTGTAGGATGAAACTGCAGACTGGCTTAATATGTGTGTTCAGAGTGTTTTACTACACACACTGGACTGTTTTTTGAAAAGTATTGTTCATGTGCAACATTATGGCAGCACACTTTCCAGAAGCAGGATGGAAGTGTCATTGGTTGTGTCTGTAGTGATTATTTCCTTAAATCATACTACTGTAGTATGGAAGAAAGTTAGCTATATAAGGGGAATTATATAATCAACTTTTTCCCATTTAATAATTAAGGCCTTTGTTTTACAGATATTCATATTCAATTTTTCTCAAAGTACATAAATAATTAGCAGATATAGCTATGTTGCAAACTACAGCATATCATATTTTTCAAGTGATGTCCTTTAGCATAAAATATATTTATACCAATATGCCTTGATTGATTAAATATTGTACTGCATAAAAACTGATGACAATTTACTCCTCCACAGTTGCAAAATTTTTTATCTATCAAGAAATAAAAAGAGCAAAATGTGATCTAAAATAACAGATAATGACTCATTTTAAAAATAATTTTATTGAAAATGGGATTAATTTAATTCCGATTAATCAGTTATATATTTTTCCAGATATTTGATTATTAAAGATGTGAAATGGTCACAGAAAAGTAGCATAAGCACAAAATAAATTGCTGCATTGAAATAGAAGACTAAAACCTCCCACTGCCAGCACAGTCTGATTTTATGCTTTACACTTACCATCCTAATTTTTTTTTTTTTCCCTCCTCCCCAAATTTAAAATAAGCATGAAGTTTTAAAAAGAGCAAGCCTGGACAATATGCAAATTATTGAAGTGCTTTACAGACTGTACAATGGCTACAGCACATCAATGCACACATACAACCCTTATAATAAGGCAGATTGAGGTCAGTACATGGCCCTAAGAAATAACCTAAAATAAATCCTGACAGAGAGGATATATGAAGGGTGACTATAAGAAGCAACATATACTTACCAGTAAACAGAATAGGTCTTTTATCATAATGTTGGATAAGGAATGTGCAGCTTTTTTTGGTGCCAATTCTAGATTCCTAGTCTAGCTGTTTTTTAGCATGCCTGACTCACTTTCCAAACTCTACTTTCCTGGCTTCAATTTGCTTCTCCCCAGAGCAACTTGTTGTTTTCTTCCGGGCAAACTTGACAAAACACAGCATGACCTTTTCTTCTCTCTCATTTTGTGTAACTGTCCTGACACTTGTCTCCTTCTCTGCTTTCTCAGCATTGTCTCTGGGTAAATTTTATCCATGATCACAGATTCAGTCATTATTAATAGGTCAACAAGTCCCTTGTTCTGATTCAGAACCCAATCTTCCACAGTAAAATCATACTTTTTATCCTTTTAGAATTTGCACCAAATAATTAATATTAAATAATTTAATACTTTAAATTTATTTAATTGTTTTTCCAGAATTTTACTCTTTTCCAGTTTCAAATTTTTTCATGAATTTACTCTGTTTAAAACTACAGGAAAAGAGGACGATGAAGAAAGTGACAACATGCTTAATTCTATTATTTTGAATAAAGTCCAAACTTCAGAATATTAATCATTATAAATTAAAAAAAAAATCGAGTTAAAAATGTTGACCTTTTATTTTTTTTAAATTTTCTTTTTAGAGAAAGGTTTTTACAGAATCTACAAATTGACTTTTTCTACCAACTGATCTTTTTGTATAAACTATATTTGATCTTTTCCTGGCAGGAATAATTGCTAATGGATCCTTGAGGATGCAAATAGTAGATGTTCTATATCCAAGCCAGTCACCCTGGAGCAGGAAAAGTGAATAAAAGTACTTTTAGGATGTGATTGATCTATCACTTATACCTTTTATATCAATTTATATATTTTGGGTTGGAAGGAACTGCACATTTGAATTCCCTTTTTTTTTTGTTTGTTTTTTGTTTTGTTTCTTGTTTTTTTTCCCCTCTCTACAGGGTTTCTATAAAGACAATTACTCTCTTCTGCACTGTAGATGACCACTACTGGTCTGACCTGCCCCAACAGAACTAAAGCTTTACTCTGAGAAGTAAATACAACTGCCAAATAAAACTGGCCATCAGGGATCACTCAAAAATTGGTAACCCTTGGGGCAATAATCTTGCCATAGCCCTCGCCCCTCAAAAAAAAAAAAAAGTTGAAAATAAAAAGTACAAATTGGTCGTAATCATGCCATTCTTCTAGGTGCTCGTGTTCAACTGGAGCCTTATGGGGGTTTGGTTTTAGGGAAGACAACAAAACAAGTGTCCCAAGGCACAAGGTTAAACTTCTGCCAAAGCAGTTCAGTGCAGTGCTAGGAACACCCTCTGTAAGAATAATTAAGCAACAAGCCTGTCTATGCAGGAATGGTATGGTGGACACTTTCACTGACGATTGAGGTAAATGTCTTTGAGGGCTTATGGTTTGTTTCAATGGGCAAAGGTGGGATAAATGACATTTGGAAGATATTCCCAGTTTTTGAGTCCATGGCAATGAATCTGTATACATGGTTTCATAAATGTGAATTCCACTTTATTTGCAGATCCTTTACCTTAGATGACTACAATGTATATACACTCTGATGGTACTGCCTTTACATACAGTACTTTCTTGATGTGTGTGCTGGAGATAATTTAAGGCATGGATTTCACTAATCTGTTTTCTGTTGGATAACTGAAAATATGTGACTTTTTCTTCATATGTTGACATGCTCTCTTTCCAGTTAGTCCAGTTAAGAGTTAGCTAATATTCACAAATTACAAATATGTATCTCATTAAGGAATCAGAATCTTGCTAGGGATATACTCTGAACCTTGTTTCATATACTGAAAATTTTAACAGCAATCTTTCATTTTGTCTATACTATTGCAATAAAATTTGAAAACATGTTAATTAGTCACAGATGTTCTTCATCAGGAAATATGATGAATTGGTAATTACTGACATAGACTTTGTCCTGAGGAGAAATATACAATGTAGTTACAGATGCCAAGAAAACCAAATTAAGGAATGGTGTATTCTGTATTAGAAATTGCATAAGCAACAAGATCTTATTAACCTACATGCCTTTATTGGAAATAAAGGAATAAAAGAAATCTCAAAATTATGTTAAAATTCATATGCTCGCATCTATTTTTCATTTTTTTTTAGGACTACAAGGTAGTTGACATAAAACCCCTTGAAGTTTTTCAATTCTCATTCTGCTCTCCCCTTCTCCCCCTCCTATTTCCATCTCCTTCACTTACGTTTGCTGTTTAATAAAATCTGTATTATTGACTTTGGCACATGATCTTGTTTGCACTTTAATTTGAGCAGAGGTACCTCTTAATAACCAGATCATAACAAAGCAATAGTTCAACACATAAAGTACTGCTAATTGAGAGCTCCATAGGACTCCAGTGATGGTGTTCAATAAACAGGACCTTTACATCAAAATACAGCCTCATTAGCAATACATTCTGTAGCTGCCCACTGGACAGACAGGCGGTCCAGAGGCAGATTCTGCTCAGATCCCAGGCAATTCATGCATCTTCGTCCACATCTTGTTATTTATTCCTTCAGGCATCAACAGTGCCTGTGCAACGCATGAGAACAGCATGACTTCCAGAAGAAAAGTACCCCAAAACTGGGACGTAGTCCATGACTTGTATGAAGTGGTGAGTTACCTGTTCTGATGACAAACGTCCACAACCGTGAGTTTTGTTGTGTGATTTGCCAGACCTATTCACGTAGGTGTATGACCACCTCAAATAAACATTACACCATATATGAACTACAAGTAGGTTTTGCTCATTTGTCAAATAATTTAGATGACTCCACCTAACACTATCCATGTTTCTCCATAAAAAGGAAAAATCAGAAATTGACAAACACAGAGATTTATTTATTTTTTAAAGTTCTATTTAAAATATTTACTGCAAGACAGTGCCAGGGGAAGGTTTGCTGCCTAATCTTCACACACAGACTTCAGAAAAAGGCTTGATTGAAGTGTGACTATCACTTTGAAAAGGAAATCATATTTGCTGATCCAGGTCTAGCGCTCTAAACAAAAGTTACCCTTCAAACAACTCTAGTTACCTTTGAGGCTGTGCAGAGCTCCTGTTTCCCTTTGAAGTTAATTATCCCACCACATTATTATCAATTCAACGCTACATCTGTCCCCGTTTACTATATTGTTTCTACTGATAACAAAATAAGCACGTATGATAATGTTCAGGACAACTTTGAGCTCTTCTGCTCAGGAAAGCTCTGTTTAGGATCACAGCTACCACCACAAGATATGATGGAGTCATATGAAGGGGATAAAAAATAAAAATTATCTTTCTAAGGTAGTATTTTAGTGAAATTCATGCAAAATCACAAATACACACATACAGACCATTAAATACTCTCACCAGATATGTTTAAAACTCATAAAAAGCTAGACTTAAAATATAATAATAACATAAATGCTGCAGAAAATAACACCTCACTAGTTCTCCATTCTCTAGGGAATGTATGAGCTTTTGCACTAGTGAAAAAAACCAAAACAGTGAGACTTAGTTACGTGTAGTGAAAAAAAACTTCTATTTACAGCAATCATGCTGTACTTCATAAACTTTGATTTAGAGACATAATTTTCTCGGTCTGAAGCTGTAAAATCTGTGCCATCACAAAAAGATAGTTGTCTAGAATGTATTTAGCATACAGCCAAAATATGTGGGATATATCTGTTTCAGGCAGACACCTAGCTTAGTACTTGTAAATTTATATTGTTTGACAAGGGCTGTGACAAGGAGAAATGAAAGGATCCCAGGAATAAGAAACAAAGGATTCTCTGGAGAAGCCTCCAGAGAGTCTGGTCACTACTTGACACCTCCATCCTAGCTGTCCATAAAACACTGTCTCAGTTGGAGCCATGCACCTACAGCTCAGCCCAGCTTCAGCTCTCTCTCCCCTACCACAGCTGTCTCACAGTTTGTCTGTAAGCTGTCTGTTGGTAATCTGGCAGGAAAATTCCTTCCCTGGATGCTAAACTCCTTTGGGAAGGTAATGAATGTCTCCATAAATTTGGACAGAGCACCTTGTAGTCTCCTGACTTGCTTGATGAACTGGAAATCTGACTTGGTGTGCCAAAAGGCTTGCTGCCTGTGCTATATTTAGCATGCAACCATCATATTACTAAAAGTCCCAAAGATATTTATGTAGGTAGTCATCTATTTTAGCATGCAAGAAAATCAGTTCACATTACAGAACTGAAGATAACCTTGCAGCACCTGTTTTCCTTCTCATATTTTTTGAATCAATTGGTTTTCAATATTCTGTAAAGCTGTGTCTTGTCTAAAATTTCCATTTCCAGCCATTATTATTTAAGATTTTATTAACAGTGTCATGAGAAAGAAACTTTTATTGGAAGTGAAATATATATGTCCTATGCCCTAAGAAAGCAATGTATTCCATATACTTAAATTCTTTAAATTTTGGAGTTTTCAGATGCATTCAGTGACCAAAAAAACCCCAAACAAACAAACAAACAAACAAACAAAAGACTAAAATAATTAACATACAGTGACAGTATTTCAGTATTATTACCCCCTTAGACCTTTATGAAAAAAAGCCCCAACTCCCTCCTCTGCCCAAACCCCAAACAAGCCAGACCCCAAAGCATTACAATCATATCAAAACACTTTCTCAGCTCAAAAAACCCCAACTATCTCAGGCATGAGAACTGAATGACGAAATTTTGCAAATACAGAGGGTATAAAAGGTATCCATTTTTTCACCTTATATAAACAGATAAGCAAGCCCATAACTGTAAAAATTAAATACTTGAAGACACCTTTGCCCTCTGATCATGTTGAGCTTTGCACAAAGTTTTATTTTCTCTTTTGCATTGGGGTGCTACTTTACTTGATTTTCAAACTATGTGGAGACTTTAAAAATTTTGCCTGTTAGTGCATAGCTTATGTAAACCTGTATGAACATATGTGCATGCAATGTTCACTAGATATTCAGATAATATTATGCCTAGGAACTTATACATATCCTAATTTTTAAATAAAAATTAAAAACAAATTACATTTAAATTATTCTCTGAAGACCTTCTCTGTAATAAATTAATAGTATTTCATGGATATTTTTATAAAATATTTAAAAACTTATCTTTGTTTTGGTTATCAGAGAACTAATTAAGTAATGGAGAGAATCATTCATATGACTGATGCCTTCTTCTCCCATACTCTGTGCAGTATCATAATTTTGTTCTGTCTGTTGATGAAATTTCCACATTAGGACTTCTGTATTCCAGAAGACTTGGCTAAAGCCATAAATTTTAGAAACTTCATCTTTATTATCTGAATGTGTTTAACTGGACTTTTTAAGGAAAAGGGATAAACACATATACAAATTGCTTAACCTGATTTTGTTCTTCCAAGAATATTTGCTGTCATTTGCAATATTGCCAATTCTGCATGATTAATCAATAAACCTCTGCCATGAAATGAAGCTCAGAAAGACAGATAAGGATGATAAACCCATGAAGCTCAAAAAAGAATTCTGGAAGTAGCCACAGGTATCATATAGGAATTTGCCTCAACACCAAGGGGACCAGTGGGTGGCCTTTAGCAGATAAATGGCTGTGTCAGTTGAGGGCCAACTTGTTGGGTACATGGACTTCCCTAAAATAACAGAATGCCTTATTTTCCTGAGCCAGACAGAGCAGCATGGGGAAGCTGTATATATGGCTTAACCCAACAATTATAAATACTGAGCAAATAGCAAAAGCGGCTTGGAAGAGAGCAACAGGTTTGCGCTGGCTTCAGCCTATGCATTTGCTCTCAACAACCAGAAATGCCAAGTGTAATGACTTCAAATGTCTCTTTCAAAAGTCACTCAGGCTTAGAAGCCCACTAGTAAACTTCTTTTGAAGGGAAAAGAACTATAGTATCAAAACTTGACACAGAAAGTTGGTACTTCCATGTAGTTTTAAAATATTAATAAACCCAAATACATCATCCCATGCCTACAGAGCTTTGGAAAGTTTTGCCATCAGAAGTACAATAGTTGGAAACACTTTCTCATTGAGGCAAATATACTGAGCATTGTCTTTGGCTGATCCCAGTGAAAATAATAAAACTTTCCCTTCAGTTCTTAAGCTGTAACATTTCATGTAAAGAAAAAAAATATTTGTTTTAAGCAATTTTTATAAATTTGCACTATAAACCCTAGCTCAAGGCCTAGTATTTCATCCCACTGTGTGAAAGCACAAAAAGATGTTTTCTTTCCAAAGGAAGTTACAAACTAAGTATAAAAAAAGAAGCAGTAATTGAGAGGGACAAGGCAGAGGCAACATGACAGGTAATTGGCTCCAGCTACATAATGCATAATCAATTTTCCTGGTAAATCAACTGGAATGGGAAAAGACAGACATCACAGCCACCTGGACTGACAAACAAATAGCAATCCCTGTGGAGAGCTGAATGTTACACTTTCACACAGCAGCATCTAGAGTGCTGGGTCTGTATTCTGTGCTGTGTGCCCTCCTTCACTGCTTTGATTGCTGCTACCTCCTTTACAGAGTTTTGGACCACCAAGGACCATGCTCATCTTTATGTCAAAATAACACTGTGACTATAAACACAGGAAATGCATTCCTTCTTCTTTTGTGTAACAGTAAGGTCTTCTTTCCAGCAAAATGATGCAGCTCTGAAAAGTCCAACTTGAACTGAAAGCAGGAAAGCAATCAAACCAAATAATGGCAGAGATATGAACAGTAACTGAAACCAATGGGAATAAAGCTAAAACAAAACAGTAACAGTCAGTCATTCCCGAGTTGCAGCAGGAGCTGTCCTTACTAGTGTCAGAATAAAAAAAACTACTCTGCGGATGGCTGTTGTGTTATCTGGTTGACATTTAAGACTCAGGTTGTCAGTAAAGGCTTCCAGTCCCAGACTCCCTCACTGTGCTGGGAATCCTGAAGTTTTTTACCATAGCATTGCCCCTTACCATGCCTTCCTTGTCCTGATCTTGGGCAAATGCTCCTGCTCAGGCCAAACAAGTTCATTTATACAATCAGAACAGTTCATCTGCTCTGTTTACAGCTGGAGAGTGCGTAGTAACACGAGCTGTGGCAGGGGTAGTATAAAGAAGACCCCATCCTTATTTTCCTCTCTAGAGTGAAGAACAAAAGCACAGTTTGCTAGATGCCAGTCCTTCATAAAAATGTAATTTTCCATAGAACTCTGTATAAACATTTTCTGTTCCTCAGACATACTAATAAATGAATAACCACAAAAATATCACAATTTTTGTCATTTGGGAATAAAATATTTCAAGGCAAGGCCAGGAAGAGGAGATAATCAAATGCCTTCAGGGATACCTTTGGAGTATTTTGTACTAGCTAAAAAACACAAATGCAGTTCACACATCCACAGTTACTAAAAAGGAATTATGCCACAAGATAGTTCCTGAAAACCTGTCTCCTTACCCCTTAAGGCATATTTTCTTTGCAGAAGTAACTAAATCTACTGAATGATGAAACCACCCCTAGGTGTATGTCACCTGGACAGCTGGTCTTGGAGTTGGATTTAAATGAGATCTTCAAACTCTATCACTGTAACAACTTGGTCTTGTCCTCAATGGGAGTCAGAACAGGCAAATTAACAGGGATGCTCCACTACTTTTGTGCAGGAGGTCATGAGATCAGACTGACAGACTATGTCACAGAGATCACATCTTAAATCTCAATTCAGAAATACTAAACAGATTCTGACTTCGTATCCTGAATTTTACCCTCCATCTACTTTTACCAATTTCATTTGGATTTGGTTTCTGAGCTAAAATAGATATGTGACAAAAGAAAAATGAGAAAAGATTATAAGGTGACTGCACAGACTTCTGTCAGACTTTTCAGCTACAGCTACGTAATTTATGACAAACTCTTGTTCTTTTAAACAACTAGGCAGGTAATTCACATATTGATCAAATGAATCTAATAGCAAAAAATACTTATTGAAAATCTGCATCTTCTCAAATATAGTTATCAATCAAAATTGATTCCTTTCCAAGAGAAATACTGATGTTTACCTAATATTTTGAAATAAATTGAGTTGAAGTGGTAGATTCTCTATCTATCTTGATTTACTCTAAGAGAAAAAATCAAAGACATTGTTTATGAAACAAACCCAAATGCATCATGAAGTTGGAGGATATTTTTAGAAGAAAACTATTTCCAAGATTACAGTTCCTAATAAAGCTTCGGTAATGATATTTTCTAGAAAAAAATGTCAAAAGTTCTGAAACTAAATAGAAATGTAAAACTCCTTTTGCAAGACTGCAAGAAGAATTAGACCAGTGTAAGCTTAAGCTAATAACATTTAATTAATTTTCTAATTATTTTCCTCTATCAAAATAGTGGGTCAAAGAGACTCATGACCAAAATATATTAAGATCAATACTACATTACTTACATAATTCAACAGAAAAATTGGACCATTTTAGAGCTACTTCTCTCACTTTTGAAACCCAGTAAGATTTTTTGGCAATGTTCACAAGCTATTTTCATTTCTTTGATAATTTCGCAAAGTGGAAACAGTTCTGCTTCTATGCTTATAATCTTGTCACATTTTTGCTTCCCTTCCCCCTCTCCCTAGCAAGGATCATGCCCTTCAAGGGGAAGCACAGAATGATCTCATGACAAGAAATATCAAGGACTTATGAGAGGAAAGCAGCCTCCCAGCACATGCTCTACATCTAAATCTAAGTTGGTACCCATACTTTGAAGTATCTTAACTAATTCAATTCTTCAAAACTGATCTATCTATTCCTCAAGCACAGTATTAGCTGAATACATAAACCATGTCAAAATTAAAAAATTTGTTTTGATCCTCACTTGGAGAATGTGGTCATGTAGAGGACAGAAGAGATGAAATAAGTCTATTTCTTCAAAGGTACTTTTCCAATCAGTATTTAAAAATGGAGACACTAATTACTTCATGTAAAATTTCTCATGATTTCTTACTACCTAGTTTTCAGAATTACATTAATACTACTCTGAAATAAGAAATTTAGGCAGAGGCAGACTAATCCTGAGAAGTTTTAAAAACTAAGATCTGAAAAGGATTATTTTCCCATTTGAATAAAATCTGCAATATGTCAAATTGCAAAAATAATAAAGCCAAGAAATAGCTGAATATGCATCAAGATGAAGAAGCCATGGTAGTAAAAATTATGCATTATTTGTCTCAGGAATAATCTATTCATATAGAAAAGTATATATTTAAGAGAGAAAGTTTTGCAGATCATAGGATGCTTGCTACACGTATCTTCACTAGCTTGCTTTCTGCTTACTGGTCCCAAAACATGCTTGTTTGTTTTCTTTTCCTTTCTGTTTCACTATTAAATATTTATCTTATTTCAAGTCATCTGCCTCTTCCCATTTCTCTCTTACCCTATAATTACGCCTTTTCCTACATAATATACAAGACGGAATGTGAAATAAGAAGCCAGTTGATGCCAATAATTTAAAATTGTTTGGTATATAAAACGTGTAATCTGGAGGATAGAGCTATCTAGATCAAAAATAGATATTTTGCATAATAAATACAATAATTAGATATAAGAAAGATCAGACAAAAATCATAAATTATGGATAAACATTCCTGAAGTTGCTTGCTTGTTTATTTGTTTTTGTTTTTTCTTTTTGGATAGTTTTGATAGTTTTATTTACTTTTATTAAAAGGCATCTACAATTTAATCAGAAAAGTAGTTGCAAAATTCATTTAATCAATACCTACATAACTTTTATTAGGCTTACCACATATGAATGAAATAACAATGCCGCAATTCAAAGGTCAGAGGAAATCCAAAATCTACAGAAGGATCGTATTTCCATTTCTGTTTTTTTGTAAACATAATCTACTTCATGTTGTAGAAACAGGAGACTATAAATGTACCATTGGAGGGAGAGTTTCTCTTAATTTCTTTTAATGGGTTGTCACTAATGCTCAAAGAAAATAACTATGTTGTATTTTAGATATATTGTCAAGACTTCTCATGGTATAGATTTTTTCCCAGGCATTTCCTTTGGGAAACTGAAATCAAGTTTAATCCTTGCCTTAATATTATATTCTATCATTACTGTATAAAACATTTGTGCATTTTCAAGCCGCTCACTTCCTCAAAGCACCAAGGAAACTCAGGACACAATCTTTGGTGCAGACTTTTTCCTCTGCTCTGTCACTCACAATATCAAGATGCTTTCCAATTACTTCTACCTCCAGTCTGCTGTAAGCATGAAACAAGTGCTTAAGTAATACTGACCTTTGAAATAATTCCTTTTCTTTCTTGGGGCATGCTTGTTTCCCCTTCTAGAAGACCACTATTAGCAATTTAATAAACCAGAACTATTGGCTGAGGAAACAATTACAACAACATTTCCATCTCACCACTCAAAATGTAATATATTGCTGTATATAATTACAGTAAAAGGGCTATATTAGAAGAGTGTAAGAGTGTTATTTAAGTGGCAGTTCCAGGATTACTGTTGTCTAGAAGCTGAGCTTTTACCAAGTTGAGTGGTTGAACTAGCAGTTAGTGCCTTTCTCTTAAAATATTTAATTAGTGCAATATATAGCTTGGTGTGACATTGATTATTTCAGTGATTCGGAACTTATCCATAAGTCTAAGGAGTTCACAAAGTTCACAAGTATATTTGCTAATACAACCTCTATAAATTCCCAAAGTGGAATGAATCATTTTCTCATCAGCATGTTAGATATGCCTGATATGCAGCATCAAATCTGGGCTGAACAGAGAACTAGAAACAGAAATGTCCTGACCACATGACAAGTGCCACCTGTTATACCATCATTCAGAGTTTCATCTGCTGGAATTCAAGAGACATTAGGAGGGGGCACCTCTCTCCACTTTAAGCCTCTCTGAGGCATCTTTCCAATAAAACTTCACATTTCCATGAAAATATCTGCCTTTTCAGTTTGGAGAACTGTGCCACTGAAACTCCCTTCTCCACTCTTACTTCTCCTCCATCTCAGATCCTGTTCCTCCCCCACAGCTGCCAGCCCCTGTTCCCACTGGTATCTCTGATCTCCCACCTGCTTCCATACTCCATGCTTAATGAATCATAATTATTTTCTCCCCCTTCCAGTCCATGGCTGGCCTTTTCAGTTTAATTGTTTGTTTATTCTGATCCAGGAACTTTTCCCCTGGGAGAGCTTCCTCCCCTGCCCCCACCCGCCTTGGTTCCAGCAACAGAATCACAGCAGCAAGAAAGGTTGCCAGCTTCACTAAGCAAAAGCTGTACACCATAAACATTGCACATTTCTAAACACAGAAATAATCTGAATCTGATTTATTTTTCACATGTCCTGGGATAGATGACATTCTTTTATTCATTCAAAGGAATTTGCCAACTGCCTTTTGCCAAATGAGTTATTTCCCTCCCATTAACAGCTGATAGCTGTTCTGCATCTCTCTTCTGTGAGACAAATGCAAATTACAGGAGAGTAGTAAAGGAAAGTATCTAGAAGCATCGTTATCTAGAAAACTATTTCCTCTATATTAGATCTCTGCCATGAAAAGATTTTGTCCCACCTGTTTTCTAGTGACAGGGCTAAGATTTTCTCAGCAATAATCTAAAAGAAAAATGTTACCAAATCAATGAAAACCTGCTCTTCTCCCCAAAGCATAGTTCTTTCCATATCTAGATCTTCCTTCTGTGGCTGTATGGAGTTACAGCCTGTGGCTGTAGGCTACCTGCATAAACTGTGCCTCAGAAGTAGGGAAGGAAACAAAAAAAACAAACAAAAAGAGAAAACCTGTGGTTTTCTAGTGGAGTTCTAGAAGATGAAAAAATAAAATTAAAAAGGTGTGGAATAACTTAGATATAATTTGGAACTGCTTCTTGCAAATCCTTGCAAATACTGCTACAATTCCAAATTCCTGATTTCCATTTTGCAATTTTCAATCTCTCAAACCAATGCATTGTGCCTGTGTCAGGCTGAATGCCATGGGAAAGTGTTGGAATGCTTGCAAACCTATGCCAGGACACAGTGCTGTGCAGGTAAGAGCACTACCAGGGGGGAGCTGCCACATCCTTGGGGACAAGGACACTCCACTCTTGCCAAGGCACAAGGGATACATCTCCCCAACTGCAGAGCATTGCTGCTGTCTCTTTCCAGCTCCTGATTAAACACACTTGGCACAGCTGGCCCAGATGCAGATCTGCCAGTTCATTTCCTGTCACAAGATGTGAAGCAGAGGCAGAAATGCTGAGCTGCACAGTGACATTTGCTGGCCCTGTGGCAGGGAAGTGAGAGGTGAGGGCCAAAGATTAGTGTCATGCTGAAAATACAGAGCTGCACAATCAAACTGTTACTGAGAAGAAATTGAAATGGTTTTTCTTTTCACAAGTTTATTTGTGAAGTAAGTTCTGAAGACTTTAAACTATAGAGTTTACGAAAATATTGAGAAAAGAATCCTCTCTACAATTTCTTTTTCCTTCCATGGACACAAGTAAGACATCTACATGTCAAGAGGGTCTGAGGCTTGAAAGTGTCAGGTGATCACATAAAATGTGTTTCTAGCTTCAAGTGGTAAATCCCTGATTTCTATAAAGGTGGAAAATGAGCTGAAGCCCAGGGTGCTTTCATAACAATTTGAGAAATGTTGGAGGCCTGTAATCCTGTTTTGGCTTCAACTTTTTTTTTTCCTATCTGTAGCAGTTCTGGAGTACTTTTTCCTCTTCATCTCAGTTCTCAATATAGAAAAGAATTATCTCTGCTTCAGAATAAAGGCATTTGGCTTCAATTTAGGGAAAAGACATGCTCAGCTTCTTCAAATGAACAAACTTATGAAAAAAAGCAGCATTTATTCTTTGATTAAAAAAGACTTGGAAGTACAGTGTTATTTTCATACAGGAGGAAAATAAATATGCTGTTATTTTAAGGCATCTGTATATTATCAAGGCTTTCACCCTCTGCCTCCCCCTTACTGTAGCTCTCTGAAAAAACCTTTTAAAATAACATAACTAAGATTGCTGATGGATGAAAACTAGCAATTTTATGAGATGCTGTGTATCTGCTGAATTTGACAAAATATAAACAAATTGCTGTTTTCCTACAGAGCTCCTGTATAAAATGTCTTTAGATATGCTCTGAATCTTGGGTAAAGCCATAAAATAATAATAAAAAATTGATGTTAAAAATTTAAGCTCATTAAGCTTTGTAATTAATAAAAGCGTCTACCTAAAAAAACCAGTCTGAATCACATATACTGGAATTCAAAAGATCTGACATTTCAGAGTACTTAAACTCTAAAAATTCTGACTAGCTCAAAGAATTTCTGAAGCTATGTATCTGTTTGGACAAAACAAATGTGACTTTGCTGTGAAAGAGAAGTATTGCAGCTGATGGTTCAAGAACAATATGCATTGTGCTTGCACTTTATTAAAATTAAATCGTTTTCTTTTCATTTATATGCAGTCAAGTATGTTTTTCATTTATGATATTGCTCAATTTCGTTTTACAAAAACACAGATTCAAGTTCTGTTTTGAATGAAGAAACACAGCATGTTTGGTATCTGTCACCATTTTCTTCTGTATTTTGCTGTTTACATTTTCACAGTGGGCCCTAAAGAGCAGTAAAAAAAAGAAGAATTAGTGCTGCAATTTTGCAGAAGCTCAGGGTCAGGCAGCCACAGCAACTGGGTCTGCATACAAAGTGTCCTGTCTTTGTCTGTGCACTGCTTCCTGTCATCATGTGATGGCATTGAGACACTGCAGTGTGACAGACTGTCCTAAGTGACTCTACATCCATCAGAAAAGTTCATCCAGCCGTTCTATAATGTATGTGCACTTAAAGCTTACATCTTCTGATATTCTTATCAAGCAATGGTGTACAGCAATTGGAGTGGAGTGGTTGTTTTAAACATCAATCTATTCAGAGACACAGATAGACAGACAAACAGACAGATAGATAGACAGATACATCGACTCATGAAATCATGAGTTGGGATATCTTGCATGAAAGACAGCAAACCTAGCAGTTAATATCCTACTAAACAATACAGAGGAGAATAATCTGCAAAGCATTTTATTACTGTATATAATATCCATTTCTTCCCTCAGCTTCTGCTGCATGCAAAGTTGATTATAGTGAGAAATATAAAACAGAAAGTTTATAAGGGAATAAAATTAAATTGAAGTCTATAATTATGAAGGTGTAAATTTCACAGAGCAACAGCACAGAGATTAGAACTTTTAGTATGTGGGAACCTGTCCACAAAGTGGTACCTTGAAAGCCACCATAATATCTGAATTCTTAATTTTGAATATATAGCAGTTTCTTCCTGAGCTTCAGCTTTATTGCAAGCCTTGCAGTTTGTTTCCATTAAGGAAAATTATATACTACACACCCTTTATATCTAAAAGCCTGCTTACATTTGTTATTAATAACATAAAGAAATGTTACTAAGGCTTTTAAAATATTTTAGCATATTTGTCTCATGAACAATCTATTCTATGTTTTCTTTGCAGTTTTAACATTTCAAATACTGTTTCAAGGTGAGCAGTTCTAGAAATATATCCTGGGTCTGAGACGAAAAGCCAGAAAAGCCAAACCACACGTATTGTGCCTTTTTGACTAAGCAACTGAGGTTTATAATTAATTACAACTTATTAATAATGCCACGTAATTAAAATGCTGAACCAGTGCAATATATACTGATTGAAAATTTTATGGTTTTGAAGCTATCCTCTGTAGTTATCCCTTTTATAATTGGCAGAAATACGAAGTTGTGCAATTCACAGTAATTACAAGAAACAGTTCAGAATAATGTAGCCCAATAATTGAAAATTTACCATGCATTCAAGCAATTTCAGCTGCAGATTTGACAGTCTTAATGTTCACCATTAAAACTATGGTTCACACGACTGGGGTGTTGGCATTGAATGGAATAAAAGAAATTATTTACTTAATTTTATACTTGTTTTGTACTTTTTGCTCTGCTCAAGTGCATTTGGATGACATGCAGATGTTGACAGGGATTATATTCTATTTCTTGTAAAAGAGAGCAGGATTGTTTTATAACTAACAGACATTTTGGTCATTATTAATTATAAATTCAAAAATCATAACATGTTTTGGTTGGAAAGGGCATTAAAGATCATCTAGTTCAAACCCCCTGCCACAGGCAGGGGTATCTTCCACTAGAGCAGGTTGCTCAAAACAAACTAAAAGATGACAAAGGATTTTGAAGTAATAGTATGGACTTCTATACTAAATTGGAAATAGTGCATTTTTCCTTGCCCATCATTTCTGCCATGACATTTTCTTTCTATATTACTAGATATTTTCTGTCTACACTACCAGCTTCCATTACAAATGGTAGAATTTGCAAACTGGAAAACTAAAATTGCATTGGAGAAGTTAAAGCCATGTTGAAAATCCAGAAGAGACTGGAGATTAATCATACACTATTTATTGAGGAAGGGCTTTTCCTTTGCACAGAAGCAAGTCTGAAAATGGAATCAAACAGTACAAGTCATAGCCAAGAATTTATAATATTGATTTATTCCAGGAATGTATGCAGAAGTCCACAATGATTCAGATGGTAAGATGAAATATCTTCTAAGAATGCAGTGTAAAGGATTTCTCTGTTTCCCTAAAGAGCACAAACTTTCCAGAAAAAAGACTGGTTTGAGATTATTTTCCCAGACAGGGAGGACAAATTCACTTCTTACCAATATTAAATCACAGCATTTTCTCTTTTAGATCCTAGTTACTTTAACTAGTTTGTGTTTGTTCTTTGATTATTTGGTATATCTTCAAAGAATTTAAGGGGATAGAAGTGTTTATTCAAAATTCCATCTGCCAGTTTCCCTATAAATACGATAATCAGTTGAAAAATAAATTAGTAAACACATTACATGATAAAAAATAGCTTCTATAAAATCCAGAGCTACAGTCTTTTGTCAAGAGTACATCCCAATTTTCATTAATGTTTCCCCATTAATGTATGAGTGTTCTATTTTGGCCCAATACCTTTTCATTATCAAAATAGTTTTGGTCTAAAAAGACAAATGACGTATTATACTACAAGTGAACAATTTGCTTCTTTTCTTAACTAGATACATCACTAATTCTACCTATCATAAGCAATAATAACTCCTTCCTCCTTCTATTTTAAGTCATGGTATACATTTGCTTAAGCAAGAGAAATGAAATTACCTTCTTTCCACTTTTATTATTACACATCTTCATATCAAAATGCAGTTTAGGACAAGGTTAAATAGAATAAATATAGCCTCTCATTGCTTTCCTCATTTGGTCTATTGCTGTTCTACTGATTTCAACTGACAGGAGCATTGAGCTGGCTGGGCAGCAAGGTAAATGCAGAAGGAACTATGAATAAATTATCATCATCTTTATTTAGCTGCACCATCAAACTGTATAGAGAGAAATTGCAGCAATTTGGCAATTTTGATAGGCTGAGACCTCACTTGTAGTACAATATTCATTGACCCTGAAATACATAATGTGAAGTAACTTCGAGATGCACAAGCTTCTGTGGGCAACAAAATATCAAATTCACATAAGGAGGCTTCGCGTTTAAATTATGCAAAAAACCAAGATATTTTGAACATACATTAGGGCAGGATATGGTCCTTTGAATGTTATTCTCAATGCTCGTACCAGCAGCAACCGTCATCTGCAAAAGGGGGCAACAGAGATTCTGCTGAATGGAACAAAATCTTGCACAGTACTACAGCATATTTAAATTACACCATACAGATGAATGTGATCATTCAAACAAGATTATCTAAGAGAACACTGATGTGGCTCAACTGAAATTTACATAAAGAAATTGGAAGTATTGTTACATCTCCTGGCTCATGAAGTACTGAGAACAACCAAATAGTGTTCTGCACTCTGTTCACAGAAGTGGTCTCACAGTCAAACAGTCCAGTAACTATGGAGAAATAATCTCAGCTCCATGGCTGAATTTTACCTGAGGTCTCTACATAAAGCAAGAATTTTACCTGTTTGTGAGGTTTGAAGAAAGTAGGATCTTCTCCCCCATATTCAAACATCTTATGGAAAAACATCAAAATAAATGAGCCTATTAAATTACTAGGTGCAATTTACCTATTAAATTGAAATTTTTTTCATGTTCAGACTTCCTTCTTGCACCAAAAAATCATGAGAGTATAAAAATAATGGGAAAGAATCTATGTGCATTTAAAACATCTGGAAGTCCCTTCAGCTTCTGAAGACTATATTTTAGCATTGAATGCTATTTTTCCTCCTTTTTATCAATTTCTAATTTATTTCTGCAGAGCCTAATAACTATCATTTTTCTTTAAACAGACCTTGACTAGTAGGCAATCTGACAAGGAGGTATTTCTTCAGATTTCAAAATTTACTTCAAAAGAAATAAACAGCAGACATTTTCAAAATTTCTGGATGTAAAAAAACGCAGCAGCTCTAGACTAAACCTTTAAACAATTTCTTTCCACTGCTGAAAGCATATGTAACAATACATACAATGTTCATGCTAATTATAGTTGAGCTTAATCATTTCTCAAAGTAAATATTGACCTGAGCTTTCTTTCTGTGACTATTTACTAAGTCAATAGAGCAAACCTGGTATTCAAAGCAGGCAGAAATACAGTATTTGTTGGATTCAAGTATTTTTAACATACGGAAAATACAACTTATTGCAAGATGTGTTTCACAGTGAATTTACTATTATAATTGGAGGAAGTTAAGACTGAGTGTATATTACAGCTTACTTTTGCAGTAAACAAAAATGTACATATTATCAATATATTTAACAAAAGCCACAGGCACGTGTCCATGTCCATCTATCTTCAAATCACAATTGTAATGATCCTCACATTTTGATTTATAAAAGTTTTTAAATACTTGAAATAATTTTAAACTTTCAGCCATCTAAAGGAGAATTATGCAGGCATATAAAAAATAATTAAATCTTGACTTTTAAGCAAAACTTCCTGCATGCTGACAAGTTCATAACTTGTTTATGTCAGATCTCCCTTCTTTAGATTTACAGCTGTAAATATTTGAAAACATTTTTATAATGCTATTCTCTTTACTTAAAAGATACTTCACTTCATACAGAACAGCTACTTTTGAAAAGATAATTTCCATGCAAAGCAACTTCATGTTAATTCATGTATCATATTCAGATGTATTTATAACACCACTGTTGCTTCAGAATTTTTTAAGGAAAACATTGTATATATTATATCAGCATGGCACTGTTTTAAATAAACAATACTTCAGCACAAGTAAACAACACATTATAAATATTACCCATTCAGTCTGGTATATCTTTATTCAATCATGGTTCAATGGATCATAAATTACATCTTGGTGTGTGTGTGTGTATATATATATATATATATATATACACAAACAAAAAATACTAAAAAAGTTGAAACAAATGCATATGGATTAATGTGTAAATAATTAACAAAATTTTGCACATTTTTATTTCCGTATGTCTGATATATGTTTTTTTCTGATAATTTTGCACTTGTGTTTAAAAAGGTAGATCTACTGTACACTTTTGACTGCTGCATCTGAGCTCTGTTAACTAATTGATCCTTGCTGTTCATCACTGTTAACAGCAATATTCTCTGAGTAACTTTGTAGTAATTTTTTTAATTATCTTGTACTTTCCCCCTCTTTCCCCTTGTAAAACTGCCATGAAAGATCTAGTGACAAAAGGTATAAAACCAATTCTGTTGAATTAAATTCTAGCAGCTGATGGGATTAAAGTCCTGCATTTTTCCTCTTCACGCCTACTATGGGAAGCTTTATATAGTTGGAAATGAGTGATCCCTGATACTTCAATGCTGTAAGGGTATTTCCTTAGGGCCATAGCAATTTCCTATCCAACTGGGCTTTCAACATCCAAAGTGTCAAGTGTAAGAAAAGTGAAAGAAAAATATTCTGTTAAAAGTACAAAATTTTTGCATTAATTTTAGAATTGTTTTTCTTCAAACAATGCATGTTGAGGCAAATGCATCACATTGTCATGATCTTACTGGCAATCATTTGAGGTAAAAAAATCTATGAAACTATGAAACAATGTAACTACAACATATTGGAATTAATATTAATGACACTCTATTATGGTTTGGGCTTTCTCCTTTGGAAAATGTTTAACAGAGGAGAAAATTAAAGTTTATCAGAGGAGAAAGTAGGGTTAACAGGGAGATAGAATTCTGAAAATGAATCTCTAGAACATGCATATATTCTTGCTTTGGATGAGAATTTCAGCTCTTTGGTGTAAACTACAAGCAGGGGGACAGACCCTCAAGCTGTATCCTACTGATGACTCAGAAATGTTTCCATTCTCCTTTTCATCTCTTTTTTTGACTTCCACATAGAAGAGCCTTGTCTGAGGCTGTGACACATCTGAAAACATTTTCAGAAAATGCATCACCTATGAAATGCCTTCTAGGTGCATACACAGCCATATTACACCACCTGGAGTTCCCAAATAACGGCACACATATGCAGCAAACTGGCCTGCCTTTCACAACCAGATGGAAATAGTGACTAAAGATAGATTACACTTTAGTTTCAAGTTTCTCTGGAAGCAATAACATTAAATGAAGTTTTACCTAATTCTCTAAAATTAACCTATGAGAAGTCGGTGAAAATTCATTAAATCCAACACTAGTACTCCTAACCTCACAACATGAAGCAACCACATTTTTAACTGGTTAGTTATACATCTTACAAGTCTTAAAAGTGATCTTGCTATCCAGGTCACATGAAAAAGAATATACTTTCCTAAGCACCAACATCATTATAATCCAAACCTGCTTAGCAAGTCCCCAGTCAAAGCTCTGGTAAATCAGGAAATCCTTCACTCAGTTATGATACGAGCAGTACAGCTCTAATTTCAAGGCCACATCAAAAACAAGGACAGGGAATACACAAGAAAGTCAGATTTTATAAACTGTGGTATTAAAAGCTACTGAAAAATTCAAAAGATGCTCACTGAATAAATGTAATTTGTCACTTTATTAAATTAACCAGGCAGAATCTTGCCCAGTTATTTTTGGTTCTATAAGGTAGACTTCTGACAAGTGGAACCTACTTACTAGAAAATAATGATAATCCTGTTCCCAGAAATAAAAAACTCTTCCTCAGAACAATATTTGTACATATGAATGCACACACACCATGCATAAATAAATATGTTTGATGATGATAGTCTCCAGGAAAAAAAAAAAGTAAAAAAAATGTGACAAAATCCACCTATAAGCCATCTATATCACCATAGCTCTCTGGAATTTATGTTGACCTGCACACACTTTGTCCATGGGAGCACTCTGATTGAACTACAGGGAACTTCCTATCACTGCCCAGTGAAATCTGCATGCAAAAATTGGCAAGATCTTTTCTTAAAACCTAATATGCAGAAAGACAGACCTTGCAGTCTGTATACTAGTCTTGCCACAGTATTGGTACATGACAGAACAAGGTAATCTAATATCTCATTAACTGAGCATTTTAAAGAGGAAATAAGATTCAAATATATTTATTTACCTGTATCAAACTAAATGAACTTTCTAATTATTCTTTGATTAATCCCTTTAAAAATATTTCAATAAAATCACCACAGTTGAAATAAAATCTTACATTTACACTTTAAAATATTTACACTACTCTTGTAGGAGATGCTTATTACAATGAATAAAGATTCAGAAGAGCGACAACAGAAGCAGAGTTTGAGTTCATATATCCATTAAAACGTCTTGAGATCATGCCTTTGTGCTCTACCAAGGCACAGAAATAATTCAGGAATCTCTTCTATCATTAAAAATTTACTTAATAAAGACACTAAAAAGGAACTGTCTGTATAGTTCTTACTCAAAAAAGAAAAATATTGCCTTGCCTTTCCTTCCTAATTGTCAGAATGTCCTTCACATAAAGTCTTTTCAGACTAGAAGTTTGTTGTTTGGTTTTTTTTGTATTACCAGTGCAGAAAACAAAGTACATGCTCATTTCACAGAAGCACAGAACCATCAAGGTTAAAAGACATCTTCAAGATCATCTAATCATCCAGACACCTCTTCGTGAGCACTTCCAGAGATAGTGACTCCACCACCTTCCTGGGCAACTTATTCCAATACTTAACCACTCTTCCAGCAAAAAAAAAATTCTTTGAATATCTAATCTGAACCTCCTCAGGAATGGCAACTTAAAGCCATTTCCTCTCATCCTTTCACCTGAGACATCTTGAGGCAGAACAGTTGGATCCCCATCTGGCTATAACTCCCTTCAGACAGCTGTAAGAGAGGTAAGTTACTCCCTTAGCCTCCTTTTGTCTAAGCTAAACAACTACAGCCCCCTCACTGGACTTGTGCTTCAGTTTCTTTGGCAGCTTTTGTCCTCCTTTGAAGACGCTTCAGCACCTCTCACCATTCTCTCACCATTTTGAAATTCCATATTGTGAAACTATATGGAATACAATACACTTTTTTTTTTTTTTTTTTTTTTTTTTTGGCGTTACTCTGGACGGTGTTACAGCGATTGGTTTTCAAACTAGGTCTGTGGAAACCATGCTGACTAGACTTTTGTGTAATGAAGCATGAAGTGTCTGAAATTTATGTTCCAGGTTCAATTCCAAGTCATTTTATTGATGACTGGCATGGAAAAGAGGAAGGAAGAAAGGGAAGGAAAGGAAGGAAGGAAGGAAGGAAGGAAGGAAGGGAAGGGAAGGGAAGGGAAGGGAAGGGAAGGGAAGGGAAGGGAAGG
>JANRMJ010000077.1:42789245-42812519 GCA_025584955.1 Alethe diademata | reverse complement strand
GGAAGCAGGGTGAGGAGAAGGAAATGTGCCCTTGGGTGGGTGCAGAATGCAGCCCCTGAGAGCCATCCTGCTCTGCCTGGGCTCTGGAGGACTCCAGAACACAGATATTCTGTATGACTGGGAGTAAACAAAAAGGAGCAACTGGTACCTCATTTATATCTATAACTTCATTCAATAAGCCCAGCAAATATGGCTAACACTTTTAGCACACAGTTTTTTCATAGTCTGTCCCCTTAGAGAAAAAAATGTACAGATACATAGATATCTGCAGTCTGCAAAGCATTTTGGTTGAACTGTTCTTAGTTTGATTCTTTCTATTAAGTGTTTATTCTTCCAGATAAGACATTGCTGAAAGAATTCAGCTGGCTCTTGAAGATACAAGTGGGACAGGCAGAGATAGTGGTAATTCCTTGTGGATTTAATGCTACTCTGTTGGATCAGCTTCTAAGCAATCCATCTCACTGTACAGCACTTTGCAGGTCCTGAACAGATCAGGACTATCACATAAAATCTTGCTGACTTACAGGAAATTATTATCTGAAATAATCTATGTTGTAACTTGCCACTAGCATTTCTAGGCACTGTGCAAGTACAGGTCTGAGAGTATTTCTTTTATGAAGAAAGATGTTCAATGTTTCCAAGCCATTTGCTTTTTCAAGTGAGGATAGAAGCCTAACTCACGGATTTCAGGTACAGTATTTTTCTTTGCATTTAAATATTTCCTTCCCAGTTTTTTAAGATACCAAAAGACACCTAAACAAACAAACATACAGCAGTACACTGATAACTTCACAATTTACACACAGTTTCAGGAACTCAGTGATTATGATGCTGCCAAAGAGCAGAAAACACAAATTAACAAGATTTTGGTATTTTTCTTGGCTGTTCATAATGCTTTGGGCAACAGCCAGATGTCAGAAACCAGTTCAGCTTCCCATTAACATCATTTGAAAAATGAGCAGTGGCAGATGCAGGCAGTGAAACTGCACCTTGGAAAGACAGGCCAAAGGTGGAGGATATCAGTGGAGAGTGGGAGCACTCACATACAAAATAAATAAGAAGCTATAAATGAGGAAGAGCCTGAACCAGAAGTGTGTCTTTTTACTGTCTCCTGAAAGAACCTGAAAATTAGTGTATCTATGGGATTGAAAACTAATTTATGCATTAGACCTAAGATACAGTTTCAGCTTTTTGCATTGCAACAGGGCAGGGAAAACATGTCTTGACCCTTTAAACAATTTAATCTTGGTGCAATAAATAAATAACAAAATAATTTTTTGACCTGGTGCCTCTGAGAAGGGACCCCAAGCAAAGGATTCCCTGTGACTTTATACCCTCACAGCCCAAGTGGGGCAAAGTCTGGGGGTTGTGGGTTCCTGCCTTGTCTCTGAGATTCCACCCACAGGCACTGAACCTGCACACCGAGCTACCTGCTCTGAATGTATTCCTCAACACTATCTTAGGATGAAATGCACATAAAACTGGTTATTCCTCTCCAGTAAATAGTTCAAACTTAGATTTCTACATTTGACATCTTGCCTAAGGTCAAGAGGTAGGCAAGCCAGTCTTTCCATAAAAACTTTCATGAGAAACAGTATAAAGAAGAATACATTCAAAAATGAAATTAAATTCTAGTTCTAAAGGGAAGAACTGAAACAATTTTGATTTAAATTTTACATAAAACTTTGCAAGTGAGGGGAGCAGACAGGACTATTTGTCTTTATGTATTAAACCAGCATGTTTAATGTATTTATGTATTTAATGTCTTTATGTATTTAACCAGCATGTGGAAAACTGTTTTAAACTGTCACTTTTGACTCTGGTTTAAAACTCAACACCACACTGACTGAAAGCCTGAATTTGAGATGCTCCAAGAAGAACATAAGCTTTGGGAACTTTTTTTTTTTTGTATTTTCTCCGTATGCAACATTCCCTTCAGCTACTTGAAGCATAAATCAGACCAAATTTCCTCCCAGAGTATGTTGAAAGAGCTATGTCTTTTTAATGAAGATAAACAGAAATTTATGTTGAAAATTTGTTGAAGATAATGACAAAGGTGTTTGAAGTTGTGTATACCAGACAGCTTGAGGAAAATGAGTGAGACAGCTGGGTACATCCATGACCTCCTTTTCTTTGCTATGCGGCTACGAGTCCCTGATGCTGCAGCAGGGACCAAGGAGTGTTCCAGGAAAGAAAGGATTTCCTACACCTATGATCTTGCTTCTCTGCACACAGATATTTTGTCTAGCCAAGAACACTATTTTCAAGTATAACAATAATTATCTTGCCCATATAAAACTGAGACACCTGCACAGCTTAAAACACTAAATTCAAGAGCGCAGACTTCACTGACTACAATGAAAAGAATGTAATAAAAAGGGTAAAATACTACTCTGACAACAGTTATTCAAACAGCCAAAGAATGAACATCAAAGCATCACTGAATAAATATTGGCTACATTTTTTTCTGTGTCACCTCTGCAGTAAAATGAGAGACTCCAGATCCAGAAAAA
Source organism: Alethe diademata (assembly GCA_025584955.1). Taxonomy (NCBI): domain Eukaryota; kingdom Metazoa; phylum Chordata; class Aves; order Passeriformes; family Muscicapidae; genus Alethe; species Alethe diademata. The sequence continues at coordinate 42,810,006 of JANRMJ010000077.1, read as the reverse complement.
AACAATCTTTTGAATATATCAAACTGCAAATATAGACAAATGCATATATTAAAAACACAGGATCTAGTTTGCAAAATAGGTATTTGGTTGATTCGTGCAAAAATCCAAATTCCAACAGAGGATCTGACAACACTGCTAATAAAATTTTGTAATTTTAATAAAAAATAGAATTGTTTGACATTATCCAGGGCTTTAAAAAAAAAATACAGCCTTCCAATGTTTATATTTTAAAAACCAAATTTTTGCATCTTATCATCACTGAAAAGTTAGCAAGTGTAACAACCTGTCATGTGATTGCATCTATACGTTATGTGTCCTTCAAGTAATATTTTTATAATCTATAAAGTGTTCATAAAACATAGCAAGAAAGGGACAAGAAAGATATGAGCTGGTAGGGCCAAGAAGAATCCCCATAAAACACACACCCAGCCATCATGATGTAATGAAGATCTTAGCTTTGTTAGTAGGGCAAATTTCCTAACAGCTGAGAAAGGGCAGATCAAAGAACCCTGATCAGTTAAAAGATGAAATCTCCAGAGAAGGAATTGAGAGAGCACAGATTGCTAAATACCTGCTATAGAGAATCTGTACCAAGAAAGCTGGAAATGAATGATTTGCACACCTTATCTAATTTAAATGTAATTCAGAGTACTTGAAGTTAAGAGCTCAAGATTCCTGACCCTAGAGGGAGAAAAACAGGTTGCTTCAAAGATGACTCAATATCTGAGGAAATTACCTAAAATTAGATGGTTTGAATGTAGCATTGCCCTCTTTCTTAGCACAAAAAAACACCAGCCTTGCTTCCTAAGGAATGACAAGTATAGACAAGGCATTTTGTTATTTAATTGCATTTTTTCTTGGCAAGCACAGGGAAGGAAAACTTTAGCAGATGCTAAATACAGTGGACTTTCTGGTTGGTGCTGAAGATCACAGAACCATGTAATGGCTTGGGTTGGAAGGGACTTCTAAGATTATCTAGTTTCAACACCCCGCAATGGGCAAGGACACCCTCCACTGGACCATGTTGCTCAGAACTCCATCCAATCTGGCCTTCAACACTTCCAGGAAGGAGGCATCTACAAATTCTCTGTGCAACCTGTTCCAGTGCTTCACCACCCTCACAGTAAAGAATTTCTTCCAAATATCCAATGTAAACCTACTCTCTTTCGGTTTGAAGCCACTCCCCTTTGCGCTTTTCTGTCCATGCTCTTGTAAAAAGTCCCTCTCTGTCCTTCCTGTAGGCTTCCTTCAGGTACTGGAAGGCCACAATTAGGTCACCCCGAAGCTTTCTCTTCTCTAGCCTGAAGAATCCCAGTTCTTTTGGCCTTTCAGCATAGAAGAGGTGCTGTACCCCTTTAATCATCTTGGTGGCCTCCTCTGAACTCACTACAACAGGTTAACGTTTTCCCTGTGCTGGACACCCACCACATCTCTGACAGAAGGAGGCTTAGCTGAGTTTCCATTTCAAAATAAAAATTATTTGCTAGCAATTCATAAGGGATACATTCAGATACCAAGGCAATGTCTAAACCTTCTCCAAAGCACCAGTGACAGCATTATTTTCCTTAGAGTGTGTAAGAAATATGTTAGAGGTTTTAACTATAGCAAATTTATTCCAACTTGGAAACACTCGACCACCCCCCATCCCCCCAATTCCTCTCAATAATAAATCCTTCCACCAAGATTTTCTGTATTTCAGATGCAAATTAAATTAAAAAACTAATTTTAATGTAAACTGCAATACCACAATTCCAAAGAAAGCACAAAAGAAGATATGTCTCATAGGTATAAGATACTGCCAAAAGCAGTTACAATTGCAAATATGCAGATGACAGTAAATTCACCAAAAGAGATATTGCAGATCGACTACCAGCCACTAGCCTCTGGAATATAGAAAGTAGTTCAACTTCATATAAACTGAAATGATTCAATCAAGTTTTTATTTCACTGTAATCTAAACTAGGCTGCATCAGCTTGTACATACCAGCAGTTAACAGTGTGTCAAAATAGTTGCCCTGGTTAACTCACAGGAATGTCTTAAAAGGAATATATTACAAGCAGTGAAAACAGCTCTTGTACTTGGTAGGGGGAAGGAGGAATGGAAACAGAATTCTCTTACAGTTACTGTTTGCAATGGATGCACAGCTGCCAAGTCCACATCTTGGGGAAACCCGTAAGTGGAAAGCCAGAAGTGCCACAGGGACAACCACACTCCTAAATTTGAATATGCAAATGCAAGTCTTTCCCTGGCAAGTTGCCTCCAATTGTGAGAAAATATATCCAAGGGTGACAGTTCTCTATAGGCCTGAAGACCTGACTTTTGAAATTAATCTTACTGGAAGGGTGCAGTGCAATGAAGTGTCTCTTGTAACTAAAAACTACCTTGAGTTAGCAGTTACTGCACTGATTTTAAGATGTATTTCTCTAATTATAATTTGTATGGATATGGAAGAGGTGTTCTGTTAGGATATACTGTGAATCCTTCCTTCCTTTCTTCCATGTAACTTCAAAGTATGATTAATTCCTGACTTATTTCCATTTATTTGTTGCTTTCATTTTGATTCATGAGTGTTCATGACAGTAATTAAAATGGGACACCACAATTTTTTGAGTTGAAACATTACTTAAAATTGTAGCAGTATTCACAGGAAATAAGCCCAGGAAGAGTTGGTTACCAAAATGATGACATTTAGTCAATACTTTATATTTCAGCTTAATGTCGCAATTGAAGAAATCGTGTTTTGAATACACTGTATTATTTTTCGACAACAGGGAAAAGCAAAGCTATGAAGAATTTCACCATATGTGCATTAACTAACACACTCTCCAGACAATGGCTTGGCTTATAAACTTATGTAGATCAAAGGAACATTGGCAGAAGACATGGTTAATAATATATGAGTCAGAAGGGTAGTGGTTTTAATCATTAACACGACATTAGTTGTGGAACAAAGATACATTATTATATCAATAGATGCATTTCTTTGATAGTCTCAGCTATGACTGTCATGTAACCATACATAACAGAAGAATTGTCTTTTTTTTGCTCAGAAACCCACTCTTTTTGTCAACAGCTCTCCCTCTTTTGATGCAATTTTAAGTTTTGTCATTTTACTCATTCATCTGTCTCAAATAAAATAATGGGTTTAATGATAAGTATCTATAAGAAAAAAGAAATCCAATACATTTTGCAACCCTGTGTGATAGTGAGTAGTTCAAGAGTTTCTAGTGAGAGAAATGCCCCAGTGCTTCTACAATAACACAGGGATTTTAAGGAATCATAGGTATGATTTCACGTCAATTTGTTTTGCAAACATGCTCTGTTTCAACCATCATCTCAGTAAAACTGAAAATAAAACATTTTACATGAAAATTTGTTTAAATGAGTTTATGTAGTTTTACAGCTTCTTCAGTTCCACAGAATCACAGAACTATGCCTATAGCTTAGGTTTGCTGTTCAAGAGTTTTGATGAACTTGAAATTCTGCTAGAAATTACTGAATTATTATTAAAAAAAAAAGAAATTATATGCATGCCCTTCCAGTGAAAGTTATCACTCAGGTATAAAGCTGCCTGTCTCCTTTCCTCCACTGAGACCCTGGAAGATCATCTCTCTTTTACTTCTGTCTCAATTACTAAAAGCATTTTCACCACAAGACTACAAGTCAAGATTAAAAGGATTAAGCCTCCACGCCATGTCCTATGAACCCACAGTTGTGATCCCACAAGCCAGATAACCCTTTAGGCTGTGACAAGCTCAGAGTGGAATGGTTTTCCTCCTCCACTTTTGCATCTGCCAAACAAACAGATCAATTATTCACTGTCACTATTAACAGGGACTCCAAGGTGATCAGATATTGCAATGATGGGCTGGTAAAAGACTCAGAAAAAATGAAACCTTCTGCTTTTCACTTTCCTGAGGGATTAAAATTAACCTTTTTCTCTTTTTCAGTTCCTGTAAGACTCATCAATTTATCTTCACATTTGAACTTCCTTACAGAATTTTGTCAAAACAGTAAAAGAGAGCAGAAAGAGTGCAACAGGTGCCTTTACTGAAAATCTCACTCATATAAAAGCTTGGCTGGATCTGCTACTCCAGTGATTTTATGGTTGTAGGTTTCAAAGACTAAATGTCAATTATTAGATGTGGGCTTCACTGTAGCCATCTATTTTTAATTCCATCAGAGAGGCTTAGTGTTAAACATGTGATGGAAGAAATGTTAGTCAGAGGAAAGCAGATGGGATAGCTAATTTTTCTTTCACAGTGTTTACACAATGATGAATTTTTTTTAACTCTCACAGCAGAAAAACAAGAATACCCCACTCACATATAGCAGTATTCCTCAGCAGGCTTTAGGCAGGAAAATGCTAAGTTCTGATCTGGTTTTATCACTGGGTAGCCTGGCAGTAGAATGTACCAGTACAGGTATGAATCTACAGTCAGTGTCAGTACTCCCCAAGCTTCAGGTGCTGCTCAGGTGTCCAGGCTGAACACACTTCAGTGTGTTCATCTGGAGCCTCCTCCTCCCTCAGTGCATGTGTGAGCAGCACACAGAACAAAAAGTACATTTTATATCTTATTCCTTATATAAAAGCAGGAAAAGAGTGAGTTAAAAAGAAGCCCAGCCCAGACTGCACCAGCCAGACACAGAAACTGAACAAAATATGCCAGCCATGACAATGGCTGTGTTGCACCACAGAGGACCCCTGAATTTATCCTGAATTACCTTGCTCCAGAAGGGAAAGCAGCACTGTGCCAGTGGTGTATGATGCCTATGAAGAAGGAGCACTCACTAACCCAGGAACAACCACAGAATAACCTGATTTTAGATACAAAGCAGGAATTTCTACATTGCTCTGCGCCGTGCTATGCTGAAGTGTTAGCTTCCTTGGGACTGCAGTCAGCTGTGTAAATTCATGGGGCTCCAATAGAGAAGATGAAATGATTCACACCTCATAATTGTTGTTTTTAAGATCTTGGATTACTCAATTGACTCTTATTATAGCATTCAAAATTTAAAAAAAATCAGAAATGTGAATTAAGAAAAATGCAGACAGAGATTCTTAAGTAAAGCTTGTTAAAGAGATGTCATTTCAATAATAATATCAATAATATGTGATAAAAATGTTGCAAATTAATGTTGTGTTTGCACATAATGATGCAGATAAGAAATAATCCCTACAGCTGCCAGAAGAAGAGTAAAAGAATTTACTGCTCTGAGGCAGTTCGGATTAATTTTAAGTCATAGGGAAAACAAACACTAAACCCTTGGATGCTGTGTAGAATAAAACCATGCCACCCACATGAGAAAGCCTCTCTAAAAGTGCTAAATTCTAAAGTCAGATAAGACAATCAAATAAACTCATTCAAAGTATGTGATCTGAGTACTTGATATTCAGTAAAGAAGATGCAGATTGCAATTTCTCAAAACCATGTTGCTTATGGCTGAAGAATTCCCTTCAGATTTGTCTGCTGTATCGACAGAAGTGCAAAATAATGGAAAAATGAGAACGAAGCTCACTCATTTTTAATTTTCAAGATCATCAGAAACAAGTTCATCTGTTCTGGAGAAGTGAAACAAGAAATTCTTAACTAACTTCAGGAATATTATGCATGAATTTATGTATTATCAGAGCTCCTGCTTCACGTATTTACTTATTTGCAATCATGTAAGAGACAAACTAACTGCAACTTTTACTTCTTTACTTCTAATATCAGGTTACTTATAAATGCTTTCTTACACCTGATTTCCAGGTTCAGGGCAACATAAACCACAAAAGATGTTCTTAAAATCTTTCAATGGTTGGGCATAATTTTAAGTTAATTCCAGATAAAAAATATTTAACCTTTCTCCAAAATTTCCAAAACAGAACTTTGTGAACTATCCAAGGTATCTTTGTGATAAAAGAATCACTTTTGCTCAACACATTATTGCTATTAAATGGATATAGAATATTCAGTGATGCTGCTTTCAGGAAAAGCTGTTAACAAATACCTTCCAAATGGCTGATTTCATAGTCTTTTAGTGCTCAGGATTTTTTAACAGATATCTTGTTTTCAGAAAAATGAGCACTACTTCCAACTCACCTCATTCTTTTTAAGAGAGAAAAAATACAGTTCTGTCACCCCAAGAACTCTAACCAATATATACATTCTGTGGAGTAAATGCATAATCATTTATAGACCTCCAAAAGTACCAAAGCATGAGGTGGTGATAAAAAACCAAACCATGTTACATTTGGTTCTGGTAACTTTCCAAACACACAAGGATACTTTGCTGTACTTGGTGCACCAGCATTCTGAAACCACACTTAGGAGAAAGGGCTGGTTTAAAACAATTAAATCACTCCCTTAGAAGTGAGATAGTCGCACTAATACTGCTAGTATTAATAAAAAAAATCAATTAGCCCTTTTTGATATTTAGGAATTTGTATGTATACTGACACTATATGAAAAAACTTCCTTCGAAAATCTAATTACACTTTGAAATGGGAATTGTCATATCTTCACCTGCTGATGTTTTATTATGGATTTGAATACTTAAATCTTCCATTGTTCTTTATCTTTTGAATAACATGCTGCTGTCACTGCTGTCTTATAGGATCTTGTCTTTCCTAAATTACTTTTGAGTATTGAGATTACAGAGTATAAATTATAATTCTAGAAACAAGAAACATCCACTGATGATAAACTCAATTGTGAAACATGTAAAATGCCTTAAAAACCTAGAAGTTCCAGCAAGTTTTTCCATGGACAATAAGCATTAAATGTCTTACATAGTAATGCACTATTTTCTGTGTTTCCACCTCTGTTCCATCCTTCCCTTAATTTGATGTGCCAAATTTTTACACTGTGCATTCTTTGTAGTCAGGATTACATTTCTACCTTGCCTGGAACAGTGGGACCTCATGCTTAACTGGACTTTTTCAGTGGTATCACCAATATTGAAGAGTGTATACACTATATAGAGCCTCAAACAGTCCCAACTTTAACAAGAGGTGCAATATTTCTGAAGAGAAAAAATGTTGTAGGTTACAATTATGAAAGTATAAAAATGTTCTCTGTAAATATTCTAGTTAGTTCAAGGTCTTTACGTGAGGTATAACCTTATAATAAAACCTTAAAAATTAAAGCCAGCAAGGCTGGATTAAGAGGGATGCTGCAGATTAGGGATCTGTAAAATCATGAGGCAGAAGCAGAGCAGAGGCATTTCTGGAGAGGGCTGATTACTGCTGGCCAGCCACCCCTCACAGAGAGCTCCACTTCTGTGTTTCTGCAGGAACTAAACACTTGCAAGGTTGAATATTGAGCCGGGACACATGGAAAAAGAGAGTCCTTTGTATAGGTGCTCAGCTTGGAGATAACTGTTTCTGACACTGAAAATTAAAATATATTGAACTGCACAGTTACGGTAAGCCTGAAAATACAGGCTGGATGGTTTCATTTTACTTCACAGCATGAAACATAGTGATTTTTACAAAATTAGAAAGCCCAACCAACCAAACAAAACCAAACATTGTGAGAGGCAATGGTTCTAGGAGTTTCTTAATTTCTCATGTACATGAATAAAAATATCCACTTCATTATATATCTTATGCCTCTACTCTCTCTATTATATCCATCATATCCTGTACCTTCCCTGGGCTCACATAAAGCTCAGAGGAACTCAATCTAAAATAAAAAGTCATAAACAACGTAAACTGAAGCTTGCATTCTACTTTATTTTATAAATTAAACCCAAAATATTACGTCCAGGATTTCTCTGCACCAGGTTTATCTACAGGAAAAGAGAGCAATAATCAAAATGGTGATTTTTAATTTTTTTTCACATAGAGAAGGGATAGTTGCTCTTTTGTCACATGAGAGCCCACCTTTTCCTCAAACACTGTAAATCATCTTGCCCAGGAATACTTTAAACACCTGAGAAGTCTCCCACTTAGATTCCTAGCCCTTATGAATTGGTACTACTTCCACTTTGTATTCTCTTGCCACCTTGAAAGTCATTTGGTCACTTTTAAAATCCCCACCACTCCTTATTTTGATTTTTTGTTAGTGTAGTACTGGGAAACATACTTCAGACTAAAGGCTTTTTGACAGCTGGCTATGTGCTGAATTAGTCAGAAAGCACACTTAATACTTGTTCACAGCCTGTGTTTGATTTAGGTTTTTATACACACACGCACACACATATATCTAAACTGAAGGCAAAGGCTATTTTTGACATAATCTTCATCATGCTGATTTCAGTTTTTATTTGAATATGCCCTCAAAAAACCTTGCATAGGTAGCATCATAGTGGCCACTAATACCTCACTGAATAAATACTCATGCAAATCCCAGCTGTAAATATAGGTTAAGTCTTTATATTTTTAAAAGGGTATCTCCTTAAGTACATATCAGAATTCTCTGTGCATCTGCTTGACTAACATAAAAACCTGTCCATATGTTGTTACAAGAATTTTTAGCAGAACAATTTTATTGTTGAATTAAGTCAGACAGACCATAATAACAGAACTATGGGATATAAGCCATTTTTAATTGAACATCACTACTGGCAGCATACTTAACCCTCTTATGTTTAGAACAAAATGACATAGATTTAGATTTTGCATTTAATAACAATTTATTTCCCAGACACCCTCCCTTTGTAACCTTTTTAAGTCTCTCAATTCCATCAGATTTTGAAGGGATAAGCTACTAATAAATGCAGGTTTATATCTATTTAATTTATACACAGAAATAAGTAAGTCAGAATATATTTACAGGAATTCCCCAGGAAAATATTTCTGTGGTTTAACTTCTAATCAGTTTTTATTTTGGGATTAATGCAGATAGCATCAAAGCATCAAAATGAGAAACAAGCTGCATATTCAGTTCAGGTATTCTAGTAAAACAGCATGCTGCTTGAAAAGTAAATAGGAAATATTTTCAATTTGGTGACTGCTTCTGATTTTTGTGCTTGAATATGAAACTTCTTCAGTTTAACTCTTTCCAAATATTTCTTTAGAATGCCTGTTGCCCAACAACATGGAACTGAATCAACACTACAAAAAATAATTCAAACCCTGAGTGAAAGTCCATAAATACTCAAAATTACTCATATAAATTAAACTATAAGGAATATGTACATATATGCAACTGAAAACCTTTAGAGTTTGATACGTATCAGGCATTTCTTATGAAAACTCCATAAAGAACAAATTATCAAAAATTATTTTGACAAATAAAGGAAAAATACAGTGAAAGATATCTTAAATGCTAAAGTCTTAAATGCTGGACTGGGGATTTTTCTCTGAACTGGTTTCTGAAAAAACAACCCACAAAGAAAAGCAATAAAAATTGTTCTTACCGGTACTAAAGTAGGTATTATGACTACTATTACAAATTAGTGAAAAAGTAAGTCTAATATGAAACATATATTTCAGTTTAAAGGCATAGAAAAATCCACTACATGCTGGTTAGCATCAGAATCTGAATTCACAGAGTTTATATTTGTCTTGGTCTCTGAGAATAATTAACATTTTGGAATCAAAATTAAGTCAGTGCTAATGGGGATGATATGCTGGGTGGAATATATTGCACCTGTGCTGTTTATATTAGAGTTCTGCAGAGGAGAAAAAAACAGAGAAAAAATAGTTGTCCCAGAAGTGCATGTGTGTGACTCACAATGTGTGCAAGAGACAGACCAGTGAAGTGTGAACATGCTGTTTATACCCAGCTTCTCTCCAGAGAACAGATGCTTCAAGATTATTTTCAAATATATATTACTATATATATAATATAAAAATAAGATGACTATAATACTGTAAGAACAGGAGTTCAGATTTAGCTAATGATTTTGGTTTTTTAATTGTCCCTCTCATTTCCTTGAGCTACAAATGAATAATTTGCATTTACCTTTCTTTTTAAGTAGGTGTGTATTCATTCCAGCTTCCTCCATCAGAAACATGCACTAACACTTCCCAATTATAAATGTGTAAGCTTTCAGTGCAATTTTCAGGGTGGCTTTAACATACAAAGCTTTTAGTGTAATATCTTGGTCTCTCCATATCAGGTGCCTGACAACATAGTTGGAAATTATGATGGTAGCAGGGAATTATAGGGCTGCTTCTAGAAGTCCATAATTTCCTCTACACTAGTTGGCCCATAGTATTTTCCCTTGAGAGGCTGTATTGCTCTTTTCTTGCTCCCACCTCCACATGGAAGACCCTTGAAACCTGTAATTTTGAGAACCTGAAGAAATAATGCTGAAAAAATAGCTAATCAAATTTTGCATTAATTGCAGAATTTCTTTCAGGCCTAATGTTTTCTCTGTTTCAACAGGAGCATAAGTTATGCTTTAAATCAGTAATTGGTTTTAGAGGCACTCCATTCTATCAACTAGAAGATATGGGTGGTTAGAAGTACCAACAGAGGAAAACAAGAAGAAAATAATCACCATAAAATAGTGTTCAAAAGGCTGTTAAGTTAGTAATTTTTATTATTTTAGACGTTTCTTCAAAATACATGCACAAACACATCAGGAAGGAGCAAAAAAACCAGAAACGTGTTCCTTCCTATTCAGACAGATGAAGGTAATCTTACAATCAGAGGAAGGCTGTACATTTATTATCTCCTTGTTCTGCAATCCCAGGTCAGCCTACAACAGTAAAAACTCTTATAGATTATAGAGTGGGAAGAACACTGTTCTTGGATGCATCCAAGATGCTCTGAGTTCAATTGTTGTATTTAAATATGCAGAATTATAGAATATAGAATTTATTTTGTTTTCCAATAATTGTATGCAAAGTTGGCCAGAACTTGCCAGCTCAAGTGAAACTAAAGAACTGGGCAATTTTCTGCAGTCTCAGAGGAATCCTAAGGTTACTAGGAATGTTGGAGGAACTCTTAGGTTACTAGGGTTAGGTTAATTAAGTAGATAATAATATATGATGGAAGTATTATTAGGGCGCTTGGTTATTTTATTATTTTTTCACATCTGCTCCTTGCTTCCTTATCATTGTTGCTCTTTCATTGTTGCAAGTTAATTCCTAAGGCTATTTTTTCACCTGCTCTTCACCTAGCTATCGGATTTTCCCTGGCAGGAATGAAACTAACTTTGTTCAACAGCAGCTGCCTCATCATAGAAAGGTTCTATAAACTAGAGCAGCATCCCCAGCAAATTATATTTTAAACTGGTTTTCAGAAATACATGAAAAAAGCTTCCCAAAAAAATCACAAGGCTTTTTAATCTGTTCTTGCCTTTCACTGCACCACACGACCAGTTGAAGTCCATTTCAAAATGAAGATGACTCATGCTCCAGTTCCCTTATCAAAGAAATACTTTGACCGAAGCTGCAATTTGCTGCTGACAGTGATGAGGACAGGAATACCATTGGCAAAGGTCTTTCCATGAAATTTAGGACATAGCTGGATTAATGGAACCATTCCTGCCATCCTAGTTATCACTTCTTGCTTTCTGCAAACATTCTTACACTTTAAAGTACTCTTCATTATTATTAAAACTAAAACAGGTTTTTCCTTACAAAAGAGATTGGCACCTGTACTCGTCAGGGGCCTCTGACAGCCTGAGTTCTAAACATATTCCTATATTGTGTTTAGCAGAGGCAACTTTCAGCAGATGACACTCAAATTCACAGTAGAAAAGCTGATAGTTATACTGAACACCAATTTCCTAAATTTAGCCTTAACTACATGCTGTGCAGGAAATAGGATGTGTTTGTGCAGGAAATTTTGGGATGTCTCGTTTAAGAAGTGTGTTAAGGAAGAAATTTTACCACTATTACAGTATTTTGTAAGTTCAAGGACACAGCTAGTATTCAGAAGTTTTTCTTGGAGTAAAACAAATACTGCAAGTGAAATAGAATGGATGACTGACTTAATGTATGCACTGTGAATTCATATACATACCCCTCCCCTAAGCACAGTTTCCTTGTTTCCTGAAGGAAGCAGTGGAATATATGTAACATATTACAATAGTGGATTTAGCAGAACATTTTGAAGGCTGCCTGATTGAGCAGATGGATGTGTAGCTTGGACAGACAGTATTTAATTTAAAGCATGGTCTCACTCTTAGAATTGCAAGGGGGCATTTTGGTAGACTCACAGTATTTGGTGCTGCTTCCACCTTCCTAGCTGAAAGCAAAAAAAAGTCCTCGTACAGAAATCATTGCCATAGGACAATGTATTATTCAAGTAATCATGTTGATGCTGAACATATACACAATGTAAAGACATTAACAACAGTATCTAAATATAATTAGAAGAATTAGCACTTATGCATTGTTTGAATGGCATTTACTAATAGTTACATTAAGCTGTGGGATCATCCTTTGTCCTGCGGTGGCTTTGTACACACACATTACTGAATTCTGTATGGAACTTCTAGCCTCATTCAATATATATTTTTTTTAATATCTAGTAAATTCTATTGCTCTGAATGTGAACAATTTTCTTAACAATAGAAGTGTAAAACTGATTTTTAGGAAAACAACTATATTGAACAGAGAGCAACTGTAAATATGGTGTTAACAAAGGCAACTTCTAGGAGGAGGTAAGAAGTGCAAATAACAGAGGAGCCAAGTTGAGACTGCTTAATGTCTGTCTCTCTAAAGCTGATACAGAGTGCTCACTCTCCCACCTGTCTTAAAACAGATATATCCATTTGGGCGCTATAATCTATAAACATAGACAACACTAACAGGAAAAGTGCAAAACAGACATATTAATGTTTTCATAGGTACACTGGTCTAGTTTAATCTCAATAGTCAAGTCCTATTCCATTCCTACATGCTGTCAGACTGTAATATAAACAAATTTTAATTCCTGTAGACCTGAACAAACTGCTGAAAAAGAACAGGATGGCCAAACTATGCCTCCTAAAGTTAATAATGACTACAGTCTACCTTAGATATTTTATGAAGAAGTAGTGCATACCATTATTTTGTTCTCACTCTATCCACAAATAAAATAAAATAATGCTGAGGCAATATTAACTTTAAAAAATCCATTTATTTCCTTTCATATGCTGTTTTATAAACAAGTTTCATACACACATGATCTTACCTATTATTTTCTTATTAGAACATATGTAATTCATAGAAAGGCCAATAGTGTATTAATGTTACAGACACTGAAACAGTGGAAATGTCAGAATTATTAGCCTAACTTTAACTACAGAATAGCATCAAGAGAAAAGGTATTATATAAATTTTTGCCTGTCCTCCCATTGTCTTGACAGTTAATCTACAGCAACACCTACTTCCTATCAGTTAATTTTACTAACACATCAAAAAATGCAACTTCAGAATATGAATACTTCGAGGATTAGTGGGGGATATTATTGGGAAAGGAGGCCATATCTAACAACTAAGAACTAAAAATATACCAAATATAAGAAGAAAATGGAACCAGAGTGATGAAAACTGAACACCATTTGCTTAGTATGGAAGAACAGCTCTTTTGCAGAGTGGGATATACAAGAGTGTCACTTCATCATGTAAATCAAGTTAATATATAAAAAGCCAGCTTTCAGTTTTTTAACACAGTTCAACAGGTCAGTTTTGTCAGAGATAAATAAACTGGTTTTTTAGTCAAAAGCTTGCTGGAGATCAGCCTGGTTGTAACAGCACAGTATCTCATGTAGTCTCAAGTAGCAGCAGCTCAGGGCAGCTGTGCAGGTACAGTGAGCACACACTGTCTCTGAGAGAAACTCTCATGGCATCCAGAAAATAACCAATTACTTTTATGAAGTGATGGGCAGAGAAAGACCTGCCCCTCAGCTTTCTCCTGAAATATAATTTGACCTAAAACTTAATAACTTAATAGTACAATTCTTTTAGAGCTCTGTCCTTACCTCAGAATATATATGTGTGTATATATATATATTTAAGGGTGGATTATTATGTAACTTAATAACTACTCCATATATTAATAGTTTAGGACAGAATTTATTCTGCAAAAGAAAATAAATTCTAACTTAGTGCTCACCAATTAAAACCACTGCAGTAGACTCAATTACTAGAAAACAAAATTAGGAGAACTGCCCATAATTCTACATATTCATTCAATAAAAAATTACATCAAAGAAATTAGTTACTTTGACATTTAAAAAAATTGCTAGGATTAATTTAACACTTTTCTGTGTCCCTGAAGTACCACTATAACCAATATTTACAATTATTTAGACATAAAATTAATTCAAAATTATGAATAATTGATTAGATTCTACACATAGGAGTAAGTGACTCCTAGCAGGCTAAGTAAGTATGAGAACAATACTGTACTATTTAAATATTGAAAATGAGAAAACAGGACCTCCAGGCTTTACATTGTACAACAAGCTCATGCAGATTTGAGGGTGCTTTGATTTGGAAAGAGAAGTTACTGTTTTTCTTTGGTCACGATACATATGGAATGTCAATAGAAAAGCATAATTTTTACGGAAGATTTTCTTAGACTTTCTCTTCTCTACAACTGCCAATTTCCAATTATATTTTTAATATAGAGTGCAGCATTTATAATTCGACACTAAAATGCACCTTTTCAAGTAAAGTTGCAAAGTAGAAAAGTCTTAGCAGCTTATCTTGCTCTAGAAAATACTGATAAATAGATAGGAACTAAGAAATCAACTCCTATATGGGAAAGGCCAACAGAATAGTTCTATAATTGTATTAATTGTAGACCTGAGTGTTTGCATTAGGCAAGGAGATAATTTCATTATTTTACAGAGACATAACCCAGAGAGTCTTCTTTTTTAATCTTTATTTTCTAGGGAGACTTGGCATTTGGAAAAAAAATATTCCAAACCCCTCAAAACCCACTGTTCTAAGAATTATGAGTATAAAACACGTTAGAAGCTGTCTGTATCAGTGCACCATCACTGAAGAAGCTTAAGGTCAAGTAAATGTATTATTCATTCACTATGTGAATAAGAGCTATGTGCTCTTTCTAAATGTAAATTACACTCTGTAATTATTTTTTACTTTTAAAGAGTATCATTCATAAAGCCAATTAAAATTATCTAATTAAAATAATCAAAATTCTTGTGCAACATCCCAGAGGGCAGCTGCAATGACATGATAAATTACACAAGCCTAGCAGTTCAAGGCTTTATATAGATTACTCTAGAGAGGGACAGAATGCAATTCTGTCAAAGAGAAAATCCAAGCAACCTTTTGGGGGGAAGGGGTGGGAATACTAATGCTGTACTAATGCTATAATCACAGCCTGAGGGTAGGGAAGCTGTAAGTACAATCTTGTGGAAGACTCTCTCTCTCTCTCCCTGATCTGGAAAGCTACTTTAAACACCCAGCATAAGCAGTGTCAATACCTTCCCTACTCTGGCACTGAACACACTGTCAGCATGAAGCATTGAGTGAATCAAACAAAAACTCCTCCACCACCAAAAGTGGAGATGCTCAAAGCTGCCTAGTATCTGTAGAAATCAAACTTACAGCAACTTGGCACCTAATTTTATCAGATTTCACAAATAAAGTTTCCCTTCTCAGTTCTAATGCCCTTGACAGACCCATGGTCAGACTATGCCTTCAGGAACTCAGAATAAACCCCCATTCTGACAATAGTTTTGCAAAACTGTTTTTCCAGTAATAAATACATTCCAGCTTATGATCTTGCAAGGTTTTCACTGTTAGGCCTTTGTTTCAGTAAATTCTTTTTTGCTTCTATTTTAATGTAAAAAATCTCTTTTAGACATAAACAGAAAAGTAACATAAACAGAAAGTTTCCTCTTAACTTCTACTATACCATGTGTCCACCTGGTGGGACACAAATTAGACATTTACACAGCTTTACATTTTAGGAAATATTAATTTGAAAGAGGGCTGTACAGTGAGACATACTATGAAATAATTCTGCCTTTTAAAATGGACTGGAGAGGAAAATAGAGAAATCTAAGGTCGTTGTTATCATCTCAGTAGACATCAACACTCTATTTTCTTCCCCATGTATCTTTCTACTTTCTCCCTATCCTCTTAGCTGTTTTCAACACTTAGGTCTTATGCTCACACAGGTAAAGTTTTGAGAATTACTCACAAATCATGATTTTGAGTTTAAGAAGTTGGCAGTTTTCACTCTCCTAATAATTACAAGGTTTATAATCTTCCAGATGCTGCATAAAAGAAGCATGAAAACACCACACAGGATTAAGTGCTTATAGGAAAGCTTCTCTTAAGCCTACAAAATTATAGGGTTACTCCTGAGAGGCTCTGTATTTCTGAGCTATATACTTTGTGTCATCTTGCTGCTTCTGCAGTTGGCATAGGTGTAAACACAGCTCTTGACACTCCATTACTGTGCACCCCTTGCTCTCCTGGAAGAATGAAAGAGTGAATTACCAAAATTCTAGTACAGCTTTTCATTTGGAATACTGCCAATTCTCTGAGGAAGCACATGACATTTTACAGATGCTCCTGAGTGTCTGCTTCAACCCAACCTGACATGTTGCCTCCAGACCAGCAGATAGATTTGCTGAGACAGTACTACACTTGAAACATTTCTTAGGTAACACTGGAAGGTCTACAAAGTAAAAAAACCTGTGTTATTTCTCAGCATAAGTGTGATTCTTTAAGAAGTCATATTTGATCAAATTAATGTACTCTGAAAAGACACAGCTATTTAAAAGCATAGGAACATGTTTATGTATGAACAACAATTACATTTAAGAGTCAAAGAACAGGACCTAAAATAAAGGTGTGTATAAAATACATTATTTAAGTGCTCAAAAGCAGTGACAATGCTCTTTATAATCCCTTCTCTCCAATTCCTCCCCTTTTTATTTTGAGCAATAATGCAAAAAAAATGCACCTGCTTTTCTCATTTTGAGGCAGAACACAGCCCTCTTATATCACAGGTACACCTCCCATCAAAAGGCATTTTGTTTCTCACAGGGCTCAAAATAAAACTCCAAAAAGCAACTGAAAATAAAAAAAAAAAAAACCCAACCCACAATTACACTGCATTAGGTTCTTATTTGGTTTCTAGACTCTTTGTAAAGCTCACAGCAGCACACAGGTGCACCAGTTGGACCAGTTGGAGTCCTGGCAGAATATGCTTTTTCCTTCATTTGGGATGATATCCAGCTGATAGATGTGAAGCTCTAACATACATCAAGAGGCATAAAAAAGTACAGTGATCATCATTCTCCTAATAATCTCTAATTGTGGTGCGCTGACAAAATGAAATTCATTTCAGCAAAGAGCACAGCCTACTGCTTCATAAATTAGACACCGTTGTCTTTTTCTTTTCTTTTTTTTCCTACAGAGTGCTTTATGAAACCTGAAAACCATTCTCCCCTGTGTGAACTCTGAAAATGCCCCGGACATTTGCAACCATTTCCTCATTTGAGGAAAAGCACAGAAGTGTGTTCTGCAGAAATAAAGAAGAGCTGTAATTATTGCAACTGGTTGGTGTAACCTGCAGCAGGGTAATGACCAGGTGTTCTGGTCAGCTGCTCTGCTGGGCAGTTTTGGAGGGCTGGGCTACAGTGGATTAGAGGAGAAGGTGCCATTAGAGGGCAGCCTTGGATTCCCCTGGGTGGAAATCTGTATGCCAACATGTGTGTCCCAGTAATTCCAAGATTTCTGATGGTATGCAGCAAAACACATTGCAGTTTCTTAAAATACAAGAAAAAATTTATAGTATATAGTTTGCACTCTGTGAGGGAAAGAAGATATGCATAGTATGGTTTGAGCAAATTTGTAGTGTATGGGCAGGAGTAGATTAGAATTTTTTAAAAGTTTTAAAGTAACTTTAAAAATGTAAGAGTAATATTTTTCATTATTGAGAATTTCCATCGGTTATTTCACCATAAAGTCTGACTAAATTATCACTGGCAGTTAAGTAAGTCCTGCAACAGCACAGAAGTAATTACAATCTCTCTCAAATCAGTCTGAGATTGGTTTTACTATCTGAACACATAACATTATCTTATTTTTTTAAGGTACCTAGATAATAAAAAATATTTTTTATATTACAGTTTAATCCAATTATCTAATTGGTAACATCTTTGTATTATTTATAATTAAGCAGAGACATTCCATAGAAATTAGGAAAAATATTGTTTGTCATATATAACAGCTACATTATATTTAGCACAATATATTCTGTGTAAATTCTATGCAAAAGCCCCTAATGATTTTTGCTGACATTTTCTTCATAATATTACATAACTCTTTGACACTGCATTGCTTTCCAATTACTCTGGTGAAGTACATTTGTCTGAAACATATGTCCAATCTTTTTGGCTCTGTGAGGGTTATTCAGTGCAGTAATCTCCATCAGTTTAGTCAATTTAACAATCCCCACTGATCTCTTCACATAAAAGGTTTAAGGACTTGGAGCTTAGGATCCTCCTCCCTGTTAGCAGCAGAAGCTCATTCAAAGCATTCTTCTACTCTAGGTGAAACTAATCCCTCGTCAGAAAGTAAACAAAGGGTTTTGCATTTCATACAACTTAACAAACATGCACAGAACAATGACAGAATACCAAAGCAAACCCACAAATAACAGTCCCAGAGGGCATCACTCAGATTTCTGCTGATTACAAAGCACTCTCAAAATGTCAAATTGGCCTAGACCCACAAAACCAGCATGACACAAATACAGGGCAAGGCTTCAATGACTGGCCACAGTCTTCTGAAATACACACACCAAATAATAACCAGGCAGAAGGTGTGTTTACCCAGATCCTGGTAATAAAAGCACCGTTTGTACTGCATAAACATGTGAACAAAGTTACATTTATTCCCTCAGGGACCACACTCGCTGTAAGGTATCTCATTTGTGGGACCTCCTTAACCTTGTTTCCTAAGGTCACGGTCCATGAGCCAACTTTTATCTTTGTCTCTTGATATTTTTCCATGTGACTGCACAAGAGCTTGGCAGCTTTTGATACATCAAAAAAGCCTGCCTTGGAGGCTACAACATGGTTCGAGCACTACGATGCACTCTAATTTTGTAACAACAATAATAATTACAAAAAAAAAAAAAAAAAAAGGAAAACCAAGACAAACCAAAGGATTTCTAGACATCTAGTCAGGTTTTACAGCATTCTCTGTTTTTTTTTAGCTTCTACGGTCAGAGAAGTACTGTGAGTTGGAAGAGTGTATTACACAGATTTCAGAGAGCTTTCCCAGACATAAGGCTTCTGGTAGTAGCAATCACTATAACTGTCTTTTAAACATCTGAAAAACTCACTGCGTTGCATTTGAAAATAAATCAGAATAGATATTCTGAGCTAATGTACAAGCACTATAATAAACAAAAAAATAAAAGTCAGAACAAGTGGCCCTAATTCAAGGAAGTGACCTTAATCACTGGATGCCTGGGATGGAGCTCCTTGGACTCCTGTAAGCCTGCAAGATTTCAGACACAGCTGATGGGCTTCTCTTACCAAGAGGATGAGACAAAATTTAAAAAATCACATACTAAGGTTCTACTGTGGTACACAAAAGGCATGAACCACATGCAGAAAGGAAAGGTAGGCCCAGTGGATTGCAAGGTGAAAGTTTCTGATACTTTTGTTCCTGAAAAGGCACCAATATGGCCCAAAAGCTGAAATTTAGTACTTGTGAGCAGCTGAACACAGGGACTTCAGCTAAGAAAGACAACTCGATTAATTTTTTATCAGATATGGCGAGCACTTATTTACAGCCTACAATGTTTTTTTCTGAACCAGATTCAAGCCAAAGAGAAGAAATGCAGATGGGAAAAATAAAGATGGGCAAAAATGAAAATGTTTAGCTGAACGCTTGAAAACTATCCTGTATGATACAAACTGCACATTTTTACTAATGTAAATATCTATACTTTATTGGTCAATATTACACTGTGTTGCTCACTCCCCCACATAGTATCATGCTAATATTTCAATTAAGTAACTTTTAAAGATATAGATTAATGACAACTTCCAGTAAAAATAACCACCATGTCATGGGAAAAATAATGGACGGAACCAGATTATTTTTTCATTCTAACAGTAACACAAAAAAGTCAGAAATTCAAGTAAATAAAACAATTTACAAGTTTACTTTCATTAGATGATAGAGAACTAATATTTTTACTGAATTTTGATGCTTCAAAAATAACTGACTTTTTATATCAAAGTACTAATTTACATACTGAAAAAAATCTATGTATTTAACTTCTATAGAACCATATTTTACATTGGGACATGATATAAAGTACGTGTCTAATTAAATATTTAGTTCAACTTAAAACATATTTTATGCTTCCTTTTCAACTGGTTTTTCTTCACCCAGACCTCATTTTGTATGAGAAGCAGTTTCATAACACATTCTATAACACTCTCTAAGATACCTATGGAGCAATAAAAAGATTTCCCACTGCTGCAGCCATCAGCAAAAGCATATCTATGAATTAGACTGTACTGTAATGTCAGTCTGCATTGGTCTAAGCATTAGAAGGAGGGTAAATTTATATGTTCCTGCTAGTCCTATATTTTCCCACTTCCTTAAAAGATGATAATGAAAGTTGATTCCTAATCAACTCCTGGTCCTAGTATTCGCCATGCATGGGTTCACAACTGAATTAATGCACAATAAATTAAGAATCAGAATTACAATGTGCAATTTTTAATTTCTAATCCTGTTATTTCTTGTTATCCATGGCAATTATGTTCCTGTTAGCCACTTAGTATTAGGCATGCTTTGCATTTAATTCCCTTTGGCCTACAGTGGACTTTGAATTTAATTCTTGTGATAGAAACACAATTGGATTTATT
>JANRMJ010000077.1:42776487-42787768 GCA_025584955.1 Alethe diademata | reverse complement strand
AGAGCCTTTTTTTCCCAGACATTTTCCTTTGAGTTTTTCTAGGAAGGAAAGGAAAATGCTTTGCCTCTTACTAACTAAGAAGTCACAAATGTAATTAACATTCCTTGGTGATGTTTCCTAAGGAATTTGTCACAGCACAATGTGGGTAAAGGCAGTCTCTTTAAGTGGGATTAGTTTTGCATAAAACTTGAAAAGGAAAACAAGGTTATCAGTTTTAAATGTGAAGAAGAATGAGGACCACATTTTATGAAATGGTTTCATAGACTTAAGGAATTGATAGAGTCCTTTTGAAAGTCCTAATTACACTGAATTATTTATATCTCTGACTTTACAAGCAGTCCATTAATAGCACTTTGTTGTAACTGACCAAGTGCTACTTGGGTTTCAGAGGGAGCACTGCTCTTACAGGTCACTGAAGCAGCATGGCCCTGCCATCAGGAACTCCCTCTCCCTATCTCTCATGCTAATGGACATCTAGTTGCACCAACTCTGCTAACTGCACCTCTGGTACCAGACCTGGGGGAGAAGGTCTCAGGAAGGCTAATAACAAGTAATTTCTACATGAAAATAGTGACATTCAAAGCAGTAGAGAAAGTCACGTAGTCAATGGCCTTACTCACTTACTCCCTCATTTCACATCCTCAATCTTAACACATCAAAATATTAAAGGATGGGGAAAAGAGGATTTTAATCTCATTTTACCTCTGAGGAATGATGGAAAAGGAAGCTCAAGTAAATTGCCTGAGTCTGTATAAGAAGTTTGTAACAGTTTTTCAGGATCACAGCTCAGTGGCTCAATTTACCTGACTCAAGAAGTCAGTCTGTTTAAGTAAAACATGAAGTTCAACCCTTAACCTTAGATACATCAAAAATACAGAGCCATGTACTGCCTGACATTCCTCAATTTAGTTTGTGTGCATATTATAACTGAGACCAGAAGTAGCAGCCAGAATCTTTGTGTTCTTTATTGTGTTAGAGTGGAGAGACAGACACAACTCTAGATCGCAACAGTAAGTTTAGAGTAAATTATCACTTTAAATAATAATTAGTGCCTGGTTCCTTTTCCCAGAAAAATGGTGCCCCACTTTGAAGTCACCCTCAAGAGGCAGGAAAAGATTTTTATTTTTCAAACTATTGCAATAATGGCAGTTTCCATGGGTGAACAGTAAGATGGAAGAAGGAATAAATGAGAAACACTCAGGTTTTGGACAGACAGCAAGACCCGCTCTTGCATGAGAAATTCATATTTTCCAATCAGGCTACTGAAGTGGAATAAAAAATCCAGAGTGGCTAAAAGCTCCAAAAAATGGCAAGAGTGCTGGGCAGATTATCCATGGGTAGCTGGATGTTTCCAAGGTAACACAGCTATCTTGTCTTCTAGGACATTCTTCAGTCCCACAATACAAAACAGTGTGAAAGGAAATCACCACAGCCAGAGTTCAATGGGATGTCATGCACAGCTCTGTAATTTGCCCAGCATACAGAGGCTCCCTGTTTACAACACCATGGACATTTCTTCCTGAAGGTCTTGCATATCAACAACAGTGCATTCAACAGAGAAGCACACTGCACTGCACAGGTTTCAGAAATGTCTCCCCTGTTTTCTGCATGTCCCTTATTCAAACAATTGAACAATGCAGAAGAAGGGCAGAGAAGCTGCTGGTAACACAGACAGACCAGCCTATGAGAGAAGCACAAAATATAGTAGTTTGTCTATAGCAGGCATCTGCTTCTAAAAGGGGAGGAGCCTGGAGTAGGGAGGAAAAGATGGGAAAGAGTGGAACAACTGTGTGCCTGATGTATATTGCTTTCTTCTGGAAAAGGTTGTATAATTAAAATTTAGAAAAGAAATGAAACTAAAATTTCATTGTGATCTAAATTCAGAAAGTGGGAAAGTAATTGAAAAGTGGGATTTCTTTTTTTTTTTTTTGAGAAATTGGTTCTGTTTTTCTAATCTAAAACAAGAAAGTGTTTTCTACCCAGAGCAAGGCTTCAAACATGAAATAAATTCAGTTTTTTCAAACCACTAGCCTTGTCTCATCAGTCTCATGGCCATGTCACTCTAATTTAGCTGTAACATCAGTGCCTGAAAATAAAATGTCTTGTTAAGCATATGGTGCCACAATATTCTGAGTCTAAAAACCTCTAGCATTTCCATGCACTTTCATTTTGGGGTGGAAAAAGGGTCATTAGATAAGTCTAAAGATAATACCCTTTCAAAAATATCCGTTGTCATGACAGCATGTAAGGAGTGTAGTGGGAAAAAGTGGTAAGACGAATAGAGAAAGTTGGAGGCGATCTGTATAGCTTTGTACTATCCCATCAACACAAACTTTATTGATAATAATGTAGCAAATAGGTTTAGACCGAGAGGAATTGGTGGATTGCTTTTCTTCCAAAAAAGATTCAAAGTGCTCTCACAGTTCAAAGGGTTTATTTTTCTAATAGATTTTTAACTTTTGAATTCCTAGTCTGATAATATGCAATGAATCAAAATTTTCAGGCCTAAATTAAAATACAAATAAGTGATCAAAAGTGAGATAAAAATCTTTACCGATTATTCTGGTCAGTTTTGTTGCATGCACTGAATTATGTGAAAAAACATGCTTGGAGCAGTGCTAGCAAACTTCCCACGTAGATGTTGGAAAGCTTTTCACTGTATAAATAAAACTGCCTGTTCACACAGTGTAGAATATAAAAACCATCTACTGAGGAAAAAATTTATACTGTTACATTTATCTATTAGTGCAGCATTTTTAAAAACTGGTCCTGTCTTTAAAAGCAGGCCATGACTAAGACATATATTCTGTGGGCAATTCCAACTGTATATTTAATACAGTTAACTATAACTCTTAACTATACAGTTTAAGAAATATACTTTGAAAGCGCACTAAAATAAGGAAAATATGGTATACAAACACAACTTGCACAAGCTATTTGCAGACAGAGAGGGTAAAAATATTTGGTCTTTCTAGGTCATTCATCTAAAATACTTTTCATATGTGCTGAAGGAAGTGGACATAATTCTGAGAAGGAAAAAATAGCAAGAGAGATATTCAGTAACCTGAAAAATGTTATGGATTTCTTCTGTAGTCCTATATTATTATTAATAGCATTAAAAAAGAAATTGAGACCTTAGACTTCATTTTCTTTGATCCAGGAGATATAAAAACCAGATAGCCTATTGTTTAATATTTTGATTTGTATTTATGCCATACAAAACAAAACCCCCTCTTTGCTCCTGGATCACAAAGGCTCTCTAAGGAGAAGCAACTGAACAGAACAAGTTTGTTCTTACGACAAGTTTCAAAGAAGGGAAAAAATTGACAGTTGAAATCACTGGAAGATGTTTGCAATTCCTAAGGAAGAATGAAAGAAGTTTGTAAATTCTTCATCTTGCTGTTCTTTATACAATCCTATTCGAGGCAGTACCTATGAGTTTTATTTTTTACTTTTTATTCAAGACACAGATACCCTTTGGCACAGTGAAACTGCAAGTCAGAAGAGGTAGCGAAGAAAGTCAATAAATCACAGATCCATTTTGACTACTTTTTCTGCCTTTTTTTTTCTGACAGTATCCTGCATTTATTCTCCCTCTCTTAGAAAAAGAAAAGGAGCTATTTTGCTTAGCAGTCATTGTAGCACTTTTTAATTACCAGTATGTTCCCAACATTGAAAATAAAGTACAGGTCATAGCAGCCTGTTTATTGTTGTGGCTTTGCTCCTTGGCAATAAACAGAAAGTTCATTATCCTTCCTATATTTTGCAGCACTTCAAGAACCACTTAAATTCAGTTGCAATTTTTCCATCTAGAAAGACAGATACCAGATATTTAATCTGACATTCAAGAAAAAATGTACTATAATAAGTGCAAATAATAAGGAGAAAATTCTAATACTTCCAACTATGTGCTTCGTATTGGAAGAATACTGGAAATCGAAGTTCTGCATAACTGTGAGGAAGTTAAAATAACACTATCTGTTTTTAATATCATACCCTTAGTATTGCTAATTTCCAACAACTACAAATAGCAGGACAACAGAGACTTTTTAAAGTAAATGTATCATATAAATTAATTACAGAATAATTTATTTGTGGACCTATGTAGCTATGGTCATTGCTGGCCAAGGCACCTCACACATTTTGTAATTTACATACAATACTGCCATCAAATTCCAGCATTTCTAAGACTGAAAGGGTTAAACTTTGAAGCTTTATAATTTTAAATCAAAAAGATAGTGACACCAAAATATAACTTCATAATTTAAAATGTATTTGATTAAAATCCATCAACAAATAATTAATGGGATACTAAATCTTGGAATATACGTTGATATGATTTCATATGAAATGTTATACTTTAAATATTCTGAAACAGTTACAAGGAATTTACCTTATGTATTTCCACCAGTTTTCCTATAGAGCAGTATTTCTTTGTGTAGTCTATTATTTACACAGTGGCAAAGCTTTGGGGGCTTGTAGCCTTTGAAAACACTGACAATCTCAAGAAGACATATCAGTCTTTACCATTAATCCTTCCTTTAAGACATGAAAAAGGTTGCCTCACCAGTTGTTTATTCTGAATACTTGAAAAAGTGCTACCCTTACATTGTAAATGGTAAAAATCTCATTATTCTTATTACCACAGCCAGATTTAAAATGGAAATGTCTTCTGTACCCTACAAAGCCCAAGAATGTAAATTTTCAGGCTGTGAAGAAAGCTTACATTTCATGATGTATTTTACCCTTCCATCTCTTAAAAACCCAAGATTGTGCACAAAATTTTAGCTTTTCTTAAAGCAGGTAGAAACAAGAAAGGAATATAAAGTGAATTATATGCCTTATTGTCACTGTGCTGAACAAAGAAAAGCAATAGCTTATATGAAACAAGCTTTATTTTTTGTTTAATTAGCAAGTTGAGAAGCATGGAGTTCCATCTGTTCTATTAGGGGCTGCAATAAATACTACTTCTTGGAATTGTGGGTGTGCAAAGAAATTTGCTCCTTCTACTGCAATACCTACCTATGCCAAAGACTGTATTTTGACCTAGAAAAAAAGCCCTGCACATCCTACTGCCTTATATGGGTCCCAGACAGTTTTTCCTTTAAGCAAGGGAGGTTTGGAGCCAGCTGATATTTGGAAAGATAAACTCCACATAAGCCCTTTGACAATGAGTTGCATTTTCTGCCCTCTGTAAGTCATCCTTGGCTAATGGGCTGTGGCACCTTCCACATCAAATAATAAAGCAGGAGATCCTAAAGAATTCTAGTCCAAGCAGCTCACTTCAAAAACAGGACTTTGAAATATCTGAGGCACTGAGAAAAGGTTCAAAATTAGGTTTGCATGAGGTTTTTTTTTCCTTATTGAAGTATTAGTAGGCCGGTATAAACTCAGACTTTGAAAATCTGGGGTCATTGTAGTTTTCTACTCTGTAACAGACACTGACCAGTTCTCTTTCTGGACAGTAACTCCCTAACATCTTTACTAGAAGTCCTTGGATCTTGCAGTTACATACACTTGGTTTCTTTAGGGAAAAAAACAGTCATTGTTTCTCAGAACTGGTGAAATATCTTCCAGACAGCTGCTCATCTAAATTTACTGCATTTGTTTGCTACAAACTGCCCCACTCCACTGCTCTAGAACCAAATCATTGAAGAGTTTAAGCACCTAGTAGGTCTGGACCTGTATTACCTCACTGTGCAGGTCATAGCCTTTGTAAGCTGCTGTAGATCAGTACTATAACCAACATGGATGGTTTGAAATAGTGAAAAAAAGCTTCAGTTCTCTGCTCTTTCTAGTTCCACTTGAGGGAAAGCTTACTTTTCAGAGAGAGAGGACAAAAGGCAAGCTGCATCTCAATCTGTTCTGCCTGATATACTATAATACTACTAGTTGTATTGTATTTTTAGTTGTATTATTTAATTCTATATTTATTCAGTGGTTGCACTTGCAAAATTTACCATCTTCTTCAGTATGGAATCAAACATCATGGCAAAAGAGAGAAAATTGGGATGGATTTTAACTTTCAGTACTGTATGATGAAATCTATAACTATTTTCACAATGAGGCTTTAATAAGAGAGGCAATGTTCATTTTCCATAACTAAACTGCTCCATACATTTTGTTTCTTGAAATCTGCAGATATATCTCTCCTTATCACTTTAGAAAAAATATTTCAGAAATAATATGTCAATTTTTCATTCTTACAAACTTGAATGAATTCCTTTAAAATAGCAGTAGTCTTTGAATTTTGTACCTTTCAAAATTAGACAAGATGTACACAAATTGAAGTTTTCATGTAAAATATCTTCTTCAAATTGACCCACATAACACTTCTTTTCATCAAAAAAAGACAATAAAGCAGGTATAGGAGTGACAATTTTAATACATACAGTTTTTCAAGCATACTATAGCATTATTTATTAAGTGAAGTCTGATCTCTTGATATGTAAACTTTGACATAATAATTTTGTTTTGCTTTCTCAATTCTTGACAGATAGGATTACATCAAAACTATTTTGAAAATTAAGCAGACAGAAGTTTCCTTCAGCAATGTAAGTAAACATATCAGAGAGACAGTATTCAAATTTGAAAGCAATTCTACTGCCAATATAAATGAACAGTATTTTTAGATGTATTCATTAATGGAAGGTGGATATAAAAGCCAAAACTACATCTGTTCTTCATTGGAAATGCCATTCTTACTGAGGTTATATGCACAACATTTCATATAAAAATCAGAGAATGGTGTTTCTTTCATTGTAAAAGAGTCATTTTTCCACGTCTATATCATACTCTATAAAATAACATTATGCAAGAAGGGATTATACAGGCATACATCAAGCCTTACTACACAAAATTTTCATGAAGAAGAACCTATTCCTCCTTAAATTTCCAATGTATAAAAATATCAGCTAAGTTTAAAAACAAACCAAATAATTACTGTAAGGAAATCTGGTTTGACCAAAAATCAGCACAAAAAAAATTGAAGATAAGCATCCTCAGCTGCTCATATAATCTTTAAAACAGGTACTTTTACAGTAGTTTATCTCCTTTAACAGTACACAAAAAAAAGGCTGGTGTATCTGTAAGCAGGTTTAGAAGTCTGGGTAGAGCTTCACAGTACAGATATAGAATACCAAGTGAGATGAACATTGACTTGAAAGCGGAGGTAAAACATTTGTATTGGAAAGGTGAGTGCACAGAGAATCCTAAAACACTGGAAAAATAAGGGAATCTGTATTTCCTTTGATCTTTAATCCAAATTTATTTTCTAAACGAGAAAAAATAGACCTGTACCTTGACTTAACAAATAATGTGTCTTAGCAATGCTCACCATTTATAAAATTTATATAATTGACATGATTTTAACTTACACATCATGCACAAAGACAGGTATGCAAAGTAAATAAAACATCAACAAGCCTGCTAGGTTTCTCATGGCCAGATAAATTCACTGCTGAATTTTCTGAAGAATCTCAAACCTTAGTTTATGTAAAATCTTCCGAGCAGTAATTAAACCCTGTCAGGAAGTAATAGAACATTGTTATTTGGAAGAAATTAGGTGGAAGAAAATAATGGGTTTGACTCTCCATTCTTACACTGTTTTTGTGCAAATGTGAGGTGAAAATCATAGCTAACATGTCTGGTTTTCCCAAATATGCAGAACATATAGAATGAAAATGTTCTTATTATTTCTTCAGCAGATTATACGATCCAGTCATACCATATTGTATATTCAGCTGCTATCTGAATATATATTTTTGTCATGTTCTATGAGATGTTAAAAGTACTGTAACTATATCAGAACTGTAAGTGGAATAACAGCAGACTAAATGGTGATAAAGCAGCTGGTACACAAAATGAGTGGGACTTAAATTTGAAAATATCCATATCCTTTTTTGTGTGTGAGAGAAACGTAATCCAATTTGTGATTTGGATCTCTGATGCTGCAGCTGCCATAGGAAAGCTTCCAGCATATTCTTCAACCATACTGTTCTGCACTTTAGCTTTTCAAGATCAAAATGAATGTTGTCTTCTTTGTAAAATCTTCTCTTTAATAAAAACAATTTCTTTCTCTAAGTCCTTCCTTTTACAAGAGCAGTGATCTTCAAAAGAGCTAACTTCAGCCATTTGCCCAACTGCAGAGATCTAGGAGATTTGTTGCATTTTTGTTTGGTGAAGAGGGAATTACCAGAAATTCTTTCATAGGTGCTGACTTGCCAAAAGTAAACACATTTGGTCTTGAATTATTGGTCAACACACCTCATTCCCTTGTTCTGGCTACCTTTGGGGAAAAAAGAAGCAGACTAAATGTGATTTTCAAGTGTTACCGATGCTTAATTGCACACTAATTCAAATTTCCTCTCAGTTTCTTAATTGCAGATTTAGACTTAGATACAGTGGCATTCTTTCTCTTCCACTGAAAGCTGTGACTCAAAATAAAAATCATGACACTATCGCCTTGTACATCTGGCTCTTGGATTTTCACCTTACAGCTCTGAAATCCTTCTTCATTGATGCGTGGTCAGCTAATAGATTATTTTCTTGAAACTGAAATCAAGTACAGTTTTCCAAAATCTGGCATTCTCAGAATGAATCAGAGAGGAAACATGCTAGCAAACCTATCAGCTCCTACCATATGCTGACTTTTCTCAACTTAAGGTCAGAGGTCTCCAAGAGGTAAAAGTCTTGCTTCACTTAGATAATAAATAAGAATGATGAGAAAGAATTGCCTGGACAGTCCATTTTTTTTCTGGAGAAAAGAAAGGTAAGCTCTCTCTCTGATCAGATTTCTATGCAACCTTACCAGTGTTATTCTAAAAACAGTAAAAAAGCTGATGAATAAAAAAGTTCTATTTATAAAGCTCTCTCTATATATAGTAAGCATGGAAAAAAAATCCTGAAATATGCAAGCATTTCACATAAATCATATTCCTACGCACAGGAGTAGAGGTGTGATAAAGACCAGCACACAAGCCTGGACTCCTTCCTGGACTCTATTTCAATGACATATCAAGCGCTTCAGCCGTAGTTCCACCCTGACATTAGAATTTCATTAGTTTGTTATTTTACTCAGATGCCACAAAATTATCAGCCTTTGGCTAATTGTACATATGCAAAGTGAGACTAGATTGCCATACCCTCAAATTTGTCTGGAAAAACACAAAATATTTTGCGAATAATGTCAGGAATTAAATAATACTCAACACCGTATTTTAGCGATCTGTGACAGCTAATGACAGCTGCATAGCTGTAAGAGCTCATGCTTTCACAGAGATATTTTTAGACTCTGGCTGCTGAAATCCCTCAAAATTACAAAAAACCCTCCTCCTCTTAAAAATTCTTTCAGTGTTCTGAAGATTTCTGATGCCCTGCCATTTATTACAGATTCCAAACTGCTATTTTTTTCATAGTCAAATATATGTATAGGCACACAAGCACACATTCAAATTCCTGTGTATATACTTGATTTATATATATTTACAGGGCAGAAAATAATCCAATGAAAATGTGACTGCATAGGTACTGTGAGAATGATTTCTCAAGTGAAATTCTCAAATTTTGCAGGATAAAGCTTTATCAAGGCATTTCAAATTATATGTCAGGAAAAATCAATCTTCTACAGCATCATCTCACAAACATGCTGAAGTACTGGCCTACTTCACGTGGTTTACCATAAAATACAAAATATGCATTATTTTTAAAAAGCTCAGAGCTCTTGAAGGCATAAATGGATTAATTTACCATTGACCTAGAAACTGCTCCAAAATGCTTCTGTTGAAGTGTCACAACCTCATTATGGCACTTGATGGAAAAAAAGCCCCAAACCAATCAAACAATTAAAATACACAAGTCTTACAGTGAAGGTAGAAAGTATTTGAGAGTAGCAATGTTTCTGTATACTACTGAGCCTAGCAACCATGCAAACAGAGCTACAGGTGCACCTGCAAGCGCCACTTCTCGAAAAAAGTATCTGATAGTTGATGGAATAGCAACTTTACTGACTTCACTTAATTTGACAAAAAAAATTATCATCAATTGGATAGACAGCAAATTTACAATCAGACTTATGTCCTGTGAAGATACATGGATGCTTATAGTAAAGGATTAGGAATAAATACCTGGAAATCAATAGTCTTAGGGGATCAATAGGGGATCTTATTTTTTTTTTCAGCATTACGATCTTTATCAAGTTAGTAAAATAAATGATTTTACTTAAGAAATGGACTGATAACTCATCCTTTTAATTTTTACTTTAAAAATCATAAATAAGAACATGGATTTTTCCATGGGCATTTTCTTTGAACAACTGAATTGACTTTTCTCCTTAAATGCTTAAAATACTCTAAGTATAATATTGCTCTAATAAATCCCTTCAGAATTACTCTAGAGACACAGTCACAGACCATGCTGGAGTCATGATGATTTAATTTAGTAATTTTGATTGACTGAAAGAGTGCAAACTGCTCTTTCTTCAGAGGATTGTTTGAAGAGATAAATTCACAGTACAGCCCACTGAACATAAATGCAAACAGGATCAGGAGCTGGTGTTAGAGGCTGTAGGGGTTACAGAGGCTGTAATGTGCATCAGATATAAAGGATGTACATCCTTTATAAAGGAAAGCAAAGAGCTGATGCAAATTGCAGGAAAGTATAAGTTACTGGGGGGAATATATATTTGCCCTTTATATTCTATTTTTAGTAATAACATATAAAAATTCTTACAGATAAACATTGCATTTAAGTAAAAGATGCTTATATGAAGAGGTCATATATGCCTATATGAAGAAGAGCGTTTAAAGCTAGATAATTCAATGAACTCTCCCACTTGCTGAATAAAAAATACTGTTATTTTACAAAGATTATGGATTAAATTTGACACTAATACATTACTGGTAGTTTTTTGCTTCCAGAGGTTTAAGTTTCCCTCTAAAAATTGCCTTTGAATGATAAAAAAATCGTAAATAATGGAAGGAGAGCTGTTTTCAGAGACCTGCTATGAATCTCCTCACAAGCCAAAAATGAGAGAGAGGATGAAACTGCACCCAAATCTCAAATTTGCAGTAGAGTTGGGCTGCTCAAAAGAGGTATTTCTACCATGTTCCCAGTCTCAGGACATGAATATACATACTGTAAGTTACTAAGTTCATTCTTTTGCTGAGCACAGTTTAGCAGATATTTAGCTTTATGCTTCACTGTTCATCACAGTGCTAGCCAATCTAGCCAAGGTTTCAGGCCAACAGAGGCCATATTATGTTTTCAAATCTCATGAGGTACA
>JANRMJ010000077.1:42741069-42775671 GCA_025584955.1 Alethe diademata | reverse complement strand
GCACACACCCCCAGCTTGGTGTTGTCTGTGAATTTCCTAATGGTAGACTCAATCTGCTCATCCTGATCATCAGTAAAGACATTAAACAGGACTGGGCCCAAAGCTGGTCTGTGGGGGATGCCATCAGGGACCATCCACCAGCTGGATGCAGCACCGTTCACCACCACTCCTTGGGCCCAGCCAGTCAGGCAGTTCTTAACTCAGTAAAGGGTGCACTTGTCCCAGCCATGAGCTGACAGCTTTTCCAGGAGTATGGTGTGGGAGATGGTGTCAAAGCTCTGAAGTCCAACTAGACAACATCCACAGCCTTCCCCTCATCCATGAGGTGGGTCACCTCATTGTAAATAGAGATCAGGTTCGTCAGTCAGGACCTGACCCTCCTAAATCTATTGTGACTGGGTCTAGTCCCCTGGATGTCACCTTGAATGTGATCAAACTCGATGATACATCAAAGCCATCCACTGAGTCAATCTGGAACTCATGTTCCCAATCACATGAAAGAGAGGTTCAATTACTAACCTGAAATAATTTCCTGTGTCTACTACTAAAATAAAAGCAAAGAAAAGTAGTTTCCATAACAACGCAAAAGAAATCTTTTTCATTGCCTTGTCAAAACCATATATTAATAGTTTATTTATTTGATCAGAAATGTGAGATGCTAGTAATAATTTTCTCCACATAATATTTATTTTGATAATAGAGTCCTGAGAAAACAATAAAACACACTACAAATAGCATGCATGAAAGAGATTAATCTGAAGTGACTGTGTTGCAGAGTCAACATAGTCTTTATCAATATAGTTGTATTGACAGAGGTTAACTCAGCATTGGGCAGCTTATGTTCCTGGACTCCTTCAGAGAAATGTGATCTCCCAGAACCTGATTTGCAACTGACAAATATTGTCCCTTACTGTGAAATGCTGTTTATCAGGTCCTGCCATTAGAGAAATCAAGCCTACATCAGTCTTTTCTATCGGACAATCTGAAGCAAAATTCCTTATTGTCACAATGCACTTGGTTTGCATCGTGATTTCAGAGTGCCTGGGTACATTCTGGATAAAATGAAACTGAAAGATGACCTGTGAGAGTGAATCTGGTGCTTTCCATCCCTTTGTGGATGTACAGCCTGAGGACGTGAGGACCTATCCCAAAACAACTTCCCTGTAGATGACAGACACGTGATCCTCCTGTTTTGCTCTACAGACTTTTACCCTGCCACACTACATACTAATGGAGACATAAATGCAAGAATCCAGATCAAGTACCTTCCCTTACTCGTTGGGCAGGCTCATATCAGAATATCCCTACAGATAACTGCACCCTCAACACATTTTAAGAGCTACTGACATTTCCACACTGCCCTTTACAAAGCTTTGCTCACTGCCAACACTTGAGGCTGATGGTGTAGAAAAAGTCATTCCTTACACTCTGCCACCACAATGCATGCAGAATAATTAATTAAAAATACAAATAAAACTTAATTTATACTTTGTTAGACCTATCAGTAGGAGTAACACATTTCATAGGAATAAGCACTCTTAGTCATGCAGAACTGTAAAATTCCTCCTAGTGTAAAAATAACACAGAACACTTAACTTTCCATGAATCATTAATTCTAATTCTTCCATTGAAAATACTGAATCCATATTCTTCTCTTTAGTTTACATCTTTGAGTGAATCACAATTCAATTGAATTATGCCAGCTGTCACTTTAAAACAATCCTAGCCTCATGGTCTTCCATAAATGTTCTGCTAAGCATAACTGCCAATTGAATATTGAACCAGACAGGAATAGATGAGGCAAAATAAAATCTATTTACTAAAATCACTACTAAGAAATTTAGGATTAAAAATATTGTGATGTATACTAACACTATTGCATTTAAAATGAAAATACAATCTATAAAGGTAGAATTATTTACTTTAATGCTTCTATCACAGTTATTTCCCAAAAAATGTCATATCTATAGGCATAGTTCCTCATAATTTCCTCAGTAAAATCTTTATTCACATCTCAAAGTATTTAAAACCATTAAAATCACTTAAGAACTTTGTTGCTTCCTTTCATCATAGGATAGTTCAGCATGCCAAGTATTTTGCATTTTCTGCCTTCACTTGCTTTCTTTCCGTGCTTTAAGACAAATGCAAATAAAAGAAGACATTTTCAGGTAGATCACCCACCTTTCAACATCATCAGCTGATACTGCTGATAGTGAATAGATTATGAGTATCAGGCAGGCAACAGATCCTCTTGCCTTACAAATTTCTAAACAATGTATAAAAAGACCTTGAGGACAAAGTGCATTATACAAAATAAAATTAATACTGTTCCAGAATGGTTGTGTCCCCTATTTGGTCTAATGAGTAGCAAATCAAGAAGGCAGCGGCAGTATCATCTACATCTGAGACAACTACTAGGAATATATTTGAAATGTACAATGAAACTAGCCAATTACTTACACTCCCCTCTCCAAGGGGGATGAGAAAGTTTCATCAGTGCTGCACAGCAAGATTGGTAATATTCATCAATGGGAAAACCTTGCCATTTCCTACAGATTGTCATCACAATTTATACAGGATGTTGAGAATGTTCCTCCACAGAGAAATAGTCTATGTTCTCTCAGAACAGGCTATGCTTACATTGTTCCAGCTTTCTCTAAAAAGAAAGTATATCATCTGAAACTCTATACAGCTTGTATTCAGTTGTACCAACCAATATCAAACCAACACACATTAATGTGTAATAACCCTTAGTATCCTTACTAGTCTGGAAAGCACCAGTACATTTCTTTATTTTCCATCTAAATTAAGGTAAAATAATCCAACACTGAAAGCTCTTCTGAAATTGAAGCAGAAATATGCTTTCTAGCTATGATTCAGAAACTGTACCATGATCCTATTTCTGGAATAGGAGGAAAGCACTCCTACTGCTATTCCTCCCACTGGCCCCCTGCTTTTATTGGTCACATCCACTCAGCTGCAAAAGAAACAGCAACTCTGGTTTAGCTCTACTGGTTCAGGAAGAAAAAGAAAAGATACTTTCTGACTTTATCTCATTACATTGCAAAGTAGAAGTGGCCACACTATATGACAGGAATTCCACATAGGAAAGTTGCCTTGACTGCTCTGCTTGGTTACTGTTTAGGTTCAACAAAAAAAATAATAGTATGATGTAGGAAAAAAATGTTTTTATGACAAGCAAAAGCAAAATCTACATGAATACATAGTTAAGACAAAGACTTTAAGCTCTATCTTTCTATTTTATTCTATCTATGTATTTAAAGATCCTGTATTCTTCACTTACACTTAATTAGTGTATATTTTGAGTAAGCAACATAATTTACAAAGTCTCTACAACTGAAAAATACTATAGACAGTTCTGTGCTCAATTACTTTCTTAATTATTTGTGAGCTTTTTGAAAGCATGTGTGTATGGATGTGCATGCAGTTAGTTTTGACTTGTGGCTTTTGGCAAGAAGGATTAAATTTCCTGATTTCTACTACCAAATTCATGTTAATTAGGTTTATCTTAGAACCATAATGGTTCAAAGCTTTTCCTTAAGCAACCTGTGTTTCTTCTCAGAGGAGGATGCAAATGTTACCTACAGATCAAAACAGTCAGTTAATATTCAGTAAAGCCACCCTTCCCAGTTCACTGCAAGCAGAGCAGATTCATAAAAACTATCAGACCATTTTATTGACTGGCTGGAAAAACGAACTTTGGAAAATATGGGGCCATGCAGCACTACTGATTTTTAAGTAGGAAGAGGGTAAATGGTGGGGCAGCCCCACAGCTGGGGCAGCTCTCAGCCCAATTTTCAGCTAAAACTCAGAAGCTAACCAGAAAACAAGTACCTTTACAGAGATGATCTGTGTGGCACAGGTGTGGATTGTGGTTAAAACACTGCCAGAGTGTGGCCACTCTGATGGCCATAAATTACAATTTTCTGGCACAACAGACTCATGCAGAAAGAAAAACTCTTGTGCAAACAAAATTATTTCTCTAGATACCAAGGCACATTAAATACTTCCCAGTAACACAGTTTTAACACATTTTAGCTGAACATTTCGACAATGTTCTTAATTTCCTGTCAGACTGAATAATTCTGTTCCATTTTTGGAGTCCAAGTGTCACATTCTCACCAACTTAGTAAAACGATTAAACTTATTAATTATCAGTATAGCTGAACTGATTAACAAATGCTCACATTCTAGAAACAATTCTTCCAGATTAAAATTATTGCAAGTTTATTTGCCATAGCATGTTTTAATGCATAAAATTTTCAAATATTTCTCCTTCAAAACTTATAACTGTGTACAGAGAAATTAATTTTTTTTTATTACTGTTAGAATAACACTGCATTACCAGGTCTGTATTTGAGCAGAAAAGCTCTAAGTTTGTTCTCACCAAACAGACAATAAAAATGCATAACACAGAACATTAAAATAAAAGTAAATAACACTAACTAATAATGTCAGACCAACATTATTGCCATTTTTCATTTATTTCTGAATAAAACAGCCTGTAAGAATATTTCTCACACTACTCCTCTGAAATTCCTAAATTCCAAAATTATATAAAACTCAGTTATATAGCTATAAATATTTCCAAGGTATTTGCAATGCAAATCACTTTATTATTGTCTCCTGCCTTTGACACTTCCCATATTTTTTAAAGACACTTTTTTGTGGCTACACAGTAAAGCACTGGTCCAGCATTACTATTTTCTGCCACTGTTAACATGTCAGAAGTCTTTAAAAACTACTTCACTGTCAGCCTTTCAGCCACTGTTATTTATATTCACTAACACAGGTTTCAAAGCTTCTGAAGGCCAGAGCAACCTACATGATATACACCACAACTTCTGCCACACCAGCCCAGTTACTCAGTAGACTCCTGCTATAGATGGCCTTCCTCACTGTCATTCCTGGTGCAAGTCACCAATTGGCCTCAAATTGCAGCTTTCACAAAAATCATCACCTAGAACTTCTACTTGATGTTTCTGGAAAAAAAAAGATTGTGCCAGTGCCATAAATAAGAACAGGAAAATCTTTATTAAAGCAAAACTAAGAGAGAAATCTCACTCCTGGCAGAGGGTTGCTGGAAGGAGCTGCCCACATGCTCAGCCAGCTGAAGTTCAAGGTAAAATCAGATTCCACAGTTCTCCCATGGATGAGGTGACACAGTTCTGAAAGTATACCCAGGTTTTTTGGCTCTCTTCTGCATGTTGCATGTGGCATATTTTCTACTTGTGCAATTAAGCCTGCGTAGAGTAGGAATAGAGTCATCCAATTTTACAAGAATTTTGCTGTTGTATGAGTGGTGAGATACAAGGTGACCAATAACCCATCTCTACCACCTGGAATACATATTTTTTTCATAGCACTACATTATTTCTCCAAAGAAAGTTAAAAAGCTGTTTTCTTTGATATTAAATTATATTGCACTGAAATATGTGGAGCAACAAAATAGTTGAAAAGTTATGGCCTACTAAACAAGTCTAGCATGGCATACCTACTAACTGTATGCTAATAAGTAAAATTACAAATTCTAACATGATACTTTCTTTTATAGAAGTGGCTTTTTTGTTTCATTTACTATTTTCATATAAGATACATGGAAGAAAATATAAAACAGTATAAAAAAGAAGTTCTGGGTATGTATACAGATAATTTAAATTACTAATATAGATATTAATAGGACAACTAATGAGTACATCTAGAATTTATTTTAGAATCTGGGGGGGTTTTCCACAGAGCTCAAAGCACATTGTGTACCAAAAGGCAACATTTTTACTTGCATTCTGCTAAATCACTGTCTCTTAGTAACTTTTAGTTGCTAAGAAGTAACACCCAGCAGAAATCAGTATCATCATGATAGATGTTTTATGTATAGAAATGTTTCCCAGTTTCCCAGTAACCCAGTTTCACACCTCTGATCAGAAAAGCACTTTTACAGTACTTCATAGGATATTTACAATTTTATGTCCCATGAATATTTTTGGATTTCTTTGCAGGTTTTGTAAGAAGGTAATTTTATTTCTTTATGGACCTTCTGATGGTCAGATAACTTTTAAAAATTGCTTTAATCTCCCCAGTTTTCAGAAAAGACCAGCCCTCACTTTGCTACTTCTTAGCAAAAAGGAGTACATTTTAGTTGTCTTAGGAGTGCATGCACAAAACGCAAATCTCATCTAACTATAAAATGGGCTAGTATTGTGTCCAAGTCTTTAAAAGTTTGTGGTTAACATTTATGGAAACTGTTACTACATGGTGCTGATTTCAAAGCTAAAGATTCAGCTGGAACCATACATGTACTGCAGCAATTTGTGGATGTTTCTTCTCTCTCTACTGCACATGCCTAGTTCCTAAGTTGGAACCTACTGGCAACTCCTTTTACTTTCTGTTTAGGTCTGTGCTTAGCTCTGGGCTTTAGATGTGTGCTTAGCTTAATCACTGAAATCTGTAAGAGCTAGAAATATTGTTCATACACACTGAAAGAGAAAAATAATCTTTTTGAACTTGAATTCTGTTGAAATAAACATCACACACATTGTGAAGATACATTGAATGTTCAGAAGTTGTGCATGTTAGTATTCACATGTGTTACTGTATACAACCAACTTAGGAAGACAAAAAACATTTATTGAATATGACAAAGACTAGCATAAGGTTATTTTAAATGACCAAAGCAGTATTAAACAACTTTCAACTTTCAAAAAAAATCTGAAATTTTCAAATTAAGTTCCTTTGTGCTATAACTTCATAAAAAGAGGAGCAACCCTCAAGGCCTCAGTAAAAACAGATTGGATAAAAATATTTTTTCAGTGAATTAATGTTCCCGATTTCACAACCAGTAATCAAGTTAAAATTATATCCTTTCTAATCCAAACTTTTCCACTGGCATCATTATTACATGCAAATAACGATTAAATACAGCAAAATACATGACCAAGCAGAGAGCAAGGCAATGTTACTACTTTAATTTTCCTGTTCACAATTTCATGAAAGATGCACACTGTGGGACTCCTGGAAACGAATTTATCCACCTCAAGGAGCAGAAATACTATATTTTTATCAAGCTTGATGGATGCAAAAATAAAGAAAATCACTGCTTTCTGTTATATAACTGCAGAAGTCTGTCAAGGTTGGCACACAAAAAAATGGGTTGAAACACAGCAATATTGAAATACAAAGCACTTAATTTTGGTACTGCCCTGGTTATTATAAAGTTAAACCTTGTTTATAACAGCATTACAACTCTTTCGTTTCAGAAAATACATAACTTCTTTATATTAGCTCCTCATATGTATATATATATATATATATAGCTTTAATAAAGTATAGTTAAGGATCAAAGCTTAAGTTTCTTCGAATTATAGCAGATAGTTCAGGAAATACATAGTGCTAAACCATGTTTTTTGTATTTTTTAACATCTGCAGAGTTTCTGGACAAATTTCCTGAGCAGAGCCACAGTACTAGGAACATCATAGCTTCTAGATAGTCACAGACATTGATGTAATTAGGGATAGACATTGGAGCATCAAGAATCTTCAGATAGTTAGTCTGCCAAACCCTAACTCTGATTATCCCTAGCCCAAGTGCTCAACTAGATACATCCCTGTACAGCCAGTCTGATTCTTTGGCCACTAGAATCCAACTTGGTCTTATTTCCTGAGAACATCAGTGAAATGCTTAGAATAAAGTCACGACTTCCACACCTGCTTTTTGCTTCTTTCAGTACCATTTTCACAGCTGAAAGAATTATTATGTTGCGCCATTGAATCAATGCACAATTAACTCAACTGTTTAATCATTACATCAATGTACAATGAAATCAGTAGCTTAATCACTCATTGCCCTCCATTAATTCATGTTCAGGCTCTCATCTCACAATTTTTGTATTTGTTCAGTTTTGAACATACAAGACATTGCTTTTGCTAAGATTATTTTCACATTTTTAGGTTAAATACCAATGTACATATCTCAAATTAAGAACCATTAACCCATCCCAAAACTTTGAAAGCTATTTAAACAAAATATATTCTCCGTCTCAAAGAGATTCAATGTAACAGATAAAAACAATAAAATAGGCAGGAAAGCAAAAGGTGAAAGTACTCTAAAACAGATTGAAATAAGTAACAAGAATCCTATGAAGTCCTTCCCAGCAATTATTACATTTATAAGCAAAGACTGAAGTAACTCAAGAGGGAAAGAGAAGGTAGCACAAACATGGTGGTCAAAAGCTAGGAGACAAAGAACAATGAAGCCAAGGCAAGAACTGGGAAGTTGCTTCACATCACTTTATATTGCACATATATAAATAAATAAATGGAGAACAGATTGAAAAAGGACATCACAGGACAATACAGGCTCTCTTTGGTTGGTTTGTTTTTTGTTGGTTTTTTAAAATTTTATTTTATTTTAATTTTCAGGGATTATTTTTGCTGGACAACACCTAGCTGTACTAGAACACCAACACATACGGTACAGAATTAACAGCTTTAAATTCCAAAGTCATTTAACTGTACATTGTTCATTAAAGTATCCAGGATGCAACAGGAAATTTAGTTCTACTTTCCTTTTATTTAGTGACCCCTTAGCTAAAAAATCTGCAGAAGAAACACCTTTGAAAAGAGAATTTTTTGTATGTAGGATAATATCTATGGTTATCACAGGGATTGCTGGTAGGAATAATACATATTGTCAAAAATATATATACTTTAGCACTTTCATAAAGTATCACAAAATAAGATATTCAGTTTGGTATCACAACCAAGCATCCTAATTTTTGTTACTTTTTCAACTCGACAAACTCAGAAAGAATAGCTGACATCAGGACCTGTGTTTAAGAGCATAGCTACAGGAGGGTCTACAGAATATTTAGATGTCAGTGTGTGAAAAAAGTAGTCATGCTGTAGAGGAACAGGCCTGGGGCACTCATGTCTCTGAATCACTGCCAGGATCAGCAGATCATCACTGTTAGGAGGATGCCATTCTTTCTGCAAAGTCCTCAACTATTATTTGACACCACTGTAAGAAGGGCAAGACAGTACAATTAAAAACAACGGATTTAAAAGGAGACAAGAATGAAATGCAATTATTGAACCTAAAGAATGCTGTACCTGGATTTTGCAACAGAAGTTTGCCATTCATTATATAATCAACTTTTACAACCATATTTGCTTCAGATTGCTTGTTCCGGTTGTATACACAGGGTTTCTTACATAGTAAAGAATCCCTCTACAGTAGCATAAGTAATGAAAAAGACAAACCTGCTAGGCAAGCAGGAGCTAAAAGAATATTTGAATCCTAACTGTATCAGAGGCTGTGCTGAAAAAGCTGTTGCCACTTTAAGTTAGTGGAGTGTTTGATTTGCCTTGCAGGGCCAAAATGCTCTAAGGACCATCTGGGGCAGGGGTGTGTGTGAGGGTTATTTTATTCTTGTTTAATCTTAATGTAGGAGTACATAGTTTTTCAGAGCCAAGGTACTGAAGATTACTTATAATGAAATGTTACTTGAAGATGGTTGTAATTATATTGCTTTGCAATTAAGACACAGAGCATATAATACATTTTACCTTTAGCTAAGCACAGATGCTTATTTACCTGGATGAGGCAAAACTTGGCTTAAAACTGAGAACCTTAGTAATCCTACGAATAGATTATGCTATCAATTGCACACGTATTACTATTCACAGGAATCAAGCATCAGCTAGCATTAAATTACATTCAGCATTAATATTAAAAAATCCAGAAAGGTACAATATACAAAGTTTTTAAAATATATTTTGTATAACATGAGTTTGGAATTTCTGGTAATTTCAACAGAGTGCTTATCTGAACTAAAAAACAGTGTGGGTCCATGTAAGGAACTATAAATCTAATTAATTGCAAGATGATGCTATCACTGGAAAACATAAACAATAACAAAATCATAATGAATGTAATTTTGT
This sequence comes from Alethe diademata, assembly GCA_025584955.1. Classification (NCBI taxonomy): domain Eukaryota; kingdom Metazoa; phylum Chordata; class Aves; order Passeriformes; family Muscicapidae; genus Alethe; species Alethe diademata. Next base: position 42,765,714 of record JANRMJ010000077.1, on the reverse strand, counting down.
GTTAGTATAGGAGTAATTACATGCTGATTTTTTTAAGGCAGCAAACTTACTGTGATGATATTGATTTCATACATTTTTTCTCCTACCTATACAAAACTAATGAATACATAAGCTTCTTAACATATTAGCTGCTCTTACTCAAAGTTTACCTATTGTTTAAAATCCTTTCAGTTCGATTAAAGTTCACTTACCTGAAAAGTATAAAACCGGGTCCCATTAGGAGGATGCACTTTAGGAGAGGCAGAGACAGTGTTCATATCCGAGAATATCATTTCCAGTCACACACAATACAATCCACAGAGAGCTACAGATGCAGAGCAGAGTGCTAAGCTCAGAGACAAATCCTTTTATACATTTAGGGAGGCAATTGGACAAAATTCCGTCTGCCCCATCCGTCCAGATGGACAGTGACAGTGCTTTGAATTCCTCACTCCTGCGTCTGTGAGCTAAACTGTAAGGTCATTGCTCCCTGACCTCGAGCTCAGCTAGTCCGTTGTAATATGCACGATGAATAAAAATTAGAAATGCCAAAGAAAAGAGAGCCAGAATCTACAGTACATGGAGCCTGTGCAGAATCTGGCAATGCTTTGGACCTGCCCATCTGTTCTGTGATAATCACCTCCCTCCACCACAGCCTTGCAAAGTGATTATGCTAAGCATCCCAGTTAACCAATAAAACACAGTTTCATTTCAAGCAAGCATGCACAGTGAAAAACAGAGGACCTCTTCTGACTAACCTGAAGCATGCCTCGTGTTCAGTTTATAGCTGTATTTGATAACAACGACAGTTTTATCATTTCAGTTGCTGACAGCTATGTTAACACATACCACTTGCTTTAAATAACACAAAAGTGGCTTTTTTGTCATTTTGACTGTCTTGTCTAGAAAATAAAAAGAAACTGTGTATTCCTCTCCAAATCAGTATTTTTAACATTTCTTAATTTTTGGTACTACTACTGGGAAGAAATAAATATTTGTGAGACAGTTTAGAGAGCTACAGTCAGTTTAAATATAATACACATTATAAACTTCTCTTTTGTCATTTTTTTCTAATTATTTTTTCTCATCTTCAGTCTGAATCTGTCTTGAAGAAAGGTTTACCTAACATTGCTAAGTATGATGTTGGAATTTTATTCTGAGCCTTTCTGTGCTTAGCAAGGCTATAGACCTACAGCTTAATTCCTTAGCTATACACAAGATGCTTTAAATAAGTTATTTTTTAAAGCTGATAATACTTGCGAACATCTGCACCAAACATTCAAAAATCATTCATCACATCTTTTCTTCAAACACAGATCATTTGAACTACATGAAGACGATAAAGAAAGTAATACTCAAAGAACTTGACACCTTTCAGCAACAAAAAATAACTGTTCAATTTACAAAAATTGAAAAGTAGGCTTACAGAAAAGGGTAAAATTGTAAAGTGGTTGCAAAATTAACTTTTCATGTCCTGTCAAACACCTTGCATTTTATTCACAAGGTTTAAAAGAGACCAAAAAACACTTTAGAAATGGTATCTTCAAAAGGAACTTGTCGAAATTCTAAAAGCCTGGTAAGTTGCCAGACTGCCTATGTTTTTTATTCTGTTTTATCTTAATGCTTTTAGCAATAGGAGATAATGCAGCTTCAAAAGTAAAATGACTATGAAAGGAGTTGGAAAAGATGCAGAGATGTTTGTCTGTTTAAATGTGTATGTCAGAGTGGTGCATAATGCAATAATATTTTGTAAGCCAAAGACAAAATATCTTCTCAGATCCTATTCATATCTATCAATTTTTTATAATTACCATGATATGGCTTCTATAACATTTACAGAATCAAAGCAAAACTACTGTCTGGAACATTTTCTTAAGACCTAGATTTGAGATTACAGTGTATTCTCCCCTCTTTGATTTCTCTTCCAGAAGATCTAAATGCTTTTACTAGCAAAGAGACCCCTCAACTGGTCAAATGAAAGATATCAGTTTGTTTATAATCTGAGCAGAGGACCTTTTATTATGAGCTGATACTTTCTCCTTTATAATCTGAACAGAGGACCTTTTATTATGAGCTGATACTTTCTCCTTTATAATAAGCCTAGCAAACACTTGATATTCCTCCACAGTGCAATGAATAAAGTTTCTTTTATGGACATTTAAAATGGTTTGCCCTGGAAAAAAAGGAAGTTTAAATCAGAGTTTCCTCAGCAAATGAATAATTTGAAGAATTCATGTGCAAAATCCCATGTATCTTCCTCTGATAGACAAGTACTTTCATTACTCAGTAACTGTATCTATTAGCTTGAACTTCTCTTGCTTCAACTTTCATAACTTTTAACCCTTGTTTCTACCAGGGATATAGAAAATGCAGTTAATTTTCTCATAATGGCATGTGCTAAATCTTAAGGTAAATTCTCAGTTAAAGACAACAGCTCTAGTCACAGTAATGCCTTTCATGATCATAACACTACTGCTGTATTTAGACTTGTTAGTGCCCTATTTGTTCCTCTAGGACTGCACATCTTCTTTCAGCTGTAACCTTCTATTGGGAGCTCTAACTGGGACACCTGGCTGCCTATTACTTGAAAAATGCCTTTCAAAATACTGTTCCTGGTCTTTTATCTGTTGTTTTGGCTTTCCTGCCTAGGTGAAGAAATTTGCAGGTAAAAAACCTACCACAAATGCCACTGAAAAAAAAAAAAAAAAGAAAAAAAAAGCAGCCCTCCCATCCCTGCATTTCAGTTCCAATAAACATATCTCCCTATCTAATCAGTATAAATCTGGAGAGAAGGCATAGCATTTTAACTGTTGTTCTAACTCTCCACTAACTTCTACCTTGTGAGGAGAGGTAATGACTCTGAATTTTCTTCTATCTCACTGCATACAGCCAACATCATAATCTTGTAGGATTACATATCATGGAAACAGGATATAATTTTGGTGTAATACTCAAAATAGATTGAAAGCATTTGTTTAACAGCAGTTTTTTTCTGAAAAAGATTAAACTAGCTTCCTGTCAGGAAGTGGTTAGAGCACAGGTAAATTCAGTAAAGCATGAACCGATGCATGGCAGAATGAGTGTTCACAGTTATGGAAACGGTGACATTTCAGAAAAGCCAGCAGTCCCAAAGCTGGGATTCAGAAATCTCCTTGGAACAAGAAGCTGGAACCAGGTCTCCCATGTCTAATTCAATGCAAAAATGACTAAGGAGGGTGTCAAGCAACACGAAGTGAAGAGAGCAGAAAATGGACCTGAAGGAAACTGAAAAGACCCAACAGGACAAACACAGAAACACACCTAAAGACCATGACTACAGCTCAGTGGTAGAGGTTCTTACAGTGAATGCAATCCCCATTCAAATATTTGCTCCCATGAATATTACAATTAATGATTTAATTATTCCATAAACTGAGACTTGTAGTGGAAGAAAAAAACCTCCAACATGAAAAGAAAAAATTCTACATGTTAAAAGGTATGAAATATGGCAATGCTTTTGAGATGACTTTAATTCCAGTTACTTTTGAATGTATGAGTTATCAAGCTCTGAATCTGTATCATATGAATTATGTTGAGCTTTACATTTTAATTAGATACTACTCTCCAAAATTTTCAGTGTGATTATTTATTAAATTTTTTAAGTGGGGTCTTTTATGCGTAGCCTACGATTTTTGATAGTAGGTACAAACCCCAAGATATGTTATATATATCAGAGATATACATGTATTAAAAAACCCAGTAAGTTACACAGCAAAAAGGAATGCATGTATACATATATATATATATATATGCATATATATATGTGTGTGTGTGTGTATATGTGTGTGTATGTATATATATATATATATATATATATATATATATATACATATAAGATGATTATGTCAATTCAGGGACACTAATACAAACCCTTATACTTCTGACTGCGGAGACAAGACGCACTTTTAAAATTGACAAACACAAAGCTTTTTATTGTGCAAGTGCTTGTGATATATAGTGTCTCTTCAGAATATGTAGTGCAAAATAAAGCAGATGTTTTGAGTTTAGATTTAAATCACCAACTCTTATTCAATTAGGTGAGCAATTATACAGCAAAAAGGACTTTGTATCACATATTATTCTAATTTCTGTCTCTATCAGGGAAAACCATGTTAAAGAAATATGCCTTCCTCCAGGAGCAGTGTGTGTGATTTTCAGAACATTAGAGAGCTTTCACATTAAACCACTAGACCTTATCACTTCTACTTCACAGACTCAGAGAAACCTACCAATCTTCCAATATTGACATCACTATATTTGAATTGATGTTTCTTTATTATCTTCTGTTGTAGACATCAAAACAAAGGGAGAATCATATGATATGTTACTCATCCGGCTTAAAATATCCTGATTTTCTTTTAAACTGAAAAATGTTGATGTTTAAAGAGTTCTGTTTTCCAACTATTAATAGCTGGAAATTATGTTCAATCTTTACCATGGTTCGGAAAAAAGATATTCAATTGTATATCAAATTTCAATGACATTCCTAATGAAGTCTAATTGTTTTTTATATCCAAATTTATTTACAGTTCCTTTCAGCTTTTTTATTGAAGTTCTATGCCAAAAATATTTCTTTGTTTCCCCCATCAACAAAGCAATACAAAACCAAAATCTGATGAATATACCTTAAAGAATGTATAAAACTCACACCTATGAAGTTTCAGAAACTGACCATTTCCAGCTGGGAGAGCTCCCAGAAAGCAAAGTGGGAGAATTAAAGACAATGAAATAGAACAGTTTTTGCTCCCTTTCAGGCTTCTAGTACAGAACAGAAAATCCTTATAGAATTTAAAACTCGTAGAAATAGATCAGCTTATTTATAAGTAAGGCCTGTTTTTCATCTTGTCTCAGTAATTAAGAGCAAATTATCAACGTTTCCATCACTGGTCATTGTTGCTTTTGAGTATGCAAATACCCACTTGTACCAGGAAGTATCTCACAAAAAAACAAGTGCTGGTACCAAGACATCATGAACTTATGAGCCCTGCTTTATCTCTGAACATAAGGATTTGTGCAACCCTTGATGACAAGCATGCTGCAGAACAGAGTATCTTCTGTTGGAAGTAAAAACTATATGTCAGAAATACTAAAGGAAAAAATGTGTCCCAGAAAGGTCTATTCTGTATGATGGCTCCCCTTTCAAGAATGGGAACAATGACAAAACTTTCACAGGAAGTGCAAATATGAATACAATTAGTTTTTAAAGTAATCTTACATATACTAAAATATTTTCCCAAGTATTGCATTTACTTAAAAAAAAAACAGAGTCAACATCAACTTCAAGCTCTTAAAACCTTTTTTCTTTAAAATGGCCAACTTGAGAATTCATTTAACTAACAATAAATCTCTCTTTGCTATGAAAAGTCAATGAAATTAAAATTAGCGAGATTATGAATACAGTTGCACATTCAGAATAGATTTTGTATAACCTACCAAGTCCATAATCAACAATTATGGAAGGCAACTATAATGGCACTAAGTCCAAAAGAAACCATTTGATTGCTTGCCCAGGAGCAAAATTTCATTTTTTTTTTTTTTTTTTTTTTTTTCTGTATTCTGGACAAGGAATTTTTGACCACAGATAGGGCTCCTGTGCAGCACTGCCCTATAGTATTCTGGTCATCACATATGTAAGAATTAATTTGCCCATTCTGAAGACTTAATGATTAAATAGTTCTATATCTGACTCCCTTTCGACATGGTTCAACAAAGCCAGGATGGAATATTCAAAGCACCACTCCATTTTTCTTGAAATAATTCAAGTTCCCAGCACTGGATGTGTGCTTCCTCTGTATAACTTAACCATCAGTAAATCAAGATTGTACACAGGCTTATTAGGTAATTGAAATGAACCTGATATAAACACTGGTTTTATCTATTTTTACGTTGATGACAGTCACTGACTGAATGAATCTAGAAAAGAAACTGAATGAAAACTTAATGCTTGCATATAGAGAAGTATACTGGACTTTAAGGATAATATGAGAGTTGAAGGAAGAGAGGATAGCAGAGTTGAGACAAGTGTAGTGAACCAAACCACAAAAAATTGAGAGATTTAGCTCTGAAAGTTAATTCATAGCTGATTTGGAAAAATATTTACTTTCCTACACGCCTCTTGGGTTTCAACTGCCAAAAGCACAGATACTCAGCTATATTTGCTATATAGAATTGTCCTCTGCCATTCACTTTTGATGCCAGGACTACATTTCTGTTTTCTGACATACAGATTTCATGAAAAAGTCTAGATGGACCTTGGAATCAAGGATAATTTTTTTATGTAGAGTCACAGAAGTGACTGCCTTTATGAACATTTTAAACATTTCGGTCAAATCTAACATTAAGTCCTGATGACTCAAGACCAAAACCTCCAAAGTAATGTGATCCCAGATAGTAGAAAAGAAATTATGCAAACAGTCAGCTTGTTATTTCACTATATGTCGTATCACTTAGGTGTCAGTTTTTTATTTATGCCTTAACAAAATTATATTGCAACACATACACATATACACAGCAGTATCACGGCACTTGGCAAAATACAAGTAGTTTCTTATCAGCAAACGTAGGATCTAAATAATGTACATTACTGCAAAGGATCACAGTACATTAAGGATGACTGAAATTATGAAAGAGCATAAGATGATAATCATTGCCTATGTATCATCAGCAGAAGAGTGGCTTTTGCTTTTTAAGTGAACATTTACATTATGTGCCTCATCCTGAAGATAAAAATAGGATGAAAGTCTAAGAGGGAAAACAGAAGATACAAGTTTGAGATAATGTGTTCAGGCACTACAGCTTACTGTGGATAGATATCCTCTCAAACCTTCTTATCGTCCCTTTGAAAAATACTTTTTCTTCCTAATAGTATTACTTTATTAGTTTTAATTCTGATAAATTTTTTATACTCCAATTGTTCTGCAATCTTTACATAGAGATGTATCCTGTTCTGGAAGTAGAAAAACTGTTCAGAGAGCAAACTACTAATGAAAATGAGTAACAGAATTTTATCTAGAAGATAAAGGCTGTTTGGAAAGCTTGTGCCAAGGCAATTGTCTTTGTTATTTATTTTTTTTTCTGCTCTGTCTGGAAAGTATCTTTTGTCATAATGACTGATGTAAGTTGCTAAATTGGTCCATTGAGTAAGAACTTACAGAAATTAATCAAAAGCTAAAATTCATGTCTGATTCATGCCATACTTTGCATGGGAACTGGAAATACTCTCTTAGGTAAGGATTATGGACATCAGCAGGCCTTTGCAAAAGGAGGTCTCTTTGTTTACTTTCTTAATTAAAATTTCATATTTTTTCTATATTGTCAGTGAATATATTTCTGAATGAAATGAACACAAACTTGAAAAGTAAGAACAACCAGAATAAACCCATAAAATTATATAATCATGCCTTTTTTCACATTGTGAAAAAATTGAAATATTACTGATGATTTAATAAAATTCCCTAAAGTAGATTTACCCTGGTGAATTTTCTGTCCTGAAAATATAAGAGCAACAATACTGAATGGGATAACCACCCTTGGAATTGGAATCTGCTGATGGACAGTCATACTTCCAAAAGCAGTAACTAACTGAATTGTTTAATTAATGACATCTTTCATCTAATTTTCAGGGATGCTCAATCTCTGAATAGCCTCTCTTAAGTCACATCAGCCCTGCTGATGCCATTTTGAGCATTTAGGCCTCACTGTAGTACACTTTAGAGGCAAAGCACTTAGAGTGACTGAGTAACTTTGAAAATGTCAGGCCTGTTGCTTCAAATTTATTCACAAAATGTCGTCTTCTAAAGACAATGTAAGATTTTATAGCTAGATACAAGCAATAAAACCTTTTATTGCCTTTTTTCTTTCTTTAAGTACATGCCACAAATCAATAATAACATAGTAGTTAGAAAAGACCTCAAAACTGCTATGGTGCATGTCTCTTCACTGTCATATAGCCTTATAAGTGGTCATGGTAGAAAGCAGAAAGAGTGTCTTCTAAAAATCCTATCTATGCTTATCCTTAACCACTTGACACCATTTTCCCTTCTAAAACTGCAGTGGCAGTGTTTGTGCTCTGATACTGTCTAAAATCATCTTTCCAGAAGAGAAGAGATATGGGATTATAAAAGAAAACAGTCAATACCATCCTGAGGGCAAATGGCTGTTCCAGATCTTGACTCAGCACCCTTTCATTTCCCCTTACAGACTAATATAAAAATATAAAATGATCCAGCAACTCCATAGCTATATTAAGTAGAAGCAAATGTTGCATTTTTCTGTGAAAAAAACATGATGTACAAATACAGCTGAAAGATGATTTCCCAGTGCTAGAAAATAAATGAACTAAATAATTTTTGGTTTTTATCCTTTCATTAAATTTAGAATTCAGACTTGGGCAATCATAGAATATGCTATGCTGATTAATGATGGTTTAATGTTGGTTTTCAGTTACTCTATTTTTCTTCCTGGAAATTCTAAAAGGAAAGAAAGGAAAGTCAACAGACAATAGTATAAAGCCACCACTTTTCCAATCTTTAGGCTTCAAAACTTGCTAAATCCCCAAAAAAGGACTTTCTAAGTCTTACTCTTCACAATAGTCACCTTTTTGTTTTATTAAATATGCTTTGGGGAAAAAAAAGTAGGAAAAAAAAGTAGGATAGGATATTAAGTAAGATAGTATTTCTAGGACGTTGGAAAAGTAAAAGTATTATCTATTTCCTTTCTGCATTCAGTCAGGATGACTTCATTGTTTATCATGCAAGTGACTAAGTAGCATTATTCACGATTCATCTTGCCATGCATTTAAAAAGTTCCATAAACATGCAAGCAGTGGAATGTTTATGTTCTTAACATTCTTATGTCTTTATCTGTATCTCAAGGTAGAAAACTGATATGAAGATGGACTGATAATCAACAAAATTGTGCATCAATATTAAATGGAGATAGAACTGCTATTATTGAGGACTACAGCCCAAAAACCTATACTTGGACAGGAAAAACAGCTACTTGACAAAAGCATAAAAATGTAGTGAAACCTAAATTAAACACTGATACTGACAGGGTACTGCTCTCATCTAACAAAACCTTGTCCCTTCTATATGGGAGCAGATGACTATTGCCTGGTGTTCTGCAGCCACAGCTCATTTTTAAAATGCTGAAAGCTTAGAGGTAAAACTAAAAAGTTCCTAGATCAAAAGAAGAAAATTATTCATGGACAGAGAATCTCAGGTGGAATGAGAGCAGGTGGAAAGCTGGGAATTATGTGGCTGCTATTGAGCAAGGACACATTGAAATCTCCTCACCAAGGGAAGGTAGCTTTTGCATTTCTTTCTTTCATGGAAGCAATGGCAGAATTGAACCTTGGCATCTTCTGGTGGGCTTTATTTGGACGGGAAGTGTCTGTGTCTCTTGTGTGCTACCACAGGCTCCCTTTACAGTCAATAAAGACAGGCGCTTTCAAGGGGCACTGTCTCTGACCTATTTTAGATGTCTATTTTAGTTTGAGATGAATCACACTACAGAGGTGGGAGGCAGTAAAGACAGAAATGCCTAAGCTCTAGATAGCTGAAGTTAGGTGAAGTGAATCCTACCCTGGGAGCCTGAACTGAATGTTAAACAAGTTATCAAAACATGACAAGAAGATTTTATAATCGATGACAAAACCCCCACCACTGATTAAGGACACCTGAGGGAAAATTACTATCAGAAATACTTATTTCTATAACTATGTGAAACAAAACCAAAACCACACAAACCCCAAAAATAGCTTTTCCTACTTTCCTGAAACAAATTATGTGAAAAGCAACATCTGCAGCAACAAATTCACAGTCACACCCAGATTAAGTCTACTGCTATGATCACAGGGAAGATTAACAGCCCAGACTAAGATACAAAAGACTATGGAGCATGGCAAAATTAACTGCAAAATTATTTATGTTTTGCTAAAGGATATAGTGTGACACAAACAAGTTAAATCACATTTACAAGGTTAAATAATAAGTCCAGGCAGTTACTAATTCTTAGTACTATATCTGTGCTTATTTCATCTTCACTGCAGCATGAACACATTTCTTATGAACATTCAATAGATATTATAGACATTTATTACAATTCAAAGCTCAGATTTTTTTTTTTTTTTTTTTTAGAACTTCACAGAATTTCACATATTTCACGCAATTTCATGCAGCAGCTTTAAATTTTGATTAGTGTCAAGTAGTGGTAATGTTAATTAGTATGTTCTTAAAGTGGCACAGAAAGTCTTAAAAAACTGCAGAACACAATACATTGATCTTAAAAGGTATACAAAATAAATGCATCTATGGTAAATGGAATAGTAAAACTGTAGTATTTGCCACGTGTAGAAAATTCTCCTAACATTAGTGCATTAGGAATTTTCCTTTGAAGAAAAAAAAAAGGTACTAAAAAAGAGCCAGCTACAGGTTTAAGCTTCGTTGTCTGTATAAAGGTTTAGTCCTTTCCTTAGTTTGATGTAGGACATATTCTCATCAATATCTTACAGGAAAAATGGCCATAATTATACATCATCTTTCCTCTTCACCCACTGGCCTCTCTTCTCTACAGAAAATAAAAGATACATTTTTATGTACAATAAAGATATAAGATATATTAAGATATATTAAGATAAGATATAAGATATATTAAGATATATTTTTATGTAAAATGTACAGAAGTTACATTTTACATAAATATGTCCTGGTTTTTTTCATCTTTAGCTAAACAATGCCAATCCAGGCAGCCTCTCTTCACTTAAAAATTCCTTCTTAGCCCTGATCATTTTCACTATCTGTGTCTACATCTCCAGATAGCAGCTTACCATGATGGAATATATCTTGTTCCTTCTCTGCACAGCCAGATGGAAATCAAAAGGAAACATTTTATCTTACTCCTACTCCTGTCCATTTACCAAGACTCCAAACCTTCTAGCTGGCGCATGGCAAGCAGCAGTGAAATTGCAGTTAAGTGTGGTTTCCTAAGATTGAACAACATTGCATCTCAGAATAAACAGGTAGCATACAAACCAAATTAGACCAGCACAAATACAATTCTAACTCAAAGTTTTCAGACACTGACCAAGAAAGGTATTTTATTAAATAGCAAAACAGTTTTCAATATTTGCACAGTCTGTTTAAGTGAAAAGATTAAGATGACCATAGACATGGTTTGACAGAGAAACAAGATAGAACAGTTGGGAAAATAAATCACAGATGAGTCAACAATTAAAATAAAACTTGTGATTTTATTTTTAAAAAAATTCTGATGACTCATTCACAATTATGTCCCCATAAACTTCCATTATATACACTCCACCTCTTAATATCTGAAGAGATTAACTTGGTTTATGTGCAAATTAACCAAGATATTTTATTGCTTCATGTGTCTTTGAACTGTTCAAATATAAAAATAACCAGTAAAGTCATAATTTGCTTTACAAGAACCTTCAAAAATATTTCCTAATTTCTGAAATTTTATTTTTGCAATTGAGGCATCTGAAAGGTAATATAGTAAAAGGTTATTAGAGTACAAAATGCTAACTTTGCAATACTGAGTGCTATACTTAAATTTAAAAGGACACTTTTGATCAAGTTCCATGGTTAAAAACATCCCTTTTCGTGAGGGCTAAAAATTAGCTTTTATATTACCAGCAACTTAAAACACACACAAATCTCTTTCCTGGATACTGTTTCAAATAATTCCTTTTTCAGTTCACTTGTTTATTGCTTCAGTTTAGACAAAGATCATCCTCCCAAGCAATCCCATCCCAAACATTACTGTGTTTCGCCATTTCTGGAGCTGCAATTAATGGAGCAAGAAAGAAGCAGGCATAATGTGTCAAAGCTAAAACAGGAGAGGTAACAGAGTTGGCATGGAGGCTGTGACATCATTAGAAGGAAATAGAAAGCTATATTTATAGGAGTAAACTAAACGTGCTTGGGAAGGTTCCCAATTGTTGTGGCCAACTGGCACAGTAGAGTACACAAATATGTTAGTCAACACTGAAGTGTCCAAAGAGCCTGCATGCAAACTGCTTATTGGGAATGGTCCCTGCAACAGTCCTATTCCCTCACCATAATTAGTAATTGCCTGGAAAAAGTTTAAATTAGTGTGAATGAAAAGTGTGCCAGAGTCTGGGCCAACAGATTACTACTACAGATAATTGTGTTTGACCATCCAGGAACATTTCCCAGTAGTATTTGATTTACTTGCATATAAACATGCTAAGCCTTTCCAGAAGGTTTAAAGTTATGAAACACAGTAAAATTTTTTATGCATTTTCAGTCTTGCTGTTGAAAATCATTTAGTATTTAGGGAAATTAGAAATAGGATATGAATGATCAATTCCAACCATTTCTAAAACTTCAGTCAAGATAAATCAGACTGGATGCAGCGTCATAGTTGCATTTTTGGCTGAAGAACACAACATTATATTTGGTAAAAAAATGCAGACTGGTACCATGGATAATGGTTACTTTTCATTTCAGCCAGTTATCCCTAGCTGTTGATGTTGAAGGCCACTGCCTTTCGTCCTTTTGCTGTTTGCCTGGGAGAAGAGGCCAATCCCCACCTGGCCACAACCTCCTTTCAAGTGATTGGAGAGAGGGATAAGGTCACTCCTGAGCCAGGCTAAACCACCCCAGCTCCCCTAGCCACTTCTCATAAGTCTTGTGCTCCAGACCCTTCACCAGCTATGTTGCCATTCTCTCAACACACTCAGCAACTCCATGTCATTCTTTTAGTGAGGGGCTCAAAACTGAACACACAATTCATGGTGCAGCCTCTCCAGTGTTGGGTACCAGGGGATGCACTTCCCTAATCTTGCTGGCCTCACTATTGCTGATCCAGGCCAGGATGCCTTTGGCCTTCTTGGCCACCTGGGCACACCCTGGCTCTTGTTCAGCCACTGTCACCAGCATCCCCAGCTACTTTATCCCTTGGGCAGTTTCCAGCCACTCTGTCCCCAGCCTGTAGCACTGCTTGGGGTTGCTGTGACCCAAGGGCAGGACCTAGCACTTGGCTTTGTTGAAATTCATGCAGCTGGCCTTGACCATGGATACAGCCTGTCCATGTTTTCCTTTTATTCTATTCTAAGCCTTAAAACTGTGTGGTAGGGCTGTGCTTCTTATCTTATGGAAATAGAAAGATGTAGTTACACAGCATTTTTTTGTTGGCTTGTTTTCTTGATTTGTCAGGTCAGGTCATCATGAAAATTTTCTAGATTAATGTGTTACAAGACTTATTTCCTAAAACATACCATAATGAACTACTCGGGATGATGACACTCTTTGTGACCTGAAACGTTTTCTCCTGAAAGGGTTTTAAAATTATTGACATTCTGATATTCCTGTTTAAATAAGAAAGTACTGAATTTCTCGGGATTTGGCCTTATAAATAACTTAATCTTGCTAACACCCATACAGAAAAATCTGTATTTCTCTATATTCCTATTGTATCCCAGTGATTCAGCCTATTTCTTCTGTGTACCTTGAGATGAGATTTTTTTCTTTTTATTATATATCAGTAATTCAGACTGACATTGGCAAATTGTGGCCAAAACTACAGATTTTACATCCAATGTGATATTACATGACCAAAGAAACTTTGTAATTCTTACTGGGAATTCTTGAACACTGCAAACCTTAGATGGTCTCAAGGGCTAAGAGTGGAGACCATGTGTCAAGTCCTGCTCTTGATTATCTGTTATCTTGATCAAAACTCACAAGTAGTCTATAGCAGAGGCAGTATGGCATGCTCCAGAGAAGCATCCAACAGCTACAGACAGAATGCAGGATTTTTCTCCTTCTGCTCCCTCGCCACACTCCAGTATCTTAACAGTTGTAATCAGTGGCAAAGCACAGTTCAAAAGGCAGCCACCTTCAGGAGATGTTCCTGATGTAATCACCAAAATACAGATCATATTCAATCTTGAGGACAGAAGTACTGCATAAAACTGTAGTGCCTTTACTTGAAAAAACTGAGGTTTTGTAAATTTGATTTATTTTTTTCAGTTTACTTGTTTCACAGATTATTTCACCCTTCAGCAATATGCAGCTACAAGCAGATGACTCTAGAGAAGCAATTATTAATTAAAACCTGCTTCTCCCCCTTTTTGTTTCAGTTAATGATTGCCAGGAGGTGTTACTAACCACAGGCTCTTTTCAATACATTCTGAGCATACTCGTATCCTATCACCTTTCACAGAAAAGATGGGTGCTCAGCATCTGTGGTAAGTGGGAGGACACGGATATTTCTCTGGCAGCTGAGCTGTGCTAAGTGAAAAGTCTCCACTGATAAGTCTTTGTTTTTTTATTAGTTCTTCATTAAAAGAAATTACTTCCAGTAGTGAATAAAATTGCTCTAAAAATCTAGAAGTACAGAATGGAAATTACTCTATCAGTTGTAAGAGCAAATAATTTTTGACAGAATGTTCATCATTTAACAATTTTCAGTGTTTCCTAGATCAAGTCTTAAAGCTGTAATATTTATGTTTTCGTGATAATTTACTTCATGATTGGTTGGGGATTTATTAACTAAGCTTGGACTAGGATAATTGACTAAATTCAGAGCACGGAATGTTTTTGCTTATTCATTCTGTTAAGAAAAGAGTGATTAATTATAATGCTTATTAAATACTGCTATCAAAACTACACCAGACCTTTTCTATCAGAACAGTTAACATAAATGTTTCTGTTCTATGGATTTGGTAGGCTATACAATGAATGTGTTTCGGTTTAGGCATTGGTAAACATGGGGTTTATCTTGTTTACTGGCTTGTCTCTCTTTATATTGGCTTCTTCAAGAATTGGGTAAGCTAGTTTTATAGAAAAATTAAGAAAATATTGCTTCCATTACAGTCTAGTTGGCTCAGATCTGTAGATGTTTTGTTGTGAAGATGGCAGAACACAGGAGTTGTGTGCCTAAGGCTATTCAGACATGTTCCTGTCCAAGTTCAAAATGGCACAGCTCTGTGCAGCCTTTTTGCTGTATTGACTGTGATGCATCAGCCCTGGAAACAACACAGAGAGAAGAAAATACTTTTACTCCTTTCCTCCAGCTAATACAGAAAACACCACTAACCTACCCTCTGAAACAAAAACACACACTATGAACACTCCAGCTTTGAAATGCATCCCCTAATAACTCACAATAAGCAACCTGGCTATTTCAAACAATATGAGTAGGTTTTAAAACTGTTGCAAAGCAAAGGCTGCCTGGCAGAACAATGTTTCTGCTGACACAGAATATTTACTGCAGACATATTGCAAAGATAACTCAAGGGAAAAAATGGCTTAAACTGGAAGATAAGGAACTTTCCCCCTGAAACTAGGCTACATAAATAAAAGGATGAGGTAACAACAGTGGACAGTTTACATGACTGCCATCAAAAAAGACTTAATCTCTTAACCCTCTTGAATTGGGTTTCCCCTGTAATTCAGCATAAAAGCATCTTAATGTACATGTAAGTGTTCAAAATAATTGTCCGGCCCAATTAACACTAAGAAGCTTTATATTTTTCTATTTCAGCTAATAAAAAGCCAGAGCTAGTATTTTTGTATGGTATCTGATGAGCAGAGGGAGGGTTCTCTGAGTAGCACATGAGTAAAACAGCATTGTGCAAAATGAAAAAGGTTCCAGAATACTTTTTGCCTTCCTACTGCTGAAAGGCTGCATAACTGGAAGAGATTTAAAAATATTTAAACATTACTTTGTCCACTGTGTCTTGCATGGGGTTTGTGTTAATCGAGACATTTTAAAAATCAGCCTTCTCTGATGATTATACGAAAACAAAGTTTCATCTTCAGAAAGATGAGGATGTTTCTTCAGGAAGAAAGACAGGAAAACAAAGCCAAAAAGAAGTAAATAGGAAAATACTTCAAAGGAATTCACCTTATGTGAAAGATGTAGCATTCTCACTGAATTGTGGTTGCTTCTAAAACAAAACCAATTATCCCCATATGACTTGCAATAGCAAATACAAAGAGGACAAGTGTGGTATCAAACTATTCATGCCGAAATAATTTGTGAATCATCCTACCAAAGGTCACATCAGAGTTGCATACTGGCTTTTAAATAGAGACTTTAGAAAAATGCTATGGAAAGCTGCTGATATAAAAAAGAAAAAAATACTCAACCTCTATGGTTCAAGAAATTATTTAAAAATATTTATCAACTGACAGGTAATTTATCTCAGCACAGTTTTAGTTACACACTAATCTCTGCCTAGTATCACAGTTCTCCACATACAGTAAACAGGCACAGTATCCTGTTTATCTGAGCTTAGAAAGTTGCCCCTCAGTCACTAAACAGGCTTTCCTTTAAGCATACACATTTCTTACTTAAAATGACTTTCTACTCTCCGCCAAGCACTGAGTGCACACCTACAAACATTCCTCAACACACAGGAACCTGATGGCTTCCCAGAGGCACAGTGATACATGTCACAAATTCAACAAGCACACAGGCACTAAATCTTTAGAGAACAGCCAAGTTGACACAGATGCTTTAGAGGCCTATTTTCATTTTAATGTTCTCAGCTCATTTTATTCCTAGCAAGGGTCACTTGTTAAACATGAGAAAAGCAGGCATCCTCCCAGTGAAATGTGACACCTGTCGTGAGCTGGAAGCAGCCCCTGATATATGGCCAGCCCCGGGCTGGAAAAACAAATCCCACCCATGGATGGGTGCTTGCTGTGCAATGCAGATTGCCTGATCCATAATTGGTGATGCAGATCAAAGAGAACCAGGAAGGAGTTTGGAATATGTTGCAATGACTAGCTGGCATCAGCATGTCAGGTTTATATTAAAAAAAAATATATTAAATCTATTCAATATTAAATTTTAAATTCAGAATATTGAATTACTAATGTTTTATTTAGGTCATTATTACTTTAACTTAGATGCAATAAATGCAAACTACTTTGAAAATCAAACTTTTCTGTAAGCCATATCTTCATTTCTTCCTGTCACAAAAGACATGACAAAGTTTAGCTAATTCACATGTTCTTCTGTAGCTAATGCAAACAGATATAATTTTAGAAATCCTTTGTGTTATGTATTGCTTAAAATTAGTGATAGAAAGTTTGAATGAAAGCTGAAGGCAATTACAGAGGAAGTAAATCAGGGGTCCTTTGAAATGTTATTATGGTTATCAACAAAACTAAATAAATTTATTGCCTCATTCAAGAGAAAAGGTTGTAAAGTAAATTGCTAACTATTTTTAATACCTGTGTAAAATATTTTATATTGAAAAATATGGGACATAATTTTGGATTACCATTTTCTTAGTTTCTGGATTTTTTAAAGCTCAGTAAAAAGGCCAGGCATTAACTCATGAAAAGTCTCTAGTGTTCCAGTCCTGCAAAAATATTTGTACTTAAACAGCTTTAGGTAAAGGTTTACGATGAGTCTTCAAAATCACTAATAGATAGGAATATCAAGTACTTCTCATGATTTTTTTAAAATTTGTTTTTAGACTACTGAATTCATTAAAATAGCAAATACATAGTCTTACTGAACTGAACTTTAAAGCTCACAAGATGGGACAAGTATTCATATCCCTTGTGAAAAATTTGTACAGAACTGTGTGTCCTTCTGTTTCATGAAAGAACCGTACAAAAGACAGTAACGTCTGTTCTCTGGAGGTATTACTGTGTACATGACATTTGTAACAACACTTCTGTAAAGTGCAATGAGGCTGAAATTTCATCGGAATTGTCTCTGTATTAGGAATACAGGAGTATGTTTTAAAAGGAAAAGTCAGCACTAATTATTTCTGTTGAATTTATTAATGTGAAATTCACCAATCATAGAATATCAAAAATATGCAAATTCTGCCATTTGTTACCAGCATTCTTGATTCATGACATACAAAATTGTGCTCTGGTGATCTTGGAGAACATGTTTTCTCCTTCTCTGCAAGTGGGTGGCAAAATAGAAAGAGAAGCAAGCGCATGACAAGGAAATCAAGCTCTGGTGGGAGTCACCTCTTCTCTTGAGTCATGAGACCACACAGAGCACCAGCAGCTCAGCACAGGTAGGGGATCTGTCCCAGCACCCCACCCGGCCAAATGGAACTGAGAAAACCTGCAGCAACCAAACAGGAACCCCAAAGTCCCCAGTCAAGAACAATAAAAAAAATATTGGAAGGAATAGAATCTCTGAAACTGGGAAATTTGTGGAAGGTGCAAAGTTTCTCTAGACTTCTGTGTCAGAAATAATCAGCTTACACATAACACCAGTATAGATGTGTTGTATTCTACACATACGCTTCAACCTCTCAAATGCCCATCTGCAAATAGAGTCTGCCTGCAGGAGTGGAATCAAAGTGGGCATGGCTGAAAAGCCATTGGATCTCAGAAGTAACTGTGATTTGTAAAAATTGGGCAAAAATTGCTCTATATCAAAGCAACTCAGGTAAATTGAAGATTATTGACTCAGGGTTAAAAGAAGTAGAAGCAGTAGGCAGCAGCACCAGTGACTGTGCTTGCCAGGGCTGTGACAAATCTACAGAAATTTATCAAAGATAACACACAGTACAGCAGGGAAATTGTGCTTTCTTGGCAACACAAAGACTGTGCCTTAAATTTAAGTAGTTGATGGCTGCATTCTTTTGGATCACCAGATAACAGACAACACCTTAACATTCACCTCAGCAAACCATGGTGAAAAGCTTTACTCAGCTTTCGGCAAGGAAACATTTCCTTTTAAACATTTGTAACATTAGGTGCTTCATATAGAATGTTTAAATATAGCTTGCCTATCAGCTTGGATGTTTTAATGACCTCTTCGGATGAGTATCAATCCTGACATTACATAATACAGGGCCAAATTCTTGAAATTATTTTGATACATATAATAAAAGATAACTCCTGATAGGAATAAGCATCGCACAGCCTTTTACAGTTTTGAGTAACGCCACAAAGCCAGGATCATTAAAGAAACTAGAATTTTTTTTATGTTTGGAGAAGGAGAGGAATAAGAAGATTTGGGGTTTTTAAATGATTTTGTTGTGGTGTACTTTCTGTGCAGATTAAAATCTGAATACTATGCTGTAATAGCAGTATATATAAAAAGATAAAACACAATAGAACTTGAAGCAGTGTTCTAAATAAGAAATAATTAAGGACAGGAGAAAAAGCCCTCAGACAAAACAAACATAAAATTACAGCACCTTCATTACAACTCCAGTAAAGCTGTGGCTCTTAGATTCCAGGCAGATGTATTACTATGTGTGATTGCAGAAGGAGGCACCCATCACACATACCAAAAGAGGAAAAGCTGTTCCTAACACTAAGAAACTTTTCACACATCTTAAACATGAACAGACGTTGACTAAAGGCAATGACTTTCTCAAACTAGACAAAGTGGTATATATACTCATTTATAGTATTCAGCCTTTTCACAAACAGAGATTCACTGTCGCACATTACAGTTTGTAGCCTTTAATATTAGCTCAAACTACTAATCAAAATCATTTGCACTGCTGCACTGGATTCTGATTTCCAGTGGCTCTGATGAATATTCATATTTGCTTTTGTCAAAACATGAGGTGACCGAGACCCAGAGTAGGCATCTCTCGCCTATTAGAGAGGTTACAATATCTGAAGCTGCTTCATTTGTTTCAGAACATCATCTGATAGCTTTTTGAGCAACATAAGAGAGGAAACATGCTTCCCAAAACTGCAAAGCAGCGGCAGCTAAATAGGGAAAGGCAACAAATGCCAATTCCACTAGAAAAGTCATTCAAAGCCACAGAATTCAGAATATATATACAGCCTATTTCTGTGAGTTTTCACTTACAGCACTTAATAAGTTTCAAGTTAAAGAACGGTAATTTAACAATGCAAATTTGCATAATTGATGTAAAGAGCATTTAGCGTTGCAAGATAAAATAAATTTTTAAAAATTCTAGAAAAAATCAGAGCTTACCAAAGTGCTGATTTCTATCTTTACTTTCAAATTTTAAAACAGTACAATACCCCTGCAAATAAAGGGCAAAAAAGTAATTTCTACTGTAAATGGACAATCAAACTGTCCTTCAACATTTCTTGTGTTTTCTGTGGAAGTAGGTATGTCTAAGCATGGTTAAAGGGCATACCAGACTGTCAGATGTCCAGTCTTCTCTTCTTGTATTTTTCTGTTACATTTGGTCAAAAGGTGTCCCTTACTGATCTTTCAGTGTAATATACTGTATGCACTTATTTTGATCTGCATTCACTGGAGCTAAAACTTTAGGACTTTAATATAAGCTTTTAGCCTAAATACACAGACCTTAGCAGAGCAGAGACAAAATACACTTACTGGGACAGGAACAAAGGTACACTCTGATCTGGCATGTTAGCCTACCCTCAGCAATAGTAAGAACAAGTGAGTTTCTACAAAGACATCTACAGTTTGAAGGGTTTCAGGAAGCCAGCAGAAACAGTCTGACTCCTTCTAAAGCCGAAAGGGAACCTTTCAGGAAATTTTCTTTTTAAAGTGTGATTCACATATCAAAGCATGTGTTTCAGTCTGGTTCAGCAGTCACTTTAAACACAAAACATTTGATATGAAATAATAGTGACAATCAATGGCTGGGACATTTAATGGGAATATAAAATTTATTTTCATCGTTATGAAGTTCACTCTGGCAATACTAAGTATTTCTAAGTACTTGGGTAAATCATTGAGCTATCCATTTTGAACTGCATTTACACCAAAAAAACCCAGTTATTGCAAAGTGTCATATTTGGAAAGAGACATGAAAAATATAAATCTTTTCACTAACACATTGAATCAACTTTTGGAAATTATTCTGCACACATATATCTACATAACTGAAAATGTGTGTTTGTATTATATACATTTATGAATGTACATATATATTTATCTAAAATGTTAAAATAATATCAGTGCAACAGAATGTTTGTCATAGGGCAATCTCTCCTGCTGTTAAGGGAAGATAAAAGAAATCTGTATTTAGTTTCTAAGCAAGAGACATTTCTGCTCCTATACAAAGGTTTTATTTCTGGTTTTATTTTATTTATTACTAAATGCTCAAAGTCAGTGTGATGCAGCTGCCTGATGGATGCTGGTATTCTTGCTGGGACAGGTGTGCAGTCTTGATCATGGACCTGCAATACCAGGCCTGATTTCAACAGTTACTCTATGTTGTTCAGAGCCATAGCAACTACACTGAAGGGTCTGAGCATGCCACATACACATGAAGTACAGTAAAGAAAGTGAATTTTTAGCCCTGGTTTATTTTGATTTTATGTAAATAAGTTATACCTTGAGCAAACTGATCAGCTCACATAAATTTATCACCTCATTTCCATTTAATGAAGCAGATCTATCTTACATTTCTATGACTTAAATTTGGCATTTATGGCTTAATGACTGTGGGAAAAAAAAGCATGAAACAGAGCCAGTACAGAAAGATAAAGACAAATATCAAACATAGCAGAAGGTCTACGAAAACTGCAATTCCCCTATATCATAATAACATCTAGTATAGAAGTGACTGCTGAACAAGAAATGCACTATAGGCTTAAATCCAGGCTGTAATAGCTCTCTCTATTGCAAAGGACAGTTTCGTTTCTTCCCTTTAAAAGCCATGACTTCCGTCTAGTGAATAATTATATGAAATTCTATAGCTAAACTTACAGTCTAAAATAGTGTCTGCAGGAATCACAAACCTCAGGAATTAGCCTCAAATCTAGTTTTGTCACTTAGTCATTCTGGAGTATGTATGGAAGTATCACCTTATTTAATCTTATCCTTTATCTACTTCAATAAACTCAAATTAATTTTATGTTTTGAAATAAGTTCTCATTAAACCCTATGATATTACAAAAGGAATATGTTATGTAATCTTTTTTTTTTGTGTGTGATTTCTTTAATTCTCAGTGGTAAAACTACAGAGACTACAACTGCTGAAACATGCAGTGCCCAAGCTGAATTGTGCAGCTTTAAAAAAGGATTTTGGCTGTTCTGCACAGTGGAACACGTACCTCCACAAGATGGTGCTCTTTCTTAAAAAATCCAACTTTTCTCTGCCTAAGGAGAAAAATGCCAAGAAACTGTAAAGGTTCAACTCCATTTTACCTATGCAAATATTTTCAATGATACGATGCCAAATTCTGCCTAATAAAATGTTTTGACTAGTAAACAATGAATAAAAACACCTGAGGAGCTGGCTCAGATGGGCTCCAGACAGGTTTAGACACACTCCTCCAGTCTGTAACAGCTGCAATTTGCTCCATGTAAAACCTTCACTGGCAGCAATAGGGTCATTCCCAGAGTTCAGGAACTCTACAGGGTAAGTCGAATTGTCAAACCCATGTTTTTGATCTCTTCATTTTGTTTCCTCACTTGGGAAATATAAGACGATTACATGTCAGATTCCTGCGGGAATGAGGTTAGCACAAATCCAATAAAGTTGTGTGTTACTCATAGGGACAGATAAATAACAAAAACACACATAGTAAAGTTAAATATTAATAAACTGGTAATGTTCTGCTTTTGATAAAAAGGACAGGCTTTGGTGGGAATTGTGCAAACAACTCTGAAACCTGAACCTCTGGTGCAATGAGGGATATGTCATATTTATTGATCTTAGACCATTTTTATTAACATTTGCAGATGTTGACATTTGTTTTCCCTGAAAAAAAAATTCTGCTTGTGACCTGAACTGCCCTTAGTCATATGAAAAATTCTTTTATCAACAAATAAACTTGAACTGTAATTTGTAACAGATACTGTGGCAATCATATCTTCACAGCAGAAAATCTTCATTTTGCTAAAGTGCTATGGAAATGCAGGCTGACCAGAAAATAATATTGCATGATATTGGAAGTTATGTCTTTTGTATTGTGATGGCTGTAACTTGCATCAGCTCACAGAAAATACACAATCTGATCTTTATATCAGTGGACCAAGCCTAAGGAGAAATACATATTCAGTTAATTTTGCAGGAAACTGCTCCAGGATGCTCTATCCATTGTGCACATGCTTTTTTTACCTGTCCCCTCTCCCTGCAAAAAAAAGTATCCACGAGATGCCAGCATGTGAAAGGATTATCACCTGTTGACAGCCTTACAAATGCCCACTTGAAGACAAAACACAACCAGTACCTCCATGCCCTTAGGAAAGCAGTTTTGCCTCAAGCATGTGCCACCTCCCAAGAGCTGTGATCTGCCTCTGATGCCACAGGGTGCTGCTATTTGCACTTTCACTCTCCCTACTGGAGCAAGGGAATTGGCCTTAGATGGCTCAGCCTTTCTGAAATCAGATGTCAGGTGAGCTTACTACAACATCCTTTTCTGATCAGTAATGTCCAGGATGACTAATGAGGTGCAGTGACTCAAATTTCAGATAACTTAAAGTCTTCATATATTCTAAGGGGGCTGGATCAGTAAACAGAATGACTCAATAATTATTTGAAGTTACAGCATAGATGTAGGCCTGGAAAGAAGTTTTCTGAGTTTCTGTAGATGTCTCAATAATTAATACTGCAGGTGGCTGGTTTCCTTTAGCTCTCAATTCTAGTGTCAAGAGAGATCAATTCCAACACAGTAGCTACAGTGTGCAAAAATACCAGGGGAGAGAAATCCTCACCAGCCCCATCAACCTGATGCTGTGCAAATCCTGCAGGTCTCTCTAGCTGCTTCGTCCTGGGTTCCAGATGTACCAAGTTAGAAATCACACAACCCTTTTGTAAACATGAGTGTGGCAAACTCAGCAAGACCATGAAATAGGAATCAGGAATTCAAGTCAAGTTGAAGCCTCATACTGAAGGGCCACCGTCACCACAAGATCTAAGCTTTTTCTCCATTCACAACACAGCTGTGTCCAAGACTGTCTACAGATGTTCAGCATTTAAACACACACTGAAATTGTAATTCCAATTCACTCCAATTCAGTAGTACGTGTAATCAATAAAACAGAAATTCCTCAATGGATAAATTGTTAAATCTTCTAAGTAAGAATTCAAAGTTACAATCTGAGGTGGAGAGATTCAGACTTAATATTGGATCCCCTGCCTTCATGTTACATATAGAATCATAGAACCATTAGGCTTGGAAAAGACCGACATGATTATCAAGTCCAACCTTTGAATGATTAATGCATGCTCACTAAATCATATAATGAAGTGCCATGTCTACTCATTTTTTGAACACTTTCAAGGGTGGTGATTCCACCACTTCTCTGTACAGCCTCTGCTAATGCTTGATGACTCAGTGAAGAAGCTTTCCTAAGATCCAGACTGAAACTCTCTTGACAAAAATTGATGCTGTTTTCTCTTGTCCTATAGCTTGTTGCCTGGGAAAAGAGACCGACCCCACCTGGCTACAGCCTCCCTTCAGGGAGATGTAGAGAGTGATAGGGTCTCCCCTGAGCCTTTTCTCCAGGCTAAACATCCCCAGCTCCTTCAGCTCCTCCTCATTGGACTTGCACTCCAGACCATTCACCAGCTCTGTTGTCATTCTCTGGACACACTCCAGCATCTCAATGTCAATTTTTTAGTTGAGGTACCCAAAACTGAACACAGGTTTCATTATGTGGCCTCACTTACTCCTGCGGGCCACACTATTGCTGATCCAGGCCAGGATGCCTTTGGCCTTCTTGGCCACCTGG
>JANRMJ010000077.1:42719570-42740875 GCA_025584955.1 Alethe diademata | reverse complement strand
TGTCCAGATCCCTCTGCAGAGCCTTCCTGACCTCCAGCAGATCAACACTCCTGCCCAAGTTACTGCTGTCTGCAAATTTACTAAGAGTGCACTTGATCCCTCATCCTGATCATTGATAAAGATATTGAACAGGACTGGCCCCAATACTGAGCCCTGGGCAACACGACTTGTGATATGTGTACAGCAGCACAGTGGAGCTGTTTTGCACAACTGATATACAAAGATTCCTCCCAGAAACAATAATTAGCTGCCACGTCCTGCCTTAATCTCTGACATTTATACAGTTAAATTTTCCTAGTATGTTGGTAACCAGTCTTCCCCTAAGATTATGATTGCTGATGTCTGAGAAATATGTTTATTGATAAGCAAAAACTTGAAGCAGGAATTCTATTTTATAGGCAGGCTTGGGGTAATTTTTCAATTTAAATTAAATATATTAGCAATAAGGAAATTTTACACAAGCACACAGGACCTTTTTTGCATCTCGATAAATTCAGATACCATATTCTACAAAATTAAGTTAAATGCATTTCTCTTGAAATATACTACCAACAAAATACCAATAGTGGAAATCGCTTTGTCTTGGATGGATGCTAAGTTTTAAATGTAATTTCTTTTAGCATGCATCTCAGAATCTCCCAATATGATTATAATTTTAATTTTCTTCTACGAACATGGTTTGGCTCAGCCAGAAAAACAATCTGGCAATGTGTTCAGATCATCTTTCTGCAACTTTGCTGCAGATATGCAGCAGAAATTGTTTTTCTGAAGCAAATAGGGATTTATGGCAACCTTTTAAAAGAAATCACTGAAAAGGTTTTGAGAGAAACTCTTGCCTCATTTATTTAGTTTCAGTACAATGCAACTGCCTGTACCCTGATTATGGTATGCTTTAGGCACATATAAGCACAATATGTATCATCATTTAGACAGGATAGAGAGGGAAACAGAATAAACATCAACCAAATATGCTCCCCCATCCTTGTTTTCTTGCTTTTCCACATGTAGGCACAGCAAGAGGAAAAGACAAAAATCTCAGTGCCTAATGTCCAGAGATTTGTCAATGGCAGTTTGCTGCGGCTCACACGCAGAGCGAAGCAGCAGAGGAGACAACTGCAGAGAGCAAGTCAGGAATGTGAAGCCTCAGAGAGCAAAGCCACAGGGACTGAACAATCTCTTAAGCAGCTGGGAAGAAGAGGCAACCAATTAAACAGGGAGCACAGAGGAGCAGGAAGCTCCATGCTAGCAAAAACCATTATGTTTTCTCTTGTATTTTTTATGAACAGTGGAAATTGAACATGTGGGGTTTTCTTTAATTGCAGAAATATGGAACAGTTTGAAGCTGCACCACAAAATTCAGATCTTTTTTTATCAGCAAACTACATTATTGAAATCAAATGCAGACCCATGCTTAAAACTAAGGTTCTTATTTTATATATTGTTTTCTGTAGCCTTGAATAACAAGCAAGCAAGAAAAAAAAAGGAAGTGTTTTTTCTACTGCTGAAAGTAAAACTTCCATGAACCATTCTCTTTCAGTCATACACCTCGCTTTCATTCCTCTTAGTCTGGAATTGGATATTACAAGGATAAATTAACTAGGTAATAGGAAAGATCTACTCCTCTAGTGCTGGCACAATGTGCATGGACTGCTGTGTGCCATGATGCAGAGGAGCATTTCAACCCTTAAATATCATTTGGGATGCTGGTTTGAATATGATGCAATGAGAAGTTATACTGCTCCTCACCATGATGGCTGGTTAGAAGATCAGTGTGATCAGAGCTGGATCTTTTCAAGTCTCAGACAAATAGTATCAATTTTATCCTGTGGGTTCTTGTGAACAGCTCTTAGAGACAAAGGCCAGAGAAGGCAAGGGAAATCCTACAATCACCACAAAGGGAAAATCACAAAATATCTCCTATGACTTTGGGGTGGCCCTTGCTCTGGAAGAGATAATGAAAGATACAGCTCATGTCTCCACAAACTCCTAGCTGTGTTTAGTCAACAGCTCCTAATAATTCTTTCCAAGTCTCTGTGTAACTGAGGACTTTATTGATGACTGGATGGAAAAGTTTTTCCAAATTCAGGTTCCAAACAGCTACTATTAATAATAAAAATTACTGCAGCAGTGTGACTAATACATAGTGAACAATTACTCACTCACTATATGTCTACTGCTGTTTTTTAAATATGAGAAAAGTGGTTTTTTCAGTATTTATTCAATGTTGTGGGTGTTGTAATTATTTTATTAACAACTCACGGTTGTTCTTTTTCTGGAAATGTATGAGTATTCTCATCTGACATCTCTGGTCCCTTAACTGGATAACATAAAACAATTTCTGATGTCATCATTCACAATTGTTATTACCAAATTCACTTTTTATAAATAATAAAATTCTTCTTATCACTGAACATTCCTGTTAGTAAATTCATCTAATAAAAGCAAGAATGGCCTAGGAAATGTATATATATTCTTCAGAAAAAAAAATCAGGGAGAAGTAATTTCAGCCCTACTTTCAGATTTAAAAGCCACATATTCAAAGTGCACATATTATGCAAAGATTTGAGTGTGCTTGTTATGACCTGCTAGCAGCATGTAGCAGTTTCTATTACAGGATTCTTGGGTGTCTGCCAGTGGTAGTCACAATAGATGCCTTTAGAAAGTTATGTGTTGTCACATTATTCCTATTGTACTATAGAATTGCAGCAACATTGCATAAAACTGTGACATTTATAGGATAGATTCTTCACTTAATAAAGGAAACATTACAGGAGTAATATCTAAAATGAGATACTGGGAAAGCAGTATATTTTGTACTTCTCAAAACGTGATGCCTAAAAAGGAGGATGTTCTCACAATGTGGTTAATGTATGACCAAAAGGGAAAAAATTAGAGGCTTCCCAAAGGACCTCCATTAGAATCAGGTATAGATATCAAAGCATAGCTCTTTAAACTTAGCCACAGAGGCAGCAAAGACATCTCAGATTCCCTTTTGTATCACAGGCAAAGTCCTCACAAATTAAATGCCTCAGAACTCTATCTTGCTTCTGTCTTCTCTATCATTTTCTCCTGTTCATCATCTCTTCTCTAGCACTACGTTTCACTCGGTTTCATTTTTTAATGCAGAAACACCTTTGTATCAAAAGTTTGTGAAATAATGTCTTTGTAAACTCATGCCTGGACAACTTTGAAAATGTACATGAAATTTAAGTAAGTATTTGGTTAATTTTGCTTGAGAGAAAAAAGTGGCAAAATCTCAAGATTTTGGATATGAGATACACATTTGCTTCGCTCTTGATCTGGCACAGTAGTGTATACATGTGAGACAGGAATTACGATGCAAGAACATCTCTCTGCTTAGAAATTAAAATCCAGAGTAATTTACCACAAAATACAACACATTCAATCCAAGTCTCTAAAATGAAGTGGTTTCAGCCACTTCAGACACAACACAGTACCTAAGAGGAGCTCTATGGGCAGATCTCTGTAGCTGATCTTCCCTGTCCCTTTCTACACTTACTTGTTAAAAAGGTCCTGATTATGTTACTTTGGAGCATGGACCATCTCCTGTTCCTCCCTTATTCCAAATGATTTATCTGCTAAATCTGAGAATTAATTGGAGAATGGATGATTGGTTTAGTTTTGCCTTTTCACATGACATGAGGAAAAAGATTTAATATAGACAGAGAGAGCCTTGACAAGACAGAGAGCAGTACTCTTACTTTACAGTCCCTCCTAACTAGTGCAAAATCACGTCACTTGTCTATTCAGGCAGTCAGCTTATTCAACAGAACACCAGCCTGCAGAGAGCTTTCCAAATTTAGCTGAGAGACAAACAGCAAGGAAAAAATATGCTGAAAATGGGATGCACATAATAAAATAGCAATCAAAAGTGCATCACATGGGGATTCACCTTATAACGTTTACCACTTCTAGCACAGAAGGAGAAAGGCTACAGAAGCAGCAGAGATGGTCGCAGGAAGACCACAGATCACTTCCTCCCTCCGAGTTTTTATTTAACCTACATTTTTTAAGATGCTTTTGTCTGTGTTGCTGCTTATTGACAACCACAGCATGATTCCCCTAACACCCCACTTTATAGAGCTACTGAACACCAACAAAAAGAGTTGTTTCACTTGGTAGGAGAGTTTTCAGAACAACTAATACTTGACCTTTACTGCAAAGAGCTCCTTTTGCCACAGATCAAATATTTTTGATTTTCAGTACCAGCAACCTGGCCTGAAAGAATTTCAGGAGACTAAATCACATTTTATCAGATCCATCACATAGCCAGTGAATCCAGGAATGATTAAGCCTGACAGTTATAACTGTTTCAGAAGCCTGACTGATTTTCCTGTAATACAAGCAATATTTCCTTTACTATCTACATTTATTATTATTATTATTATTAATAATAATAATAATGATTAATTTCAGATGTTTCACGTGGTGTTAACAAGACCCGCACCAGGTATCTTCAGATTTTTATACAAAGTTTTGACATTCTGTGAGCAACTTTTAATTCAAAGGGAATTGCTTTTGAATTCAAGTTTCTGCTATGTTAATCCTATTAAATTTCTTTAATAATACATTTAAATTGAGGTTGGCATATATATAGTTGTGTGGGTTTGACCTATACCACTCTGATTGTTATGATTATGAATTTTTATGATTATGAAAATTAATCATCTTATAGGTTTTTTCTTCCTCAAGTAAAAATTATCTAATTTGTCTGATCAGGGACTTCTTCACCATATTGTTTCCCAACATCCAGCTACCTCACGTGGTGAGATATAAGACCTTTGGAGTTCAACCATGACTAACTCTCTGGTTTAATGGCTAGACATGAAAAAAGTGTCAAGAGCTTGTGTAAGAAACTTGGAGGCATCTGGTCACTGGGGTGGAATCCAAAACCCTGTACTAAGGTACCAAAGGCTTCACAGAGCGCACAGGAAATTAGGTATCTTAGAATAGCAACCCTAAATACAGACCTGCTGACTGGGAAGTTGTAAGATCTGTAAAATGACTCTCTCCTTCCTAGTATTAACAACATGAGTGCAAGGCAAACCATAGGTGACCCTTATTATAATGCTACCACTGAAAGGATTAAATCTAGGATGCAAATAATAGGGGATTATTCATAGTCCTTAACTGTAACATTTATCCAGACAGTTTTCCTAGAGCTTCCTCTACAGTTCTTCCTCTGCAGACTGACCTCTAAACTATATAATTTAAATTAATTATGTGCTTAAACAGGGTGGTGTAAAGTTGTAGGAGAGATAAGCCTCCAGAAAGTTCTGATGCAACTGGGAACTCTATTGCACACCATCATTTATTAGGTCAGCAGAGGAAGATAACAACTGTCCCTTAGTGTTTCAGAGGAGGATGCTTCATTTCCTATGGTCTATCATAACAATTCTCTGGGTGGAAAAGACCATCACTGCCAGTGTACCCTGAGACTTCAGCAGTGCATATTCATTAATTTTATTAAGAAACATTTGGTCTAATGTTTTGAGCACAACTGTTCAAGCTTCTCTGGAGGCTGCCTGTTATTTCTGGGATATGGCAAGAGAAAGCACACAAAAGTGTATTTTGTAAAGTCCTTCTAAACTGCTCTAAGAATATTCAAACCCCTGCATGTACCTTCAAGCTTGACAAGTGGTTTTGAAGCAGCTCTAAAAAACCATTGGGGAAATTGTTTATATAACTCTGATTTGGTTTTTTATTCTCTGACAGTTTACTGTTTCATGAAGGTATATTTGGTTGCATTTCAAGGACTCAGCACTTCCTAGTCCTTTTTTTCCATTATTGGAAGGCAGGTACCTGAAGAATGTTTCGATGTATCTGAAGTATATGGAGCAATATACTATAATAATGATAACACTCAAAGATTGTCTCCTCCAGGCTCAAGTCCAATTCATCCTTACAAAATGGATCACAGGTAAGAACACCAGGAGACCTAGAGCTCCTGGAAAAACTTAAACAGGAACAGGTAGCTTACAGAGGGTGGAAGCAGGGGAAGGTATCCCGGAAGAAATACAGAAAAATTCTCTAAACAGCCAGAAAGCTGCTTAGGAAATCTATAGCACTGGTAGAAATAAATCTGGCCAAGGAGATGGAGGGTAATAAAAAGAGATGCTTCAGGTACATCATAAGTAAAAGGCTACATCCTGTTGAACAATTTTCGAAGAGGCCACTTAAGTTAACCACAGATGTGGGACACCTCTCTTATGAAGACAGGCTGAGAGAGATTGGGCTGTTCAGCCTTGGAAGAGAAGGCTCTGGGAGATCTTTAAACAGCCTTCCAATACCTAGTGGAGTACCTACTCCTAGAAAAGAGCTGGAGTGGGACTTTTCACAAGGGTATGTAGTGACAGGACAAAGGGGAATGGCCTGAAATTGAAGGAGGGTAAGTTTAGATTAGGTATTAGGAAGAAATTCTTTACTGTGAGGGTGATGAGACACCGCAACAGGTTGCTCAAAGCAGTTGTGGACTTCACCACTTCTGAAAGTATTCAAGACCAGGCTGGATGGGGCTCTGAATAACCTCAAGTCCATACCCATGTCAAGCAGGTTGGAGTAGATGGTCTTTAAGGTCCCTTCCAACCAAATATGAAGTTATGTCTTGTGGTAAAAACACGCAGAAGGCTGTAAATCAGAGCTTCCAGTTCAAGAAGGCATCCTTAAATTCCAGGCAAATGCCTATTCTGCATGGGAGCTCCTGCCATGGCTCTTGCTGATGATAGGACTTACAGAACAATACAAGGGTACAGAAACGGCAAAATGGGCCTTGCTACACGAGCTCTGAGAGAACCTGGGGCACTTGGCTGGAGGAAAGTTAGTTCAGTGTTTTTCGATGTGACTCCAGTGGCCCAAACATGAGGTACTGGAACTGCCAGTACCAGCTGGCTGGTCTCACCACATGTTTGCTGGATTGCAGCTCATCCTTGTTCTGCCTGAGAGGTTCTTGCAATTGTGGCTGCAGAGTAACACAGCTTCCGTGTGGGCAGGATGCTGAGGGCCCCCACCAACAGCTGCTGGCAGACTGGTAGCTAGGTCATTCACTGAGGGTGAGAAGAACTAGTACCCCAAATCTATATCCCCTATTCTAACTTTTAGACTACTAAACAAGAGTCCATCATCTCAGCAGATAACCATGTCCTGAATAATTCTCAGAAGCACTGACTCACAAGTGTGCACAGAAATATCTGAGTTAACATTTCCTACCAGCTGCCTTCAGACTTCCAGGCTAGCATGCAGATGTACTGAATCACTTTACAGAGCAAGATGACTTGTGAAACTAATCTTGAGACTTTGGCTCTTGGCTTAAGCACGCTGGACTGCCCACCTGAAGATACATACAAATATGTATGTATACAAACATAGTTCATATTAAGAACTGGGACAATTTAAATAAAAGAGTGCATTGGATTATACCCAGAGCAGAACAGATGACCAATCATAAGGTATATGTGAGGAGCCTTAAGTGGAAACCTTGGTGATGTTGGCCCTTCTTCTGTTGATTCTAGATCACAGTGACAACTTCAGCTCAATCTTCAGCAAGTGTGGAGAGGAAGAAACACAACAAATTGGCTGAGGCTACCAGGACTGACACTGTTCAAAAAAAAGACCAGTAGTATTCTATAACGAAAACCAATGTTTATTTAGGACAGCATATGCCTAGAACGACTCTTGAGCTATTCACTCTTGTTTTTTGATTTGTCCTGGTGGTGGGCCTGAACTTGCCTTCACCATCAATAAATCAGACTAATGTGCTAGTGAAAAAATGAATTATCAGCAGAATTTTAAATGCTCAGATTTACCCATGCCCTTACTAGTTCAAAAACAGAATGGATGATTATATATATATATATATATATATGAAATATACTCTATAAATAGGCATTGCTAAGATTTTTACACTAGAGGGCACCTTGTTTATTCTCTTATATTTCATAGAATTAATGCACTGTAAGCTGTATGGAGTTTTCTGCAGTATTTGAATTCCATAAGCTTTTAATGTGTCAGTTGGTTTTGTTTTTTTTTTCAACAAGCACATGAATATAAGTATCGATTTCAGGCAATACCTATCCGAGATAACCTTGAAGATCTTAAATTATAGGGAGAAAAAAATCTGACTATGCCCAGTTTAAATCCTTCTAATTACTTTCAGGGTACTGAAGCCATTGAAACTGAACCACAGCCTCAACTGTTTTTTTGATTATATTGCTATGCTAGTATATACTGGCTAAAAATAAAATAACATTATAGCTTCTACAGTATTTTGTAATGGAAAGTTTAATCATTATTTAATATAACCTAAAAAAGCTTAGCTTATAATTTGCAGAGTACAGTGGCCATCAGGCTCAGATCATCTGACTCCTGTCACTCTGTTGAGAGAAGACCAACGTTGATACACATATATAAGATATTTTACTATCTCCTGAAATATGTTGCTATCTATAAATAAGTGTTCAAACAATGAGTAAGGCATAGCAGTTCCATTACTACATTTTATATGCTCCTTTTTTATGCACCAGATATAAACAAGGCAAGTATTTAGGTCAGAGAAATTAAAACTATGTGTATATACTCACACATTTATCGAATGCGAATTATTTTAAGACCATCTGCTCCTCATGGGATACTTTGTACAGTAAGTGGCCTTCCTGAGAAATCTGAGGTCTGTGCATTGACCAATGTTGCCTGTTTTTCAACCTCAGGGGACTGAATATATGGAGTAGAAATCAACAGAGAAGCCTAATGCAACAGAGACCACACCACATTCTCCCCTTGGATTAGTGGGTTGCAACCTTTAAGACACTAAAATTATACTGTTTTTCTCATAGTTCACAGGACATAAAACTAAAGATTCTTTACAGCCTCGTTTCCATCCTATTAGTCCATTCCTTCCTTTCCCCCGCTATTGTTCAGGTATCTGAGAATGAGTACATATACCTGAGGAGCTAACGATGGAATCCTACCAAAGGAAGGACTAACTTCCCTAAAAGTGAAGACTTTCAGGGTTATGCAGTCTTCCACTGAAATCCATTGTTGCCTGGCATACATGCCCTATGGCAAGGTTTTGACCTACTTGAGAACAGGCATCATGCCATCCAAACAGATGGGCAAAAGCATAGACAGTCAGGAGACCATGTTTGTACATCAAGCATGGATGATGAGGGCATGATTCTCAGCTGAGAACATTTAAATAATTGTTCATTCAGAGCTTATGCTCCTGTCACAGAAAGTAATGTGTCACCATTAATCAAGCTTGGAGTTTAGTGCCCTTTAGGAAAGGCATTGCAATGTAAGGTGGATATTATCACTTAGATAGGATTTTGGGACTGATAGGTCTGGAGCACAATTATGAAAACATTTGACTTCTAGTCTCATCTTTGCTACTATCTTCAGAAATGACCTTGAGCAAAACCAACCACACTCTTTGTAGCTGCTTCTTTTGTTTTAGCAACAACATACATACAGTAAGAGCAATATTATGTGACCGAATCAACATGTGCAGAACAGCCACAACAGAAATGAATAAACATCCCTATAGCTGCTTTATCATGTGACCTCATTATGTGAAATTATGGTACAACAGGTACAATTCTCCATTTGCTGACATGACAAATTTCTCATGGCTTGACTCATATTGTTGGTTTCAATATCATGCAGAATTTATTTTTTGAAGATTAAAACAGTTAATTTGTAATCAGAAGTGGACAGAATTGCAAATGCTTCCACTTAGTCGTTTGCAATTTCACACACTTCATTGATTTTCAACATGGTCTGTATGTGAAATAGAGATGAGTGGGTATAACAAATTATTCCAGACTAATGCCAACATTAGTAATAGTCACTATTTATATACTAATTTGTGCTAAAACTGTTTCAGATGACCAAACAGAAAAGATATATGTTATGTACATATTTTTCCAAACTAGACACATTAAGCAGGACATTAAAATTAGGTACTATACAGAAACAACTAGAGGTAATAAAATTGCTCATGGCAAATGTCAACTTTTAGAAATAATGTCTGGGTTGTTATTTGAATATAAAGTCCAAATTTACTTGACAGTGCTTGTACACAAATAATTCATAAGTCAGGGCTATCTACAGAGTAAGACCTAAGCCTGAATCTCAAAAAAGTATCTAATGATGTAGGACTGAGAACCTTTTTTCCTGTGTGACTTTCATAAGATAGTTTGTTAGCAATGTCTGAAAGTTAAATCAGTTTATGAGTCTTAGTGGATTGGATGGACTATTTACATTGTGTAATGTCTTGCAGAGTTATTCAGGTATTTTAGCACAGCTACAAGCAATCTATTTTTTGAAGAACTACTCATATACTATAACCTTTTTTTCCTGCCAATTAGATGCCAATTGAATGGATATTATCCAAATCTACTGCAAGTTGTTCTGAAATACATTTAAACTGTACTGGGATAAAGTCAATTCCCAAAAGCATTTAGCAGAAAAACTGCACTATCTTAAATTTGTTATCATAGTGATTAATTACCTGTTCAAATAAACTGCCCATTAGCAGTTAGGTTTCTAGAAAATATACAGTCTTAGTTTTACTATAAGTGCTGTAGGATATTTTAAAATAAATGTCCCATATGCTCTAAGACCAATTCTAAGAAATCAACTTATTTGCCAACTGATAGCATTGTAGCATTTTCAACATTTAGTCAAGCTTAACTCATTTCAGGGAAAGGAGTCATCCTTCAAATATATGGCACGCATTTATTATCCAATTCACAAAGGTTCCAGTGCAACAAAGCAGCAATGAGCCGTTATGATGATTAAAATGTCAAAAGAAAATCTAATCAGTCATACTGTGAATTTCCCCCACATAACAACCACAGCTATCGTACTCTTATATTTCACTGTTGATGACAGAGCAGGTCCAATATGGCTGGCATGCCATGATGTTTTCTGTGTAATATATTGTCAGGAGTCATTCTCAGGGCATAATTAAAAGCCAGGTACACAGGAAGAAGCAGAGCTGCAACAATTGGAGCTCTCAGATCACTCAGTTGTAGCACAAATAGGAACGTAGCCTTGCAAACAATGCAAGCCATTAAGGCAGCAAATTATTCCTATCCCACATCACCTTCAGCAGTGGATGACATCTTTCTCAGAGTATTGCTGTAAGCACATTTCCTGTTGAATGAGTTGTTCTTTTTGTCTCTCTCTCCCTGAGGCACAAAATGCCCCTCTGCATTTCCTTGAGGTCTGTGCTTCTCGCTGTTTGGGTCTGTGTCTTACAGGCACAGCCTTGCTTTATCTCTATACCTATGTGCAATAAAGCAGTATGAATATAACTGAATTCTCCTGAAAGGATCAGTTATAAAAATATGATTTTGTATCTAGAAAGTAATACAGCAACAATGTGAGTGCTTTGCAAGAAGAAAAGCAAGACCTAGGAGCATGTAAAGGATGTACTTAAAATTTCCTTGAATTGAGTATATTTTATCTTTTGATTATTGTTTCTAACATTGAAAAATTGCCTTATTATGTACTTAACTATTGCAATTACTTTAATAATGACAGGCGGCTTCAAGCTGTTCCTAAACTTCATAAATAATACTAAATTGCTTTTAATAAATTATGTGCCTCTGTGAGTACTGTATCAACTTCCCTTATAAGTATGTATTTATAAACATATTCAGATTCAGGAAGGCCATACATAAGTAGGAATATTATTCATTTCTGTTCAAAGAGAAATACATACCCAGCTCCCATTGGGAAGTGGGATAACTGGAAAAGTAGAAATTATTGAGACTGTTTTTCATGCATAGCATATAAAGCATTTACATTCCTTTCTAACTGTACATTAAAACAAATTTATTTTATTTTTAAAAGAAAGTCAAATCACTAGCTTGAAGCAAGTGCATCACTTTTATCAGGCATCATTAACACCTTCATAGGGAGCATGGCTTTGGCTCATCATGTTTGAGGAAAAAATCTCTCTCTAAGAAATGAAATAACACTGTAATAATAAAGCCATAATTATATTTTAACAATTCAGAATCATAGCTGAAGAACATTAAGTCAACCTTCCATGTTAATTGAAGAAGGCATGAAGTTCCAGCACACCCTAAAAAACCTACAAAGGGCTCCTCCCCTACCATCTTCTCTGGGGCCAATACACTACATGCCTTAGATATTTTCTAAAACTACCAACACATGGCTGTTGCAGACGGGAGCTGACATTGCAGATTCACTGCAGGAATTATTACAGTCTATGTCCTTAGAGGATCTCCCACAATGAATATCTCACACTGCCCTCTTGCCTTCACTTCAGTACTGTACTGCTTCATTGTGTTTCACTGAGAAAGCACACTGCTCCTAATATACAGAATATTTTATTCCAGGCAGTTTAATAAGTTAAATATTTCCACTCCTAACACTGTGCATGGCTTAGCTGAGATGTCATGGTGCATATAGCTGGCATGGGATGATTACAGAAAAGCATTATGAATTATAGAAGGATTTGGAAATATGGAGAGCCAATACTAACCTGAAGATCCTCATAACTGTTAAAGTTTCCTATGTGAGACGTTAAACTTGGTTGTTAATTTTACATTTTCATACAAATACGTTCGCTATCTTAAGCTTCTTATCTACTGCATGTTTCAAGTAAACAATCCTATCACTTTTTAGTGCAGTTCTTTATTCTTCCTAATTATTTTCAGATTAAAGCTTTATGCAACACGGTTGTAAAATCTACTTTCAGTGAGATGATAACTTCTGGTGTTAAACTTTTAAACAAAATCAACTCCAACTTTTTGTTAATATACAAAATCGTATCTTCACCAAAGATTCTGTAAAATGAACAGCACTTTCTCCTCCAATGTATCTAAATAACATATCCTAAGAAAGACTAAGATATGTAACTGTTTAAAAAAGTGGTTTTTTTTTTAATTAATCTTTCACTACAAAAGAAGATTCAAAGTTCAACAGATGGGCTGCAGACTCACTTTCTGTCTGGAGTTTATAGGACTAACACTTGGTGATCCTTAAATGTCTTCTCTGGTATCTATACTTGGATTCCTCTAAGAGGTGAAAAAGTTTGTTACATATGGTGAAGATTTTACACAAGGAAGTTTTAAAAATACAAGATAGGAGACAGAGGCTACTTACACATCTGGTATTTTTCTGCTTGGACACTATCAACATGAAAGAAAACATGTGCAATAAGTTCCTACGTATAGCTAATGCCTTCAAAGGGCATCTTATCTTTCATTTGATTTCTGCTGTGCTCAAAGTCCTGAAACATTGGTTGCATCACCTATCCTGGAAATTTGGAAACATTCAAGGTCAGATTTGCTGGGGGTCTGAGAAACCCGATCCAGTTGAAGATATCTCTGCTCACTAGGAGCTGGACTAGGTGGTCTTTAAAGGTCCCTTCCAATCCAAACTGTTTTATGATTCTATGATTATTATGCATACTATACACACCACAATAATTTAGCTGTATTGTTATGGCCAATACTGAATCTGAATCTGAATCTTCAAAGAATCACATAATAGAATCAGACAGGCAGGGCTCAATGATTTCTCCTGCAAATTGACCTCAAACAGTTACAGTGATAAGAAGCTTACTCTCTGGACAACCTGTTCCAGTGTCTTACCACCCTCACCATAAAATAATTCTTTCACCTATTCAATCTAAATCTACTCTCTTTTTGCTCAAAACCAGTGTCCCTTTTCCTGTCACTACAGGCCAGGTAAAAATCTCCAACTTTCTTATAATCCCTACTTATATATTGAAAGGCTTATATATTGAAAGGCTTATATATTGAAAGGGTGTCCCTGAAGCCATCTTCAGTGCTCAACAGCCCCAGTTCTCTTGGTAATATATGAGTTTACTCAGTTTTTTAGCCCTCTTCAGTTCTTATCATATGTCACTCTTTATGGGCTTTTTGGATACTACTGGAGAGAGGAACATAAAAATCCATGCTTCAGCTTCTTCTTTGGGCCTTATTCTCCTCAGTGATTAGTATCAACACAGTGAGTTGCTGTGGGTTTTTAAGATGTATATTGCTTAAAAGTTCTACATTTTTGTGTGCTCCTTTCACAGGGACAGGTCACTTGCCTGTTATTTGCAGGTGACTTAATTTTTTCATAGAGTCTTCTGGGAGTGACACAACCAGAGCAACTTTCCACATTCCTATCCCCTCGACATTTTATCCAGAAAATAATTTCTCCATTACATTCTCTCTTCCATTCACCTCCTTTCATTTGTCTCCATTCTATTTACCTTTCTCTTCTGCTGATACAAAAACATTCAGCTGTAAATGGACCTCCTAAAATTGTAACATGCATTTCTGTATTGAAGCCATACCCTGTCTCCATAAAAATAACAATATAAAAAAACCCATGAGGGGGGAATTAATCTGCAACAGAATGCCAGATGATTGAATCAGTGGAGCAAGGATAATCAGGAAAAATGGGAGAGTTTGACAAGGCAGAAATTACTCTTATCCCTTTGGACATGGGTTCACATAAGGGAATAGACTGATGAGCCCAGAGCAGCTCATCATCTTCGTGTGTTAGCATCACAGTGAAAAATCCATTGCTCCTCTTTGGCTGCATACTGTTTTCTCCGCATACCCTCCACTAGTTGGCTAGTCAGAGATACATCCTAATCCTTTTCCAGACTCCTTTTGGAGTGAACAGTAGTTATACTCTCTACATCTCTGAGGGAAACTCCAGGTAACAGTAACATAGCACCACCAGTAGAATTTAAAATAACCTTAGTAGTTCCTTTATCTAGCAGAAGACTTAGCTGGCAACTCATGAACTTCATGTAGTTTCAGAATGCTGTGATTATTTGGGAGAGATTAGTTCATATTGGGAGCTTAAAAGAGAGATACACCAATATATACCCACTAATCTTTCTCCTTCAGCAAGTGCCCAAGTTAATTTTTATTTGTGTTTTGAAAGACAGCTGTGATTCCTAGAAACTTTAGTTTATAGATAAATCTACCACTCAAAGTGCACAGAGTGGGTACAGATGGTTCCAAGAGAGAACTCTTCTATCCCATCACAATGCACATTAGCAGAATATTTAGGTCCAAAGAGTTAGAAAGTAAGGGTGGTGTTTGCAGATGAATAGCACAAAGTACAACCTCACACTTCATAGCTGCAAAAAGTGTGTCCCACATGTGCAGAGAATAGTGTTACACACACAAGCTGGATAAGCAAAGCACCAATTTAAGAGAGGTTACTATGAAGCTGAGAATCCAGCTGTTGATCGCTTAAGTGCAAATAAATATTTTCATTGGAGAAAAATGCAAACTGCTTGTTTGAAAGAGGGAGTAAGGTAAAACAAATTGAGACTGTACAACACATGCCATGGTGCAGATACAAGAATGGAGGCAGTACTGCTCCAGAAAATTAAAAATGTTAATTTTTTTCATTCTTCATTGAAGTAAAGGGTTTTTAAAATAAGAATTTCTGAAGGATATTCTTTTGTTCAAAAATGTTGGTTTTTCAAAACAAAGCTATTTTAAATGAATGTAGATTTTTCTAACTTCACTTGAACATTGAGCAAAAATATCACACAAGAACTTACTGTTGAAATGGTCCATTAATATTCTACCAAACTAAACATTTTGGATTTCTGCAATAAAATTGAAATATACATGAAATAGAAAACTGTGATAAATTCAAACACAAAATGAACTTTTTAATTGACCAAGACTGAAGTACTTCTGTAAGTGAAAGATTTTCAAGGAAGATTAAGATCTTGGTCCCTATTTATTTCACAAGGATGCTGAAATCACAAACTTTTCTGTCTATCAGTGATGCTTTACTTCCTGCACAAGCCTACTCTTCAGGATTTTCCCTTCAAAATGCAAGGCTACTAAGCGGAAGAATAAAGGTGTGTTTAACAGAACTACAGATTTCTACCAAGAAAGAGCATTTCTTGTCTACATAATTTAATTTCTTTAAACCAATATCAGAGATCTTTTCAGAAGCAGTAGAATGTTCAGAACTCTAATGACAAGAATTCTGCTTGGTATCACTTTAGTAGTCCCTGCCTATTACAGAACTATGTACATGCATGAGTTACACACATCCATACATATTATAGCAGTGAGTGAAAATTAATTTTTTTCCTGACAACTCTGCCTAAATTTTACTTCGGTATTTTAATTGTTAATAAGAGAAAGAAACCTGATGAAGACCTTAAAAGCTGCAAAGCTAAACCAGATATATTGCGTTACTTGTCAACACAGAAGGAATATTTGATTTATCTTTATGCAATATGGCAAATTTAAAGATGGTATTTTTACTTCTCTGTTTCCTAAAACAAAAATTCAAGTAAGGTTTTGATCATTATTGTATGTTCTATTAAGTTAGCACCTGCTTTTCATCCTTCCTTACACTGATTACAAATACTGTATTAGATAACAGATAAAGTTAAAGCAATGAACAACTAGTTAACTGCTAGTGGATTTTAAGACATGCTATAGTTGGCATAAGACATCTCTCAACTCACTGTTTGCATTTCAACACTGCTTCTTAATTATGGACACAAAAGAGGAGAGAGCACAAAATTTTCTCTGTCAGTCTTTTTTACTGAATACTTAAATCATACAATATTTTGAGATAAAGTCACCCTTGTTTTGACTCATGCCTATCACATGGCCTTTGTAGCTTCCACAGAAACACTGATTTCTCAGTTTTTCTTTATGAAAAGGCTAAAAAGATTCAATCTAAACATAGTTAAAATTAACAATACATGCCAAAGTTTGCGGGCAACCCCCCTGTGTAGCCTCATGCCAGTGGGATGACAATCTCTTGGAACTGCCATGGGTTTGGAAGTTTAAAATTCATTAGCTCTGTTTACATTTTTCAGGTATCACCTGGAAACAAACTTGAACTACTGGCCAAACATAAATTCCAACTTCACCACCCCTGTAAATCTATCCTTAATTGGACTTTGTAGGAGTGAATTTTAATTACCTGAACTTCTATTGAATCAGTGGTATGAACGCAAGATCCGAGTTTTTGTGACCATCTATAAACAGCAGCTCATCTCCATTAGGTTACCAGGTAGGAAGCACCTGGTTTTCCTAGTAGGCATTTATGAATTTGGTGTCTGTGTAAATATATACACCATATTTGCATTTGTATTTATAATTTATTTTTAATGCTTTATTTTTACTTCTCAAGTGTTTTGAATAAAATATTGTCTCTCACTTATTGGATCTTAATTTTGTTGTATTTTGGAAACAGATGGCTTTCAAGTAGAGGACCATAAATTCAGTTTCAGTAGAAGAAGCTTAACAGCAATTCCATCAAAATTACTTCTGAAAACCCTATAAATGTGTATGATTATCTCTAACTATGTCATAAACTATGTGATATCTTTCTCTGCCCAGAAAAACCCCAGATTTTTTATTTACCTGAATGATACATTTCAGAGTGTCAAATAAAATCCCAGCTGTGAAGACACCTTGTAATATTTAGATATCAAGTCAAAGAAATAAAATTACACCTCTTTTTTTCTAAAATAAATTAGGTCAGAA
Source organism: Alethe diademata (assembly GCA_025584955.1). Taxonomy (NCBI): domain Eukaryota; kingdom Metazoa; phylum Chordata; class Aves; order Passeriformes; family Muscicapidae; genus Alethe; species Alethe diademata. Next base: position 42,723,320 of record JANRMJ010000077.1, on the reverse strand, counting down.
AGTACTAACATGGATACAAGTTTCGACTTAAAAACTGTGCTTAAAAGCCTTTCAGTGCATAGAAGAGGTTTTCTGGAGTTTAATTTATATATGAATTGGACTGATTGTAAAATTCCATTCTTTTACAGTAGCAATTTCTTCTATGGCTAGGCACTAACTGCAGTTAAGTCTAGACTGACGCGCTTTTTTTTCAAATCCAGAAAAGTTCATTGGATAAAAGCCCAGAAATTGAATAAGGTTGGCAGAACTTCTGAGATGTTGTGTTAAAAACTTCTTTATAGGGACTAGACAGTGCCACTGCTTCTGAACTAATAAAGACATTGTCCAAAAAATTAGAGGTCCAATTTCCTCTTAAATAATCATCTGCAAAATTATATTTCACTCCCTGAGGATAAGCAACATGCTATCATCATAACTTTATCATTTTTAAGATTCCACTTTGGTAGCTTTTATGCAGAAGCTTATTTGTTTACAACAAAATTAACTCTTTGCCCTTTGACAAATTCAGTAAAATGAATACTTCAAATAAATGCCAGATATTTCAGATGGAAGAGTGTGTTTGTTCCCATATGGAAAATGTATATTTTTGTCACAATCTCCAGGACATCACTTTTTTTAAGGAATTAAGCACTACATTGGAAAATTAAAAGTCTCTATTTTCAGAACTTCAACTGCAGTGTATTACTTGTTTATTCATAATTATAGTACCCACTGGACAAAAGTGAGAGAGAAATATTGCTCCTCATTATCATCTTCTAAACTGGAGGAAATCTGTGGTAACAAACTGAGAAAGTATTGCCTGCAAGTTTAAGCAGAAAAATATTAACATCTTAAGTAATTTACTCTGTATTCACACTAACTGTGATTTTAAAAGGGCATTAACACATTAGAAGAAATTTTGACAGAACTTACAGAATTCATGCTCAGGTGCAAAGATAAGTGAATATGATTAAGGAAAATCTGAGGAACAGCAAAAGAGCTCTATCAACAGTATAAAAAGAGAAATAAAATGCAGCCTTCAGCTGCACTAGGTTTACTGGATATGTCTCAAAGAGGATGACAAAGTTAGAAATATTCTTTCTGGTTTCCCTTAGAAACCACAAAACGGCTGAGAAATCAACTTATAATGAAGTAGTGGAAATTAATACTCTTTACATCAGCTTCAAGGCTATTTAATACATTAATTCATAGTATTTAGTTCCTTTCTGAATTTTAAAATAATTAGTGCATTTATTATCTAGAAAATAGGGCCTGCATAGAGCAAAGAGCAGTTTCAGAAGTTTTTTCTATTTCCTATATAACAATGTATTCAAGACGACACAAGTTTTCCATGTGATTGTGATGCTAACAAGAATGATTTCTGACGCAGTAATAATTACAATGCTTCTATAAAAGACAAAAATACACGCATATAATAAAATCAGTCACCTTTGTGTCACAGTAAACATGTAAACATCAACTGTTGCACAAGATACAAGTACTTTTTTAAAAAGGTTTGTCTTGTGTTTATAATGCACATAACTTGCACCTGATTCAAATTATTTCAAACCAGTAGTGACTTCGTAAAATAGACTGTATTTACTTAGGGACAGCACATTTCAAACTCTAGCACATATATAAAGAGATTCACAGAGATTATGGATGGCAATGAAAACAGGTATGGTACTGATGGAAATACACATTTATGGCATGCATATGCCAAATACATACATTATTATAAATTCTTTCTTTCCTTTGGCTAAACAAACAAATAAAAATCCACCAAACCCATTACGACCTTTGGGGCAGAAGACTTTGTTTTTTGCAAGGATATGTCTATGGTGGAACACACAGTTTCACACACCTTTCTCCCATTATCAGTTACACCAGTTAAAAGTAGTAAGTTTCTCAATTTCCCACATATCACAGTAAATTTTACAAACCTTTCAAATTAAAAGGCCTTAAGATATTAACAGTACCATGGTCGAATAAGCTCGAAACATTGGCAACACTACCATAATGCAGATTTCTGTATGAAAGCCTAATGTAGCCATTTTTGGGCTGTAATCACAACCATTGGACTTCATAAAGCACCATCTTCGTTTTATGCACCTTTGATAATGCCAAAAGATTGGAATAAAATGACAGTAGCAATTTCAACAAAGGCATGGCACAACCAGAATTATGACTGCCTTTTTTTCCCCTATAATCACAGTCACTTTATTTCTTCTTTGAGTGCTGTACTTTTATTCTCCTTTTTCTCCTCTGTTTCTTTGATATTTGGGTTTCAGATTTTCAACAAAAAAAAGAAGCAGCATAACATCGAGACAAAAGATTTTATTCTGTGTTTTGATTGCTTTCCAACAGTGTTTCAACAGTGCAGCATGCTCACTGCAACATCTACAGAATATTCTGTTTTCTATCTAAATTATCACTCTAATTTTCTGCAATGTTGTTCCTCCAATCCCACCTCCTAGTACCAGTAAAGGCAAACGCTGACCATGCTCTTTGCAGCTTTCCCCTCCCCCCCCACTACACTCTTAATCCTCTCAGAATTACTAGGAGATGCAAGAGATCTTATTTCACGAATTACACTTTTTAACTGCTACGAACAGCTGTTAATTTATTTGATGTTTTGCAATATCAGACTTTCCACAGTTCAGGGTGGGATGGGGGCTGAGACAAGCTTAAAAAAAATTACTCATTCTTACTCCATTGTCCAACATACCATCATACTGCTCCAACCCATTTACATCATATGCTACAGTAATGTGGTCTATTAAAAACTTATCTTTCCCATTGCTCATTCCAATTGAAGCACGCATGATTTTTCTCACACTAGCAAGAGATATATGTTGATAGACTCTACTTAGCACTTGCCCTATTTAATCTCTTTAAGTACCCCCAAGTCTTGCCAAAAGTAAACAACAGAGACTTGAAAGCCAACAATTTTGGTCATTTACTACCACAGTAAAACTAGAAAATACAGACATAGGAAATAAAGAGGAAAAATAGATTAAAAAATCGATTTTGACATCATCTTAATTGTATCCTTTTAAGAAGTTATTTTCTATGACTTAATTGTATTTGTGACTAAAAATTTAGCATGCCATCCCTTGAATATGCAGTGGGCAAACTGATAAGCTGTGTCTCACTACTGTGCACTATGTTGACACCATGAATCACATAAAGAATTGCAGTATTTTACAGTTTGAAGGGAGAGATGGCATTCAGCACAGTCAGGAGAGCTGGGGCTGGACACTGTTCATCTCACTGGCTGTAAGTGTACTGTAACAGAAACATTATCTGCTTGAGAGCTGTTCCCTCCCCTAGTTGCTCATACAAGTGGGATTCAAGAAGGGATAAAGCACTGCTCCACCTTCAGCAGTGTGTTTGTTCCAAGGTTCACCAAGGCAGACACTAGATTTCCAAACCATCCTCGGGGGGAGGCCATGCCTCCTACCCCCAGTACAGGGCTTTCACTGGATGCTGCAATTTGATGTTTCGGTGCAGGCACTAGAATAATCCTTTCTCCAAAGGACAATGACAGAAAGGCAGCAGCTTACAGTTCAGTTTCTATGCCCGGAATCACAGTGCATGAACTCTCTACCAGCTGGGATTGTTCCAGCTTGCACAGGGTGAGCAAGCTCAAATCTGCTCCAGAAGGTCTCAGCTCCTGAAGCCTTAACTCCTTTTCCTCCACCTTGTCCTGGTTAGAAGGACAGGTGTCTGCCAATAAAGGCAGAAGCTCCTCTTTGAAACAGAGAATTT
>JANRMJ010000077.1:42690556-42719470 GCA_025584955.1 Alethe diademata | reverse complement strand
ATGGGAAAAATTCTTTAAACTGGGACAGTAAGAGAACAAAACCCAACCCCCAACAACCTTCACACAGAAAAACTGACTGTGATGAAAACTCATGATCCTAAAGTATGTTAATTAGGAATATTTTAAAAAGGAAGTAGCAATATGAAAAGTAGTGCAACTTTTTCTAGTCTTCAGCTTCAGTCTAATGTTTGGGGTTTTTTTTGTGAGATGTGGCAAGTTTTTTTACTGTACACTACATCCTGCCATCTCAATTGAAAGCATTTGTAAAATGACAGGAAATATTTGTATATATTTTTGTGAACATGTTTGCTTTCACCACGAAAATGTATTAAGAGTCTTATTTTCACAATTAATTTTGGAATTTAAAATTTAACTTAAGTGCTATAAAGTTGCTACTGGCCTTCCTTCCAATTTAATTTATAAATATTTTTCCTTGGGTTCCATTGTCTCATTTCAGACAACAAGCTATAATGAAGAACAAGTCAGCTATTCCCCTATTTTTTATGTGGATTAACAGGATAATACAAAGATATTGATGAAAATTAAGAATGATCCTTTCAATGCAACAGATCTCATGCCCCTGATACAATGCAAAATATTGTAGCCTAGACCTCAGAGCCTGTAGAATCACAGGAAACCTCATCCAAATATTAAAGGATAGAATTCCTTATACCTCTTCTAAACTAATTAAAATATTTTTTTACTGGAAAACACTAGTTTGCACCAATTTCAGTTCCACCTCTCAAATGTGTGTACAGTGCGCAGATGACACCTTTGCAACAGAGCACAATAAAACATTCAGTGCAGCAGGAGTTACTCCTACCAAAAAATACAATTGTCCTTCAGTGTAAATAAAGGTTCATGTACTGTGTACAGGCTGAGATTTCACAGATATTCAGATACAACCTGCATTCAAAGCATTATACATGGTTCATCTAGTGGAATTCCTGTTACAGAGAGGAATGTATCACTTAGAGTAGGCTGTAAAAATTCTGATTAAAACAAATTGCTCTTAATTAATGTTAATTAGCATCTTAGGCCTCATCTTGTGCTTTCTTTCCTGCTAAAACAATCCACACTTGCCCTACACTGAAACAGCTTTACCTCACGCTGGTGTGAGGGGAGCTCCAGGTGTACTTGTCCAGAACGAGCACCAATGAGAGAGGACAAGCCAGTCCAGTTGTTTCATAAAGACCACATGAGAAGCTTTAAAATGAACTCCTCTAAAACGCCAACTATAGTTAGCTCCCCAATTTGATATCTTAACTCCAGAAGCATTAATTAACATTATGACACATTTGCATTCTAATGAGGTACGGTAAGTACACATTTTTTCAAAAGGGCAGCATAACAAAATTGAAGTTGGAATCACAGATAACAGTTTTTCTTCTAAGTATGCTCATTAAATAAAGGACAGAAATAGTAATTCTTAAAAAAATCTGCCAATTTTTAATCAGCATTAGCCCCAAATAGTCTTAAATTTGATTTTTTCTTCTCCTGAAACATGCTTCTTTTTTGGATCAACTCGCAAAATTTGAATTTTTGGATGAAAATTCTTCCAGATTAGTTTCAAAACAGTCTGAATCAAACATCCTCTCATCCATTATTTCACTGTGTAGAAAATGGAAATGCAATATTTAATGAGCTCTAGTGGATTATGCCTTGTAGTTTAAGTATCAATGTACTAGGCACATGAAGTTCTGGAACATCACATACCTTCTAGCTTTCGCATAAAACCAATTTTCATAATGAACACACTGATAGATTCCACCTTTTCTTTTTTTCTAGCAGTATGAGACAGAATTTTTGCATGAATTAAAACATTCATACTCACAAATGCTGAAATTTAATGCAAATGAAAGACTGGCATATGAGAATTATAATCATTAATTATTATTTTTTATAATATAATTTTTTACAAAAAAGAACAAAGCCTTACAGACAAATATTTATCAGTAGCACCCAACAACTTCTCTCTCTTATGTATAGTTGTATCAATCACAAAAAAAGTAGGCACTTGATGAAAATGGTTGTACATTAGATAGTTATGTTATTAGTATGAACTCTGTTTTTCAGTTTGGCCATTTACACATGCATTTTTAATACTAAATGTGTATTGGGATAACTGGTGTCTTATTCAATGTTCACACTTGAAAATTTATCTATCAAAATGACAAGGTAAGATTTCATATATCACAGGAAGGGGGATAATTGAGAAGAGTTGTAAAGATGCTAAAATTTTTTGGAGGGGAAAAAGGAAAAATCCATTTTCTAAGTACAAGACAAAAAAGATAGCGAAACTCCCAAAGTTAATTCAATGTTTTTACATCAGACAAACAAGGAATGCTGCTAAAACAAAACTCAAGGGAAGGCCATTTGTAATATGATTTAATATGACATATTCACAGGAAATCAAAAAAGAAACTACAGAAAAAAACACAGTTCATAACTATTTTAGTAATCCTTGAAGTTCAGCCATTATAGTACCATGCTACAGTGTATTCTTCAAAGGACAAAAGAAACATGGCTACAGATATAGCTCATGTAAATATCCATGATTTAGTAAGTTCCCAAATATTAATAGTTTTCAGGGTAGCCTAAATACTACGTGTTAATAAACAAACACCACTGGAAGCAGAACTTTAAACAGAAATTCATCTCAGTCTGGAAACAAAACCAAAACATTACTGCAATGAAATCCTACCCTTGAGCATACTGTCTTGGCAAGCCCTTGATTAAGAGAAAGCAATGCTGTTTTGGCACAGCCACACATTTCACCCAGCCTGCTAGGAAGAAAAATTGCTCTTTAGAAGAAATCTCTCCACCTACACTACAAGAATCGTGTCCTTCCACTCCAAGATGGTAGATCTGAAGGAAAGCTGCACTTCACTGCCAGCAGTTCCTGCCTAATTGTTTGTGATGGAAGCCCAGCAATCCTGCTCTGGGTATCCCTAGGCAGTGACTCATGGCATTGCAGGAACAGCTGCTGACAACAAAACGTTGAAAAGAGATGTATCTAAATCACAGCACATGGGTATCCCATAGCTGAATTGTGCCATAATGGCTCTCATTCCATATGTCATACAATCCACAGAAATGCTTGACTACTACACTGACTGGACTTCACATACTCAGGGCAAGCTCTAAAACTCTGGCTTCAGGAGCTGTCAATACCTCCAACAGACACGAATTTTTGAAGACTACGTTCTTCTTTCAGTGAAGGAACTTGACCAAGACAGGCTGGAGAAGAAAAACAGAAGTTCCTGGTAATTGCCAGGACCCAGTATCTTTCTCAAAGATTCATCTTGGCACTTATCCAGCAGAGAAACTAGACAGGTTCTCCAGCCTGCAGCTCCTGGCACATGACAAAGAGCGGTTTGATGGAAATCTGCCTGGGAAATGATGAAACCAGGCTTTTCCAGTAAAGGACTGTCCATTCAACACGGAGAACTTTCCATCAAGCACCACAAGTTACTTTCCTCAAAAGAAATAATAAATAAATCATCCAACACAGGACAAACTCGGCACAGGAGCATACTTGTGAGGTCACAGTCACAAGCCAACTTGAAAAGATAGAGGAAGAATGGACTGTAACACAGAAGTCTCGGTAAATCTTCACTTACAGGAGTAATCATTTAAAGTGACTCGGTGTTTCATATGCACCCATCCCATTCTAGCCTACTTACTTTTCATCCATTTTATACGGAAGTAGTTTTGAATAACCTAATATCTGTTTACATTGTACAACATTTGAAATCAGAGGCATTAAGACTGTGTTTATCTTAGGCAGAAATTTCCAAGTAAAGGCTACATTGGATAAAGCTGCCTTTCATTATGAAGATCTCTTTTTAAAGCAACAATTAGTGCATGATGTAGGTTTTCAGTTATCTTACGTGTCTTTTGAAAATTCAACCTCCCCATTTATTCTGCCTTAACCATCAGAATAACTAAATGTTTGCCACTGCCAAATCAGTCTTTGTTAGTCTTCACTCATAACACAGTTTGGAGTTATAAGGCATTTTTAGTTTTATGTATTTCATGTGACCCCTGGCAGCAGCTGATATACAGGAATATCAAGCTTTTTCCATTTCTTTTCCTTCTTTTTTTTTCAAATTATTCAATAACAATTTGTTGAATCATGTATTTGAAAAACAATATTCAACTATCTCTAAGTATTAGTAAGCTGTATTTTCTTCTAGTCATGAACATGTTTGATACTGAGGAGGCATAATGAATTCAAAATAGACATTTCAAAGTTGTCTGTATATTTCTCAAAACAAAAACAAAACAAAACAAAAAAAAGAAAACCACAAAACAAACAAAAAAAAAGGCCTAGGTTTTGCCCAGGCACACAGCAGTATTTCACTCATGTGATTTTAAATAGTGAAGGAAAGTATGCACAAGACAGACTATGCACAGACTGTGTACAGCAACAGTCTGTGTTCTCTTCAGCCAAGCAGGACTCATGGTAAATTATGTTGTCAAACTGACCCTTGCTGACCACCAGTTCAGTAAGTTACACCCTCCAGATCTCAAATTCTTGACAGATACTTTTCCCATACAGGTATGCTTTTCAGTCTTGGCAGAACGTGACAGATGTTATACCAAGCAAGCTTCTCATTTTAGTAGAATCTTTAATGATATTTTATATATCTACTAAAAGACAATGAGGGACAGGAAGTGAGAGGATCTATCCTATTAATTGTTTAATGGTAAATATTACATCCATCAGATACTGCACAGAATATCTGTTACTAATGATCCTTCAGTTCAATAACCAATTGATTCTCTATTCAAGACCATTTACAAAAATAAGTTCACAGATACTTAGAAATAAAATCACAGTCAGTATTATTTTAGTGGTTTGCTTCAAGGAAGGACTACAACTAAAGCAGAACAGGTTAAGGACTAGGGTTATACCATTAAGCTGTGAGAAAAATTATTTCTGCTCTACACAATCTTGCTTCAGATGGGTACAGAACTATGTTTATTCCAGATTTTCATTTTAAAGAAAATATCTACAAGATTTGGTATGTAATTGTCACTATGAGGCTTTTAGTAAGTGTTCATTGTTATTAACAAATATAATTGTACTGAAGATTTGTAAAGAATTTACTATTTTGCTGTCAAGCTACATGAACTGTTTTTATTACAAAGGACAGTATCAATTTAAATATTCCAATAAGAGAAGAAAGCTGTATATCTCATGAGACACATAAAGAATAAACATGTGTTTCTGCCAGATGTTCTTTTGCTAATGATTTTTTCCTTCCTCCTACTATGTTTAAGTGCCTATATACATGGAGAGTTTGTTTGATTATTCATGGTTGTTTGCCTTTCTAATACAAAGTCCTTTATTTTTCAGTGGGTATGAACATCTATGCTGAGGTATTTGAGCATACTATGCCTACCTAATTTTTATTACTCATATGTTTGGACAAGTAAAACTGAAGGCAATCTATTCTGATTTGATGTAAAAACCCCAAAGAAATCTGAAAAAAATTACAAAATGCAGATGAGTGATAATTCACATACTGTAATTATTTACACTCTAATTAAACTTGAAGTCAGAGTTTTTTCCTTGTTCTTTTGATATTTTTATTTGTTTGCAAGCAAAGCACACAAATCTGATTATTGCCTTTTTTAAGACACCATTTCATAACTGCTCCTTAGAATCTATCTAAACTTTCTTTCCTCTGAACAATGGAACACCAATGAGGAATTTCCCAGAATATTCACACAATCACACAATAAGCTGAGTTGGAAGGACCCAGAAGGATCATGAAGTCCAGCCCCTGGCCCTGCACGGCACCATTCCCAAGTCACACCATGTGCATGAGAGCATTGTTGAAACACTTCCTGAGCTCTGTCAAGCTTGGTGCTGTGACCACTATGCCAGGGAGCCTGTTCCAGTGCCCAGACACCCTCTGGGTGAGAAACATCCAACCTAAACCTCCCCTGACACAACTTCAGGCCATTCCCTCGGGCCATATCACTGTCTACCACAGAGCAGAGATCAGTGTCTGTCTCTCCTTTTCCCCTCATGAGGAAGTTGTTGCTTGGTGAGGTCTTTCCTCAGTCTCCTCCAGGCTGAACAGACCAAGTGACTTCAGCCACTCCTCACACAGCTTGCCTTCTCTGAGGATCCTTGGATGGATCCCATTAGACCTGATACATTTGTGAAGATCCAGCTTAAGCAGCAGATCCCACACAATTTCAGGGTCAGCTGGGAGTTTATCATTCTCACAGTCATGGGTCTCCAGTTCAGGGCACTGAGACCCCCTTGGCTGACCATCTGTCTTGAAAAGAGAGGCAAAGAATGCATTTAACACCTTTGCCTTGTCCCTGTCCCTGTTTATGAGGTGACCATCCTCATCCCATAACAGAATGGTGTTATTTTTACAATGTCTATATGCCATTATTATAATTGAAAAAACCTCTTTGTATTGTCTCCCACAGTTCTGGTTAGTTTCAGCTCCCATTGAGCTTTGACCATAAGAATTTTCTCCCTACAGGGGCAAGCAGCATCTCTGTATTCTTACTTTGTCACTTCACTGTTTTTTGTGTTTGGTCCCTTTCCTTTATTCAAATAAACAGCAGCAGAACTAAGAAGTTTGGTGAATATATAATTTTTTTATATTTGACAGGATTTGGACAGATTAAGGTATTATGCAATGAAAATGGAAAGAATACAAGTCTACAGCATTTACTTCCCAGCCTGAGATCTCCATTGCAAGCAACACCAGCCCTCACTGTGGACAGCTGGCACCTGTATGGGCTCCAGAAATGCAAGGCAATCTCACTGTATGGTACTGTTTCTGTTCCTGAGAGGACTGAGGGAGGTGAGAGCCAAGGTCATTGCATGTTCCTAAGTTTGTGCTGCTCCAGTGCCCATAATGGCTTTTGGCACATCGAAGGTACAGCAGGAAATGCCGGGCTCCCTAGGTAGCAGGGCTGTCCAGAGCTGATGTGCAAGAGCTTGCAACTCCATTTTTCCTGCTCCTGATGCACTTCCCTACGTTAGGTTCAAAGCTGCTAAGGCAGAAGTATATTCCACTAAGCCCTTCCTGTGGTTAAAAGATTTTTGCAAGTCTAAAGGGCAGAGTAAAGATAAGAGTGGAACTAAAAATAACAGAAAGATAATGAGGTCTTAATTCAAATCTTTGGCCAAATGGTAGAAATGCTAATTACAAAGTTCTCCAATAGACTGTAATCTGTGTTCATTCAATCTGACTGTTCTGGCCAGGACATCTCAGAAGTGTGACAGGTTGCTCAAAAGAGATCTTGGATCAGACCCTAAAGCAGATCAATAAACACACAATCCAACGGAACTTTGTATCAAATATGACATCTAAATCACAGTCAATTTCATCACTACCTGGACCAGAAGTTGGAACAGTTTGACTTTGAAAAGTTTCCTGCTATTTAACTCAGAATACAGAAGTGTTTACAGAAACAGAAAATAAATAAGGATGCTGGGTGTTTTTCTTGCTCTGCTTAATCATGTATTTCTCACAACCATACAATAGCACTATAAACTGGTTTTTAAATAGAAATTGTCTTTCCTTCTGTAGAAATGAACACTGATGTCTGTAACTAAAAAAAAATAAAACAACACAACAAAAACCCCAGCTTATGGATTGTACTCACATCGATTTTCCCTTCACTTTAATTTAAGGATATATCAGATAAAATCACACATTTCCGTCAGGGTGGAGAACTAGGAACTTGCAGGTTTGCTTTGAGGTCTCTGTCAAGAGAGAACCTATTCTGTTCAAATTTCCCTTCCTGTTCTGAGTGTCCACAAGAAAGCATCAAGAAACAAAGACAGAAGGAAGCCTTTGCCATTGAAAATTATTCTGCTATCAAAGCAGAAAAAATAATTGTGTCCCAGAGTCAGAAGAAACACTTATTCCTGAAAATCTCTAAGCATTTCTTGTACAGACGGCAACAGTTTTTAGTTAAGCCTTCCCACCCACACTCGCTCTTGAAATAATTGGTGAGAAGTGTCTTACATAGTGAAATTACCCACCAGTAAATCAAGTTGCAACCTGATAATACTAGATATTGAGATGCAGATTGAATGCAACAAAAAACAAACCCTTTAATAGAGACACAGCAACATAACAGAGACTACGTAACCAGAAGGAAAAATAACCAAAACAATGAACCTCCCCCATAATTTCTCTTGTGCATCTAACTGTGAAAGTAGTTGCTTAATTATTAATGCATTTATCTTCCAAAAGGAATGATGTTTTTTGACGTCTTTCTCTCTCCAACTACAGCACAAGAGAGTTATCTGAATTACAAAAAAGAATTCTATGGGGGAGTCAATGAGAGCTGACATTTAAGCATACCATGATGCAAAATGCCCCCTGTGATATTCTAGATGTTTGAGTTTCATCTGAAATTATTTCTCAATTATGAAAGGAATCCTCCACAAATTTCTGTTATTTCACTACTTCCCTTCAAACATACTAATTAAATCATGTTTTGTTCCTGTAAGAATAAAAATGTACTCAAGGGTTGATGCAGGAACATGTAAACTACCGTTGTGATCAATATTGTCTTCTGCTAATCAACACTGCCAAGTTAAATTTCTCTTGCTATCTTGACCCACTTTCCCACCTTAATTGCACATCTTTGTTGAAGAAATCATCTCCATGTTCACTGGAAAGCATTAGTAGATGTCAGCAATATCCCTAAATTTGACAGCAAACACGTATTTTTTTAAAGATTTCATAGGGCACAATGAATCAACGTTACTAAGGATGAGTCCTGAAATACTTTAAAAATATTTTCTTTTTATATTTTTCATTAAAAAATTGTAATTTTGCAGTATGTCATACTATGAGCTGGATTTCCTACTGCAAGTCTCTTTGTAAGCAAACTCCAACAGCTGTGCAAACATCAGCCACAAGGTACAGGCATGATGCCAAATAGAATGCTGCCAAATAGGTGGAAACATCAGGTCTTCACTGAAATTGTTACTTACAGAAAATTCTAAGTACACACATGAACAGTACCATCTCAATTGTTTAGATTTCAAAGTCACTGTTTAGACTTGAGAAGGCTCTGGGGGGCTCTTACCAGTGTGTATATATACTGGAGGAGAATGTGAAAAGGAGATGGAGCCAGATTGCTCTCTGCAATGCAGTCAATGGACAAGGGGTGCAAGGTGGAATACAAAAAATTCTGATTGAAAAAAGCATTAAAAAAAAAAGATTTTTTTATTGCATTCATGAGCAAACACTGGAACAGTTTCTTGAGAGCAGTTAAGGAGTGTCTGACCCTGATATTCAAAACTCAACTGGACATGGCCCTGAGAAGCCCAGAGTGATGGGAGTACATTGTCATCAGAGGCCCCTTTATTCTCAACCATTCCACACTTTTTAATATCAAGTAAACAGTGAATCTTTTTTTATCCTAATCAGTCCTTAATTTTATGAAATTTCTAGGAATCAAACACAGGTAATCACAAAATTTTGAACTGGAGTTAAAAAACTTCAGCCTTCAAAAATCAACTACTGAGTTTTACAGAAAATCAAAAATCTCAACTTTTATAGATGGTGTGATTTTCTATAACTCTTTTTGTAGTGAAACAGATGCACAATAAGGAAATAAAGACAATTTTATACTGAAGTGAATAAAACTCACCTTCAAATGTTATGATCTACTCTAAGTATGAAAGAATTACGGCAGCATACCCATTTCATTTATCAGTGAGAGGAATACACCAATACATACAAAACACTCAAGCCATAGTGGAGCCAACTGACAAAATTGTCATTCAATTCTCCCATAAAGTGAAACAATTTACAATATTGAATGGCTCATCACAGGAAAGGATAAACATATAGAACCACTTCTAAGTCTGCTACTGGTGGACAAAATCAGCACAGGCTTAGAAAAATTCTAGAGTCATGTTTCAGTGTTGCAGCTGTGACTGTTTTAAAAATTGAAATCTTCCTGAGCAGTCTCTCAGTAACAGGCTGCTTGCTGCCTTTTGTTTTTCCTTTCTTTTAAAATTACGTAAGCACATGTAGGACATCAAAATGGTGCAGCCACTCCAAATGCTTTCTGCTTAAATGAACTGAGACGGACTTCAACAATCCTTTTATATTTTAGGTGGTCTTAAAAGAAATTCTCAGGATTTTGCCTGCTTACTCTGCAGTCTATTCCACATTAAAAATTTCATATCTAACACATTAAGAAGAAAAGATTTACCTCGGTCTGTTCAAGTCCAAATAAATGGTCAGGCAAAACTGACAATAACATCAATACATTCTTAGAATGTGATAAATATGCATTTTACTGACTAAGTGTAAGAAGCTGATTCATCTGCAAAACTAATGTATCAGGAAATGTAGATTAAAGCCCAAGAAAAAAGAATCAGCTCATATAGACATGTTTATAAAAAGTGGCATTCTGAAACATTTTCCAAGGAAGAAACTTGATTAGATTTACACACGATATTAATGAGCAAGGCCAGATACAGTCTGAGCCTCCCTCTTCTTCTTCCTCTGCCCAAACTCAAATTTTCTATATTTCAGGATTCATCAGTAATGAACACTGTCACAAACTCCACATACCACAAAAATGAACTGACAGGACTAGCACTATCTACTGATACACTTCCATTTTGTGTGGCATTTGACGTGGCTTGCCTTTGCTTTAGTGCCTTCCTGTTCCTAGTGGGATGAGAGAGGCCCAAGGGAATTTTTTAAAAATCACATCATAAATGAAATGGAGAAGAAAGATTTAAGTTGCTTTCGGAGCAGTAGAGTGGTACTCAAATTCCCTGCCTCAAATGAAGCAGTTCTCAAACTCACTTTTACTTCCTATCACAGAAAAAATAGCTAACATGATTATATAAAAATTATTAACTCTCTACAACGAGGAATAATGTATTAATGTTGTTTCCAGAAAACTGCAACTAAAGAAAAATTATGCAAATTAGAAAAGTTAATTTCAAATAAGGAGTAAAAAACTTCTTAAGCTAATTTCAAATGAAGAGTAGATTCCTAATGAGAATTCTTAAATGGGGCACGGAAGAACCAAAGAACATACACTCATCTCAATTCCCAACTTATCTTATTTTCCAGCCACCATGATTAGGGGATAAATGTTAGAACAGATCTACTGGAAAGAAATCAACTTGGAAAATAAAGAAAGCCAACACATTGTCATTCACCCACTGGAAAATATGAGAAAGTGTAACACCTGAGACTGAAGCATTTTAGGCTGAGTTAGTTGATCCAGAAAATTTTAATTGACAATTATGATTTATAATTATGAAAGGAAGGCATAAGGTAAGTTCAATTTCCGTGAAAAAAGCAAATGAAAACAAAACCCAAAGCATCAAACTTTTCATAACCAGGAAAAAGTCTTAATTGTCTCCCACCATTTTGTTAACCACCACTGCTTTCCCCAAGGTTCAGGCTTATTTACCATTGCTTTATGAAATTCTGTTTTATACTATAAACTATCTTTCTAACATAAGATACAGAACAATTCAAATAGGGAGGAGGAGGGGAAAAAAAGGAGAGAAATACACATCTGATAAAATTATGGATCTACTGAGCATTGATAGGATAAAAGGGAGCAATGCAGTTTCCATTTCTTAATTAAATACACTCCTTGGAAAATAAGATATAGACCAGGAATTTTTTCACAACTGTAGTATGTGACTGCAGAGGGGGACAGTTACTTCTTTTAAAATCCACACTGGCAGCACTGAAATCAGCACAAGCTGGTGGAGCAGCACATATTGCTCTCATATGTATCTGATCATCCCTCACACCCCGTTTAGAAGGAAGAACACAGGATCAAACTGAATTCCTACCTGTGAGCCAGGAAGCATATAGGCAACTTGGATGTCTGCTTCTGAGCCTGTCAGTGCAATTTATAGTCAGGGAGGGGTAAGGGGAGAACAATGCAAAGCCATTGTATGACATAGCTGTATTAATTATTTCATCTGCAGTGCAGTTTGCACTGTTGTTATCTTACAGTAGCCAGGAAGCTCCACTGATCATTCTGCATTTTCATTGTTAATCTACACTCTTAATACTGAAAAGATCCACACATTAATTCAGAGTTGGAGTACCTAGACTGGAATGAGCTACTGGGTCAGAGATTCTCTCAATGGCATTAGAAACACAGAAAGCTTTTCACAGTCCAAATCTGTTTCTAATTCACCAGGAGGGAAGTATAATAATGAAGCATGAAAAAGTTCCTGATTAAATTAAATCAAACCTAGCAGTGAAGAGTGGGAGGCATTGTACTAGACAGCCTTTTCTGATCACCACCAGGACCTCCTGCCTCCTTAAGACTGAATTTCTAAGGACTGTCTGGTTCTATTAGCACCCTACTAATACTGTTCCTATGTTCCAACGTGTTAAAACACATTGTCTTCTTTCAGATAGAAGAGAAACGTTCACAATAACTTATCTTTATTATTTATTTGGTATCTTTGATCAAAATAGATCATAGTTCCCAATTGTAGCTAACTTTGTTTTTTGACTTCCACACACTTAACCTTCTCTAAGTCACCCAACTGGACGTGATTGGCATGTAAATACAGGAGGGGAGAGGCAAGACATGTATGGAATACATTGGCAGTTATAAACTGTCCTTCTTACAGGGCTTGGTAAAATAACAAATGTCCTTAGTCTCTGAGGCCCCCAGCATCTGCTTTTCTGCATATCAGCATACATCACTCTTTAAAATTTTTACACAGAAAATTAGATTTCAATGGTCATTGCGCCTTAAAGACAAAAACTGTCAGTGATAGGAAGAAATACTAAACAGAGCAACATGAATTATAATCTGTGATACAATTGGAATGCATTAAAGAATGTGGTAGAAAGTGAGGAAACTCATGCATCTGTGAGAGACTGCTCACCACGGAATACCACGAATGTGCATATTGCAGAGCATCTCCCATGTAGCTTTTTGCTTCCAGACAGCACAGCATAACTTGAAAATGATTAAATATTTAGTATTTTTGCTACATAAGACTTCAGAATCTATGCAAATATTATGTCAAAATGCATTAATTTCAGAAGGTAACAAAAGAACCGTGTTGTAATTTGTGTCATTTCAGTGTTGCAAGGAAGCTGGAATTCTTCTCTCTTGTAATAACCCCAGTTGATTCAACAAACTGAACTTTCATGTCATCTGTTTAGACAAGTTCTGGCCACGATAATCTATGTTTCACTGTTGACAGATAGATTTAGTGCTTCTAAACTAAGTGAAAACCAAGCTATATTTAAATGTGCAGGAAGAAGGGAAATAAAACACTCTATATCTCATGCTAAATAGAATGATAATCAGATTTCAGGATTAGAGAAATAAAATTAAGCTGCCCTCCAGTGTCTTAAAACTTATAAAATTAACATGCCTTAGGGAGTCAAAGCTATCAGTCAATCTCAACAACATATACTGCCACCCCTCAATCTTTAATAAGGTAAACCAGTGGGGCTGCACCTCAAATCCTGCGTCCAGTTCTGGGCCCCTCACAACAAAAGAGACATTGGGGTGCTGGAATGTGTCCAGAGAAGGGCAAAGGAGCTAGTGAAGGGTGTGGAACACAAGTTCTATGAGAAGCAGCTGAAGGAGCTGGGGATGTTTAGCCTGGAGAAAAGGCTCAGGGGAGACTCTATCACTCTCTACATCTCCCTGAAGGGAGGCTGCAGCCAGGTGGGGGTTGGCATCTTCTCCCAGGTAACCACCAATAGAAATAAAAGGAAATAGACTCAAGTTAGGCCATTGGGAGATTTAGGCTGGATATTAAAGAAAAATTTCTTCACCAAAAGGGTTGTCAAGCGCTTGAAGAGGCTGTCCAATGAAGTGGTCAAGTCACCATCCCTGGAGGTATTTAAAAGTCACATAGATGTGGCACTTAGGGACATGGCTGTAGTGGAGTTGGCAGTGCTGGGTTAACAGTTGGACTCGATGACCTAAACAGTCTTTTCCAATTTAAATGATTTTATAACTTTATGATTCAGTATTCTATCTTTATCCAGTGGGCTTAATAATTCAAAATACTTTTTTTTAGTTGTTGAGAATGCATTATCAATCTCTCAAAATAAAAATGTTTAGGTCTTTTAAGTTCAGAATAAAAGTATCATACTAAGAATGCCCAATCTCATTTCTCCTATGGAAAGAGGTGTGTTGTGCTAGTATTTGAGGAAGAGCACAGTATACATTTCCTGATCCAAGTAAAAAAAAAAAATGCATACAGGTAACATACATAAATATACAAAGTCCTTGAAAAAATCCTTTTATAATTAAAGAACAAACAACAGAAAACAAGAGGATCCAGATTAGCAAAGAGCCTCAGGTGAAATGCTACTTGTTTTGATTGTGAACACTATTGAGTGTTCTTAGATCATGGATTTATAAAAAACTAGCTATGCTAGAAAAGCTACCTCACAGGATCTGAGGAAAAAATTACCATACCTGTAAGTCCAATATGGTTTCTTTTGTCATTTCTTTTTATATTGTCTTGTTAAAGTAAGAAAGGCAGACAGTTGGAGACAAAAGAGCTCACTTTCTTCCTCTTAGTAATTTTGTGGATAGTACATCACTAAAACAAGAATACTTCAGACAAACTAGACATCCCATTGCTTTAATGTAATACACAATAGGGAAAGAATGAAGGAGTTTGTCACTGAAACAGAAAACTTGCATTTTCCTGATCATGGAGATCTGACATTTTCTGCAGTTGTGAAAATGCACTTAATCTGTGCATTAAGGGGAAAAAATTAAAACTTGTTCAATAAAATTCATTCTTTTGAAGAAAGAGGGGAGAAGAAGGGACAAAAGAAGATAGCAGAGTGGAAAGCAAACATCACCTGTGGATCCAGGGATGAGACTTGATTGTTGCACTTAAAATGTCCATTGGTTGAAGTGATGGTGACAGTCTTGAGCTGTTAGGGTAGGGGAAACCCACAAAACAAAGACCTCAATGGCTAACTATACATTCAGGTTCAGGTGGGAATGCCCAGGTACCTCCGCTGGGGGGGAATTTCACACAGTCTGTGTGGATCATGCACAGGCCTCTGGTGGAAGGCCCCAGAAATGAGAAGCACAGGGGCTTCAATGGTTTATGATCCTTCTTAAGATACAGCTCCTGTTTCTCATGCCAACATAGTTGAGAAAGTTATGCCCCATCAGATGCAACGAAAACCTTCAGGCTCACAGCTGAATGTCCTGATATCTCCCCCAGAGGAGAGTTTTACACCTGAGACAGTTGTGTAAAGGAGGACATTGGCAAGACAGAAAGACAGATCCCCTCCTCACAGAAACTATTTCTTTTCAGTCTCTTCCCTTATCTGTCTCAAAACTCAGCTAACCGAAGAAAAAGGTTCTTCATCCAGAGGGTGAGACAAGCCCCCCAGGGAAGTGGTCACAGCACCAAGCCTGACAGAGCTCAGGAAGCACTGGGACAATAGTCTCAGGCACATGATGTGACTCTCGGGGATGGTCTGGTGCAGGGCCAGGAGCTGGACTTGATGATCCTTGGGGATCCCTCCAACTCAGCTTATTCCATGATTCTATGATTCTGAGAAAGGCTGGCTTGTTGTGGTCATTCTCTGGTGGTGGGTGCACACCTCCTCTGTCTTATGGTTTCACTACCACACACAAAGAACTCTGCTCCTCCCTTTCAGCTGGGGGTGCAAACCTGGCCTCACCAAAGCACCTGCTGCTTTTGCAGATGATTGATTCCTTGAGTCATTAACCATTAACACTTCAGCCTCTCACAGCATCCCCCATTTCCATTATGAAATAAAGGAAAACTAACAATAGTTTACTTTTTTAATAGAAACACCATCCAACTTCACCCCTTAAAGTTTTGTATATCTATAGCCCTATCAGTAAGAAAAGCACTTTTCAGAAAACAATGACAAAAAGTTGTTCTGGTGGTACGTTCAACTAAATGCAAATTTCTACTACAAACAGATAAAATAAAATGTAACAAAATGACCAGAATTAACGTTTAGACTTCTTGGTCTGCATATCAGATTAATATTGTTTCTTACATTGTTTGATTTACTAATATTAGATTATTTTAAGAATAACTTCTAACAATAATCTACAGTGATCTCAAACCTAAATAGCAGCTTAAAACATAAAATTTCTTTCTTTTCCATTTGTACTCTGCATTTACTCTATCATCATACGAAGTAGTTATTTCACATAAAGCTCTTATCAGAATAAAGTTAATTAATGGGATTGTATCACTTAATGATGATACAAAATACAATTAACAAGTTCAGAAGGCATAGCATATTTTTAAAGAGAATACAGCACAAAACTGTAGAATCTGCATCAGCTCCACAAGGATATTTGAGTGCTCACTGAATTATTTCCATCAAACTACGTACTGAGTATAGAGCAAATGCTTCTTTTTAAAAAGCACTTGAAACTATGCACCAGTATGCAAAGCCCCCAATCTTTTATTCTTTGCAGAAATTTAATTTTAGTATAAACATGTAACTAAAAGGCTTTAACTTCTTCATTTGATATTAAACATTTATCTGAAATAGGAAAAGAGGTGATACTAGAAAAAAATACATATATTTCTACAGGCTATTGGTAGCAGACAGCTGCCACTGTTTGACTAAAACAAGGCACAACCCAAATGTATTATGTCCAGACTTAGGAAAACTAAGGAAATGAATATGACCTTTTTGAAGAAATGAAAAATTAAAGGAGAGACTAACGGGTTTTGAAAGTAACAGAAACTCAAGAGTGTACAAGTAATTCAGAGTGTTATTATTAGAAGTAAGGCTAACGAAAGTTCTACAACAGAATAGGAAAAGAGACTGGCCCATCCTGATACCACATTTCTTTTTCTAATAAAATTATTTTCTTGTGTAGAAGAAAGTAATATACTTCTGATTTTACTACCACGAGTAGATAGCATGGTATCAGAATTATTCATGTTTTAGACCAACATAATGGAGAGAGATAGCCCTACAGAAACTGTTCTGACTAGTGGTTCTGAACAGAAACAACACTTCATCAAGATTTTGAATCACAAGCTTAGCATAAACCAAAGGAAGATATTGGTATGGTCAATAAATCATGCAAAAAGGGAGTTGAAATTTAGTTATAGATAATTTGCCTTCCCTGTAGAAGGAGATAAGAAGTTCTTTCTGTAAGTTAGAAGGTCACTTATAAAAGCTTGATAGAACACTGATAACGATTCCTCTTGGCTTTACAGTTAGTAAGATCAGAATAAAAATATTCACTTTTAAAACACAGTGTTGTGAATTGAAAATCATGCCTAAGAGCTTTTATTAAAAAATAGAGTAACTATAGTTAGATCAGCATGAAGCACTGTTAAATTAATCTCAGCTAATGAAAACATCAGCACTGCCACAAGAAAGCAAATTAGAGATGAAGCAGAGAGCATTAATGTAGGGAAGTACCAAGGAAAACATCTGCATTATTCACTGTTGAGATAAAAGTGTGACAATGCTGCATCAGGACACCACCTCACCACTTCACCATCCAGTAGATCACAAGAAACTCACAGCAACACCACTCCTGATATATTATGCAGACTTCAGTAACCAGTGTCATAGGAGTCAGCAGGGAATTTTACTCTACTACCAAGATTAGAGTAGCTATAACCATTTTTTTACCACTCTGTGTTACTCTTTCTGATATTTTCACGTGACTTCTTCAAGAAAAATTAACTTCAAGTGCTGCAGAATCCCCCCTCAAATCTCCTTTACCTGCAAGTAGACTGAGGACAAAGCCATCCAGCCGAAAGGAACACTGCCTGATGAGAGGCTGTCTCCCAAGCAGTAACTGGGTGGGGTCAGCTTCTTCCCTGACACAAGAGCCAGCCCACCGAGCCTCTGCCTGCACACAGCTGTGTGCTTTGCTTTGCCCTGACCAACTGTTTGCTGCCTCTGGCAGCCACTTGGCCATTGTTCTCTGTCTGATGTCTCCGAGACATCAAACTCACTCAGGTGTAACTAGTCAGCCCTGTACTTCTTCACCTTTCCAGAGCATGCAAAACAACTGTTTGTCACATGCAAGAAGTCTGTTTTCTCAAACTTAAAACAAATAAATAAATAGGAAAGCACTTCTGATTTTGCTCCAGCTCAGTTCTAACATTGGTTCTTTACTCCATCACCAGCCATGTTTTAATTTCCACTAGTAATTAGTCCTTCATGACTTTTTCAGATACTGCTTTTCTTATGCAAAAAAACTTGAAAAGCAAAACATATCAAAGTTTTCATCTGCACTGGAGCATATCTTACATCATCTGCCAGAAGCAGTTTTACTAATAATAAAAGAACATTTAGAAATGCATGACTGTAAGGGAGCCTGCAGATAAATGTGTCACACAGCAGCTGATATGGGCTTAAAACACTAAATTAACAATGTTAGGAAAAATAGTGCCTAATCCTCGGCAAAAGTGCCTATACTGGTTGAGATACAAACCAGTAATGTCAAAAATACCTCTGTTCACTTCCTTGTCAGCTACTTCTGTACTCAGTTTTAAAATGAGTAAAATTTATCAAATCAGAAACAATTTTACTTCTCAAAAGATCCAAGATAATAATATAAAATCAATAAAATAATGAAACTATCGAAGATTACTGAATAGCCAGAATATTTCCTTTTCAACTAGGCAATTTTTTATGTCTAGAATAGGTCATGTTCTCATTCCACAAACAAACAACACAAGGCTGAACACTGTGAAGCTGCTGTTTCTATTTATACACAGGCCCACGGGATTTGCTTTAAGCATACATGAACTACAATGGGATGGCAGGAGCAGGGTGTGTAAGGCACATTCTACTCCTTCCCTGTCTCCACACCGTGTTAAAAACGTGCTCTTGAGAGAAAAATATTATTTTATTAATATTGATACATTATTCATAATAGAGAAACAAAAGGAGCAGAATAGGGAAACTTGCATACAGATTACTGTTATAACACATTAATAAATTCAGGGCCCTGAAACCAAACCGATTACAAAGCAACAGCAGAAAGAACCAGTGATCCACAAAGAAACCATTCTGCTCATTAGGGGTTTTTTATTGTTTTTGTTTAGTAATATTGTGCTTTAAGTATCAGTGTGAATTTCTTTCAGTTTGCTTAATACTTTTACTGTCCTTCCTCTGAGGGCCTTTGTCACAGCTCTTCCAAACTGAATGTTTGAATTTGTGCCAAAAGTTATTAGTGATGGACCATACTTTTGTAAAATCTCTCTTTTTACAGAAGCTTACCGAGCCCTTCAGAACAACCACACCATCTTTACTCAGAACTTCAGAGTTTGCATTTTTATGATTTTAAGCAGATGAGGAAATGTAACACAACCTTTTGGAAAGAAGTTAAGGTTCATTTTCCTACCCACAATGCATCATCATAAACAAAGAAACAGTTGCAAGCCTATCCTGATTTTCACTCACATAGTTGCTAAGATACTAACAGCATTTTATTATTACACATTATTTTCTATGAAATTCTTTTCACCAGAACATTGGTATTATAGCAGTTTTTTCTATTACTTTCAAGATGGAATAAATTGCTTTTATTCACATATAGACTAATTACACACAATAATAATTTTCTTTTTCATGACCACACAGTGTTCACAGGCACTCTAAATTTTATGGTTAACACACTTGTTTACTTTTCCTAGTGCTATCAGCACTTCCATAGTGCAGGATCTCTCCTAGATTTAGAGTTTCTTAAGGAAAAAAAATCATGTTTAATCATGGTATTTCACTATCAGCTGCAAACTTGTTACTTCAAACAGTGCCTTTTCAGTTGTAGTCTTTCACAATTCTATTTTCAGTACCTGAGAATGCACAACATTATTTTCCATCCTTTCATTGTTAAGTAAACTGTCTTCATTAAGGCTTTCTTACCTCCATGTCCAGTTTACAACTTCATTTGGCATAACCTTGAATTACTGCATCTTCCTCCTACCTTCTCAATATTTTGAAGCAATATACTTTCAGTTGCAATGTAAACTTTTACTGAGAAACTACTGAAAAAAGGAAAGTAAAAAGGAAAGTCTTCAGTTTTAACAAGGAGCAGCTTTATTAAAAAAAAAAAAAAAAAAAAAAGAGAATCTACCAAATTCCTTGAAAAGTCTCCTTAGTATCTTGTATCACCTTACAGATCTTGCTAGGAAATTAATGAATCCATTAGAAAGTAGAAATGTTATCCCTGTATCTGTTTTTTTTTCAGACTGTCAATCTCAATTTGTCCAATTTTTTTTTTTCTTCTAAAATATCCTTTTAGCACTTAAAATACAGATAATTTCAACAGGTTTGAAACTGAGAGCTTATTAACAGACTAGAAATTTTGGAATAAAAAAATTCTAAAAAATCTCAAAAATATTTCTTGACACATTTTGTGTCAGCATGGTACTACATCTGACTTAGTGACTTCAGTTCTTCATCCTAGCCTAGAAAAAAGAGAGTTACTAGAGATGAAATTTTAAGATTTTGTTGTCCTGTTTTCTGGTTGACTCTGGTGATGATATCCAGACTTCAAGAAGCTGGTGGTGTGTTTCATAAATTGCATTATCTGTTCTGTACTGCAACACTCAACTCACAGTTACTGTAAGCCTAACTCTGTACTTCAAAATATTTTTAGGGACACATGTTCTTTCACCAGAGCTCTATAAGGGTAACAGTCCAGTTAGAGTGTTTCTGTGACAACTATGCACATATCTATGATAGATTTACTTACATATTCCTGATACAGACTACTCTCTCTAGCAAGAAGGAAGACTTTTTGAAGAATTTTTCATTAGTGATGAGGTAGATTAAGTTTTTTGGTTGCTTTGTTTATTCTTTTTAGTTGGTTCTGTATCATGTGACTATTATTACAAAGGTGAAAAAATCAGGACAACCAATCCCTATGAAACCAATCCCCATAATTAGATTTATGTTACCGGAAACTACATTCCTTTAGTGAGAGCAGGCATAGGATAAGTGCCCTAAACTACAAGCAATTACTAAAGAACAGAAAAGACCAACTTTCTTTTGAAATAAATCCACTCAGAAGAAAGATGACGGAGTGCAAAATTACATATATTTGCATAGCTCTGCCTAGAGGAGATGAACAGCATAATATACTGTGCTCTTTCTGTGACCTCTCATACACAATTCAGCATTCAGTTTTGAGCAGCCTGAGAAGCCAAAAAATAAATACATCCTCAGTCAATTATACTCGGTTGGCCAGCCTCTAGGCAATAAAAAAATAACATCTGGTACTCTAGAAACCTACATTTTATACTAGGTTTGTATTTTTCAGCATTAAAGCAGTGAAGCATAATTATAGGTTTTTAATTTCACACAAAACAGATGATGATCAGATGAAAATCAAGGTTCCTTTACTAAGAACTTGCAGCAGTGCAGGCTGCTGGCTGCAGAGGTTGCAGCTGCTGGACTTTCTGAGGTAATTATTGGCACAGTGAGGAGCATTTACCTAAAGCCAGGGAGGAGAAATTTGAGGCACAGAGCTCACAGAGGAAGACTGGAGGTTTGGATAACAACTTGGGTTATGCTTAATAGCAACTGTGAAGCCTAATGTCTGTGAGGAGTCAAAGGCATTTAGGCAAAAGATACTTTTAAGGATCTGAGCCAGTTTTCCTTAAGTCAGGGAAAGCAATAGGAATGCTCCAGATGCCCCAAAGAAAAAGGGCAATCTATCCCACTAGGCCACAGAGTCGCCCTACTGATATATGACATACTCTATGTATGACTGTGTGAGCCTGCTAACTAGGTTAATCACCCAGCCTCTCCAGTGATTTAGCCTCTACCTGTTTTCCCAATTATATTTGGAAGCTGACAATGAATGGGGTATGAACAACCTACTGTATTAAAAGCATCTCTAACAGTTTCACAGAATCTGTTTTAACAACCTCCAAGAAATTATTCAGAGTTACACAACTATTAAAATGCACGAGACTGCTACTTAATAGCATCCTGTAACTCTGCAGCTTTAAATAAACTAGACAGTCTTCACAGATATAATCACTGAATTCAAAATGGAATTTTCTATTTGTTTCCAAAAGGAACACTTTTCTAGTTATGGCTGTCACATTAGGAGAGTATCCCACCCATCTAAAATCCTTTGAAAGAAAGGGAAGTCATTCTAAAAGACTAAAGTACACATCAAACTTCAATCATTTGTAGGGATAATAAGACTCTATTTTGCCTCATGAGGATTTTGTTTTTTGTTATGAAATGAAGTGTCCTTTCTTTCCGCACGATGGGCAACCACTAAAACTCTGATGTAACTACTGTAAAAATCATTGACTATATCTCTTCAGTAAATTACATAAAGTATCTCTGTTATAATGAAAGAACATATCCAGATCATTAAGCTGTAAACCACAAGGTAAGATCATCTGTGATAAAGTTCAATAACATATTAATGACTAATTAATTTCCCATATGAGGCAATTCCAAGAAATTTTAGTTGAGAAGCAATTTTTTTTGTAAAATTTCAGTAAAACTGTCATCCCTAATAAACCACAGTTGCAACCTAATTAGGTATTGATAACAAAATCCACTAATTTATACTGTTTTGTCATTCTGACATATATAATTAGGGTCATCACATTTGTGCTAGCAGAGTTTAAAAAGATAGACAAATGAGAGTTAAATCTCTGTGGGACAGTATTCAAGTTTTCCTAAACTTCAATGAATGTTACTTGTCTGAGATCTTCAAGGCCCCCTGCTTCTTCAAAAGAACTCTACCCTAGCAGAATATTTGAATTCCGCTGGTCATATGGGCTGTTTGACCACTTTCTACAACCTACAGTGTAAAAACTGGATTGGGAAATTCCTTCTGAATTACCCATTTCAAATAATAAATGTGGAAAAAAAAAATCCAAAAAGCATGAATTAACATATGCAATATAAACCTTTTCACAGGTCACAGTATATGTGTACTCTCAGCTGTCCCACTCCTGGCTGGAGGTGGGATGGACTCTGGTGCCAGGCCCCACCTCAACAGATCCCTGAATCCCCAGGAACCCCCAGCTCTTGTTGCACCTTTTCACTATATACTCATATGATACAAAAGCATCTACTGCATTTTTATTTATAAATTTTTTTAAATCATAAAATAGTAAATATCTACAGTAAATATCTACAGTACACAGCCAGACTAAATATTGACTGCTAATATTTAAAATATGAAACATGCAGTATAAATGCCACAAGTATATAACTCAAAGCTTACCTTCATTTTTTTGCATTATTCTTGCATACTAAGCAAAACACCAGAAAAATCTGATTGTGCATCAGTGCAATTAATTTCTGTATTAAATACAGCCATTTAATAGCAATGAAAATCACTTTCCCATGCAGACTGGTATTAACCAAAGCTGCTAAAGCACTAGTTATTCAGCTGTTTCACTATACCACATATATGGTACTTTTTATTGCTCTAAGACAGCTAGAAATTTTTCACACTTAAACCTAAAAGTAAGCGATGTTCAAAACAGACAGCAACCCGCTCCCCTTTTTTTCAAGACTATGGTCCAATATTAACCAAAAAAAATTAAAAACACCTAAATTGAACAGATACAAGATGTAAAAAGAAAGTAATTTTGCAAAAAGAATAAAATACAAACATTTTTTCTGCTAAAGCTTGGTGAAAGGAGGAAAACTTGCTAAGTATCCTGCTTCCTTAGCTATCTCATGAATAGTTTCCACACCATAAAACTTACAGTGCTTCTTTGCCTGTAGCCTAAATCAGAAGTTTCCGCTTCACTTAATGTCACACAGACTTGGCATTAAACTTGCCTGACTCGTGCACAGGTTATCCCTCTCTTACTTGTTAACAATAATTTGCTCCCATCTCCCCTTGCAAAAGTTGCTTTAAAGCTTTATTAAAACAGGCTTCTTGATGAATCTCTGTTCTTATGTTTGAACAAAAAAAATTTCTGAAATCTCATATGAGAATGTCCACATAATCCACTTCAAAAACCATCTCAAAGTTTCAATTAAAACACTTTTTCAGCCTATTATCAAACAGTAACGTGGATATCACTCTCCTGCTCTCTTTCAAAGACTAATGTACACCTGAACAGAGTTTGATATCAAGAAATTAGAATAGTGTGCACCATAATGTATGGACAATTTGTGTTTTCTTTAGTGACAGTGGAAATGAATGAATGACCAGATACATTAAAGTATGGGCTACATCTGAGAAACTTGAAAATGTAAAGAAACTGAAAGAAAATAATTTCATGGATTTGATAAACAGCAAATTTAAGTGACTGACCTAGGTCATCGGAGGCAGACCTAAGTACACCTGAGCTTTTCTAAATCACAGATGAGTGTATTTTTTTACAAGACTCATTTCCTCACTGTGCACTTAGATCCCATTTACAGATTCCCAAGCATATAGTCTCAAATTTTTCATTTTGTATTCAAACTACTTCTGCAGACTGAATTGAAACAAATATGAATATCATTTCTCACTGCTCTATTTAAATTCCTAACAAGGTAGTTTGAAGCACACAATTACATTATCTGTAACTTACTAAAATTGTACATGCACTTTTATCCCATAAGCACAAGTTATACCTCTGGAAGAAGGCTTTTTCAAAACATGGCCACTCTTCTAATTAAAAAAAAAAAAGTTTTCTAATTAGGTTCCTGTCTTGTCACAATCACTGTCAAAATGAGTATAATTTAAAAACTAAATAAAAATGATACAACAGTGGTCAATGTTGGGGGTGGGTTTACCCATATGATGTATGTGAGATTTAGGCTTCAGGCTATATAAGACCTTTTTCCTTTAAAAAAATGAACTGCCTCACTACCTTCAGCTTCACTTTGCAGGACAAGCAGACAGCTTAGAACAAGAACAGCACATGTGCAATCTACAAAGGCAATGTGTTCATCATTGACTGAATGCAGTTGTAAGATCACTTTCAATTTTCCTGTGATGTTTCCACCAGCTGAGTGACCCTGAACAAAGAAAGTAAAAAATTATCTACAGCAGGTTGTCACCTCACTCCTTGATGCAATTGCTCTTCAGTCCTAAGAAATAAAGATTAACTTTCACAAATAATGCTTTAATTTTTTATTGAAAGTAAGCATGGAATCAACGTCTATCTGTTCAAAATAGGAAAAAATACGTTTCTCAGTTTTTCAGAGGAGACTAAATTATGAATTAAAAGAGTCATCTTCTATAGGGGAGAGATAAAGAATTTCATCATTCAAGAGTATTCCTACCAATAAAAAAACAGAGTAAAATGTATTAGAAAAAAAAAAGTAAACTGCTCTGCAGAAATATCAAAATATCACAATTATTTCCGTAACGTTTTAACCTGGTGTATAAAATTGCAGAAGTATGCAGTAGTATACTGCAGAAGTATGAAACTTTGTTAAATTAAAGTTCATGTTATATTTTGAGATGTAAATTGACAGCTTGCTTCAATTAGTTGAAACTAAACTCTACCAAGATGCCATAAGGCAAGAATTTAGAAACCATCCTGTGTGTTATTCTTGATGTACTCCAACCACTTTGCTGAAGTTGCAAATCATTCAACTACAGTGAACTTTTCTGTTCACTTTCTTTTGCCTCCATGTGCTCAGTAATACTGAACACCTCACAGCTGCTAAATGACAAACAAGGTTGTCAGTTCCTACTATGCCCAAAACGTGGAAGGAACTATAAGGTACAGCTTTAGTTTGCTGAACTCCACGTTAACTGAATGTGATAGAATAAGCTTTGAAAAATCTCTATACAAAATTTAGTAAGAAATGGCCTTATTCAGGTCCTGGAGCTCCTAAAGGCCAATTATCCTGAAATCCCAAACAGAATATTAATTAGATTTCCCAGCTAAAATGTTTGTATATGCCATGGTAATAGTAGAAAAGACATTAGACTTTGACTCAAAAATAAAGCCACTGCTGTCAAATGAAGTGTATTATTTACTTTTGGAGACGAAGGGTTAAGAGACCAGACTGCTTAGATGAGAGGAAGCAGAGAAAGCTCCCTAAATAATTTCCTGGAAGTTTCTTACATAAATCAGGTACAAAATATCTAAATATTGGCAAATTATATGGGGATATAGGCTGAGTATATTTTTTTCTTTTAAAAAGAGGAAACATTTTATTTTAAACTACTGAACAAGAACTAAATAGAAGCATGCCCTCATTTTTTCTAAATACTTTGCCTTAAAAAAAAAGGAATTAATGAGATCAAGCTACACCAGTATTTTCTCATCTTTTTTTCTCGCAAGCAACAAATAGAGACAAACATAAATTTGGAACTGGAAAACAAAGTAATTGCCATGTGTCCTTTTACTAAAACAGAAGAGAAATGAGCAGATAGAAATTTTTACACCTACATGAAATACTGATGAATTTTATATGTCATAACAAAAGACAAAAAAAACCCACATATGTGGACATTGTCCTAAAGTAACCCTTGCTAAAACTAGAGTGTGAATGGCTAGACAGAGTCCTAGCTGCTCCTCTTTCTGAATCATTATATTTTCATAAGGAAGAATTATTCAGTGAAAGAGATGATAGTAAGTAATAGACCATATTCATAATGATTTTACTCTTTTGAGTATTTAGCAATTAATTGTTTTAATTTCTAATAGACTGTTTTTGCCTTCTACACTACAGAGCAGTTTTTCTTCTGATTTCTTTAACAAAAACCAGAAAAAAACCCCAAAACTTTATTTTCATTTCATCTGCAATGTTTTATTCTAGCTGAAAGTGTTTTTTTTTTCTTTTTAAATAGGCAGATTCAAGGCAGAAAATTATCTATAAATGAAAGCTAAAAACATTTCATTAATTTTTGTTAACATAAAAAATGTTTCAATGTCTGTTAAGAAATGTCTAACTTTTCTAATTTTTTTTTTTTTTTAACAAAAACAATAACCTAGTCATGACAAGCTCTGGAAAAGAGGTCTGGCTGTCAAAACAGTAATTTTTAGATAATAATTTCTTTCTTTGCTAAATGAAGTGTCTGCTGTAAATACTCAATTCTACATTTTTAAAAAAATTGTTTTTCAAAGATGGATTTGTATTAAATGTGTCCAAAATATTCCTCTAAAATGGTGGAATTGAAGATTGGAAATATTTTAAAGAGTTTCTCTTTCATCAAAAATGCAATGTATGTTTTAAAAAGTAATGTTTTAGATAACTAATAACATTTTAGTTTGATTATGCAATTAAATTAATTCTGTAATTTTTAAAAAATAAAAATCAATAGAAATTTTTCTGCAGAAGCACTTGAATTTTAATAGAAATTCTTGGTTATCAGAATATGTGTTATTACTATAAGAACTCCTCCAGTAACGGCAGTTCATCCAAGTCTGGGCATGCTCAGCCATCCGTGCTTTATCTACATTCCTTGTAAACCCATCCTTAAGAGTGATTAAAACTGTTCCCAACAAGTTCTATGTTATGAAAATAATTTCTTTCAGAAAGGAAAAGCTGCAGAAGTTTTTTGAGAAAAAGGTAAGATTTGGGAAAAGAACCTCAAGTCTTCAATAGAGACAAATGTGGATTTTACTAATATAAATTAAAAGAAGGATCCTGAGGGATACTCTGGCCAAAATAAATTATATAGCTTGTATTAATAATTAAAAATTACCACCCTGTCAGAAAAAAAAATGTATTATTTAACTTCAGCATGTAGATCATCATCCTCTTCAAAACAGAA
Source organism: Alethe diademata (assembly GCA_025584955.1). NCBI lineage: Eukaryota > Metazoa > Chordata > Aves > Passeriformes > Muscicapidae > Alethe > Alethe diademata. Next base: position 42,691,774 of record JANRMJ010000077.1, on the reverse strand, counting down.
GATGTCACAAACCATTTAAAATTCTGCTGATATACAACTTTCCATGTAAATATTCTAATAATATCCACTGTGACTTTGACTTATGTCACAGTTCTTCATACATAGCACACTTTATACTCACAAAATAACTCACTTGTGGAAGATGATGTACAACAATCATGAGTCACAACTGACTAATGGAAAAAGACAAGGTAGGCAGGTTACTTTCTTACTCAAGGATATGTTCTGTGCAAAAGTGACAACAGAAAAATTTTGCAAGGGCAATCTACAATGTGCTCTTACTCAGAAGCAGGGATCTGATATCAATGTGTATCAATTACTGAACAAGAAGACATTCTCTATCTCATAATACCCCACTTTTTCTTGGAATATTTCTAATATCAAGATTTTACTGCTAATGAAAAATTAATTTAATGGAGGAAATTATTAATGAACTTAGTACTTGCCAATTCAGAAGAATTGTCTTTACAAATTTTGACCAAAGATATACAACAATAGGCTTATGCACCAATTATATGCGATAGTATTCATCCCTGACCTTTGACAAAAGAAAACATTGCAAACGTGTTCAGCATATCTTAATGTCTTGGATATTCATTATTTCCAATGTCAGCCTGACATTATTAGGCAGAGGAAATAGAAAAACATAAACTTAGTATATAATCTCCAAGTTCCATCTCCAAAACACATTTCCCCAAACAGCACTTGTATTCACAGTGCTAAAGAAAGTGGTTTTGCCTTTTTTCCAGGAGAAGAAAAACCTTTTTTTTTTTTTTTTTTTTTTAAATGCAGCAATTGATTCAGTTTTCAATACCTATAAAGTTTGTCATTGTGATGGGAAAAAGAAACACAAAAATCAGAATTTTGCGCTTTATATTCAGATGCTGTCATGAGTCTTATTTTGATAGTGACAATGTCCAGGAGCACTTTTGATCACAGAATCACAGAATTAATTAGGCTGGAAATCAAGATCATCAAATCCAACTTACTCTGAGATTATCAAATCCAATTTACCATCAAACACCACATTGTCAACTAGACCACAGCACCAAGTGTCAGGTCCAGCCTTTTCTTAAACATCTTCAGGGATGGTGACTCCACAACCTTCCTGGACTGACCATCCCAATGTCTCATCACCCTTTCAGTGAGCAAATTCTTCCTGGTGTCCAACCTGAACCTCCCTGGCTCAGCTTGAGGCCACTTCCTTTAATCCTGTCC
>JANRMJ010000077.1:42643594-42671175 GCA_025584955.1 Alethe diademata | reverse complement strand
TCTCAACAGCCCGGACGTGTAATTAACATCACATACTGGGGAAGCGGGCAGGCTGTGCCCGGTGCAGGCTGTGCCCAGTTCAGTCTGCGCCCCGGGCAGTCTGCGCCCCGAGCAGGCTGTGCCCTGTGCAGGCTGTGCCCTGTGCAGGTTGTGCCCTGTGCAGACTGTGCCCTGTGCAGGCTGTGCCCTGTGCAGGCTGTGCCCTGTGCAGGTTGTGCCCTGCGCAGACTGTGCCCTGTGCAGGCTGTGCCCTGTGCAGGTTGTGCCCTGTGCAGTCTGTGCCCTGTGCAGGTTGTGCCCTGTGCAGGCTGTGCCCTGTGCAGTCTGTGCCCCGTGCAGGTTGTGCCCCGAGCAGTCTGTGCCCTGTGCAGGTTGTGCCCTGTGCAGGCTGTGCCCCGGGCAGGTTGTGCCCTGTGCAGGTTGTGCCCTGTGCAGCCTTTGCCCTCTGCAGGCTCTGCCCTGTGCCGGGTGCGGAGCCCGGCCGGGCCGGAGGGCGGGCTGGAGGCGGAGGGAGCGGCGCGGGGGGGCCGGGCTGGGCGCGCTGCTGGGCGCGGGGACTTCCCCCGAAGCCGCTGCAGTGGTTTTCACCAGTCCTTAAATAAATTCTGAAGTAATCGCGTCTGCCTCCTCTGCCTCACGCACGCGGCTCCCCAGATGCTGCTGCCGCTGTTTCGCGGCTCGCACGGCGTTAATTCCCTCACTCCCACTCTTTAGAAAATTAAAAAAGAAGAAAAAAGGGGACACCAGGGCGTGACCTGGATGTTGAGAGGCGCTGCCTGCAGCCCGTACAATTCCGGGCGGCTCGGAGGGGCTGGAGGGGCCGAGGCCCCCGAGCCCCCAGCGCCGGCGCACGGACCCGAGGCGGGCGGGGCAGCAGGGGGACGAATGGGACAGTGCCGGGTGTCCGTGGAACTGGGCATCGTGAATGAACCAGAAGCAGCCGGCGTTTCCAGAGCCGGCTTGAGGATGTTCAGCCCAGTTTGAGGATGATGATGTGCATGTATGTGCTACTCAAACTTTGTTCTTGCAAAAAATATTTCTGTGTTTGTTTGCATTTCTTCTGCATAGAAAAAGAATTTCGTCCGTGAAGGATTGACTTTGTTGCTTCAGAAGCCTGAAGTCTCTTCATGTGCTGTGGAAATGTGCTGGAGAAAGGAAAGAGCCACAGCCAGGAGCGTGCTGAGACTCAGTGATGCTTGCTGCTGAGCTGGCTTCACAGGAGGTGTGACACCGTATTGCGGGAAATATAAATGTATGGAGGATGCACATCCACACTGTCAGACAGATAGCTGAGAAGAGTTGTCAACATGGACATTTCAAATCCAAGTGCAAAGAAAATACTGGTGCCATGCCAGAGTGTGTTACCAGAGCTTGGCCTCTCAGTGCAATGCATAGGTGAAAAGAGAAAAAAAGAAATTTCATCCTTCCTCTCCACCTGTGCCACTATTCCAAGTGGTTTTTTGTCATTTCACTCGTACATTTCAGATCATTATCTTGATTTAATTATCAGCATTCAAACCATTAGAGCAGTTGCGTGATAATCCCACTGTAGCTGAGGGCAAGAGCTGTCATCTATGAGATTCTTCCACTGCATGACTATTACAAATCTAAGCTTTGAGTTAAGCAAGTAAGGAAAGAGTAAGAGACTCAAAAAGCGCTCGTTGAGAGCAATCATGGTCAGGAGGCACCACTCAGGCTGGCTGGTATGAACTTTTTCGAAGGAGGACATAGCTGATGGGGGATTTTACATTATTTATTTAAGGGTTTTATCCCCTTTCCTTGAAATTAAAGATCAGGGTTTGCAGCTTCAAACTCTCTAGAACTCGCCACTGTTACTTTTTGTAAGACATCTATATGCTTTTGGAAGTATCACTCTGTTCTAAATGTTGATAAAGATGGGTGCTACTGATGACATCCTGCCTTTTGCCGCCTTTCAAACAGCATTTTCCTACAAAAAGTGATTGCCACACGTGAGAGATCTGTCCATGTTCACCGAAGGTGTCTGTTTTCATCACTCACCTTGGAAAATATTCCTGTTCCTGTTCCATGTACTGGAGGAGGTGATTATTTGCAAGCTCTATAGCAGAAAGATCTCTTTCACAGCCATTTGATTTACAAACATTTGTAGAATAGTTTTGGAAGTCTATTTGCCCCTCAGCTCCTCATGCCCATCCTCCCTACTGTCTTTCAATCATTAAAGCAAAGACGCAGCACAGAAAGATTGTTATTTCTACTCAGGGTGTTGGCATTGCTACCTGTACTAGTTGATCTGCTGCCCTCTTCTTCTGCACTGCAGATTCACAGGTAAGTGGCTGAAGGACCGTGTGTCACAGCACTGAGGGTACTGCAGAGTGCAGAAGCTGCCAATTAGCACCTGTACTTTGTGGCGCCAATTTAAACACAAGCCTCCTTCTCTTCAAGCATGCAGGGGTTTGAGGTCAATAAGATGGAAGAAGGGAAAACTCTAAAGAATGGGAAATGGAAAACTCTGCAAAAGCCACAGAATTTGAGATGGAAAAAGATATTTGGGCTTGATAATAATAAAGGAATTCTCCCTTCAGTAGGAGACATCTTTTGGTAAAACCTAAGTGGAGAGTTTTGATCGAGAGCATAATAATGTATTCCATGGAAACTTTAGTAGTGAAATATATTTAGTGTACTATTTAATTATGAGCTTAAAAGCTCCTTGAATGGACTTTGACCATTAGATCTCCAAAACATAGTTTTGCTTATCTAAGCTCTAATTATTATATTAATTATATTATCTATTAATATATCTATTCTATTATATTAATTCTAATCAGTCCATTAATTACCCCAGAAGATGAAATGCCCTGTTGCTCTGGAAGGTTCTGTATTTGTGTATGTATGTATTGGTGTCAGATGTTTGAGTAACTGGAACTTATAGCTGATTAAGTAAGTGAGTGAACACGGGGAGAAAAAACACAGTGAGACTGTATTCTTTGCTCCCCTAGGAAGTCCTCCTTACCATTTTCCAGGTTACTTTAAAATATCTGTATATAATCTTATGTCAGAAAGCTGCATCTGAAATCTGTCTTCCTTCCCTCTGTCAGTCTTGCCATGGGGCTTTCTCATTTGCTGTCTCCAACAAAGGTAAAGTAGAGAATAATGAAATCCTTTGCTATGAAGAGGGTAAAAGAGGACACCACCATGCTCTCAAGGAATAACTGATCATGATGAAGGGAGGTGAAGACCAACTTTGAAAAGATTTGCTGTTGCTCTGAAGACATACAGTGTAAACTGAGGAGCAAGTAATGGTGGCAAGCTTACCTGATTCAGTTAACACAGTAAGAGTGAAAAGTGATTCCTGAATCATGCCTGAATCATACTAATGATGCACCTTTACACTTTTTAAAGCCTTTTAATAGGCACTACAGCATGTTGAAGACATGAGTTCGGTTTCTGTTTTAAAATGGAGAAGGTACATCTTAGAAATGTTACATAGGAAGAAAAAAACCATAACAAAACAAAAAACGCACCAATATTTAGAATTATAAAGAAGCACAAAAACAAAGTTCAGGTGATCTTGGCTAAGGCTGGGAGAAATGTCATATTTTGTGAATAAATCACATTCCAATGTAATTTGAGTTAGAATTGCAGTTGTACTTTACAATTACATTCATGCTTATTTCCCAAAGATTTTCTACATATTATCTTAGCTTTAAGGGTTCCCTTGTAGTTCCTCACTTTAAATTGCTTACCTGTTTCAGCTATGAACTTGATTACTGCATTTTACTAGAAGACTGTCATAAAATCTGTTTTCTCTGTTTGTCTGTGTCTCTCTCTCTCTCTCACGCACACACACACACATACACACACACACAATCCATATGTGGCCTCAAAAATCAACATGTTAGCTTTAAAAGTCTCTCATTGCAGACATTTGATGGGGAGGGAAAACGTTCAAAGGAGGAATATACATTTAGCTTAGATGTGATTTGTTCAAAACTAATTAAAGACCAATAAAATACAAGCCTGAGAGTTTTATAGCATAGTTAGCACCTTTTGGTACAGATGAAAGTCCTTAACTGGGAAAGGACAGTTTTTATTTCTGTCTCAGTCTGATCTGCAGGGCAGGCTTTAGTTTGCAGCTACAGGATGGCTGATTGGGCCACGAGAATTTTTTGGTCTTATTGCTCTCCTTTAGTGTGATTTTTCTGGTGACATGATTTAAGGGCTGGTAAAGACCTGCTTGAATATCCCATTGAATATTGAATGTACCTGAGAACCTGAAACTGAAAGGGAATGGGGTTTTTTTGTGATCTAAGAGTGGCTTAAAGAACAACCATTTTGTTCTTTTTCCACTCTGTCTCATGTTGGTCAGCTGAAGTATTGCTTGCAACCAAAGTGGCATAAGATACGAATAAACAATTTGATTCAGTCTGCTATTGAAATACTTACACTGTAATAGAAAATTTTACTTTACCTAATTACCATAAAAATGGAAACTTGTCATTCAGCTGTATTGAGAGTAGCTAGCTGGGCTATCAGATTCTCAGAATAAAATTTATTTATTATTTTGATTATTTTCAATATATAAGTGCAAGCAAAAGAGTGTGTGAAGGCATGAAACCTCTTATATTTCTGGCATAATTTTTGTCTGTTTTCATGTTTTTTACAAAGTGCCCTAGCTTAGGCTTTGGCAATGGTACGGAACAGATCTGAGTGGGTAACAGCGATATCTTTAAAAGCTGCTGAAATGAAAACGTGAAAGAGAAATTTGTGTTGTATGCACACTGTTCAGCTATGGAGCATCCTTTTAAACCATGAAAATGTAAAACAAGCAGACTATCAAAACAGCAAGTCTAATCGAAAAACAGTGCATTGTGGTGTTAAAAATACTTCAAGCATTTTCAAGTTTGTGATCATAATGCATTTGTTAAAGGTCATTTAATTCATAATCCACTTCATTACATAGTGTGAGTTAAGGGAGGAACTAATTCCAAAGCAAAGCTCAAGGACCACAGTAGATGTTGACCAGAGGAATCAGCAAAGAATTATGTGACACATAACTTCTGCTGCTGAAAGATTTTGTCATTAAGAAACAATCCAACCTATAATACCATTGGGTAGTAAAACAGACATCATAGCCAGCATCACAACAAACTGACAACACTAGTCTGTCTGTCCACCTCTAGATCCTTGCTCCATCACAAATGAAAAAGTTTAGAAGGTAAACACCAGTAACTTCCCCACCTGAAAAAGTCAAGATGTTGAGGCATCACACAGGTGATTCAAGTCATGCTTGGCTCTTGGCTCAGGTCATGCCTGACACACACATATAAATAAATAAAACTTATTGGCACTAAATCCACATAAAGCCTTATTCAAATCAGAATTTCCACACTGATTGCAAGGTAACTCTATCTCAGTGAGATAGCTTGAGCTAGTTAGATTTCATCATCTTTCAGCTTTGCTGCAAGAGTGCCATCCATCTAGATGAAAATCCTTCAATGACGAGGAAACTGCATTACTGCATTGTGGTGCAATATTGCTCCTCAGCTAGAAAGGTTAGCCAGAGAAAGCCAAAATGCACACTCCACTTCTTATTCCAGATTTTATGCACAGAGAGAGAGAATTTTAAAACAAGTCCTGATTCTCAATGTTTTCAGATATTCCATGTCTGCAGTTTGAATTAATTAAAGTTTAGGGTTTGACAGTTATGTTCTATTATTAAAAAAGAATGCTTCATTATTGAAAAAAAAAATCATCTGCTCAGCAAAAATAACAAAATGAAGGACTCTCATAGGATTTTCATAGCTTCTGGGCTGAATGCAGCAGTGTATAAAGATGCCAAAACAAAGACACAAAAGGAAAGATGCTGAAGTAAGACAACTCATTGTACACCACCTGCCTGTGACAAGATAAAGTAAAAAATGCACAAGAGATGCTATTTAAAACAGATGTTAGTGGAAATGCCTTGTGAATTACTTGAAAGTAATATCAATACTATCAGAGAGAATAGGATATAAGGAGCCATAGGTTAAACGCATTATCTGGAAAGTTAAACAAATTTTCATTAAAAAATTATCTGTTTACTTTAAAAATGTCTATGCATCTTTTAGCCATTTACATATAGCCAAAGTCTGTCCCCTTCCACTTTGGTGAAGTTAAGAGAATGATGACTTCTGGTACTATGAAGGAATTTCATAAGATAATTTGTTGCCAACAGAATAAAGCCTTGCTTTGTCAATAGACAATCATTTAGGAGATTCCAGCATGACAATCTTATATCTGCAGTTGTTCATTCCTACTGGGTGTAAAAAGCTTTAGAGAAATCTGAGTTGTTTGTGGGGCAGTGTTACAGCTGGGAAATCTTCCTCATAGGTATTCAAAATAACATTTTTTTTTTTTTATGAAATACTCATTTGCTTACAGAACAAAAAAAGTAACAATACAATTGTAAATCTTTCTCCACCAAGGTATTTTTTTAGATTTACCATATATGTATACTGGCTCTTTCACGTTTTTTAAAAGCATTATGAGGTTTTTTGCTTTGATTGTTTTTTTTTTTTTGTTTCCTTTTTGTTTATTTGGTTTTTTATTTGGACTTTTTTTTTTCTTGGTGTAAATTGTTAATGAAATTATGTTGAAGCAAAAGAAAGTAATTTTCTTGATTTCTGGACAATGTAAATTAATTTTGTTGAGTACATAGGGTCAGTTACAAAATCAGGCCTGTTAAAAAAGAGAACAAGAAAATGAAATTGAATTATTTATTTACTGTGGAGTCTAATCATCTTGTTAGACCTGATAATACCAAGTATTTTGGAGAGATTTTCAGTTTCTTTTCTAAAAAAAGGAGACTGACTTTGGGAGTTATATCTGTGCAAAATATTTTCTTAATTGATGTAAAACTGAGGAAGAAAAGTCAGTATATGGACCATACCTCTTTGTGCACAACCTTAGATTTGCAGTCATAAGTAAGAGAAAAGCAGTGGAAGGTGTAGGAGTACAGAAAGTCACTACTAGTTCCTTGTTTTGGTTGGTCATGCACTCACATGTGTTTTGATACCCAAACCAGTTTATTATGTACCTGCTGAGTTTGCTGCCCTCAAAATACTCTTTATTTTGCTGTCTATATGTTAGATTGTTATGGATTACCTTAGACAAAAGGCATTTATTCTACAACATATATTGCATTATATATTATTGTCAAATATGTTACTTTTGCTTATAAGTTCTAGTGCTAGTTAATGCTTGTTATATTTAATGAAAAATATAAAAATGCTAATTCTATGTTTTTCAAGTATGTGCAAAAAATGAACAAAATGGTCTAGAAATTCAGTAGTAGGGAGAAATATATGTATTTGCAATATTTTTGAGTTTTACCCTTCAAGTGAGTAATATTTTCTGCTAATTATATGCATTGCTGCTAGCAATTGATCTTGTTACTTTCTAACTATTTTCTATCATGGCAAAGATTTCTTAACATCTGTATGTATATGGCAAACTTCACACTTCTACCATTAGCTAACATTCAGGGAGAAAAGACAAGCAGAAGAGCAGAGATGAACAGAAACTCATTGTTTGCAGTATTCAGATCCCAGCTGAAGACCTGACACACGTCATGCACATACCTGTGTACACACCCAGCAAGAGATCCCCAAAAGAGTTTAAAAAAAAAAAAAACAGCCACATGCCTGCCTACAAAATATCAGTGCAATAAGAAATCTCCAGAAAATTACCAGATAAATTTATCAAAATCACAAATTCTATAAAAATATTGAAAATGAGCAAATCTTACTGTAAAATGTGACCAGTAGAAGATTTCATGTTTTTTCACACACACCTAGGAAATTATCTTTTGTTGCTCATATTCTTCTTCTCCATGTCTGCTTTGTATCCTACAGATTTTTTTCTTTCTACTTTTTCATTTGTTAGCATATGTTTGATTTTGGCAAGAATATTTTTCCAGTTTATTGTGGGAAAGCTGAAGATGACTATTAACAGCCATTATTGATTATTAATAATTTTCTTAGAGAGCCACTCCACCTTTTACTTCTAGATAGTCAGTTTCTGTTTGTCTTCATTTGCTGATATAAAAGCAAATAAAATCTAATACACATAGATAACTATTATAAAAAGATAAAAGTCTGTCAAGTGATAGGAAAAAGACTATCTGAAACTTGCAAAGAAGAAAAATATACATTTTAAAGTAAAAATAATCTCTGTACAAGGAATTATTTGAAACACCACACAGGATGGTGAGAGAGAGATGTAGCTAAATATTTACCTACCATTCTCAGGAAGAAAAAAACCAACCACTATCATCATAGGGTGATTAATACAATTAGTCAGTTATTTTTAAATTAAATTGAAACTGTGTTTAGAAGATGAGTATCATGCTACTCATTCTGCTAAGGAGAGAGAAGAATAAAAGACTGTTACTACTACTAGCAGCAGGGTTCAGAGGTCAAAGCACCCACAAGGTATAGGATGCTCTTTTACTAGCCACTGATTTAATAAATATTTAACGGCAGTCCTCATCCCACAATGCAGTATGGCTCTCTTAGAATACTAAACTGTTTTCCTTCACAGATTCCTTTTCATGTATAGCCCATTTTTTTGTGTGACTCTTCTCAGAAGCAGTAGGATACCTCTTCATCTAACAGTTAACTCAGGCCTAAAGAGAAGAGCAGGTATAATTAGATCTTAAAAAGCTGAGAAATTCCCTACTATGGAACTTCAGTGTTACAGATGCAAATGGAGGAAAAAATATTCAAGTGTACTTTTGTCAACAAAATTATTGAAAAAAATACTGAGTTTGGCATAGAAAATATTTTACTGCTAAAGCAGAACCTACACATGTGTAATACACAAAAAAATTGGAGTCTTAATGCCAGCCTAATGTAAATTATATTCTTAAACATGGAGAAATGTTCTGCAGATCTTTAACTTAATATATGTTAATAAACATCTGGACAAAAAAGTACATTTACTTCCTTTAAAAATCAAACCTAATGAGTATAACTAAATAAAGGCAGAGATTTTTTTAGATCTGCTACTTTTCTTGAGATAGATTTAATACAGAAGCACAACACCACAAAGTGACTACGTTGTGTGCTAGATACTGGTGTAAAGAACTGGGATGAAATTCTGGCAGACATAGTCATGGATTTTAGCCTCAGCGGTCTTGGGATTTAGGTGTTCAAAAGTATCATTCATTATGTCTGTTTAATTTTTTAATTACAATTACAAAAACAATTTATATTCCCTTTTGTTCATGTTTCTTAAAAACTTGATATGTTGCTGCCATATTAATATCTAAGCATAGAAAATGGCTGTGGTTTTCTGAGCCTTTATGGAATTTGAACAAGAGAGGAATCTAAGTAGAAAGTTACCAGCATTTGTTAATAGGTTCCAAGGCACTCAGACTCCAAATATATTACAAAGTATTTGCAAACCTCTGTAGCCCAGTGCAAGAAATGGAATCCTGTTATTTCATAAACTCACCATATCACAGTGCCATCAGCTTCACCCTGGACAAACACGTTGAAGTTTTCTTTCTGTGGATTATAGAATATCAGTTACAGGTTTAATTTTCTTAAAGTTAAAATGGCACTGTTTGTATATATTGCTCTGTCCCTGGAAAGTTCAATGAACCCCAAGGCACCCTCTCTCCTGACTGTCCCTCTCTCCTTCCTGACTTCCCCCCACCCTGCCTGGGGCACAGAACCCCTTGTTAGCCTGCAGGGTCCATCAGCCCCTGGCCCCTGGCACAGGAGCAGCTTTCCAGCCCTGCTCTGCCTGGCCATGGGCTCACATTGTAGCCCAGTGCCCAGGGCTGGGGCTGCACTGGTGTCCCCCAGCTGCCCACTTCTTGTTGGAGATGGCATGGGCCCTGGCACCAGACCCACCCTTGGCCCCTACTCTGCCCTGACGTGGCTCTGTGTGCTCCTCCCTACAAGGCATTTTCAATGAATCTTTACTGTTTATCATTTTTCTCGAAGTACTGTGTTGCATTAAATGCTAAACATATGATAATATAAGAAATGAAATTTTATGGCAGCTCTCCTAAATCACTCAACAGATTGCCTATATTTTAAACTGTGCTTGTCTGCCAATTTACCACACATTATTTTTACAAATAACGTCATACTGACTGTACACAAAGACTGAATCCTTTCAATAGTGAGCCACATCAATGGGGAGCAAGTCAAAGAATAGGAGAGACTGAAGTACATGCAGCTTTCTTGCTTTTTTTGGTTAGTTGTTGTTTCAAGTGAGTGTTCTTTTGAGGTGACAGAGCTTTGCAGGGGAGAAGCGTAGGATGCTGCACTGCACGAGCGAGGTGTCACCGGCTGTGCACATCAGCCTGCAAGGCCAGAGCTGTGCTGCAGCTGCCTTGGCACAAGCCGTGGCCCCTGGAGGACCCTCTCGGGACAAGACAAGCTTTTGCTTGAGGGCATTTCTCTCCTTTCCACCTCCAGAGATGCATCTTGTCTTCTCCTGTCACTGCTGCCACAGTGTCGCTCGGTCCCTGGAGCAGCAAGTGCTGGCAATGCACGGAGCTGCAGGGATGCCCATCTGTGGTAGGAGCGCTGTCAGAAGCACAGTGTGGCAGAGAACACAGGGCTGTGAGGTCTGGTCTCTCCTCTCCAGCTGTACCTCATTGTGACAGATTTCAGAACTTGAGTGTCGAGTTTTCTGCACATATGGCTGCATTTGTTACATTTAGCCACATTTTCAAGACCTCTTTTGCAGCATAATGGAACCCGAGAGTTTCATATTTTGTTTAAAAATAAACTTGTTCTCATGCAATCTTATGACTCTGGGATTTGAAGTGATAGGCATGTCAAACCTGGAGTTTAACTAGGACTTCTGAGTAGAGAGGATGAAAGAGACAGAATAAGGACAACTAGAATGATGTTTGTAAAAAAAAAAAAAATATTTGAGTACGTAAGTGTCTTCATACTGTTTCATTTTCATCTTATACATGGATTAGTGCTTCTGAACCTGGAGGAAACAGTTCCAATGAGACTGAAATTGTGAGCTCAGTCTGGGAGAATTAGGGAAGAAGGTAAAAATAGCATGACAAATCTTCAATCCTTTGTCCTGACTTCTCCACATAAACAGCAAACTCCAGAGCAGGTAGACTGGCCTAAAGATACATCATCTGTGTGTTGTTTAACATTACCTTCAAAATGCAAGGGTTAAAAAACCAAGAGAGATACACCTGTTCAACTGTCTTTCAGCTGTTCTGGGCTTGTAAAAGCTGTTTGTTCCATAGCCCAGATATCTTTTCCAGATGATAAAAAGAAACTCCTGTGGCAGAATTTCCAAATGCTTACATAACTTTGGTAGAGTCAGTCATATTGGTATGTATATAAAGAGAGAAAACTTTCTTACTCAGTTAATACCCTATGTTTCAGAAAGTTGACTCAAAAATCATGAAATTTATATGGAACTTATGATAGGGACTTGAAAAATATGGATTCATAAAATATTGCCTATATATATACATGCACACTTCATGGTTTTTTGGATTTTGTCTGAAATTTCCTGCCTGACATGTGCTTGAATTTTCACCATTCTTGCTATATTAGGTTTGATTATTCTGTACTCAATATTTCTAGGAAATAGAGATGAATTTATGTCTGCTTATGTTTTTTCTGACAATTTCCTCTAATGATTTTACTTCTAATTCTGAATTGAATTAATCCTTGCCATTATATCTGAAGTAGATATTTTCTATGAGGATTAAAGATGAAGTGTCCCAAGTTTCAGATAAAATTTCAAGAGGAAAAGAAGTATCTTCCAAATGTATTGACTAGCAATAAAATGTCTATTTGGGAATAAATGTAGTTAAAATTCCCTAAATTAATCAAAAACTGCTTATTAAATAAAATATTTGATGAGTATATATTATGCTAATTAGTATACTACAAACTATATGTGTATTTTCTTCTATTTGATCTTTTTATTGCATGAACCAGTCTTCATAATTTCAGAGTATTTTACAATCTATCAAGAAATCAGTGAAGACATATACTGTTTTCAAGCATTTGATGTTTTTTTCAGTAATTCAGGAATGTCCTAGCAATAAGGAGAGATGTGATATATCTCCTGTAAGTCTTCTGTTTTCCTTATGTGAGACATTCTGTCATATTGGATTCAAATCTGTCTTATTATCAGAAAGACCTGGTGTTTTCCTCTTTGCCTTTAAAATTAGGTACTAACAATAGAAATACTCACTGAAGAAACCATGGTTACAGTGGGAATAAGTTATATCTGCATCGCTGTGAAGTCCATTTTTGCGTGTCCTTCATTGTAGACATAAGCACCATCTCCATTAGTAGAAATTGCTGTGGTATTTAGAAAAACAGATGAAGGGAGAGCAGCAGGAGCAGAAAGAGATCCTAGCTATGGTCTTCCTTCAAGAAAAAGAATTCAAGAATTCTCAGTCTTCAAAATTCTAAATACACCCTTGGGATTCTTCAGCAAGTGGAAGAGCAGGAAGAAACACGCTGATTTGACATCACTCCTTTTCAAATGACATATCAGTTGTCCTTCCATTTGCATCACTGATGTAAAGCAAAACCAAGTCCAAACACATACAAGGCACTTTTTTCAGGCACTTTTCTCTCCAGAATCAGGGCCAGACCAAAAATCAGTGAGGCTGTTCCCAAGGTAAAATAGTCGTCAGCAGAAGTTTAAATGTGTCAGAATAGGATTCTAGATGGTCAGCAAATAAAGCAATGCATATATTGCTTTTCAAAACAAATTAATCATCTCTTCCCCTTCTATTTATATATTCTCCACCAAAACAGCAAATAGAGCAGAAAACAAAATCTTTCATATTAAAATTTTTCTCAACACAAGATGACATTTGCAGCTACAGGGCTTGAATTTCATTTGCATATACTGTTATATCAGTATATGCATCTTTTCTCTGCACCATGCTTGGACATTCTTTTTTAATAACTACTTGGAAACCCAACTTGAAGACAGTGAGTCTAATTGTGGGTTAATGGCATGTTTAGAGTTCATTCATTCAGAAGCAACTTGGTTTAGTTGTGTGGAGCTTGGGTTGGTTGGTCTGCTTAGGAGTTTTTATGCAGAGGAAAACAGAACATTCATTATCACTTCTAATTTATACATTATACTTACTTGTTTTTTTCTCTGTGGAGTATTTTATGCAGTATTGTAAGAAAATAAAAAACAAACAAACCGCCCTCCCCCAAATTAAACTGAAATAAAAAATGAGCCGTGAAACAGTTCCCAACACAGCTGTACAGGAAGAAGTTTCCTCAGCTCAAAAACCTGAATGAACAGGCCCCTCAAAAGATTGAATTCAGACTTGTTTTGGACAATTGAGGAGTGCTGCTGTACCTGTGAGAAATGTGTTTGTGCCCATTCCTTTTCATTTTTCTAAACTGCTATTGCAATTTTAATTACATGTCTTTATTCATTATTCTATGAGTGGTGGTATGCACTGTGCTAGAGCATAGCATTGAAGGTATTTTGATCACCACCAAAACCACCAAATCAGTAATGCAAGTTTGTATACTTACAAGGAAATTCAGCAATTTACAGAATGATGTCATCTCTTTTGGAAGGAAAGGTTACCTAATGAATAGAAAAATTTTAGAATGGATCAGGAAAGCTGATTTTAAATAAACGTAAACAATCCAAACCTGTCCTTACCATTTCCGCAACAATGAAAACAGAATTTCTGTCCATTATGAATATTCCTACCTTGTCTTCTATCTCCTATTCTGTGCTGGTATGCATGGTGTAATTATACAAGTACTCACTTGAGCTGAGGAAACAGCAATGTCACCTTTCTTGTTGCTACATCTTCAGGACTTAGCTTGGATGGCACCAACTCTGCATGGTTAACATCTGTGGGGATGACTAGAGGATGGACTGGCAACAGAAATCAAGGTTAAAAGAAGGATGAAAAGAAAGCTTAATTGTTTGGATATAGAAAAATAGAGAATTGAATTGCGCAGTTGAAAAAGACATGAAATAAAAATGGACAAAAGAAAGAAAAATAGAAGAAACTCTAGCAAAGGAAAGAAGAAGCAAGTTAATGTGAAAATGTGAGAAGGCCAGTTTCCTAATCCAGCAATAAGAGTGTTGTGAGCATTGAGCTAAGATATTTTACTTCATAAAAGTATCGCCTCATTCTATTATAAATCATGTATCTTTAGACAATGCAATTTGATAATTTGGTTGTATATAGAAAATGTGAAAGCAGTTTGATGCATTTTACTTTTTGTCTGAGGTGTTTTAGTATTACTTATTTTCTATAGTCTAATAAGAATAAAGTATTTGCATCTCAAAATGGGACTTTTTTTCCTACGCACCAAAAAAAAAGCTTTATAGTTATGCTGTGGTCATCGAATAATGCAGCCTTTGTTGATCCGTGATGTTTCATTCCCTTAGGAAGACAGAACCTTAGGTTGGAGGTATGAAAAATGTTGTTCATCTTTAAACCAAACATCAGTCAAACATCTAGAGAGTTGGTTTGTTTTTTTTCTTTTTCTACCCGATGCATGCATGGAAACATTTGATCTCAAGTTCTGAATAAACTTTGGAAAGAACTTTAAGAAAAGTGTTTCATCCTTGGGATACGTATGCAAATATTTCCTGTCTGTAGTTTCCTTGAGGAAAAATTGAATTTAAACTGGGAAAGCTGAAAAAAAAATTGTTTTCAGAATAGGAAACACAAATTACAATTTAAAAATTAATTGAAAGAAAGTTATCAAAAATAATATCATTCCAGCAAAAAAAATAAAAGTAAATGCAAAAGCAATGTTTAAAAATAAATAAGTGAACTAATAACTTGTAATTCAGGCAAATTTTGTGAACTGTTAAGAAATGTCCAATGGTCTCAGAAATACCTTTGTAAAAATAACATTGTGGCTATTGCATTTCTTGTCACTGCTTAATATCCGTTATCAAATGAGCAATGCTTGAGAGCTGGACAATGTTAGATACAGCTGGAAGGAGAATGAGAAAACATGGATGTTCTCACTCAGAATTATAAGCAAGCAGTATCTCCTTGAGTCATGCTACTACCAATAATAAATATTTAACAGTTGGAGTTTTAAAAGCTGGCCTTGTCTAGATACAACATTTGCACTGTTTTAATTGAAATTTTATCTTATATTATTTATCTTATATATCTAATATTTTATCTTGTATTGACTGTAATAAACTACAGAATCATAGGATCATTAAGGTTGGAAAAGACCTCTAAGATCATTGAGTCCAACCACTGACATAGCAGCTCCAGGTCCACTCCTAAACCATGTCCTTAAGCACCACAAAGTCAACTTTATCAACAGAAATAAAAAAACCCACTTCTGATTAAATTATTTTTGCAACTTTCCTATACAAAAAGGCATATATCTGAAAAAATCATATTGCTAAATTTATATTGCCTTATTTAAATAGAATTAAGCATGCAGGGCTATACCTGTCTTTGGATCATTTAAGGATCCAAAAAAGAAAGTGTCCATTAAGTGTAAGACCTTAATATGTCCTCTGTATATATTAACTAAATAGAACTTACTGCGTTCTAGATTATGTTTTAATATATTCTGATGCAGCAACACTGTGCACATTGATTAAAATTGGATTTCATATTGTTTTTGTCAAAATCTAAAGAGAGGTAAAGAGACAGCAAAAAGTACTCTGAAATCCCTGTCCTCTGCAAGCCCAGGAATAATTTCAGTTTATGGACAAGATTTACAAAATACTTAAGATCTAATTTACATTTCAAAGTCCCTAGCTCCACCTTGGATTTATGCACAAGTGGCTGTATGTCAGTGAGCAGATGAAAAGATTACCCAAACACTGGTTCTGTCCTACAGCCAGTTAAATAAAACTGATGGCACAGCTCATGATCTTCTGAGGACCAGAGCCTGATCTGACCAGGATTTTGTCAGGTGTCTTATTCGCCAAATGTAGCATATAGGAGAGAAAGCTCCTGGGCAAAAGCCTGCATCAATTATGAGTCCATTTGAGATAAGAGGTTTTGCATCACATTCCTGTCTTCCTGAATTTGTATTTTGAGCAAATGTCCTTAGCTGATCAATGAGAAAGTGAAAAATCTCAGTCCTAGATGTTAAAATTCTTCATTTTTCTGCAACCAGCTGAGTGTTCTTTGGGCCAGAACTGTGACGTGGAGACTAGTCCTCACCCGTGGTGCACTGAGACCGAAATACCTCCTTGTCTCTTTTGGATCTAAGTTTAAAACACTGAAGGAGTACAGGTAGAACGACCTCTGAAGGAGGGTTGTCCTGTTCAGACCAATGATTTTCACACTGACTTTGGTGATTAAGCCTCTGTTTCAAATAGGACTTTTGCACTTTCACATGCCTGAGGAGCTTTAACTGCTAAGGTAATGGCTATTCTGTTATACATAATGATATTTTCTTCATAACAGTGCACTAATTTCTGGCACAATTAATAGGAGAGGATTTCTATCAAGATATCTCTATCAGGAAGAATCACCTATCTGGCTAGATTTAGATATTGATCTCAAATAAAGAGTAGATGCTTAAGTTTTCTCAGTTTTCTCATTACAATTCATGATTCGCTTAAAAGAATAAATCATTACTTCCAGATTTTCCCTTTAGACAAGTTGTTTCATAATTTGGTAGGCTGCACACTCAAATTCTGATTTGATCCTGAATGGCTAGTCTGTAAGATGACAGGAGGTTTGAGATTATGGGACTCAGAATTGCAATAATTGCATTTGCTTGAGTGCTTAAGTATAAGGCATATGTTTCTTTAATAGCAAACATTTTCCAGTCAAACCTACCTAAAACTATATGACAAAACCTGAATCTTGGCCTTCTTTTGCTAGTTTCCAGAAATTTTAAATCATATCCACAGTCTTATAGCCAGGCTGAGTGTTAAAGGAAACAAGTCTGAAAACCTGTATGAGGTAGAAGTTCAATGTAAGTTTGCCAGATAACTAACAATGATGCTGTATTATTCAAATTAGTATTATTACTGCAATGCTGAATAATTTAGACTACTCATTAAGACATTGTGAAAAATAATGAACTCCTAATGGAAGAAATGTAAATCACAGTAAAAAAACCTCTCACAGTAACACCATAGATTTATGTAATACAATTTTAAATTTTTATTTGCATAATTAACATGGATATAAGTACATCTAATCAAATATAATGCCTCTGAAATTCCCAATGAAAAAAGGAGTACAGATAGAAGTAACTCTGTAATGGGAATGTTTCAATGAAGTCTAATTGGGAGGAAAATTCTTCAGAATGCTTTTTACCACCTTGTCGCCTCTCTCATGACTCTCCTTAAGGATTGTGTAAGTAGTGTGCATTTGGATTCTGTCATGCACAAAATCCTGCCTAATTAGGAATTTGGTCCATTTCAAAATTATTTGGTTATGCAGCAATGCAGTTCATCTACCTCCCAGGATTATTCCTGATTTTTAATAGTTCCCTTGGTATTTAACATTAGTTGTTGATACTTAAAGGAGGCTGCTTTGGACAAAGTGATCACCTGCTTCACAAGTAGGGCTCTGCAGATACTGATATTTAATTTAAAAACAATATTGACTGCATCTGCATTGTAGAAAATTTAAAAAAGGATGCAGCTGTTAGATGGATTGGTGAGTCGGATTTGCATGGAAACAGGGGTGGCCTCTGTGAGAAGCTGACAGAAGCTTCCCTCATGTCCAACAGAACCAATTCCAGCCAGCTCTGGGATGGCCTCAGCCCTGGCCAAGGCCCATCAGCAGTGGTGGTAGTGCCTCTGGGATAACAGATTTAAGGAGAGGAAAAACTGCAGCCAGGAAAGGGAGTGAGAATATGCAAGAGCAGTAACACTGTGGATGCCAAGGTCAGTGAAAACGGCCGTAAGGAAAGAGGTGCTCCAGACATGGAGCAGAGATCCCTCTGCAGCCTGTGAAGACCACCGTGAAGCAGGCTGCCATCCTGCAGCCCACAGAGGAGCACAGGGGAGCAGAGAGCTTCTGCAGACCGTGGAGAATGTGCCTGGGCTGGAGCAGGCTTGCTGGCAGGGCCGGTGACCGCGGGGAATCAGTGCTGGAGCAGCGTGATCCTGAAGGACTGCACCCTGTGTGAGGGACCCTTGCTGGGGGTGTTCAGGGAGAACTGCATCACATGGCAGGGACCCTTCACTAGAGAAGGAAAAGAGTGTGAGGAGTCTTGCCCCTGAGGAAAAAGGAGCATCAGAGAAGTGTGACGAACAAACCACATCCCCCTACCCCTCTTGCAAGGAAGAGGTGATGAAAATTTGGATTAAAGTTACAGCTGGGAAGAAAGGAGGGCTAGAAACTGTTTCGAAGATTTTGTTTCAGTTCTTATCCTACTCTGTTTTGGTTAGTAATAAATGAATTTAACCAATTCAAGTGCAAGTACTGCCTGCCTTTATCTCTACACAGAAGCCTTTCGTTATATTTTTTCTCCCCTGCCCAGCTGAGGAGGCAGGAATAGAGCAGCTTGGGTGGGCATATGTGTCTAGCCAGGGTCAACCCATAACAATTGGATCTGCCTCAGTAGGTGTTTCTAGGCACTTTCTTCATTGACTGGGAATTCAGACAAGCTGGATCTGGGAATTCAGACAAGCTGGATCAATACCTTCCTGGAGAAGGTATTTCACAGATCTCACATCTGTGTTTCTGGTGAGACAGTATCTCTGTTAGTTCCCAGCTGAGATGGGAAGATTGTTGAGAATCTACAGATACTGATAATTTATATTGATTCTTGCCTTCTGTTAAGTGTTACTGTGCTTTTGTGTTTTCATGATTTTGTACCAAAATTCATTGTATTTCCTAAGCTTTTGTGCAGCTCAGGTCCTCAGTAACCTTCCTGTTGTAATACAGAATGAAAAAATTGCGACCCATAGTAAATTCTGAGAGATTGTTTAATTAAAACCGTCAGGGAAAACTGCAGGCTATTTTCCAGGACGCTGTAATAGACAGAAAATGTTGTGGTAGGGTGAAGACAAGAAAAATCTCTGGAGCTTGTATTTACTATAATTCACTGAATAAAACACAGATATACCACTAGCAGACCAAACTTATCACATTTCATGCCGTTCACCTTCCCACTCTGAAACAGCATTTTCCACTACTTGATCCAACAAATAGGGTGTCAAAGGCTTTTGCATGTCTTAGGTTTTTTTAGCACCAGAATATTTGCCAGCTTTGTCATGTGTAAGTAGTGAATGTCAAGTGCATTTATCTGGGCATTCAAAATAATTCTTTCATGTGCTCTACTTTCAATTATAGCTTCAGTTGATTCATTTGCCACATTGTGCCATTTTTTTCATCAAAAATGAATCAGTCATGCTTAGAGGTAGTGAGCCAAACTGTGTGGGCATGTCCTTACCAGCACACAGGGCAGAAACCAAAACAAGATTCTCATAGTATCAAAAATACCATTTTTTTTGATTGCCAGCCACGAGTTAAAATAAGAAACATATAGATCCACTACTAGCAAAAAGCATTTTGTTTACAAATATATATATGCATTTTAAATCAATCTGAAAGATGACTCATTGCCTACTATTTTTTTTTTATATATTTAACAATTATTGTTGTGTTCCAGTTGAGTTTAGAGTGATGTGTCAGGAAAGAAAATACTTTGTCTGGAATCCACATCACAAGTCTATCCACATAGTTCTATAGTTTCCAGAAGTGAAGCATAGTTTCTTTAATAGTGTGATAGCTATATTAATATAAAAATGAAGGTGCAAAAGTTTCTACTGCCTTAAGCAAGACAAGGAAACTGTGCCTTTAACTAGCTATAGCGATCCAATAAACGTTATAATAAGTAATTCTGCCTGAAGTGGGTGGAATCAATGCCAACACTGTATGCATCAAATATTGCCACAGTAGCAGAATCTCCCCCACGTACTCAAAAATATGTCATTTTTTAAAAATAACTTGCCTGCAGAGCAGGTTAGGTCTTCTGAAAAACATCTTTGTCTCTTCTTATAAGAGCACATTCAGTGCTCATATACACACTCAATACACATAAATATTGATCATCTATTTTTAATGTGTGAGTCATAACTAGAAAAGATTTAATGACAACCTAAGAGAAGACAGGACAGTTTAGTCATTGTATTCATCAGTAAAATAAAAATAAAGTTCAAACATGATACTTTGTGATTGATAGATTTAGTCTATTCTTAGTTTAATCCCAGATTTAAAAACATTGTTTAAAAATTTTAAAAGCATTGGGAATAGAAGGACAAATACATATTACTTTGAACATTTATATTTGTACTGTTGAAAGCATGGAAGGCTGTGAGCAGGAAAAGTGAAAGAAGGGCTTGATAAGCAGCAGAACCTGGCTGTTGCATTCCCATTTACTCAAAATAAGAACCTTCAGACCAAAAGAGTCAATGGGAAAATGATTCAAACTACAAGCAAAGGAAGAGGACCTAGAGATGCCCCAGTATGATTTTCAGACTGTAGCAACTCATGACACCTGGAAACTCTGAAATTAGATTCTGTCTATCTAAGGGATTGAGGGAAAACCAACAGAAAGAGTATATACACGTAGAGATCTGTTACTTTTAATTCCTTTGAGTGCTGTAAATTAGAGGCTGTTTGGAGAACAAGCTGTGGCATTGAGCCATATTAGTGTTCACAGGTCATAAAAGCAAATTTTATAGAGCTAAAGACTGTAGTTTGATGAGTGACTAAATAGAACACAGACATTCAGTCAGAAACACTGTGAATAAGTGAGAAGGCATGGCCTGGAAGAAAGGGTACATCTGAAGAACTGGACCAATTTATAATTCCATGCAGTATATCCAGAAATACAAGAATTTTTCTGCAATCTATTATTAAAGAGAGGACACTTATTACAAAAACAGGGATTATTTTGCAGTTTGCATTCTTCGGTAATTCCTCTCTCTGCTATTAACTTCTTCTGTCACCCTTGGAAATCACTGAAGCCCAGATCATCAAATACATTTTGGGACCCATACATTTTGGTGAGTCACTGATGCTTACATTTCTTTAGAATCTCAGAATTATTAGGACACACAATTCTCTGCTTAGTACAAAGAATTCATAGCAGTTCTTGATGTAATTCTTTGAATTAGCTCCAGGAACATAGATACAAATGGATGATACATTTCTCAGTGGAAATTCTTGGATGAGGCAAATATGGAAAGGAGCCTTTCATAGAATGGTTCATTGCAAGGACACTTTGTAAGTGGGTTGGCAACCACTGAGTAGCTCTCAAATACACTGAATGAGCTTAAGGACTCTTTGGGAAAAGATGCACTGTGTGCATTAAATGGAATGAGGAAAGTGTGAGCATAGAGTTTGAAAGTTCTGGGAAGGAAGAGCTTGGAGGTAATCTCTGGGTAGAAGGTCTGAAGTACTGGAAGCTGTTTACTACAAGCATGGGATCTGTGTGTGAAGATATTGACAGATTCCTTTTGTCAACCTTGCAAAATCTTTCCACACTTTATTCTCTCTTTTACTTCTTGGGATGACTAACAATGACTAATTAAGTCATTATTAATAATATTATTAATTATTTGATTAAATAATTCTTTATAATATTATTAATTATTTAATTAAGTCATTAAATAAGGACTAATGTTCTTGACTCAGGCATCATTCCTTGCTCTTGGCTCTTCATGGCTTCCAGACCTGCTGTTGCAGGCCAGCTGGCTCAGAGCATGTGTGCATTGAGTCCATCATGTTTTACATCTACCTGCATAGAAACATCTCCTTAAACTGAAACCAACACAGAATATCTGTGCTGTTCATTTCCTCTGAGTCCTTTCTTTTACTACATTTACTATTTTTGCATGTACATTGTGTTAATTTCACAGAGGATCGTGTCATGCCGTATGTAGAAATTTGGTTTATTCACAAAACATCCAGGTGATCCTCAAGATGCCACCAATGATACTTTGGTATCAGTGTTAAAATTTTTACAACTTCTGCTCATATCCATTTTCCAAGAGTGCTGTGTTACCTGCTGGTACTTAGATTAAGCACAAGTTTTAAATGAAACTAACATTTCTAAAAGAATTGGCAGTGAAGAACAATATTTTACCGCTGCAAGATAACACACAAACATACACACAAACTAGTATTTGAAAGTACATGAAACTACACCAAAGTGCTTCTAGTTTTGAGTATCTGTAAGGGGCTAATTTCTTTCTGAGAACAGAATGCTTCTTACTACAGGGTTTTTTCCCCTGAGAGGAGCCTTTATGAATTTAACTGCTAGACAGAGGAACCTAATATGATATTAAAAATCGACAAAGTTCTGTGAGTCTCATTCAGTCTCCATAAAGCCAGATAATTTCCACTGACTTCAGAAGATAATGGATCAAACTCCTTCTAAACATGACAACATCTGTCACCATGTGCATGCGCCTGCAAAATTGTTGTCTTGTTAAGTTGTTCATTATTTCTTATCAGCTTATCACCCTGTATAAATTAATGTGTGTCGAAATATAGCTCCTTTTTAGTGGTTCTAGATGCCTAATAACCCTCAACATCTGCAGCTGGGGGAAGTTTGTTGCACAGAATGTATTTTAGATTTTAAGCTGGATTAATGAATGTTTTAGGCTACCTTTAGCCTGGAGTCATCTCACAACAGAGGTCAAAAGGCTTTTATATCCTATGCTTTTGAATTAAAATAAAGAAGTATGATCTAGTTTAATCTGTCAAAGAGGTAACACTTACCTTACTAATACACATCTGTTGTGAAGTTTTATAAATATTATGTAGTAATTAGAAGCAGACTGTTATCATCTTAGTTTTTGTTCTTTGAAGAAAAACATTGAGGTGCTGAAGCATGTTGAGAGAAGGGCAAGAAACTGGTGAAGGGTCTGGAGCACAAGTCCTTTAAGGAGTGGCAGAGGGAGAAGGGGAGCAGGAGGCTTGGGGGGGACATTGTCACTGTCCACAGCTGCCTGAAAGGAGGCTGTAGCCAGACATCTGCCTCTCAACCCAGGCAGCCAGTGACAGGACCAGAGGGGATGGTCTCAACCTGCCCAGGGGAGGCTCAGGTTGGATTTCAAGAAAAATTACTGAAAGGAACAGGGTCCCTGGTGAAGCAGTGGAATCACCATCCCTGGAAATGTTCAAAAAGGGAGTAGATGTGGCTCTTTGTGATATGGTTTAATGTCCATGGTGGAATTCGGTCAAAGGCTGGACTTGATGATCTTGGAGGTCTTTTCCAACCTCAATAATTCTATGACTATATTCTATGATAAGTATATTTTATTAGACTCACATTTTTTTATGTAATAGGTATGATAAAAATGCATGAAACAAGAAATTAATGTACGTTTTTCTAAACTTTCACTGAAAACAGTGAAGGAATCCATTATCTTCCAATGTAAATTCTTATATTTATTGCAAAAGGATTTTTTGCATGTATTGCACTGCCTCCACATAACTAGGGGAAGGAAGTGCCAAAAATAGTGTATTAGTACATTTAATTATATAAATTCACAAATTAATGTGACTATAACCTGACTGTAGTGTCAGATATGTTTATGCATTTTGTGGCATGAAAAATCATTAAGTCAAGTCATTCAGGTTTATTGAGGACAAAAATCAAGGAAAGAAAAAGACACTTTCCCCTGGATTTCTTTTAAAGATTTGTCTTCAATACAAAGTTTAAAATTCCCCTGATGATTTGATCTGTGGCTGCCTGAAAGTGTTTTAGACTAGTTGCTTGTTTTAACATCTCTTTTTCTAATTTAAAATAACTTTTTTCCTTGCTTTCCCTTTTGTAGAGAGAACTGGTGTAGCACAACCAAAGACCTCATATCATATTGAACCAGCAACCCTACTGTGCAAATTTAGTAATTGTAAATTACCTGAACCATACCTGAGAAAGCAAATGTATTTTATTCTCAGCATTTGATTTATCTCTCCACAGGAGATTTTACGTTATGTCTACATGGCAGCTAGAGGCATGATTGCAACAACTATAACTATACTTAAACTTGCTTGCATCCAGCTAGCTGAAGCAACCATTGCACAAAAGTCATACCTGTAGTCGAGTTTCTGAAAGCATGTTCTCATAGGCCCACAAGGAAACCTGAGCTGATAGCTTTTGGTTGCTTTACCCTGCTAAATTTAATCTATGTTAGATATATCTTTTTAGGCTGTGCTCATGCATCTCATTTGAAGGTTTAGCATGATCCTAGATAGATAGACAGATCCCAACTGGCCTGATGGTGATTTTAAAAATGCCTATTTTATAGCCATAGTATTTCATGTTTATTGCAATCAGAATGGAAGTAGAATGGGTAAGAGAGATTTTTTTTTCAATTTTTGAAAAAGAGGCTCACACTTTAAGAAAACTGTGATCTGTATCACTGCTATTATAATAATAATACTGTAAGAAGCCATGCTTCAGCAAAGGCATTTTTTTACAAACCAGAATAAGGGTGTTGTGGGAGTCATCTTGAAAAATCATTTGAGGAGGTGATGACTTTTTAATTTCCAGTCAGGTTTTAGCATTACGCTGTGGTATAACTGTTGAGAAGAACGATAGGTAGTTATGGTTATGTATATGGTCATTTTCTCTGCTGAAGACACTTAATAAGTTGTTGCTTAATATAAGAGTTATTTTCATATACTGCATCAATGATACATTAATATATTACAATGAACATTCTTAAAGCAATGACTTTTAAGGCATTCAGTTTCTTAATGACAAATAATTTAATTGTCCCTGTCAGGACATAACTCATATTCTTTTATTGTTTTAACCATTAATAATGTGACTTTATTTTCTTTTTCAAAATTTAATAGGATTGAAATAGTTAAATTTAATAGTAAACAGGGAGATTGGGATTGAAAGCTATTATAGTTTAAAATCATGATTTTTTTCAAAATTAAGATCTGAGTCCCCATCATCTTTAACATTCCTTTCTAAGAATAGTTTATTTCAAAGCAGGATTTTTCATCTCAGTGATTAATCTAATAGGGAAAAATCTTAAAAATACTTCTCAACTTTCTCCCATTAAAATATCATTAAGGCTTTTCCCTCAGTTATTTTAAAATATATTTATATTTTTACATTCAAATAATGTTCTTTTATGATATCCTTTTGAGACTCTTTCTACTCCTGGTACCTCCACTTGTCTTGTCTAAAAGAATCCTTTAGAGTCTTACTTCTGTTAGTTAAACTACAATTAGTTATCACAGTAACACATCAATCTACAATTCCAACAGTATAATCTAGAGAAAATTATTCATAGCTTAGTTTAGAGTTATTAAATTCTTAGTTCTCCTGCTATTATTAATTTTATATTTGTGTAAAATTAAATCTCTACAGGCAGGTGAATTTTTGTGTTTCTACTTGTTAAAGTATTGTAAAAAGTGACATCATAATTTCACTACATATCCACAGTTTTAAAATAATCATTTTATTGAAAAAATTCTCACATGCATATAGGTTGGGGGATTAATTTTACATACCAGAATTAATATGGTTATAAAATCTTGATTAAAATGGTTATTGTTATTATAAAATATTGGATAAAGGTATTTGAGGAATAGTTATTAGTCTAGGACAAGTACAATGCTTTTGGGAGAAGAAGTCATAACTTAGGGAAGAAAACTGAATTTTCTGTTGCTAGGAAGTTCTACGGCAAAATTCTCAATTCTTCCTAATGTGCCCTTTTATAATTGTTGCCATCAGTTCAGTTTATGCGGGTACTTAGTGATTTGCTGAAACATGTGCAGGAATTTCTGCAGTCACATGCACATCACTGCCTGGGCACCAGTTGAGCAGCTGTCCCTGCCTCCTGGTGAGGTGCCACAGAGCCCTCGACCTCCTGCCCACCACAGCTCCCCAGGGAGCCCGACTTTCTCACCATCTTACTTCCACATTTCTTTCCAGCGGCCTCATGGCCCCCCTTCCCTCCCAAGGTATTGCTGTCATTAGAGAAGGACCTAGAACATCAAGTCACCTTTAGCAGATTTGTGCCCTCTGCCAATCTGTTATTGCTCAGCCATTCCATCACACAGCAGGCTGGCATGGAGGGCATTGCAGCACTGCCCAGCACATTCTGGGAGCCTGTCTCAAGCCACAGAGACTTCCTCTAGATTAGGAAACACATTTTACTAGGCTGCTTGATCTGCTTGGTAGACAAAATAAAAATGTGTCAGACCAAAATATATATTTTGCTACAGCCAAGCAGGATCCAGACTCTATCCTGCACTCAAATGCTTCACTTTTGTAGGTATGAAATTCAGAGATACTCACAAATATTCTACTGGAAAGACAATGACATACTAATTTGAGAATAGGCATATTTTTTTGTTCCCATATATGTCAGGAATTAGGACCTGGACGTTTCTATGCAAAGGAATCAGAGGAATTTTGAAAAATTAGAATTTTTAAAAGACAAAAGATTTTTAAAAGCTAGAGAATTTTTAAAGATCTTCATCAACAACCTTAGTAAGACGATACTCAACCATATGAATGAATGCAGCTAACACATTCTGAAATCGGAGCAGTTGTTAAAACTGATTTATAATTGTATAAATGGCTTCTGAGGAGCCTCCTTGGCGAAATTAATGCTCAGGCCTGTCATAGAATAGAAAAATAGTTGTCTTCGTGCTTCCCCTTCTTGATATTACTAATGGTGAGGTTGTAAAATTACCTCTTCCTGAAGAAAAAAGGCTTATTAAATGATCCAGATCCTTTGGCATATTTTTTTCCTCACATTTATTTAAAATCAGTGCACTTTAAAATAAACCTTTTCTCTGATAGTCAATTTATTATTTGCTGTTGAAATCTACCAAATAATTTCACTGGCACTTGAGATTACTGGCATTCCAGATCATATAACCACTCAGCATTTTGTTGCCCATGCCATTTGACAGTGAGTCACAGAGAGTATTTGATCCTGGTACCAATTAATTCGACTGAAAACTGTCAACAAAGCATTTAGTTATTAATGTAAAGTGATTCACTATTTGGGAATGGAAGACATTTGTTAGATGTAAAAAAAAATATTTTAAAAA
Source organism: Alethe diademata (assembly GCA_025584955.1). NCBI lineage: Eukaryota > Metazoa > Chordata > Aves > Passeriformes > Muscicapidae > Alethe > Alethe diademata. Next base: position 42,644,153 of record JANRMJ010000077.1, on the reverse strand, counting down.
ACATAAACATAAATATATATCACACAATAAGTAGCATTTCTAGGCATTTGATTTTATTTTAACTCATGTTTCTTCTGCTTAATTTAAAGAAAACATCCATTCATCTTGCAGATGACGTGCTGGAAGAAAATAACCTGATTTCCTTTTCTATTTACCCATAGAATCAATGCTCCCATATTGTATTCATTCAGCTAAAGATTCATTCAGAGATTTCGTTAATTAGCTGAAATACTTTCATTTAATACAATCGTCATAAGACGTCAACAAGCACTAATCATACATAGCTCTTCTAATTTTTAAGGTAGTTTAAACATTGATTAATTAATTGGAAAATTTGATTGATGCTAGTAGCAGAAGTTCACATGCTCTCTAGCATGGAACACTACCTTCAATGGAGTTCCAAATGAGTATGCAACATTTTCTCCCATGCGATGTTGCAAAAGAGCACAAAAACTGCTACAAGCTGCTCCAAGGGCAAGGCTGGGCCATATCAAAGTCAACTGCAAGGCACTGATGTATGGCTGAGATCTCTGTGTACTGTGTGCTCCACGTGCTACAA
>JANRMJ010000077.1:42586898-42626953 GCA_025584955.1 Alethe diademata | reverse complement strand
ACCCTGCAGTAGGAGCTTGCTGCAGTCAGAGTCAGGATGGCACAGCTGTAAAGAACAAACTGTGACCCTTTTCATGCTGTTGAATGAGAGTCTGTCTTGGCTCATTTCTACCCCTAACAAGAGACCTGCTGCAACAGGTTAACCTAAGATTTGACCTTCATAAGCAAGAGGAAAGAGCTGTATTGCAGTTAATTCTATATTCCTCAACAGAAATGTTCATAGATACAGAGCACAGGGAAAAAACTAGAATGTAGAACTTTCTCCTGAGTCTCAAATAGGACTTCTGTCCTAAAGGAGAAATTAGGATTATTGCTTTTACTTTTATATACAGGTATGTCAATACAAACCTTAAAATAAATATTTTTGCTGAAATATTCCTTTCTATATTTTTCTTCCTTTTGCTACTGTTTTATTTTTTTGTCTGTTTTATAATTGTCATATTATTTTATCACCACAACTGGAAAAAAAATTGTGCTATGACATCTCTCTTCCTGTCCCCACTGTTATCAATGGTAAGGGTTTTCTATTTATTTTAGTAACATGGAAAACACATGGTCTTAGTTAAAATTGAAAGGGCAGATGGCAATGAGAGCACAGTGCGTCTGCTACAGCAAGCAGGTCCAGGACTTGCATGGGACTCCATGACATTAAGGGAAGGCTCTCATGGCTTGCTGCATTAAAGAGAGAGTAAAAAATGGGTGAAGTCTGAAACAGCACCAGTATCTTTGAAAGTAGTTCCTGAACAAAATTTCCGGAAGCAGTGGCATGAAATTGTATGCTGTGGAGCTAGGTCTCAGAGGAAGAAAAACCCGTGCAATCTAACAGTCCTGAGATAGTCTTGCGGGACAGAGATATGAAGGACTCTTCCCAGATTTAGACTGTAATCTTCATTTAAGTCCAAGAGGAGACTACCAGCTCAACTGTAATGCCAGCCTTTTAAGGAAAACTTTTGTGCTTTGTGTTGTTAAATCTTTTCCCATGTGAAGGCCTAACTTTTATTGATTATGCCTTGTTAAAAACTTGATGTAATGTAGTTTTTCTAAGAAAAAGAATAAACACTATAGAGTAAATGCTGAAGTATTATTATTAAAATTATTCTGATATTCCCTCTTCTTGCAAGACAGTAGACATTCATTTTATTTGAAAGGAATGCTTACAATTTTAAGGCTTTTCATCTTTCTGCCTTGCTAGATTTTCTGTCAGACACATTATCTGCAATTCTCCTAGGAGCCACTACTTGTCAGTCTGAAAAAACTCAGCAGAATGCAATCACATCCATCTAATGGAGGAATAGAAATAATTTACATAAGTGGTCAAACACAGAAAAGCTCAAATTTGGGCTATTTCCAGGGATATAGCCTAGCAATTCAGGGAGAATTGTTTCTTCTCCTCCCTTTTCCCCCCCCCCCCCATATCATCATAACCTCAAATGAATTCTAAATACCAAAGAAAATTTCACATTCATTTGAGAAAATTTTTATAGTCACACCTAAATTGTTTAACACTGGAGATTTCCATTTACCACACAAGGAGGTCTTTTCACAAGAGAAAACAAGTTCATATTTTCCTTTTATTTAAAAGCTAATCTTCAAACAGACATTCAAGAGGAAAATTAAACTTTTTTTGCTTTGCAATAATTATTGACTAAATACCAAGGATACCTGGTAAGACTATCTTATCCATGTAAGCTAATTTTCAATTTTTTATTTTGAAAAAATCTATTTATAAAGATAGGTGTCATGAGTTTAGATAAAGCTATACTGTGCAGTGAAGGTAATCTAAGATAAAACAGGCTAGTTTGGCATTTTTCTGGTTCTTAATCTGAAGACTGTGGAACATCAGATAAAGAACTACATTTCTTCTGAGTTATAGGACACTCTGTACATTCCTAAGTTGTTTTACAGAAACTCTTGAAAAGTTTATTTCCGCATTGTCATTTTTTTACTAGGTTATAGTATTGTTTCTGTGATAGCTTGAAGAATTTAAGATGCCTTAAGATTGAGACTTCTGACAATCTCATAAAATCTGAAAAACTGGAAACTTCACCTGTCTTTTCTGAGTTGCAGCTCAGTGCTCAACAACAAAGTCCTCTGCTCTTGCATCCCTTGGTAATACACTGAAGTAACACCAGTTTGAAGTCAGAGTGATGCTTAGTTTAATTATTTTCTGGTTTACTGTTCATTTCCACAATATTCATGGTGTATTTTAATAACAGGAGGCACTGACACCAGTTTATTAGATTTTACTCCAGAGAAGAGCAGAGATGGTCAACAAGTAGTGACAAATAGATTACAGCAAAACCTCTTGTTCCAGTACAAATTATTCATTTACCCTCTGTCAATTCACTTCTCATGAACATCAATGCAGTAGTTGCTTCCATCCATATTGACAGCTGACATACAAGACAACATCATCATTCTGCAGAGATTCTAGTGGAAGTGCACATAAGAAGAACTCAATTGAAACAGTAAGAAAGTATGTTTTAGGGAACAGCATGGATTTTTGGAAGTATGTTTCTGCCTTCCAAGTTCATGATTCTTTTAATTATTTCTTTACAGAATTATTTTAAAACATTTTGAAGCAGAAATTGTTTACTAGTGATACAACAAATCCTGTAGACATTGAACTGCAAAAACAGTGCATCTTATTACTCGTCCTGATAGCTTAGATTTACAGCTCTGGAGAAAGGTCACCAAATTTTGTTCATTTCCACTGGCTGAATATCATGTCATTGGTCTTTGAGAAAAAGAAGAAATGCTCAAAACAAAACTATGCTACTGGAAAAGGAATTTTTTACTATGAGTTTCATAGTCATCATTCACATGGAACAAGCTTGCTATTGTTTTAAAGGAACACAGATGCCACAATAAAAACCAACAGCAACCATAGTCAATAAAATGGTAGCTACAACAGAAATTTATGGTTTAAGGTTTAACCAGCTTATCTTCTTCAAGGATCTTTCAGTCATTACAGGAAATTTCTATGAATCACATTTTCAAAGCAAATAACTGGGAAATGAGCTTTGCAAATTCAGGTGGTCCAATTTGCTACTGAAACATTTATTTTCAAAAAATGGCTGTTCTGGTTGTGACAACCCCTAAACATTTTTTACACTTCAATCACAAATATACACTTATGTACTGTAATTATTTCTTTTTTTATTATAAAAATAATTATTTTTATTTTATTTTTTTATTACTTGTTTTCCATGTGTCTTTTGAGGCTGTGGTTCCAGTAGCATTGGAAGATTGCTTCTGTTTGAGAACACAGCTCACCACTTACGGAGTTGGGTATGGTATAATCACAAGAAAAAACACCTGTATTTGAAAAATACATTTTTATGTGTTCTAATTTTTGCTGTTGTATTTTATAGTACCACTGCAATTTTTAAAGTCTTTGAGAAACCTGCTAACTTCCTCCACCCTCAATAACAAGATTTTTAAGGTCCAGTGTTTATGGCTGCATCTGTGTTTGCCATGTAGTCAAAATTCAGTTAAAAGACTGACATGCTGGCTATTTCACCTAAAAAACATAACATGTATTACATATTTCAGATAACTGCATAAAATGTAGAGTTAAGAATTATTAGGTATTAGAAGAGAAGTTATTTATCTACAATCCCTAACAATTTGCATTATAGAAGTTCCTCTTCTTTCCAGTGTAAGCAGACACCATTTGTTTTTACTCAAACTAGTAGTTACTGGTTAGCAACTAACTTGTAGTTACTGCAACATAAAATAAATTTACTCACAGATTTGTCTCAGTTCAATTATCAATTATAAATGACACAAAACAGACAGTTTATGTTTCTCACTTGCAGTCCTCCAAATCCCTGGAATTTTCTAAAAAGGCTAACCATTACAAGGTCAGGTTGCCAGGAACCCACAAGTAGCATCAGCATGTACTACTCTGAGAACTGCAGAACACAGCTACATCTTTTAAAAGAGGGAAATAGGGAAGTGAAAAATGTACAAAAGGACTTAAGCTGTAGTAGAAGGGTGCTTCCTAACACGCTGTCAAGAATGGGTCTTAACAATTTTTTAACTGAAGCAGAACTTGAGAAATAGCTTTCCCTTGTATGTATCTGTGTGTTTGTGTGTGTGTGTGTGTGTGTGTGTGTGTGTGTGTGTGTTTATTTTTTCCACAGATAATTTTAATAACTACTGAGGACAATTGCTTTAAAAGACTAAAGAAACTTGCTCAAACTGTGAGGATTTTGTCCCTGCATCCTCTATTTTCGTTAACAATTTTCACTAAATAGATGCAACGTGTGACTTGAAACAAAAACCATTTAAAATGCTCACTAACTAACAACATGTAACACTGATATTGCATTAAGACTTTAGTGGTGAATTCACCATTGACACCTTTGACCCACTTGTGGAAGTACACTTCTGATCTACACAACTTCCAACCTAGCACACAGTGGGAAAGAGATTTTGGGACCTCTGTGCCTTTCAGAACGTTTAGTTCTCTAAAATGGCATAAAAAAATCATCAAATAATTGTCCTGTAACTATGGAATCACAGTGATTAGGTAGTCTAAACACAGGGTGGGAAAAAAGACCATAAAGTGATGGCCATCCAAAAGCACTGAGCACTGAGGTTAGTAAAACTGTGTTAAGACAGAATACTTAATTTGTAAGGACAGCAAGTTTAGTGTCCAAAGACAATAGTAAAAGGTCAGAAGAGATGCAAAGAGTTGTGTATTGTGGCATTTTCCAGCCGTAGATTACTGTGTGGGTAAGGTGTGCATTGCTCAGCAGATACCTGTTCTGGAGCACAGCCCCTGCTGTTCAGGTGGGTCATGCAACTCCTGGAGCACTGGCATTGATCAGAACCTCATCAGGTATAGAAACTTGCATTTAGGCCTGCCAGGAAATTTGTGTTTGAAAATAGTTCTACTTATTATTGATTCTGTAAAGTGCAGCAGGAATAAATCAAGGAATATTAAAAGCAATAGCATGTTGTCCTAACATTGAGTCATTGTCTCCAAGATTATGCATATTCATATTCTTTAATTAGTCAATACGCATTAGGATTTCTGATGGGGTTCTGCCTCAGGTTATTGTATTAAATGTTATCCGAACGTGTGTGTTTTGACTGGCTGATTGCCAACACTTGTAGTAATCAATCTAGCAACATTATTTCACAATTTCTAATATTTATTTGCTACAATCAGAAATTCTATTTATTAGAAGTAAAGTTAAGCCAACTGATACTGTTAGACCTAATCTCCAAAGTCTGAGTATATAAGTGGGCAAGAAAATATTGTATCTTGGAAATATTTCATTTGGTTAATTCCCTATAGCATTTTACAGACACTCTTTTATCAAAATTAATGGTATAATTCACTGTGTGCTCAGTTCCAAGTAAACATTGCATCTTCTGTGTATCTGATTGGCTTTACACTTTAAATAACCTACAAGAGTTTAAATGCCCAGTACATATTCTCTAGAACAAGAGCTTTCTTCTTGGTTTGGAGTGCTATAACTTCCAGCTGTTTGCTGCCCACAATACTTATCACAGGACAAAAAAATATCACATTGATTAATGCCCGTATGTCCCTTGTTCTCTGTCAGATATTTCTCTTTTTGAACAAGAACTCCAGAGACATTTTCTGCTCATGTTAGTGGGAGAGAGATTTAGCTATGTCACTGTTTCACTAGGTTTGCCATTTGAATCAATGGGTTCATTTAAGCTACAAAAGCCATAATCTAAAAGTTTCTAAGAGGAAATTTTAAACTGTCAGGTATACTTTAAATTCAGTCTGAAAGATTGAGAGGGGCCATAGAATGAAAAGAAAGCAGCAGTCCTCAGTAAGAAATAGGCAGACACAGACATTAATACATCTTTTTAGATAGTTTTGAATAATGGTGAATGGAGAAGAATGTAAAGCAAATGCCATGATAAGAGTTAGTGCTATTTTCTCCTAATACATAAATTACAAGGTCCATAAACTCCAAAATCATGGAGCAGCATATTAGACTTGAAGCATGACAGCTTCCAGAATAAAGACACATACCTAATAAAATTCTCATTATTAATAAATAAATATTTTTGGGTACTGACAGCTACGAAGTTATTAGTATTCGCAAAGATTGTTGCAATATCTTGGGCACTGAGGCTACAAATAGCAAAGCCCTCTGTCCTTTGTCAAGTACTTTAGTTTTGCACATACATTGGGATTTATTTAAAATTCAAGTAGTGAAGTACTTGTAGTGACAGCTCATAAGGAAAAGAAAAAGCATACACATAACACAGAGAAAATATACAATAAACATACATTACCATGCAACCTTTTGATTTGCTGAACATCATTGGAATGTTATAATGATGGCATTCAAATGCATCAAAAGAGATCACTTCTTGTACTAGTTGAGAAGATATAGCTTGCATTTTACAAAATTTGATAGTCAGTGGATGAAGAGAGAGGTGGGGAGAGGACTGTGTTTGCGTGCTCCTTACAGGCCCATGCACTGAAATCTCAGCTGAAAATCAATGGAAAATAATAATATTTTAAAAAAATAATATTATAAAGGGTTTAACTAATATTTTAACACACAGCTATGAGTGAGCAAACACTGTTGTTCTGGTGCTCCTGCTGGGCTGAGTGCAGACCAGAGTAGTACCATATAGTGCCTACCATCAGCCTGCTATTATTTCTTCAACATAACCTTCATTCTCTACTGCTTCTAAACACTCACTTCTGAAAAAGCATAAAAAAAGGAAGGGAAAGCCCATTTTTCCCAATAATTTTAGGCAAAATCCACCAACAATTGTTTTGCTGTCTCAACCCTGAGATGCATGTATTGCAAATATTATGTAGCCATTCTTCTGAACAAGACAAATGTGGAATATTTCCTGGTTTGTGTCCCTTTCCAGCTTCAACAGTGATGATATGACCAAATAATTTTTTGCATTCATTTCTCTGTTTAATGGAGATGATGAGGCCTCGTTTGTGAAACATTCAGGATTATAATTGAAAACTCTGACTAGGCCTTATTAACTGTGGAAGTGGTCATCGGGTGTTCCAGAGGAAAATAAATCCCTTTACAGCACACCTATTATTGTGCCATGCTGGTGAATAGATAAAAAAGACATTTCATGATTCAAAGGACTTGTGAGAAAATCCTTGCAAGCTCAGTCTTCTATTTCTCAGCTGTGAGTGGGCTCGGTCTGCCTGTTTGAAAGCACTCTGCTGCTTTCTTTGCGTTTCTGTCATGCCTGCCATGGCAGAAGAGAGGATGTTCAAGGCATGTCTCTCACCCAGGCACCACTTCCCCAGCCATGCAAGAGCTGTGGCTGCTCCACGTGCCTGCAGACCTCTGCCAGGCAGATTTGCTGCTTTGGGGGACCAATGATTTTTGCTTGATTAATCAACTTCAACTGCTAATTCCTAGTGACTTTAATGAGAGCACAAACACAGGCAATCTCTACCTAACCAACACTGTCTGGACTAGCAGAAGAGAAGATTTGGCTCTGGTCAGAAAATTATCTTTTCTTTAATTTTTAAGTCAGTAACAAAATCTTTCAGTCCTCTTTTCACCTTTCTCTTTTCATACACTGAATACTGACATTTTGTAAAATGCAGGATGCGTTACACATTTGAAATATTTTTCATAACAAAATCTAGCCTCTTAAAAAGGATGTAATTCCTTTCATTCTGGGGGGAAAATAAAATGTGATAAGCTATAGCAAATAACAGGCAAATTCACAGCAAACAGTATTATATAAATTAAACAGCATTATATCAATTAAAATAATATTTTACCTAATTTTGAAGTTTTTACAGGAATTATAGTTTTTTATAAATTAAATCTAAATTATCACTGTCATTACCAACACCAGAACTTTTCAAGATCTGAAGCTAAGAACTATTTTACTTTTTAGGTAATGTATACACATATGCCAGAACTTACAGCAAGTGCTTTGCAGTGACCTTGTAGGAGTTGCTTTTATGTGTATATTCCATTATTTCCATCAACTACCAGTGTAGGATCTTACTGTTACATCAATAGAAAGTTATTGGTTTTTTTGAGGCTCCTTGCAGATCAATGTTTCTATAAATCCACTATCCTGTAATCAGGATAAGTGATACCATTGTTTTCCAAATATCCTCCTAGAATCTTTTCTTAAAGCACTGTTGAAGCACTCTCTGCGCCACAGTACATAGCAACCTTGACTTCCTCATCTTTATTTCATAAAAAGTCAGACACTAAAAAGAAACTGTATTTCTAATTATCAGAAATCAGAAGCATTGGAAACATGTCTGAGAAAAAAGTGTTAATAATTTAGTCCATTTTCTTTTCAGATTCTTTTGCGATACACCATTTAACTGTAACAGCAAGTATAGGACTAGTTTTGAATTCAATTTCAAGATCGAATGAGGGGAGAAACTGGTAGGTTTCCTGTCAAAGTTCTTGCCACTGCCAAAAAAATAAAGACATAGGGTTTTCAACTTGTGAGTTTCTAAAATCATCAAAGCTTATTTGAGTGATAAAACATTAAACTTAGTTCATCTCTATGCCTCGATCTGGAGGCAGGGCAGCACAATGGGAAAGAATGTGCAAACAGAAGTGACTGAAACAGGCTACTCCCACTCCCTCCATATGATTGTATGGGCTTTATTTTGGTTTAAATTCAATCTGGATTGAGTGATTCAACTCATTCTTTGCATTGAGTGTTACAGCTACTCATGAGGTTGGACATTTTTTTTAAGGAAAATTTTTAAGTACATGTTGGAAGATTTTGTCATGGTAGAACCCACAGATTGGTTCAAAGCATAATGCCCCCATTAGCACTGAAGCACTGAGAGAGAAAACTTCTGATTTAGTTGCATTTGAAAAAAATGTATTTAATGAACACCAAATCTGCTCTCAGCAGTGCAGGAGCACATGGTAAATGGGGACAAGAAGGGTATTAGTTTCAAAAATGTACTTCTACTTGGAACAAAATAAGTGAAGTAGAACCATTAGCACTTTCCAGGCCAGTCAGAGCAAAGAGTTCATTTGGTACCATACTTCTGCTCTCCCATACAAGTGCAAAAGGCACTGCAATTTCCAACCTATGCAGCACAAATATCATCTTTCCTTCAATCTCTACTAATTCTAAAACTTAATTGAATTACACACTTTTTGCAGAATGTCGTGATTGATTTGAAGAATGCATTTTATTGTGTACAATAGGTAAGTTTGTCACTACTCAGTGCATTGGGAATTTCTGGAAGTAAATGAATTTTGTCTGTGAAATAGATTAAACAGGCTCTTCCTGCACACAAATTGATCTCACCTTTGAAGGATGAATGGAATAGAATATAGCCATGTTTAGGAACTAATGAGAAAATACTCATCCATCTTTGTCTCGTATTTAGAAGTATTTTATTTTCCTGAAGGTAACCTGCGATTACAAATGAATGAGCAACTCCAAACAGTAATTCCTGGAGGAATTATGTAGATAGAGATAATACTAAATAAATATTTGAAAATACTCATAACTATTTAATAAATTGTTGACTTAGGCTATCACAATTTTTTCAAATCCTGGCAGTATTTTACAGAACGTTTGAATTACCTTTGGCTTTTATTTGAATGCCTGAATCTGGGTGAGGCTGTCAGGTATTGTCTCCTGAATGATTGGTAGGCAGTGTGTCTTTTTATAGCCAGGTAAAATATAAACTTTCTGCATTTTTAACTTTTCAGACAATCTAGGGAGCAGATTGTAGAAATTGTGCTGCAACGAGATTTATTGCCACCCAGCACCAACTTACTCAATATTAGTGGGAATAATTGCTCCCTAAAGTATATGAATATTGCACAAAAGATTGCCTATTCTGAAAGGACTTTGTGATGTTTAAGTGCTGGATCAAGCAGCCAAATTTTAAGAAGAACATAATTTTTGTTCCTGTCAATACGACGTTAAATTGAATCCTCTGTGATTATGGAAACCAGATTTCAACTACAAGCTCTCATTCTATTTTTTTGTCCCAATGTCTCTAGTTCCTCCACTGAATGCATCGTTAGTCAGTATTACTTTTCATAAACATCAGTCAGTTCTTGGCAAAATATTCTTTTTCATTAAAATATTCTCTATATTTTGAACAGCAAAAATCACTGCTTGTTTTTTAAGAATTTCTGTTTCCACTATGTGCAAAACATATAGCAGATGTTAAGGCATATAATTTAGTATCCCCTCTGTAAAAAAAAAAAGCAAAATTATTAAACAAACTTGCATACCTGAAACAGAATTGCAGGAGTAATGTCCAAATTTTCAAGAAATAATTAATTGTGAATGCTAATTACAGAAGCCCAAAGGCATTTTTTTCTTTTTTTTTTTTTTGCTTTCAGAATGTTTGGCAGCATGTGATACATTCTTAAGTTCGAAATAGGTCTCCCACGAGTTGCATTTTCTTTCCTGAGTGTATCTGCAAAACAGGTCGAGAGAACTTCCACTAGTTGTATAGAAAATGAAAAGGACAGCAGTTACTATTATCAGTTCTCTTACTGCATGAAACTGCAGCAATGTGCACTTTGTCTGTGGAGACACTTAATTCTGTTGTCCTGAGTTCAACATCTTCCTTATTTATGTGTAGAACACTTTTTTTTTCTTGCATACTACCTTACCTCATAGGGGAGATCAGGCTCTCAGTTTTGGTGTCTTGTAGCATAATGCCTCCCAGAGCAGAGAATAAAAATTTCAGGAAAACTCAAACTCAGTGTCTGCCCTTCTGGGAACTCTGGAGTTGGAAGTGGGACTTTTAGGCAGCTCAACTGTGTGAAATTCTGAGAGATATTTTATGAATCCAGAAAACAAACATCATCTTTTTAGATCTTTAGGATCTAAATCTCTCTAGATCTTTATGATCTTTTGCAGAAGAGTAATGAAATCATCTTCGTGACACTTGGATGAATTCTTTGCCAAAATCTGAGTTGCTTCAAACTGCATAGAAAGACCATTCTACAAACAATATGAGACTCAGATTTTAAAGACAAACAAAGTTTGTTTTATTTTTCCAACCTTCTCTGAAGCAATGAATATTTTGGTTGCAATTTATATATACATACATAAATGTGTGTATTTGTATAAATGTGTATGCATGCTAGTCAATCAGGGATAGATCCTTACCAAGAAAAACCCTTGATAAGAATATAATAGGAAGCCTTGATAAACCTAACAGGAACATTTCCAAAAAAACTATAAGAAACTGCACAAGGTATAAGTTACTGTATAAGTAACTGGAAAAAGTATAAGGCAATATATATAAGTCTTGAGAGCTTTGCTTTCAGTTTTGAAAACCAGAAGCACTTTATTTCAGAGCCATACTCTGATGAGGTTAGTTCTCTAAGATTTAGAAAAACTTAGCACAAATGCAACATAGTGGAGGCTTCAGAAAAAAACAAACAAATAGTGATTTTTGTGAGAGGGACACTTGTTTGTATCATATCACAGCTGAAATTGTTATCAACAGCTGTTGTTTATTTTGTCTGCTCTTCTTTAAGGCAAACTTGAGTTTTTCTTTTTTTTTAATAGAGATATCTTTTTAAATTAATTCTTCTTATTTTAGGATGCATCTTAACAGAGGTAATGTTCAAGATTATGTTCAGGACATAAGATACATGGTGTCTTTCAAAATTTAAATTTGCTGGCAACAGCAGATGTTTATGATTTGTGACTCCAATTTGTGCTCATATAGCTGAGTTGAGAGAGCTGTTAGCTGCTATTCTAATCACAAATTTCCTTCACTTAATGATAAAATGTATGCTATGTTCAGAAAATGCTCTGAGACCAAAATCATATGTGAAGATGTGATTTTTTTACTATACCTACCTTTTCTTTCTAATAAATCAAATTTAACACAAAATAAACATTTTATCTAATTTTAAATATTATCATATTAGATATTATCATTCTAATCTTAAAAAAGCCTGGCATGGATGCTTACGATAAAAGCAAAGACTTTGAATGTAGTATTTTCAAAATACTTTATTTTTCTGTCTATTACTGGAATCTGTGGTTTAAGCTTTTTTTTGCTTTCCAGAGTATGAAAATTATTTGTATTAACTGTCCTTGCTGTGGCAAAGAATCCCATGATGCTAATATTTCAGGAGTCTGTACCCAGTCTCAGCTTAAAACATCTTAATCTCACTTATTTTGGCAGATGTTCCAAGTGGAATCATATGAAGAAACCACTCATGAAGACCTCCAAGGCACCTGTATGTCCTAGAAATTATTTTACTTGGAGGAGTATAACATAATACTGCAATAGTATAAATATGAATAAAAGTTCTTAAAAAACTCAGGTACCTGAGCACAAATCAGTGTTACAGATCTTAAATAGCTGCTGTTACCAGCAAATTTGAATTTTGAAAGTCACGATGTGTCTTGTGTATCTTGAACATTACCTTTATTAAAATCTATCCCAAAACAAGAATTCATAGTTTAAAACACAGCAAGTGGCAGAATCTACATTATACTTTCATATTTCTGACACAGTTTAACCCATGTGGACCAGATTCCATACTTTGGAACTTTTTTGTGAGCTGAATCAGTAAAGGCAGAGTAGAATGGAGATTGCTGATGAGAGGACAGGAGAATCACTCCTGTCTCCACTGACCACTGAGGTCACATCTGAGAGGCCAGTGAGTTTCGTGCCTCCAGTGGTGAGCCCATGATCCAGGCTTTTCCAGGAATTGTTCTAGGGCAGCATCGCAGGGTGGGAGATGGATGCTAGTTTGATTTGTCTGAGGTTTCTAACAGAATTGGTTTCATGTGACCTTTGATTTCATTTCAGAACCAGAGTTGTAGTGCACAAAGCACATGTGAGCACATTGCTGCTTTGGTACAGCCTAAGAGCCCATTCTCATGGGCAACAAAAAGAGATTTGGAGCCTCTGTTTGATTTTTTGTTTCTTTTCATTTTGTGGTTTCTTGCTTCTTCATCTCTAGAAAACTGTAGCTATCATCCTCCTTGTTTCATGCTTAACAGCAGAGAGAAAAATGGATCAGATTCATTTTCTTTTCTAAAGGTGCCTGCATAATGACATTTCTAGAAGTCAAATTTGAAATGGAGCACCCAGGCTAATAAGGGGTTATTGCATTGTCACATACACAGCTGTATTGTATAGTACATTTTTTCTACTAAAATGCTCTTTAGAAAAATAGTCTTTATTATTAACATGTGTCATAAACAGTGTACGTGTAATAATGATTTCTGATATGAAAGAATAGTGAACATATTGCTTTTTATCATGTGAACAAAACATTCTACATTCAAAGAAAGTGTATTTCTGTGGAATATATGGTTGGAGCACACACTAACATCATTTTAAATATCACATGTGAGGAACAAGGCAGTAGTCTAAAAAATAATATTAAAAATAAAATAAAAATAAAATAAATTTTTAGAAAACCCATCTAAAAAGAACATAAACAGAAAAAAATAAACCTAAACTCAAAATCTTCATAATAATAATTTCTCACTCTTAACCACATCAAAAGCCTTACAGCTCATGGAAAATGAGAAAATCTTCTCTGGAGCACTACTCTCAGAGGAAAAACATATAGTAGTCTTACGTAATTTTCTCAAGTTAATTGTAAATTGTAATAGCTTTTCAAAATGAGAATGCTTCAGTTTGTGGCACTCATTTTATATTCAGACAAACTATATTTGGATTATAAATATTTAACACCAGGACTCTACCATTTGGAGTCTCTCTAGGCAGTGCCAGTATCTTCTGTGGGCTGACTATAAGTAGGCATGTAGTGAGGGGGATGTACAACAGTGTATTCCTATGTTCGATATCTGCAGGTCAGAGAATGAATCAACTCTTAAAAAAACCCAAAGGGACTTCTGATTTTCAAGTCCACCAGATATTTGGTTTGCAAAACAAATGGGGAATACAGATATTCTGAAATTGTGAGTGGGAGAAGTGGAAGAGAGGTGCAGCAACCCTCTGTCAATATCTCAGCCCCTAAGGACCCGCTTCTTCGGCAAAACCTGAAAAAACCCCAAGACACAGCTTAGCAGGTAGCACTGCGCATGTTTTCTAATGATATCTCTAGAGCAGAAACACCATATTTTCTCTTAGTATCCATAGTGAAAATAGATCCTTCTATACATTTTGAATTCTTTTCATTTGGGGATCTCAAAATGGGGGCATTCTTAGTTATTCTAAGTAACAGTAAACCTCCTAAAGTAAAACTTCTGTATGGTCTTTCTTTTTATTGATAAAGCCATCAGGTTAGTTGTTTAAATGGAAAATGGTTATGTCTTTCAATAAGACAGTGGATAATTTCAAAGAATTTAAACATTTCTTATTATAAATTGTTCTTATTGATTTTTAATCTTTCCACTAAAGATGTAATATTCCTTTCAGGAGGTCTGGACACTTTCCTCTTAACATGTAGTGACATGTTAGGTATAGAATTCAGAGAGATTTGCATTTGCACCTGATCTGATGGACCTTCAATTTTCTGAATTGGTTGGTGGCCATCCTCATCCTGTAATATGCAAAGTTATTTTTATACTGTTTATTGACAATAAGATGCTTGAAAATACATAATGCTACAGAGAAATAATCTAGTTTCCTCAGTTTCAGACTAGAAAAATGAATCCTGGGTGCTTTCTCCTCTGTCCTTTAAAATGTTTTCCTCCATCTTCAAATTTGAAAAAAATTTGAATTGTAATGAAACCAGAGAAAGCACCTACCTCATTTTTTGGATTATTTATTTCAAGAGAATAAAGCTCAATCTGTATCTGGAGGCTTTATAAACATACAAGTATGCTGAGTCAAATCTAATTATGGCATGACCAATTATTCAATATTACTATGTTTTATTAGCCTTTATTATACACTGAATGAAACATCTGTAGCCTAAACAGCAAAATTTAGTTGAACAATTATATTGTTTAATGAATGTACAACTGTGTATAATATAATCAGCTACTCATAAAGCTTATGGGAATAATAGCCAGTGACAATCTGCTGGCATTTAACCACAGCCTCTTTCTCTCTAGGTTTATTCCTAAAGATCTTGAAACTTGGGCAGTGACTTCAACAATATTTTTTTTCAAAGTATCAGAAAATCTTGTGTAGACCTTTTTTTCTGCTAGTTGGTTCAGTATGGTTTGGTATGTAAACAGGGTGAAGAGCAATGCACACAGCAGAATGAACTCCTGGGTAGTTCACCAGCTGTTGATTTTCTTCACAAAACCCCCCGTTGGGCTGTTTTGGATCTCTGACTAAGACAGCATTGATAGCTATTGCTAAACAGTGATTGCACAGCATCAAAACCTTTCCATTTTCCCAGCCTGTTGCTACCCCCATGACTCAGCTGAAGGATGGGCAAGAGGTTGGAAGATGACACAGCTGGGACAGCCAGCTCAGATTGGCCAAAGGGATTTTCCAAAACCACATATAGTGATAACTCAGCAACTAAAGCTTTGTTTGGGTATTTTTCCCTTTTCTTTCCTTCAGCTATTAAAGTGCATTTATGTTGTCCATATGATTTTCTCACTCCTGTCTTCCTATTCCCATTCCTCTAGAGGAGATGGAGTGAGTGAGCAGCTGGGGCTTAACTTGGCTGGCAGCCAGAGTCAACCCTTGGCAAGCTAATCCGAATTTAACAAGCTTAAATTTCCTTCACACATCATCATTTATTTTCATAAAACTTTCTTAAATTTTATGAAGATAATGTCACTATAGAGAGGTAATGGGTGGAATTCCTTCTCATCAGATCATCTTACAATGAGGAATGGAGAAAAAAATGCTTTCCTATTAGCGAGAAGTACTGTCAAATCTTGAAAATCTTGCCTTTTTTATTAAAAGCACAAATATCAGATATTCCAGGATTACTAAATGCTATTAATAATAGTTCTCTTTTCTCTGTACTCCCCTTACTTTCCACCCTATATCCCTGAAGAAGGCTGCTTTTAAATCTTGTCCAAAAAAGTTATTTTAATGCCATTTTTTTAGATAAGAATTGTTAGAAAAAGAGCTGCTTCCACTAGAAGAGAACATTTATTGCAAAATGCCCTTCTGATTTTTTCAAGTACCATCCCAGGAACCAGAAAATTTTTAGCAATTGCAGTGTGCTATTTCTGTTATTTTTTAGGAAATCTAGTGTTGTGGCAAAAATTATAGCAAAGGTAACTTTTTTTTTTAATCTATGTATGGCTTCTACTAATGCCATATCCTCAGCATGAAATGCTCATTTATACCAAGAATGCATACAGACTCTCATCTGCTGTGAGTCTCAATTTATTTGATTAAAAAAAAAAAATAAGTTTACAATACTAATATTAAAGAAAACCCAGTTTTAAAAGGACGTATCAGCTCAGAACTCTTTAAACCGCAGCATAGAGCCATCTCTCTAGGTCAGGCTACCTTGCTAGATCAGCCAAAAATAGGTGTTTTAAAACTCTTGTTTACTTCAAGACATATATTTCTGCAAAATCATTGTGATACCACTGCTATCTTTTGTATTTTTTAGAACCAGCTATTTTCCTCTTTATTGCAGTTCTTTTTCTATTTCACTTTGGTCTATTTAATTTAATTTAATTTTAGTTCATTCAAATTATTGAACTTTCTTTATCTTAAGTCATTAATTTTCTCACTTTCGCCTTTCTGATTTTTTTCTCCCCATCTTGATGGAGTGAGCAAGCAGCTTTGTGGTGCTCAGTTACTGGCTGGGCTTATAAAAAATCAAGTAATGATGCTAGTTTGACAATTTAAACAAAAATCTATTTTCATCTTGATGGAAGAAAAACATGAGTGCCATTATTGTGTTAAAAAAACCCTTTCAACAGTCATGGAAATTCCAAAATAAAGCACTTAGTTTGTCTTGTATTATCTAACACTAACAAAAAATTTTAGAATCATTGGTTATTTGGAAAAAGGAAGATGAAACAATAAGACCAAAGACTGAGGGGAAAATCAGAAATAAGCATTTTTCAGCCCCACTCAGTTCTTATTAATGTCACTAAGACCTCTTCATACTGACTTCACAATACTGTGGAAGAAACTTACCAACAAAAGAAATTGAGGTTAAAGATAAGACAAAGGATGCTTTTTTTGAAGAGAATTGATATCTTTACACCAGAGGCCTAAATTTTCAGTAAATTCAGAAAATTTGAACTTTTCATCAACAAAGTTATTAAAAAACTTTACAATAGATATGCATATTGGAGGAAGTTTTTTGCAGGATAGCCTATTTGTCCAAAACTCCTACTGAGATCTGTATTTTTTACGGGGCAATTATTAGTTCAATACCCAAAGCAATACATGAATACCTGTATGAATCTGATGTGTATTTCTGCTACCTGAACATGGAACCAAGTAATTATTCTAATACAATAAATGTTGACAATCTATACTTTTTTCTTAACCAAATATAAATATAGAGATACATATATATATATATATATATAGATATATATATATATGGAAATACTTGGTTGTAATTTCTTAATTCTTGACTGAAGTGTAAGGAGGGAAGTTTCTGTAATCACTTGCACCTTATCTCATAACTGTGTACAATCTTGTCCACAAGCCTGCTAATTTTTTTAAGGAGTTTTGTAAGGATGAGCCATGGATGAGTATCTGTTGTTCATTCAGTATTCCCTGATAGTTTTGGACAAATATGCAATTTATTTGGTTTTGATGTATAGACTTATAAATTTGTCGCAAATTACATAACTCACAACTAACTTTATTAGGCACCTAATTTCTTATATGCAAATTATTAATTTATTTTAAAGATTCAAGTAGACAAGAATGGATAATGAGCTCCGTAATGACAGCCAAATCAATGTTATTTTTCTTTTAGTTTTGCCTGTTAATTACAGGAAAGAAAATGAGGAAGAACTTGAAAGCAGTCATGCAATTCTCATGAAGACATGAAACAACAAAATAAAACTATTCAATAGTATTTTCAACTGCCAACAATGATTACAAGATGGTCCATGCTGTGGTATTCACACTCTAAGAAACTAGGTTCCTTGAACAAACCTGAGGGGGAGCAATACAGCCTAGAGAGGATGAACTCATAGCTGATTTTAAAAGTTCATGAGGTAACTGCTTGTGTCCTCATTTTATTTCCTCTTATTTCTTATAATTGTGGTGTGGTTTGTTTGCTTAGAAATTTGATCTTGTACAATTCTCAAAGATAATTATGATGTAATTTCCAATGTAATTTTTCTGGATATTTAATGCAGTCAATAATTCTCAAAGAAAATTATTAAAATTTACTGAGTCCAGTTGGTCTGGACTGTGTAATTTCAACTTAACGACTGTTCAAGAGAAGGCAAATTCTGGCAATCCCCCAAAAGACTTCTCCATGGGAAACATTCCCAGCTACTTCTGATAGTGCTGTATTTTCTGCCATTTTAGCAACTTGCATATGTGCCATATTTCCTGAGATCCATTTGCTTGAAATCAAGAAATGAGTTTGGCGTTCAGATGAATGCATCTATATCCCCTCACAGGTGTCCAGTGTCTGCATGGTTAAGCAGTTCTTTCCTGATCCATACCAGAGGACAGTTAGCTACTCTGAAGAGTGATTAGGTAAGAAACAGGATTTTTATTATTCTGCATTGCTATCTTTGCTGGCTAAAAGCGAAGCAAGAGTTCTGCCACTCTAAGCATCTGAAACTCAGTGGCTAAGAAGCCAAGACAGATTTTCTTAAAAGCATGCAGTCATTTAGAAAATCCAGTGTTATTTCCATTCACATGCCTTCTTTTTTCGGTAATAAAAGACTGCAGCATTTGAATGAAATGGAGCATTTTAAATGTTGTAAGTAGTCTTTCCATTTTTTTCACTCACAATCTTGTTTTGAAGGAGTTTAAGTGGTGGTTTTCAAAGGTATTGAACTCACTGCTTGTAGGACAAGCAAAAGGCTCTCTTTGAGATTCTCCCAGAAGAGATCATCAGTACTTGTACAGGAAATTTATTTTTATATTCTGTAATTTGTTGAAGGCACACTTTAAGGGCTGATCTAAATCATAGATTCTGAAATACTTATCTGCCTACTGACTTGTAGGCAGGCTTGAAAGCTAAAACGAGCAGCACACATTGCTTGCTTTCATATGATGAAGGATCCAGTGCCTGTACCAATTCTACAATTTCTGTAGAAGATTGTCTATGGAATTGAGCAGATAATTGCCTTTCTCCTTATTTTTTTATGAACCAAATGAGAAAATTGATATAATCTCCCAAAAGTATTTTCATGCATTTGATTTATTTTCTGTTGTTTTTCATTCTAAATACACAAGGACCAGACTGCAAACAATCAAGAGAGAATTTTTCCATTTATCAATAGAAAGAATATTTTGGAGATAAACAGGATGGGGAGACAAAAGTTATCTCGAAGTAAATTATTGAGTGGTGCAAGAAATATTCTCCTGAGCTGTGTGTGGTCTTGCAGGTAAAAAAGCTCAGTGAAAGAGTGAGACTGCTTCCTTTAAGAGTGATTTAAGAGAACATGAAATTTCTTCTTCCAGGCTCTTTCTCAGTTTTCTGCAGCTTACCAGGAGAGTGAAGTGGGATCTGAAAAAAAATTATCCTCTGTTCTTTGTCATTTATTTTGACTTTTTTCAGTAAATGAGCCAGCAAAGGAATCTTTGTTAGGATCTTGTTTTTACAGAAAATGGAGGCCAGCTTTTGCTATATATATTCAGTTGGCTGTGAGGATTTAGAGAGTCTAAGAGAGATGAATGAAATTTCCATCTTTTAATATAGAAGGAGAAGAAAAAGCAGGAACCCTCTTCTCTGAAAGGTGGTTCATATGAACAACACATACAGGTTTATCAACCTTTGGATTGAAACAGTTAAAGATAAATGGTGAAACTTAAGTATGAGAAATTAAAGATTTTTTTTAAATTTTACTTATAGAAAAAGACCAGTTTATATTGTGAGCTAGTTTTTATATTAATAGGATCTTCCATTATTTTCTAGGTAAGACAGAAGAGAAGGTACTTTGAAAATTCAAAACACAATATATGCTAACATTTTTCATAGTAGTGTTTTACTACTGCGCATTGAGGATGGAATAGTACCTTTAAAGTCTCTGAATTTTATAGTAATGCAGAAACAAAAATAAACTAAAAAAAAAAAAAATCCACAGATTTTTCTTTGTGGAATTCTTAAGTCATTATTTAACTTCGACATTTACACCTACTTCTAACATTTACAATAGCCTGCATAAATTCTGTTTCTTTTTTTCTCTGAAGGTTTGTACCATATTTGTTACTATTTTTTGTTGCAGTTGAAAAGCATAAAGAGATCAATTTGTGTATATTTGCAATCTTCAGGTTGTGGAGATGGGGGGAGTATTGATTAGCATTGCTTTGGTAGAGGGAAGGCGCAGGGGTGGGTTCTATGAGAGGTTGCCAGGAGCTTCCCCTATGTCCATCAGGAGCTGACTGCAACCCCATTCCTCATACCCTGCACTGGAAGGGAGGGGTGTAGGAAATCGGGGGACATGCTATGAGACTTGTTTTTATTTCACATTTTCCTGCTCTCATTTCCTCAGTAATAGACTACGTTCCCCAAGTCAAATCTGTTTTTCCTGTGGTGGTAACTGGTGTGTGATGTCACCCTGTCCTTTTCTCAGCCCAGGGACCTTTTGTGATGTTTTTTCTCCCAGCTAAGGAGGGGAGGGATAGAAGAGCTTTGGTTGGCACCTTGTGCCCAGGGGGGTCAACCCACCACACAATGTTTTACAATATAGCTTTAAATCTGTGCTGGAAGAAGAAGATAGGAAAGGACATCAACTCAATTTGCAAAAGACAGTAACAATTCAGCTGTGCTAAACTGAATTAAGTTTAGGGTCAGGAATCATGGAGTAAAATAATGCAAAGCAAGCTACTACACCATTCTGCTTCATTTAGTCTGTGATGATAATGAGGTATCGCTGAATACTAAATAGATTATACACAGGAATTTGGGCTTGGAAGGAAAGCTCTCATCCTTTTAATGGAAATGACAGAAACACCAAACAATATCTTTAACCAAATATTGAATGTTATAGGAGACATTCAGTAGCCCCTCAATCTCAAATTGAACATTAAAAAAGTTATTTTAAATTTACTGTCACGATTAATTACTTTTCAGTGCCATCATTGCACATTGCTGGAAATTATTTTCCTGCACTTGTTCTTTTCCTTCTGTAGTTATTTCCTGAGTCTTAAAAAATCTGTTTTAAATTTAGCCTTGTGAAGAATCATTTCAGTGCAATCACTGGATTTTGTTGAATATCATTTTTCTGCAGTCAAATTTGTGACTCTTATTGCTACTGTTCAGTCCTTTCCATTAAAGGCAGCCCCTCTACTGTTTGTTCCACTACTAGTCATCCAAAAAGTACTGGATATGTCAGCCTTGAGATATTTGTATTGGAAAATGTGTATATTGTAGGAAAACACATTCCAGAGGAACATATTTTACATAGGTTTAAAAAACTAAAAGTAGCAACTCAAGTGTTACAAAAAAAGAAGTAATTGTTACTATATTCTGCAGTTTATTTTGAGATCTTTGTTCTTCCTTCTCACTCCTACTCTGGTCTATAGTTATATAGTAAACCATCACTAATCAGGACTTCACTCATCCCTATACGATGCAGATTGCAAGCACACACAGAAATTATCTCTTCATGCTTTTTAGCAAAGATTTTGCAATGCATAAAGATTTAGCTTTTTGGTGCATCAAAAATATATTCAAATATTTACATACAAATTCTATTCATGAGGGATTTATTGTTTCTTAATAAACAGCTGTTTTTAAATTTCTATTTCTCTACACAAATAGACATACTCCTAGGTGCACCATCCTACAGGCAGAGCTGGTGGTCATGCACACAGTTAAAATTAGTTGTCACTTTAAACATTCCCTACAGCTTCAAGCCTTGCACTTTCTATAGTCATAGTCATCTAACAACAAAGATAAAAACAAATTATAACAGCTTCAATAGTCCCAGCAGCATGTTGTCATGATTAAAAAAATATTCTCAGTAAAATTTTAGTGAGGATTTTCCATGCTGAACTGGACATAACATCACAATATAATATTCCAAGTTTTCCCTGCAGAATTTTAGTAACATTTTATTTTGGGGAAAAGAAAATATAGGAATTGAAGTCACAGCTCTAAGCACCTTATGAAGTTCAATATTAGTAATTAAAAGTTTGAACAATGAGTAGTGGAAACACTGTATTTGTGTTTTATAGTAGCTAGTCATAGAACAAAATACAAGCAATACTCAGGAACCTTGGATGAAACCCAAGATTCATTCATTCTAAGGGGTGGCCAAATAATGGAATCATAAAATTGAGTTTTCTCTTGAATTATGAAGTTTTATATTAGTTTGTTCCCCAGAGGCCCAGTATCAGGGATGTGGGTGTTTTCCATACAGTCAGGCTTACATTAAGTCAAGATCTTCTCTAGAAAGGTGAACAAAGTCATTAAAAATAATATATATGAGGTGTACGCTAAATGGGCCATAGGAACATAGGTCAAATGAGAAAAGCACATATTAAGTAGCTACTTGTTTAGCTAATAATACAAGCAACCATTCAAATTAAAGTATAAGTAAAAACTGGATCACACCCTGTGTGCACAAAATAAGTCGGTTAATGGTTAGAATTGATAACTTAGCATTTTTATAGTATCTGTATGCCTACCTTTTCCACTTGAACATCCTTGTAATATATTCAATATTTATTTGGGAAAAAAATGCCTCAAAATAAAGGTATGATCCTCGTTTTTAAAAGGCAACATGGACTGAAAAGCTTTGACCTCCTTCAGTTGGTGTATCTGGATAATCTGGGTCCTTGCCTGGTGCCAGTCCTTCAGCCCTGTACCAGAGCCCCAGCTCCTGCAGGCTGTGGGCCAAGGAGAGGCGAGTGGGGCAGCAGAGGGGCAGGGATGGGCACCCACTGCTGCTGTGCCCATCCTGTCCCCTGTGAGGGTTTGGTGCAGGACCCACGGCACCCTCTGCTTGAGAGGCAGACATTTGTTGAATTCCAGCCCAGCTATTGATTGTAGTGCTGCAGCCATGGTTCACAGGTGTTTTAGCCTCCCATCTGCTTTGCTGAACTTCTCCTTCACCCCCACCAGCCAGAGCCTGACAGCCTCATGCACCTGCTGGTACCTGCACAGCAGACCTAAATTCAGAAAAAACTGACTTTCACCTCAGTTGCCATAGGTATTTTTCAAAGGCTCCGCTTAAGCATAGCTCCCCAAAAAACTATTTCTGTCAGAGCAAATGGGAACCAAGCTGTTTTCCTTTGTTTTCCAGATGCTCTTTTGTGCCGTGGCCTGTACTTAATCCTCTGTGACATGTGTCCCAGTTTATTCACTGCTAATGAGAGGGGTACATTACTGTGGATATAGCTGTGATACCTGAATTTCCAGATTGGAGGCTCAAGACTGCACACTGTGCCTCCTTTCACTCTCTCCCCTCTCTCCCCTGCAGCAAATCATTTCTATGTTTGTGTTTATTGGGAAGTGCAGTTATGGAAATCCTCTCTCCAGTGCAGTGTGTAAAATGCTGGCTGCATTGTCAATGTAGAGATATATATGCACGTATGCATACAAGCACAGTTTTCTTATATTCATTAATAAGTGGCTGGAGACAAAAGTATAGGGAGTCTGTTATTCCCATAACTATTATACAGGTCAGATGAAATAATTTTTTCTGTGCAGTGATTAAGATTGATGTGGTGTTCCTCTAACGCTGTTTGTCATCTTGCCTCCTCAGGAATTATTTCTATCACTGCTTACTTTTAAAAATCTGAACATAACTACTCATCAAAATAAAATATGTTTTTTAGGTTATGTGTTTTTTAGCAAGGAAGGCACGGGGATTTGTTAGATTTGACATGTTTACTTTGCTCTGAGGCTAAATGTAAAATACAATAAATTTACCAATTTTACATGTAAGCATTTATTTGTAATGTTGAGAGAATGGGTTACAATTGTAAAACGTAAGTCATAGCAGCAATATGAACTAAATTATTCTTATATTAAATTTCATAGTAGTAAAGCCAACAAAACATAATACCTTTTTGTAATATTTTGGTCACAAGTGCTGAGGAAGTCTGCACAATAAAATTTGTTGTTGTAATTATTACAGTAGCAACATAGCATCTCTCGTGGTCCCAGCTTGGGACTTAGAATTCCCTCTGCACCATGTTAGCTACATTAAATCAGGCATAGGCAATGGCATGTAGGCTTTGTGCTTCTATCACAGCAATGATTATGAGCCTTTGCTCAAGAAAACAAAGGCTAGTTACACTTGGGAACTATTCAGACAGAAAAAGAATAATTCTTGCCCTAAAAATCCTTCAATCTTCTCTTCCATCTAAGAAGGGAGTCCATTTATGCAACTTCTATTATGGCAAATATTAGCCATGCGAAGTAAGGTACTAGAAAAGGTAATTAGTACCAATGGCAGTCAATACCAATGCAATGAAAGGAAATGAGAATGATGCAGGATTGTTTATAAAAACAAAAGGGTTGTTTTTAAATGTTATGAGAAGGGAAAGTAGAAGTCATCTTTCAAGGTCCTAACAGGGGCTGCTGTTACTTGGATATTTCTCAAATTAATTAAATTTGCTTTGGTTTTAAATATAAAACCCCTAAAATTGTAGAATTAGTCCTTTATGTGTCCTATAATGCATGACACTTTTTTTGGTTTAGGTCACTACAACCATTCAAACCCTAACTGAACGACTGCAGATTTTTCTGAAACTGCTGTCTTCTCATTTTCCCATTCACAGCCATTATGCTGACTTGCAGAGATTCTTTCATGGAGTCTGACAGCAGCCTGGATTCTTACACTGGAAAAGGTATTGCATCTTCTTTGTCAGGAAAAGGCACAAGGATATTTAAAAATCTTCTTTTTTAAATTTGGTCTCTTATTAAGGAGTCAGCAGCCAACAGAATGAAGCCACTACACATACCCAGAAACACTAATTTTTTCTTCATTGCCAAGTAAAGGGTCACTGACTTATTCTTTCTGTTCTTACAGTGTTTTAATAGCGATAAAGTCAGACAGTTGTGGCTTTGTGTGGCTCTTTGCTTAAATCCTGCAGAGGGCTCAGAAACATCCAGGAGAAGTGACATCCCCTAGATGTGTCTCTGGGGCATGAGAGCCTGCATTGCTCCTGCCAGGGATATCTCTGCTTGTTCTGGCACTGCACAGGTCAACGCCTTAAATCTGTGCTGGAGTGTTTACTCCCCTGAAATAATTAATGTACATATACAATGAATCTGCTAAGTTTAGGTGTTGGTTTTGCTGGTTTTTCAGGCCAGGTTTTATCCTTTGTTTTTACTAGCTATTTCTGATTTCTTGGAAGGTTAACTTTTTCATCTGATAGCAGGTGTCAAACAATATATTTTCTGGAAAACACATATATAGATACGGGTTTAAAAATGTTAAATCACAGGTTTGTGTATTCCTGAAAATAAAGTTATTTAAGGGATTTACAAAGCCTATGGAGGTATAGTGTTCTGCTGCTTTTTCAGGCTTTGGAAAGCTTTGATGACAATTAAATAGTTCCACTGCTATTGGGAGGCAAGAATTGATGGGGGATCTCTGTGAAGATCACACCACAGGAAGGAGAAAGAATATTTTGGTGTAATAATGCAAGCACATTCTTTTTCAGGGACATATATCCACTGTTACACTTTAAGCAGGAAATATTCTCAGCAAAGAAGGTGATGTATTTCAAACTCAAATTTGTTTTTAAAATGGTTGATGTTTTAAGCCAATGGTCCCTCAGATTTCAAATGATGCTACACTCCTGAATCAAGCTGGCTTACTGGGGTTGGTAAGAGAAGCTAAGTTAACATTTGGGCAAGCACTTCATGATTAATGGTGCTTTTATAGCTCTCTGAAGTTCTACTATATGCTTGACACAGTAATCATATGGGTAAAAGAAACATTAAGTTTTGTTCTTTGTAATTTATGGGACAGTGTAAGTAAGAACTGTGTCTGTGAATACTTAAGAAATCTTCACAGAATACAGATTGTTTTCCTACAAAATATCAGTTTTTAGTAGAGTAACATATAAAATATTTTGCAACACTACAGCTAGTGTGATTTTAGTATAAAGTATTTAATTAATTTATTTTTAAAAAATGGATAGTTAAAGCTGTGCACTGTTGATAGTGTCTGCTAGGAGGGAATGGGATTCAGAGCCTTTCTCTGACTGATACAGGGTCTAAAAATGCCTATGGGCTGGTTGCTGCTCTGGACATGTCTCCACCAGAAACCAGAGTGAAATAATGTCACACCAACTGACCTGTCACGTCCACGGGGTGTAATGCAGCACCTGGCAGAGGTGCTCAGCTCAGTGTGGGAGCCCAGCTCTGCCTTATGTGGCTGAGGCAACAGTGGGATGCAGGGGTAGAAACTGCCAGGCAGTGCTGCAGCTAATAGATACACATTGTTGCCCCCTCTGGTTTTCATGGAATTTTTCTTTCCTAATAAAAGGATTATCAAAATAATTTAATCAATTGATGCTTTGAATTGTTTCAGAAGAGTCATGGATAGCTATGCACAGTAGCAATGACTGCAGATATTAAAACAAGTTTAGACAAGGCTAATGTCAGTTTCAGGCCTATATTTCCTTTGAATTTATCTGCACTGTCCTCTCAAATAGTAATGTAAATAAAAACTATTAATGTAGGTAAGGGGCTCAAGCTGCTGAGTGCGGATTTTGCCTCATTTATTTTTTTTTGGATGTCCTAGCAATAGGAAAATCATGTCAGTGTGTTACTTTTTGTTGTTGTTTTTTCATTAATCAATCTTTAGGGAAAAAAATAGTGAAATTAGCAAGAACACAGATTGTGCCTATACTTTCGTGAAGACATATTGAATTTATCTCCTGGAGAGAGATGTTTTAAAGGAAAGGGGATCCCAAAGGAGACACATGAACTATTGACTCAGTAGAGAGAGATGGTTAGGAAAAAACCCCTTCTTTCTTAAAGGCACAAGCTGCTGAGGCTATACAGGATTTGTCTCTGTGCTGGAAGAAGGTGTGTTATAGAGTACAAGCTTTGACTTGAGGTAGCCCTGCAGACAGCTCATTAAAATAAGGTATGTCAGTGTGCTCTGGCAAATGCCTCTTCCATAGCTATTAAGTACAGAGGGTTTTATCACATTTCTGCAAAGAAATGCTGAAGCAAAGGGGCAAAAATATTGATTTATTTCTGGGCCCATAATAGGCATTCCTGGCATTTTTATTTTCTTTTAATGTATTAAAAATTTGGTGATAATTTTATTAATAGGGTGCTATGCCCAGCTCATTTTGCCCTCCAACTGAAATGCTACCCTGTCAACTCTAAAGAAAACCTTTGCAGCCTTGTGACCTTTGTGACCTTGGTTTGGACCCTTTTTTCTGGCCATTTTCTGTACCACACTGAGGTAATCTCTAATGCCATCATATTTAGAGAGGAAAAGGTCACAGCCCCACCCCTGCCACTGCTTTCCCACACTCCCTCATTGTCACAGTGGTTTTCATATGGTGCTGATCCATCCCTTGTATCTCCAGCAGACAATGATGAAAACTCCCAGTGCTTTCATGTTCTGCTTGGGAAATTGATGTAGCTTGCCCCAGACTGGAGCTGCAAAAGTGGATATAACATAAATTTGTTATATACTTTGAAGACATACTGTGTATATATTAAGACTTTGGTCTTAACCCTCTTCTCTAGGACAAATTCCGTCTTTTCTGCATCAATCACTCAGTTTTTCCTCAGTTCAGTGGTTTGAACATTGGTTCATGTGAAGAAATGAATATTTTTACTTCTTGGTTTGAATTCAACCCACAAAAAGATTGGTGGAAAGATATTGTCTTTATGCCCTCTGAGAGCCAGTATCCATGTACAGTAGACATGCTTGTCCAAGCAAGACTTCTATTTACATGAGCTTTTTAAAGCAAAAATTATCTAAAAACATTCATCATTTTTTTTCAGATTGTAGTTTAGTGATCCATTGTTTATATTTGTTATTTAGATAATTTTAATTTTAAGCAACTGGGTAAAATTCCATACAAGAATTTGTCTGTGGGAACCAATAGCAAATTTTTTGCCAGAGAATGTACATAGAATATTTCTAAAAGATGGTCTCTTCTTATATAAATTACAGTTGCAAATACTGTATTTTTCAAATTACTGAGAAGAATACACATTGATCTTGGATAAGGTGGACTTATTTCTCTCCATGAGTTAGGTATCCTGCTTCAAAGTGCATAAAAGTTTTCCAAACATTTCCAGTCTCTGTTTTCCACAACTTTTCAGTTTGAAGATGAATATGCACTAGCAGATTAGCTGCGGTGGCACTCAACAAAGGAATCTAAACAGAAGAAAATAATAAACATCACTTCAGAAACAAACCAAATTTAACAGCAGCTAAAATGGTTATGATGTGTACTGAAGTTTTGCAGCCATCTTAATGCATATCTCTGTCTGTGAGAAAGCTGGTAGGAATGAATGCTGTGGCCAGCTTCCTTCTGTGGTCATTTCACAGGACTGGTATATGCGAGAAAACTACAACTAAGACTTAAAATACTATTACTGAAGATAACATAGCATATATATTTGCATGTAAAACCAGTGATTTAGCAGAAAATAATAGTACAGTGAGATCAGTTTCTTGGCTGGAAAAGAAAACCCCAAGATTTGTGGGGAGAGTATCAGAGGCTGTGAGGGAGTAATAACCAATTTTTTTCACTCAGTATGTGAATCATGAAAAGTAAAAAAAGTTACATAAGATCAGTTTATATAAGAGTAATTTATATAAGCTGGCAAGATTTATATAAATTAGCAAAACTGCACAAATGACCACAAATGGGACAGTTTTCTTAAATCTAGTTTCCCTATACGATTCATCTGGAAATTAAATCTTAAGAATAAAACTTGTCTTGAGTATGGGAATTAAAACCCCCACAAAATAAACAAAACCCTCATGCACACACCCTTAACCCATAGCTGTCCTAAAAACCTACAATGTTTACCATCAATAATTCTTCTAATAACATTTACAATCTTCATTTCCTTATCTTCACCAAAATAAGGGATCCCACACCCTGTAAGCAAGAAAGGCAATGCAAATCCCTCAAATCATAATGAAAACAAACCTCTTTACCTAGGATTCAAATATAATAATATGAATTATCATTTCACTTTGCCATGGCACTCAAAGTTATTACAAACACCATTCTTAAATTGTCGATGAGATTAAATAGATTCTTTGGTACTTTGTTGGCAACAGATCAAAAGCTGCATGTCAAGTGATTGTTTTTTTAATCAAAACCTTTTATGTATCAAGTAATAACATAAAAGCATAGCTGAAGTAGTAAAAGTTGCAATATTTAAAAAATCCAAGTTTAAAACCAAAATATTTTAATGACTTTGAAAACAGTACTCACCTAAGAACTTGGCTTTTGAATTTAGCACAAATTTCTTCTTTTGTATCTAAACATACCGTGCATTTTCTTTTGGTAACTACTAAATTCAATTTTCAGGCGATTTTATTTCGATGCCTTGGGTTTGAAACATTGTTCCAATAAACTCGAGTGATTTAGCATAATATTGTGGTGCATCTTTTATTGCAAGATTATTAAAGAAAGATTTTTGTAAATGTATTTAAAATATAGATGATGTGGATACAAATATTTTCAGGTTTTCTATACAACCGTATCCTTCTCTGGGTTTGTTGCTAGCTCCTTAATACTTTGTCTGCCATGTAGATTGAGAAGAAAATGGCTTTGAAACAACTTATCTAAGAGTATGAAGTAATCAAAAACAACATAATGTACCTGCTACATTTTCAAGAGGAAGAATATTTTTTTTTAACTTCTGAGAGTAGCTCACTTACCCATTTTTGGAAATGTCAGCATTCTACCCTATACCACGAGACGTTTCAAAATAAGTAACACTTCTAGAAGAATTTTGTTTGTGCATTTTTATCACTCAGGATAAACAACAAGAAATGGATTATACTAGTCTTGTTCAAGTATTAAAAGCAATTCATAAACACAGAGTCAAGAATAAACACAGAACACATTTTGCACTTGTAAGATCAATTAAAAACAGTATTAGCTTTTTTGTTTTTCAAATTTTGGAGGCCTTTCTTTCATCAGGAAGTCTAAGGTTTTGCAGTAGGATGAGATTTCCCAGCCATTTTTGCCATTTCCTCACAAGATGTGTGCCCAAGACTACTCTGTGTCTGTGATATTCAACCATGTTAGAGGTAAAGGGAGTCCAGCCCCTGGTTTTTCACCAATCCCCCAAATGCTACTTCCTTTGCAGCTTGCCACACGGTGTATGTGTGCATAATGTAAAGTAGCACAAGAGGTTGACAGCAATGGTTGCCAGTTCCAGGAGCAACAGTACTCAAAAATTCACAGGGTGGTGGCGAGCCCACTGAGTGCAAAGATGCTGAAATTTCCTACCAAGTATTTCTTCTGGAAAAGACATGGTTTTGTATATCAGTGGATTAATAATTAGATGGGGTGTTGGAAAACTAATTTCGATGTTTGGAAGAGAATCTAATTAGAGAAAGTTAAAAGAGCCTCTACTTTGGCATTAGAGTGGTAAATGCTTTCTAAATAGTCTCAACGTTAACTTAAATTACACTTATGGGAGATGATGCTTGAAAAAACTGCAAAAACTTTTGTTGCATTTTGCCAGACATTAAGAAGGAAAAAGTCTTAATAGAAGTATAAAAAACAATTGAAGACAACGAACTAATGAAACAAACAAAAAAATACAGTATTATCTTTTTTTTTTTCTCTAAAAATTATTGGTAGGAACCAGAGGATGCTTGACAATCAGCCTTGCAGATACACTCTGCTTGAGCACAGCCTTCTGTTAGGCAGTGTCATTTCCCTCCTCTGTCTAGACACTGACACTTTGGTCCCATCCTGGGGCCCCCACTACTAGAAAAAATTTTCCATTGAGCATCCACAGCACACAGAGGATCCAAAAAGAACTAATGGAGATAAGTCTTAGTGTGTTTAAGACGCCCATTAAACTGAATTAATAATAATAATAATAAATAATATAGAATAGTATAGTATAGTATAGTATAGTATAGTATAGTATAGTATAGTTACAAACCCTGCTTTTAACATTGACTCAAACAACATACAATATATTATTATTTCTATTTTCTATAGGGAATATGTATTTCCCTCTATAGTAAAAGGATTAAAACCTAATCTTTTTACTAAAACTAAAAGATTAACAGTAATCTTTTCAACAACACTTCCACGTTTCTCTTCCTTCCAATATTATAGCTAAGATTAATGTAAAATATTTATAGAAGATAGATTAGGGACAATCATATAAGAGAAACTCTAGCCTCCATAGAAGTCACTTTTGTCAATGGGGACATTTTTCAAGGTAAATTTCTGATTAATATTTTCTATGAGAAGAGTGTTACAGAAATGTTACTTCCTTCAAAGGTTTCTCAGAACCTTTCTAAGAACCAGAAATGTGTCTAGAACCTTTTCATATTTCACAATATCATAAATAGAAGTGCATTCCCGAATTCATTTCATAATTAACCTTTTTATAGAACTAGTCTTTGACATTTTGATTGTTTTTGGTTTGCAAATCTTTTTATTCAACCATTTCTGACTTGGAACACTTTGTTCCTACTTGATTCAAACTGAAATTTAGCTTAATTCTCATGATTGAGCTCTACGTTTCCAAAGACTGCCATACTGAGGCTTGTGGGCTGGGCACTCCTGCTCAGCAGTACTGCCCTTGCATGCCACACCAATCTGCAAGATACAGTGAATGACATAATCTGAGCAAAGGACTCTGCTAGTTAGAAAGAAACACAGAAACTAAGAGTTCCAAGAAAGACATTGTTAGAATGTACAAATATTAATGCCAAGCCAATTAAGTTTAAGTGAAAATGTATCAAAACTATACATGTTTGATTCATCTCAGGAAAGAAGAGGAAGGACATTAAAAAAAGCCTTTCCAAATTAAAGAGATATAAAATATAACATAGCAGAAGGAAAACAAGCCTTTTGGTCAATGGACAAAATAAATCAATGAGGATATTAGCTATTATTCCTGGATCACAATAAATTGTTGATCTACATTCTGGTTTTCCTCTCAAATTTTTATTTCCTCGCATTTTATATCATCATTCTGCATGATACTGACCTCTGCTTACCTCTGGGGAAGCTGTTACATAACATTAAAAGTTTGGTATGTCCTTTGGCATAGCCCCTGTCAAAACACAGTGTAAAAGTTGTACCGTCTCAGTAGTTTCACACTTCTAAAATTCCATTCCACGTTGCTTCGTTATTGCATCAGGCTCATGACTTCTACTGCCATTCGTTATGCTGCATTCCTCAGGCTAGCTCTGCCACCCAGCACTCCAGGGACACTGAAGGTTGGCTCTGTCCATTCCTCACCCTCCCTTTTCTTCATATTTAGCTTAAAGATGAGTGGCATGGAACTTGCACCAACTAGAGCAGGATACCATGTTTGCAGAGGGACACATGAGATATCATACTTTTCTACCTGTGTGAGTTCATTGTCTGAACTACACTCTAGCTTCAAAGACGCTGGAATAATTTTCAATATTCTTGACTCTCAGCTGTTCTAAAACAGGCCCTTGAACACTTGCAAGATGGCCAGATGTTCTCTGTCCAAAATGTGTGGTTTCAAGATAATGAATATTCATGCCTGGGCTTCTCTGGACTTTAGTGTATCAAAAAAGAATCAACCTGGCAAGACTTCCAATTTCTGATTTGCCCATTTAGTAGAAGTACAAATTTTAAAAAAAGCAAATAAAAAATGCATGAGGATAGAGTTGAGGCTTTTTTGGTCACTTGCAATGAAGCCATTCTCTGGGTTTGCTGAATTCTTGTCTTCTCACACCCAAGGATGTATCATTTCATGATTGTTTTAACACCTGATGAAGTTATTTCAGGGTCATTAATTACAGCTTATCAAAGTCGTTCCTGAAGTAAATTTGTATTTTCAAGGTTAGAACATATTTTCAACCTGTCAGCTTTGAAAATATATGGTTAAAAGAGAGTGCAACAGGAGAAAATGAATTTTCAACACTTAGAATGATGTTTGAGACACAGAGCAGAAACAAGCAAGCCTGCATTGAGGCTGATAAGCTTCCTAAATCCTGCAGGGCTTCTTGTACATCACTATCTTTTTAAAAGGTTCATTTAAGTAAGTAATTTAGGGTTGTGAGCTTCTTTCCCCCTCTCTAGATATGCAGTCTGATGAGTTTAAACAGTAAAACAGTGCTTCATGTCT
Organism: Alethe diademata; assembly: GCA_025584955.1. Taxonomy (NCBI): domain Eukaryota; kingdom Metazoa; phylum Chordata; class Aves; order Passeriformes; family Muscicapidae; genus Alethe; species Alethe diademata. Next base: position 42,593,658 of record JANRMJ010000077.1, on the reverse strand, counting down.
TTAGCCATACCAGCTTAATCCCCTCAGCTCATAAACACACAGAATTCATCTAGTATTGTCTACTAAAAAAAAAAGAATCAGAAAGAGTAGCAGGAATTCTGTTCTTGTTAACCTCCCTTCATCTCCTTATTGACCTCCATGCTAGCTGGAAGAAGTTTTCTTTATTAATTTGCTCTGTATAGTACTTAGCACACAGGATCTTTGTTGCTAAATCTGGAATTCACTCTCTGTAAGACCGTACTTACACAGTCCTTGCTAAGAGCCACATGACATTGATGGCAGAATCACAAGAAAGGCTGGAAGCTGTACCATCCAGCTGGCCCTTAGGAATATATGTAGAGCACTCTAACTGATAATTTGGGAAGGGAAATGTTGGGTGCAGAGTGTCGACAGTGTCCTCCAAAGCATATTTATCTGCTCCATGACCACCCCTGGTCTCTGTGCAGCCTCTGGCTACCAGATCTATCTTGTTACTAATGATGTCAGGCAGAGGGATTAGAGCTTTCCCTGCAGGAGTGTAGTGCCCTGAGGACATCTGCAGGAAGATCAACCAACATCTTAGTGACATGAATGCAAACTGGATTCAGGGGGTTTTTACAAACTCTGGAGATGCTTGAGTCTAGCTTTGAGCAGTTGCCAAGAATAGCTGCCCCTAAGGGTACATTGTCATGTGCTGTGTCAATATTGCTGTTGGTCACAAATCACATTCTTGTACTGGATGCTGAACAATCATCACTGCTTAGGCCAGTTCAAAAGAAGCTGTGGAACTGGCTCAAACCTGAACAGATAGATTCCTGCCAGAGTGGAGGATGATACTTTTATTAACAGCAAGGAAACAAGAGAATGAGGTTATCTATACTAGGTGTTTAGAGTGCAAGGTACCAGAGAAATAGTGGATTTATTATATTGTGTACATTGAGAAAGGATGATAGAGTCCTTGTCATGTGAAGGAGGGGTTTCCTTGAGCAACTTTGGTTGGCCTGTCAATGCAGGAAGGCTGAAAACCTTGTGCCCAAGCAGTCTGTCAGTGCCCCAGTGTAGGGGCCCCAGTGAGCAGCGTGCTGTACTCAAGAGCAGCTTGACCAACTTGTTCAGGGACACACACCAACAGCGTATTGGAGTGAAACCTTTATTGCCATTTAGAAAGGGACACCCACTCCTGCATCTCCCCACTCTTAGTCAGGTATGCTCTCCACTGCCAGCAAGAGCTGGTGCCCTCGAAAGACTCACACTAAACACTTCACAAAATTACCCATTTTATTAATAAACACACTGATGCAAGAAAATTGTGACAGGTTAAGTTTTGAAGATTGATGGTGATAGTGAGTGACTGCAAAGACAAATTTAAAGCAATATACAGACAAACTCTAGTCATCAATGGAATCCCACTCAACTGAACAATTTAGAGCAAATGGAATACAGTTCTTAAAATAGGAATTTCTATGGGTGAGAAGCCAGGCTCCACCCATCAACCCATCCCAAATGTTACAATGAACTCTTCCCTAGCTTCTCCTGACTTTTATATTATTTCTTTTGTATTTAGATGGAGTTTGAATTGCTTTGGTCATATTTACTTTGCTACTAATTTGATCAAAATTCTCTTCCTTCACTCTCAAACCTATAGTCAGTAAAATACGGGGTGCAGGCCCAGTGGGGTGGTCATACTTGGGAGGTGTTTAACTTTGGCATGGAGGTGTGTGTTGGTATTGCAATCAGATTATAATGGACCAAGTTCACCCAGAGAGAGTGATTTCACCCCAGCTGCTGGTTCAGCAGCAAGACATCATCTCCTCTCTGCCTTGGGTGGCAGCTGCTGTGCAGTTTATTGGCTGCACAGCACCATTGGGTTCCCATCCCTGCAAGGATTTCAACAGAGCCTGGCCAAGGAGTCTCTGCTTTGCTCCACCCTCCATTTCATCCTTCTTAGCATGTGCTTAAGGTTGCAGGTTCTGTGTGTGGTGAATGGAATGGATTTCCTGCATGCAAATTACATTCCATCCTGGACGCAGCAACTGCATTTCACTGCATAATTTCCTCTGTTATAACATCTCTTAGAAAGTGAATATAACTTCCCAGTTTTCTCTGATTTCATCTCCTGTCATCCCACTACAGCCCTCCTGGACTGTAATCAAGGGTACTTTCTGTTTCTCTGTACTTACATTGCAGAAGTGGCTTCCTTCTGGCAGCCCCATCACCACTTCCCTCCTTTCTGAAGACTTCCTACTATGCAGTCCGAAGAGTTGCAGAGATTTTGGTCAAAGGGTAGATGTTAATGGCATCATCTGGCACAGAAGTTCTGCATCCTATACCTCTAGAAAAAATTCCCTCCTTAATCGCAGTAAAAGGTGGGAGTGAGGCAAATGAGGCTATTTTTTCACTTTCTTACGAATTATAGTGGAGCACATTAATTAACACTGGTTGATGGTTACTGGGGAAAACCATAGTGATATCTACAAATTACCAAGGCAAGTTCTTATTGTTGTCTTCTGAAAGTTGCATAATATAAAACTGAATTTGAATCACTACCAGTTTATATATTGTGGTTTACTTACAACTAATTATCTTCCTTCTGCTTTGTACATTCAGATTTGAGCTTTATTTTGCCAAGAATAGGACTCATTAGATGCCTTATTGTGTCAGCACCACGTAGTTGTGCAATACTTTTCCCAAAATCCTACTGGCTGTTTTTTCTATACTTGCTTTGTATAGAAAGGACCGTACCTGATAATGAAATACTGACTTGGTATTTTATATAGTAAGCTAATATTTTAATTCAATCTATCATTTTGTCATACATGAAAGAGTGATACCAAGACAAAACTTAATTCGTCAGACATTTGGAAATTGTCTTATAGCTCTGAGAAGAATTGTCTCATCTCTGAGAAGATCTATAACCTATAAAACAACAAAAAGAACCCCATTCTTGATTTACTACTGTGAAAACATTAGTTTTATATGCAGAATAAGTCCATGGGGGGAATATTGCTGACCTGGGCTTTATTAAATTATAACCTCTGGCAAACCTCTGGCAAAACCTCTGGCAAAATTACTTCTACAGGCCCAAGAAAATGGTGTAAATAGCTTCCTGTCCATCTGGCCAAACTATCCACTCATGACAATGACTATGAGAGCTTAGAAAGTGTCACTGTGAAAAGTCTTTGCTTAATGCCATGTTCTCATTTGCTGCAGCAAAAATGCATCCTTTTGATCTGCTGTGTAAGCAACATAATTGCACACTGTTTACTTTGAGTAGTTTATTCATTGTCAGAAAAGACATTTCAGGGCATGCTCCTGATCCTTTAGAGGATGTCAAAACTCTAAGCAGATTAGGTTCCTAAAATCCCACTACCTTTGAATGCCTGCATCAGAAAAGTCCCCATACACTTTTTCCAGTCCAGTCCATCATACCAGATGTTTTAATGTAGCTTTTGCTGGAACAGAGGTGGGAGAGAACACCTTTTCCTGGGAGAACCTGAGCCACATGAGCTGCTGTCTTCTGCTGCCACCTGCCATGCACCCAGGACTGTAGCCCCACAATATTCTGCTTTCTTGTCACTATGTTGAGCAGCCCATATTTCACCTTAAGTACCTTTACAAAGACCCACAAGCATTCTCAAAACAGAGTTCCTATACTCATGAAAATTATTATCACCTCTGGAGTTCAAAGTGTTTTGCTTTTGGGTGAAAGGTAAATGGACATGCATGAACATGAGTCTCGCTTCAATTTTTTGATGCTATCAGACACAAGATGCTACTGACGTGAAAAAAGCAAGCTGCCAGGAAAAGACAGGAGGCATACGGGGCTTAGCCTCTCTGTGCCATGCATAAATCCCAGGGACTAGTGTGGGAGAGCAAGTCCTTCTTCCTAAAAACATTGGGGTGTGTGTATATACAGCAAAACGTGATCATATACTACTAGGCTGTGTCTCATAGAAAGTGTTAAGAGTTAAGTAAATTATATTGGTACACATGAAGACAATAACAGTATATTTTATACACTGTTTCTATAACCATTTTGTTAGAAACAAGAGGAAATATTTTTCATTACTATCCATTTTTCCTTACTGTCCCTTTTTCCTTTGCAAGACGAGCCTTGCAAGCCACTACTGCTAAGTGGTACTATTTTAAGATAAATGCAGCGTGGTTGAAAAATTTAATACAACATTTAGATTCAGATTTTACAAGAGAAGAACAAACCATCCTTCATGCACATTGAGTGACAACTTGTAAAATTGTATTATCAATTCACCTTGACTAATGCAAAAATCTGTGCATATGATAAAACGGGAATTTTACTTCTCCACAGGAAAAAAAAATCATTTAGAGAAGCTAAAACAATTAATTTAAAAAAAAAAGCAAAGTGACTTATCAAAAATCTATAAAAATATTTAAAATATTCTGAAAAAATGACATGCGTAAAAAGTGTTGAGCACAGTCAGGATTGATATTTATTGCCAAATTCTATGAAAGCACACAGACATTCAATTATCTGCTATAAAATCCTATTCTGCTAAGGTACAGAATAATTCTATAGTACTGAATTTTTTTAGGTCTTTAAGACTATACCTATGACTAAACACAACAGGATGCAGAAGCCCTTAGTTACACTGAGAAATATTTTGAATTTTGTTTACAGAAAAAAAGGAAGTATTTAATTCAACAGCAATAGATGAAAACTGCAGTTGTATTTTTATCATTGACAATATTGTGTAGGATTTTCTTGACAAGTAATGAATTCAATTATGCTGCATAACCTCATCAAACAATTAATCTAAAAATTAATTTCACAATATTGTTGATCTTGTTTTCAACTTATATATATTATTTCCACACATAAAACCTACTACAGGATAAGGCACAGAATAATAGTTCCTTTGGAAACCAGAAGACAATATATAAGAAAAGATCAGCACACACAAGATACCTGAGTCTAATGTGACAGTGCTATCTCAAGCAGATATGTCTTTCCTAGATGACAGCTTCTTCATAGCTGTCTGATTGAGCTCTTGGCCCAGGACTTGGGTAGATAAACCTGTCTGTCATTCAGATAATGTTTCATCTTACCAAGATGCTCTCCATACTCTCAGTTCCTTCATTCCTGTGAGACCAGATGCTGAAAGGGTCTGTGGTGCTATGTGACTCAGGGTCACCTGCTCCTTGTGTGTCCCCCTCTTATCCCTCTTTGTGACCTCTTATCATAAAAGCTACTTGAACCAGCTTCGTAACTAACACACATAGGGAAAAAACATATCTGCAAAAGTACCCTGTCATGGTCCAGATAGGGTTAGTAATAGACAGGCTCCAATTTTAGACAGATTCCCTCCTGTTGGTGCACAGATTGACATTTTTTGTACCTCCTGCAAACATTCACTCCTGAACTCATGTGCATTTCTGCAAAATATCAGTACAGGTGGCTCACTTTATTAAATGCTGTGCTCTTTTCAGGAATTTAAATCCTGAACTTTCTGCCTTGGTAGTGTCAGAGTGTACTGATGGGAAGGTGATGAGACAGGGATGTTTCCTCTGTGCCTGCTCTAGTGGTGCATAAGCCCATCAGCTCTTGGCAGCCGTGCCATGCCCTGTTGACGGCGCACTCGCAGCCTTTGCTGTGATCTTTGCTGGAGCTCCTGCAGACACCCACATGGCTTGGGCTGCTGCCATCTGCTACTCCTTTGTGTGGATGTTGGATGATGGGGTGAAGAAATGTTCAGCCCTATTAAGCAGTGTCAGGCCTTACAAGCCTTTGGTTTCAGCCCACTACCTGCTTGGTGCCCCCTTGGTTTCCTCTGCATGTCACACAATGGTCCAACTCTGTCTTCGTTTTTGGCTTTTTGCTCAACAAATGTGTTCCAACACAGTGATTTGTGGAAAGCTATTTTACATAGATCGTTGAATTTAAATGCTTTCAATTGTTTTCAAGAATACAAAAATGTTGGCAAAGGAAATGAAAAATAGCACTTAACAGAGAATTCTGTCACATCAAATAGAATGAAAAATAGTGGCTATCCCTGACAAATGCCCGTAAAGTTAATTATTCATCAAAGCAATTCATCTGAGTTATGCAGATGAAAAAACTGAGCTTACCTAGCATTATAATTTTAGAAACACAGAATGTTGCTTCAGAAGAACATAAATAACATTTTATATTACCCAGAAAGTTTACTATCCTGTCTTTTTTTAAAAATTTATTAATATAAAACTGCCGTGTTTATTAATGATGATGTCTGGGCAAGCTCCACATCAAATTCAAGCAGCTGAAGAGCCCTCACAAGGCAAATTAGAATGAGTAAATTATGTGGACTATATTTACTGAAAAAAACTCAGGGGTCTTTTAGCATCAACAGGTTTCACAAATAGTCCAGAATGAACTTACAGTACATTCCTCTAAAAATAGAAAATTATCTGCCATATGGCTTAAGGTTAAATAAAATTCCTTGTAATCAGTCTGTCACACGCATATGGCAATATATTTTCCTAGATGTGAACTTGGACCCCAGAGAACTTTCTCAAAAGAAATTGACAGAATTTTAATGAAAAATTTTCTTTGTAACTGCTTCTTTCAAGCAAAAAAATACTTAATCAGAAAAATTCCGTTTATTTCTACTTGAAGTAAAAATTTATAACAATTCAGAAATAAAGGCAGAAGAATATGGAGGATAGTATCAAAAGAGAAACCTATTATCATCTGAGAGAAGACAGAATTATTCTGACATGCTGAAGTTTTAAATTCTCAACATGATCATATATATTCATATGAATA
>JANRMJ010000077.1:42565941-42586798 GCA_025584955.1 Alethe diademata | reverse complement strand
AATTAAAAACTTACATTTCTCTTCTCTAAAGTTTGCATCAAGATGTCATTCTTTTTGTCTGAGAATAGGCATTGCAAAGAGACTTCTAAACACTAAATCAGTATTATTTAATTTGTTTAGGGATTGTATAACTATGTCCATGAGCTTGAAAACAATAATTGGAGCTCACAATCAATTTTAAAGTAAAATATTTAGAAATAGTGTGAGAACATAACAAGCCCTTTCTCATTTTGCATTTTCATGCAAATAGCCACAGCACACTATAAAATACACTACATATAAGTCAATTTTTATCTTGGCTGTAGGATTTTATTCTGTGTCTTGCTACAAAGATCAAATACTGGTAGTAGTAAAATGTAGGCATTCTATTTTTTGTCTTAAGCCCTAACTCATCAAACATTTACTGGGAACAATATTGTCTTAAGAGAAGGTAAGTAATCCCTAATGTGAAATGAGAGTATTTAGGTGTATGTCAGCCTCTAGGCTGAAGAGGAATAAAAACAGAAGCTTAGAATGGCAGATAATAGCAGAAATGAAGAAAATGCAAGATATTATACCTAAGGACTTATTTCCCAGGGATGGGAGAAAGCAGTAAGAAAATACAACTTTGCAGAGGTATTTTAAAATCACCAGAGGAATGTGGACAGAAATAAGAAACAGCAAAAGCTGTTTTTAACTTCCGTGCTTCAAAATATGCAACTTATTTTATGATAAATTGCTTTAATATTTCTGTTTGCTTCACAACATGCAGCTGTTTAATGAGGTATAACTTCCATAATGTTCATTATTGCAATGGAGTCATCAGCCCACCACAAAATGCTGCAGAAAAGAAAAATAAAATCACATAAAGATGAAAAACATACATGTTTTGTAAAAGCAGAATATTTTTAAAAGTCAGGAGATTTTGTATGTAGGAGATACCACTATGTGTCATGCTGCCTTTTTTCTTTCTTTTTAAAATTTCTTTATTTCTTTAATTTCTTTCTGTATTTCTTTAATAATGTCTCATTTAAATTAGTATTAAAACCAAAGGGTAAAAAGCAAATAGACACGCAGGCTTTCAGAAACCCATGTGCTCTTAAAATTACCTTGGAAACTGTAGGAACTGCTGCAATTGTTAATTTCTTGAAATCCATTACCAGAAAATGTGAAGTCAGGTTCTCACATATGTAGCCTGGCGTTGTTTCCATTGACTTTTTGTCTTTGTTCTGTGAGCAAACTGAACAATGGCCTGCGATGAATCCTCAGGAGATGAGTTGTTGAGTGTTCTTTCACGGTAAAATTCATAATTATTTCATATCTTCCCACCAAAAGCTTACATACTTATGTGTATTGTAGTGTTATGAAAGTGCACACGGCTGTGGCACCTAGTTGGAAGGAATTCAGATATCTAAGGAAAATGCACCTTCCCTTTGTGTGAATTTTCTCTTTTTGCTTGCAGGAGGGAAAAGCGTATCTTCGATCAATAGGAATGTGAAAGAATAATTGAAATTTTTTCCTTTTATTCTGCTCATTCTTCCAGGTTGTTGGGTGTTTTTCTCCAATGAGATAAAAAGCTACGTTCAGACTCATATTTTTTAAAATAAAAGACAATTTGGGCAATAGTGGTAATTGTGCATAAGTGGACAGATTGTAGTGCATAGATAATAAATATCAAAAGGCAGATAGACTGGGTATTGCTACTTCTTTTTTTCTTTTCCCAAAACAACATATATTAAACTTACATTTTCATCTCAAGTGTTCTCTTCTGCCAGGGAATGAATTTTTAAAAGTTAGTTTTATGACTACGTGGCCCTATTTTACTGTAATTCACCAATCCATTAATTAGATTTCAAGATTCTCTCACAAATGTATTAGCAATATTTATTTAATTGCTTGAACAGTGCAGGATTTTCTTTTAAAAGAAACCAAATGAAGAGATGGGGAAGGAGTTAATTATTATCGACAAGAGTCTAGGCTTTTGTGTTTTCTGCATTATTTACCTGTGATTTTTCATTTCTAGTAACAAAGACGCAACATTACTATGGAGACCAAATATCTTTGCTATTAATCTGCTCTCCTCATAAATTTAGACTTTATCCATTTTGCCCACTAAAGAGTAGAGCTGAGAAGTGAAAGCAATATAGTGTGGATAAATGAAATAATGGGAAAAAAATTGTTATTTCTTTCCTGATGTGTGCATATTCATTGTAAAGCAAGATAAATCAGGAAAAAAAGGGAAAGTAAAAAAGCTAGCCTGAGGAAGCCTTATGATTTATATAGGTTTTACATATGACTATATTTTGTTCTGCTGAATGAAAGACAAAAATGGTACAAAGAACTTGGAATTTGAGTTGGTTGTTCTTAGTGTGGTTGTTCCCCACTGCCCCTATACCCACTGGACCCTAAACTCAACTCTACCCCCTCTCCTACCCCACATTTATGCCCTGGACCTCCCTACATCTTGGTCTTCGACCACCGACTCCTACAATGAGCTGTTTTAGCGTGTTTGGATTTTTGGGCCTCGTCCCACACTTGTTTTCACTATTATTAAAGTATTTTATGTTGCTAAGTGGTGGTCGTCGCACTGCTCTTCTTTTATTTTTGCCACTATCGCCCTAATATCTGCAGAACCCTAAAAAGTATTGTCAGGGACCACCCTCACCTCTGACATCTGCCATTCCCCACTCAAGGGAAAAGAGCAAAGGTTGGACATCTGGAGGTGTAACAGTGTAAGAGGCAGTGAAAGCCAATCTGAAGAGAGATTTGAGCAGGATTATTCCAAAGAGTGCTCAATACTACTTTTTGTATAAGCAATTCTGGCACAAAGGTGAGGAAGAAATCTTTCTCATTGCACCCAGAGATGTCACAGCCTCTTTGATCATTGCTAGGCCAATGCACAAAATTCAGAAGCAAAATTTAAGACTGACACAGTTACACAGTTTAACATCCAGTCTATATTTGACTGGTGGTATTTGAATTTATGAAACTGGGATTTTCCTCTGGGAATGAAGGATATGATGGGAAAAGCAAGAGAACTTTTAAAACATAGAAACCAAGTTGCTGTCACATTATGTCAGTCCTTGTATTTAGGCTTTTAAGAAAAATATCAGCTCAGTAAAGTTCATTAAAACACAAGCAGCAGGGAAGGACTACAGAAGTGATGAGGTCTCATATTCTGTACTTCAGGAGGTTTGCAGTTGTGCTGTAGCTACCCTTGCTTCATCAGTACAGCAGACAAAAGAGTTGGAAAGTTCTTTCATTATCTAAAGAAAAGGTTGTCTAAAAACTTCAGACTTTGAGGGTTTTTTCAAGATAAAATTATGATGTTGAAAATATCAAGCTACAATCTAATTTCTTCTCCAGCTGTTTATTTTACCACTACCAGCAGCTTTCATCCAGCTCCTTCCAAACAGGGTGTCTTGGCAGAACCCTGCAAAACTTCTGTAGATGTTCAGACATTATTTGCATCTTAAATTTCTGAAGCGTCTTAAGTATGAGGTAAAAATTTCTTCATCTATTATAACTGAAATATTAGAGGCTTGTGCTGTTATGAAAACGAATTTACAATGCTCAGAGTGCTTAAAAAAAGTTCTTTAATATCTTCATCTATGTGGAAGGGAAGCTGAAACAACTGGAAGGTGAATATGCCCAGGCTTTTGTTTCTGTGAAATGATCTTTAATGATATCTTCTTCAAGACTTTTTTTTTATCATGTGGATATTCCAAATCTTTGCAGTATTGGGTCACAATGATTTTCACTTACCTGGCTTGTAATGAGTGTGGTTTATACATTTAAGTGTCTCCTAGTTTTCAGACATATACCTGAGACAGCTTTTTTTTGCTCTGTTTTAAATGGAATGTTGCTATGTCTAAATTGAAATATCAGCCAGATATATTTGTAGTACAACAGATTTGTAGTACAACCACGGAGAATGAAAATGAGACATTTAACGTCTTTATGTGACCATATGCTAATAAACTAATAAATGTTCAAATTGACCTTAATTAAAAGATCGCAGTGGCACCAGCATCTGATTAGAATATCAATACTCAGGGGAGTATAAAAAAACAAAGCAGGGATGTTGCTAAGGCTGTGTATGAACTCAGCTTTAAAAAGCCCACAAGACATGGGATCAAACCAGAGCAGAGAGACATAGCGGTGCAGAGGCCTGGCACACTGCAAATGTTAACAAAGCCCCGCAGTGGGCACATTCAGAGCCCCAAGATCCCTGTCCTGTGTGCACAACACCCACGGCACCTGCACTCCTTGTGGTGAGAGCTGCACTGCCTGGGGGGCAACAAGCTGCTCCTCTGTGGGTGGCGCTGCAACACCTGCTGTTTGTGTTTCTGTTACCTTATTATAGAGCAGGTCTCAATCCCTTCCTACTGCCTTTGCTGCTTTGGCAGGCTGCACTTCAAACAATTCCTTCCTTTTGATTGCTACAATGCACTCCTCTGCCTGAGAAGTTCTGAAAAAAAAAAAAAAATTGAGACCAAACCTTGGAATTAAGCTTTTTTCTTTCCATGTAGCTCCTGGTTAATCACAGGACAGTAGGGCTAAGTGCTACCACACGAATCCTGGCACCTTAAGAAAATCACTGTATCTGTACTGGAACCAGTTGCTGACCTTGATTCCTTAAGCATCATATTAAATGGGCTTATTTACTGCTGTAGTATATTTTCAGTGGTCCTGATTTGCTCTTGGGCCCAATATTATTAATATTGACTGTAACTGATTTACATCCACTTCTGTCCTGAAATAAATAATTTTCAAAAAAAAGAAATTCTGCTGCAGAATGAAGAGCAGTATTTTCCTGGGTCTATATATTACAGCAAGTGTTGATGAAAATCAGTTCATGTATTAATGTAAACTCATCTATTCTGATGATCCTAGAAAAAGACAGTAAGAGGGTAAATATCCTCTGTCTTGAATGAGCCTCTAATATAGGAAACATCGAGGTACAGATAAAAAGTTTTTTAAAGGCAAAAGAGTTGTACTGGGATTCATGAACAGCAAAGATCATTGCAGGTGTACATGGATGTGGCAGGTCACCCAAGCCATGTATGCTGACCTGGGGAATTGTGCTTGGCTGTGGTGAGAGCAGCTGTCAAGAGTGAAACAAATTGAACCTGTAGTGGAACCAGACATCAGAGTTTATGTAGGAACCAAAACCATTAAACACTGTCCTCAACTTTCCTATGTTATACACTCACTTGTTTCCCTCCATAGTGTCAGATTCACTACTTCTTGGCTTTCCAGTAGGGAGATCACAGCTGGTCTGGGAAGGCTGAGAGGTTTTCTGTGGTGCCACTATTCACAGCTGCCTGTCTCAGCTGTTACTGGGCCAAGGTCCCTGAGTATCATCCAGATTTATCTCTGTACATTTCCCTAATCTCCAGCCTTCTGGAATCAGCTCATCTCCTGACTTCCAAGATCTTCCCTCCATATATGATTTTCTTTCTAGATTCCCTTATTTCTAAAATCCTTTCTTCTTTCCATGAACATTGCTTTTTGGCCCTTTCTTTTCAGCAACTCAAATCTCCATTCTCCAAATTTAAATAGTCTGTGCACAGAAGCACAGTGGGCAACCAATGTCCTAACTGGTATTTCTGGCTGATGTTACTTTACATGTTGGAAGATTGGCTGGACCGTTACCAAAATTTGCAACCTCTCCACACAAAAGTTCAGTTCTGGCCATTCAATACCTTCTTACAGTTATCTGTAACCTATTAACACACAGTTTCAGCTACTTTTTCACCTATCATGCTGTGAGGTCTCTCCTCCCAATGAGAGCTCCAACGGCAGTCTCAGCAGGCTCTGCTAGAGACCTATATCAAATCCAGTTATTCACCAGTGGAGCCCAGATGGCCTCTTCATCTTTTCAGATGTGTAGAATTCATGAGTGGGATTCAGTCTGAGATTAAGACTAAATGTACCTAGCATGAGCTAGATGTGTTGTTACAAATGAGCATTTGATACAGTAGACGGAGTAAGAGGAATCATTCAACCAACAGTCAGACACCTATTTTAAGGCAGGCTGAATAGCTTTCTACAAATCTATTCACTGCACTAATTTTTTAAAGTATACCACTGAGAGCTCCTGGTAAAATTTTTTTATGCATGATGATACCATTTTTTTTGCACGGCAATACCACTGACATGGGCCCTCGGTTATATCATCCAGACTCTCCTTAGGAGCTATCAATAAATTCATCATTGGTTACACTAATGCAAAATGAACTCTTATTGCAGCTTAATCTCAGTGTTTCTGTGTATCCAAACACCTTATTCTTTCCACTCTTGCTTTGCTCCTTAAATGTATTCCTTCCTCAGTTCTCTGTAGCACTTTTCCTAATGCATCAAGAGTGACTTCTACTAAACTGAACTCCAACAAAACATATTCAGTAAATTGATATAAGAGATGGACTCTATATGTTCTGACCAAAGGAAAGGAAAATGTACATGACAAATGTTGGATCTATCTTGGAACACTCATAAGCTCTGTAGGACAGAACCTCTAAATAACTCTATCTATGGTGGTTAAATTAGGTTAGAATAAAATATAATCTATGGTGCTCATAAGAAATCCCTGAGAAAGTCACCTTGCAGTCCCAGAGGCAATGTAGTTACACTGTGTTCTTGGAGAGTTGCAATTGCAAAAATCCCCTGAAAAAATAAGAGCAGACAATATAGATCATGAAAAGCCAGTTGTGGTTCTTCCAGTGGTGTTGCCCTGATAGGTGTCACATAATATGCACTGCTAAGTGCAAAATGACTGAGGTTTTACCCAAGAAAAACATTCTATGTGTGTTGCTGCTCTGCTCTGCATCTCACCCTAAATTAGTAAGAGCAGCTGCACTACCCTTATCATGAGTGTTCCATATTCTACACAGCAGTCTGAGAGTATAAAATCCTACTTCCGTTCTATCTCTGAGACATGATCATCTAAATCTCTGGTCTAAGACCTCTCAACCAAGGTTATCTCAATTTCTTGTCTAATTCTGATTTTTCCTTTGCATCCGTACTGGAAATTTGAGCTGTCCTTCAAAATGTTGTGTCTCTCTTCATCCACATCAAGATCTGTTTTCATTTCTTAATCTGCTCCTTCTATTCTTGCCCTGTATTTTCTTATAATCCAAAAATAATTTATTAGGATCAACTATACCTTTTTTTTTTTCCAGGTGCCTACCTTATGACCATCACTGCAGTAGGTAAGAAAGCTCAATGTAAGCTGTATCCTGGTAGTGTCTAATGAGTCATTTCCTTCTAGCAAAGTCAACTAAAGAGGGATTAGTAACAACTAATAAGTGTCAGTTTTGTACTTGACTATTTGTCAGCACTGAAATTGGGATGTTCAATGACATATCTAGATGTAGAACATTAACATCACAAACTTACTAATCTCCAGAATTAGGTGGCAGTATATTTATGCAATTTCTATACATTCAAGAAGTATTTTACCTGGTTTCGACTGTGGTGGAAATAATAATTGACAGAGAGTGACAATTTAACTAGGGATAATAGAATCACACTCTTAAAAATGTAATTAAATGCTGTACTTTTCAGTGGATGCATATTTCTGTGTTTATATAAAGATTATTTACTTATCAAATCATATTTAAATAGTATGTTTTTATCCTTTTCATATGCTCCTGACTTAATTACTGTTGCATGGATTCTGAATCCTTTATTCAAGCAGACATCCTTAAACTTCAGTGAGACATCTTTTAAACTAAGACTTTATCTTAGACCTTGTTTGTACATATACAAGTGCCTATGCTAGAAAATTCTTTACGTCTATACATACTAGTGGGCATATTCAGATTCAAACACGTTCAAACATGACATTGTCCTACAAGTGTCTTTAAGTCTGTAAGTATATTTTAAACTGTCAATGTTTCTTTATGCATCTATTTAATACTGACTTATTTTATGCATAAAGGTGAGATCTACATTACATAAGACTCTTTTTTTCAGTAAACTCCTACTTGACATAAAAATGATGCATTGTAAGTTGCAAATGAGTGATTTCATATTGCTGTGGTTTAAGCAGTATTACTTGCTTCATGTACCAGACGTACATTTAATTTTGCTGATAAACACCCAAGAGGTAAAAACTAATGTGACTAATATCCAACAATTCTCTGTACAATGTAAAGTTCTGACCCTCCAGAGCCTGATCCCTCCAAAAACCTACCTTGGAACTTTAGTGCATGTTGCCTATGTATTTAGTACTTCTTGTTTGTGTTAATAAGCAGCCACACAGGCAAATTCACAGAAGCTGCAATATGGACAAAGCTTCTCATAAAACAAAGTTCATCTGCATCTGGTACCATGTGCATTGGGAGAGACAGATCTTGAAATCTACTAACACAGAGGACCCTGTATCATTGCCTCTTGTTCCCGTTCCTTTCTATATTAATGACACACTTTGCAAACTTAGCAAATCTGTATCCTTTCTGTTCCTGGCTGTGTAAAACTACAAAAATATGTTCCACATTTCACTTTTAGTGGCATCACTACATTGTTATGGGTCTGAATCTCCATCTTGAATGACTCAAACAATATATTCACCCTGTGATTAACCTTCTTGGTGCTTGCTTGAAAGAGAAACATTAACTTCCCTTCTTGATTCAACAAAAGTATTTTTTCTTTTGCTACTCAAGATGCCCTCTGCTCTTCTTAATTCATAGGGAATATCTTTGGGTACGCATACATGTATAAATAAATATCAGGTTAGTGCTGAGCCTCCTTTCACCAAAGCATGTTAAATGCCTTTTCCTGCCCATGTTCTCATCTTGTTTTCTGCTCAATATTCTTAGAATTACTGAGGATCTGACAGCAGGGCCAAAATGGAGGAAATATTCCTGTTAACAGCATGCAAATTCTGGATACAAGCATACATTGTGTGTTTGCTTTCTGTTTCTATTGGCAATAGTGCCAGGCTTGGGCACTCTGGGTTTGCCATCCAGTGTGTCAAAGTCAGCTATGACTGTGCTGGCAGAACTGTGGTGGAATGTTTCAGGTGTTGTGACACATCAGCACAACAGCAAGTATCTGTTGCACACTCAAAAATACACTTACTCACCTCTTTACTCTCTAAAAAGACTGCAATATTTCTTAAATGCTTATGAGGATTTCAAAAGCCATCTTACATGGAAACAGGAATGAAGAATTGGTGTGCTATTCAAGGGCTATTTTCCTAGTTATTGTATTCTATTGGGCAATTAGCTGAAGGTTCAAATTTGATGTATCTGCTCAGAATATTCAAACAGCTCATTACAGGTACAGGCACTTTCTTTTGAATTGGATTGGATCCTATGTGGAGGTGCCAACTTCAGCTATATTTCATTTTTCTCCACAGCAAACTGCATTTACAAGTATTTTCTTCCAAAAGAAATTAGACTACATTTTATTTAAATGTAAACTATGCATATTTAAATTGTAAACTATGCATATATTTAAGGCTATATTGACAATCACTTTTTTAAATAGACCTATTGATTTCCTCTTTTCACGACAGTGAAACTACCATATCAATGATCAAGTCTCTATTATTCTCTTAATGACTTGGATTTTTAAATATACATTTTTAAAAAAAAACTTATTAACCAAATTTCTCTCCCTTTCCACTCTGCAATACCAAGTCTGTATTTTTTTTATTGCTAAAAGTTTTCAGGGTATTAATCCATAATTTAAAACAACATTTTCAAGGTATTCATAGAGGAGTGGCAGGAGAAGAGAGAAAGGATTTATGTTTAAGTGGATGATAAATAACTCCCTGGTTTTATTGACATGTTCTCAAGACTGGCCTTTAGAAAGATGGAAAAGATGAAAAAAGTGAAAAAAATTAGTTTAAGGTGACCTTATCAAAGTTAACCTTGGAACAGCTCAACTGCATGCATACAAATGGTTTGTACAGTTACTGATGTTTTGGCAGAAAATTAAGGGTTAAGACATCCAGGCATAATAGTCTTCTATTTAAAACAATATAAATAACCTTTCAGAAGTATCAAGCAAAATATTTATACAGCAAGATTCTAAAAGAAAAAGAGAATGCAAATGCATTATTCAGATTAGCAGAGATAAAATCAATCTGGCAAATCAGTAGGAGACCTAAGAAAAATTCTGTTCTATTTATAGCAAGGGCTCCAGAGCAAGCTCTGCTCTTTTATATGAAGCAGCAAAATTACAACTGCAGAACAAGCACTTTGTGGATCTACAGCACTTGGCAGGAGATAGAAACTGGTTCAAGGCCAAAGAAATAACACCAAAGGTGCTGCTGTTGGGAAAAAAAGGGAAAAAGCAAAAAGCAGTAATTTACAAAAAGTGGAAAAGCATGGATAGGGTCTGAAATCTAATTTTACCCAAAGCATAGAGAAGGAAGTTGTGATGGAAATTAAGTCAAAATGGGCAGGTATGGGACTGGTTTGTGAGTAAAGCAACAGAAAACCAAACAGATATGCAGCATATTTTCAGCAGCAAGTAAATAAAATCCTCACGGGCAAGTAGTCACAGTATTTTCCATTCGCAGTGAATTGCTGATATTCTGTATAGAAATGAGGGATGCTAATCTATAGAATTCTAGTTCCCAGGTGCTGTTTTGCCTGAAATAATGTGCTAATGAAATGGGAGGCTGTTGAAAGCAGATCTGAAACTGTAGAGGTCACAGCCTACATGCATACAGAAAAGGTTGTTCCTGATTCCACTAGACCTCACAGCTTAAGAGTGGGGCAGAAATAGCACAAAATAATTACATTAACATGGTACCATCCTAGCTTCTGATAATAAATATTTCCAGTGCAGAAGAAACCATATAAACCTGTCCTCTATCCTTCCCAAATGGGGCTAAGAGGCACATTAAAAATTTATTTCTTTCCGGGAATCTAGAAATGCAGCTCAGATATGAGTGCTCATATTCTTATCACTGACTCTTTGAGGTGGGTCTCAAATACAGAGGTTACATAGAGTGCATAGGTTACAACTGCAAGGGAAAGAGATGTTCTGTTAGGATTTCCAATTCAGCATCGTGGAATACTAAATGTATCAATGCATTTGGTGGTATTAGTCTGAGTATTTAAGGGAGCAACTGTCCAACAACTGTTACTGCAGTGAGGATTTCTGTGACAGATCAAAAATATTGCTGATTAGACTTTCAGGTTAAAAGATTTTCACTTTTGACCAGAAAGCTCCTTTTGGAACTAGATGCAGCTTCTTTTTATGGATTTCTTTCACATTTACTGAAAAACAAGTAAAATGCTTAGGAACATGGTTTTATATTTGGGTTTCCTAAGATGCAAAAATAGAATTTCCAAATTCCGCTGAACTACACCCAGAAAGAGTTATTTTTTGCCTGTCAGCCCAGAAAAAACATGGGGCTGATCATATGATGTCTACTCCCATCAGCCAGCTGAAATATGCACAGCATTTTGCAAACCTAGCTATCTCAAGTTATTTCAACATATCTGGTTTTATTCTATCCTTGGATAGAGAATTTATGTGGCTCTGGTGCTAGAGTCAATCAGTACTATGGCTCTACTAGGAAATTATAATCATGACAAATCGGTTTCCAGTACCCTTTTTTTTTTTTTTTGTGAAAGCTTAATCAGTCAATGTGGAGACAAATTTACATTGTACTAACATCAAAAAGGTAAATGACTTTCAAGTTTTATCATCAGTATTAGTACAGAAAGTAGATGCCTGATTATTTCCCAAGAGCAGCATTGGCTCCCCAGGTCACAGTTTAAAACTCTGTATCAGATGACAAGTTTTACTGGTTTTACCTAAACCTCAAAAGGGAGATAACGCGTTATTCCTTAGGTTTCAAGGAGGAATTGAATGTCTGTAGCATGTACATCCCTTTTAAAACTACACAGACCTTTACCTTCATGGCAGAAAATGGAACCTTTTCCCTTTCTTTTTTCCCCATTCCTTTTTATGTTTTTGAATTAGTGAATGTTTTTACTTCTTGCATATTTCCTGTAGTTGAACAGAAGGGAAGTAAGTTTCCTGACCTAAGGAACATACTTCTCTTTTGTTTACACAAACATTTCTGGTGTATAACTGACATGTGTGCATGCTTGGCAATTCTGTCATCTGAGCGTACTCTATGTAGCTTAGACATATATTAGTCTGGTCTAATTTGAAACACAATAGAACAAAGTCTGCATGCAAGACATGGATTTCTGACAGGATTTGTAGCTCTGGTTCAAAAATACCCCTTAGGGTACGAGCTTCATTTAAAGATCTCTTTGAAGTATTGACTTAATAGAACTAAATACATGTCTAAATATATGAATTTGCTCTAAAAGCTTGCTGAATTTATGCCTTTAATGAATAAAAGACTTGAACATCTGGGAAGAAGTTATAAATTACAAGTGCATAGTGTGCTAGGAATGATCAAAAATACTGTGAAGAAGACATAAAGTTATTTGCTCACTGGCGCAATAAAAAACTTACATGATCAATGAGAGGTGTAATTTTGCAAGTCATTGACAGAAAATTCTGAATTTGACATGGCACTACACGAAGAAGCACAAATCCATATTCAGAGTGAGTCATGTAGACAGATACCCTGATGATTATGCAACTTGTTTCATGTCGAGTGTGATTTGTTTCTGTGTCATCTAATGAGACAGAACACAGAGCAGGCTCCACTGCTGTTGTCTGTCCTAGGACAACCTTTGTCATTCTTCTGCACCAAACTGTGTGTGCCCACTTTTGTGTGTTCCTCCATGTACAGCACAGGTCTGTCCTAGAGATTCTGTTGCTTTGTTTTTAAGGTACACCTAGTTATTTCTACCTTCCAGAAAATATTCGAGGAAAAAATATTTAGTATTTTAACTGTGATGGATGCATTTTTAAATGCCCCACACTAACTGCAGAGTGTTTTCTGCTCTATCGTATTTTTATGGATCTTAAGCTTTTATTGTGTTAAGACAATTTCACTAGAGTCACCTTCATAGTTTTTTGTTTTTGTTTTTGTTTTTGTTTTTGTTTATTTAATTGTAGATTTTGGATGATGAATCTACTGCTTTGGCAATTACCAGAATTCACATTACCTGTGAAGAAAATGAATGGTCTAATTCCCTGTATCTTCTTGCTTTCTACCATAATGCCTGGACTGGGAACTGGTTTGCTTTATGCAATTAATTATTAAACTTATTTGTGCAATTCTGGAAGAAATACTCTTTGTTGGCATGTTTTCCTGTCACTCCTTAAAAGAACAACTGTCACTCCTTAAAAGAACAAACTCCTGTAATTTCTTCTTATAGATTTCATTTTAAATTTCATCTTCAAAGAACAGCTTCATTCAGAAAATCTGACTCTATAAAATAATTTTTGAATCAAGCATTGTCTATATGATATGTGTCTCTGCTTTTCATTATACTGAAATCAAGAGCAAGACAGGCAGCGAGAGTAAGAGAATAAATTCTCATTGACATGATTTTCTGTTACTACAGACTTGTGCAGTTTGACCTTAAGCATAATGGGAAACCTTTTCAAAGCTAATTCTTTCATAAACTAATTCTTTCTGAAACTTCAAGATGTTCCAGAGTGAATTGTAGTATGGAATGTCAAATATTCCATTGAAATCGAAAAGTTGCATATCAAAGGTATTTTAGTAGCTTTTTAAAATCTATTGTCCTTTTTGACAACTATGCTAATTTTGAAAATCTGGTGAATGTGTGACCTTTCAGGCCCAAATCCCAGCTTCTTACCTTCAACCAGTTGCTGTCTTTTTTCTGATTAATAAGGTGCTCTGGTAAACTGGTTATTAGCAAAGGAAAAAAAAAATATCATAGTAACTATTGGAGTAACTTTAGTTACTCTGCTTTGATAGTCCATAAGGGAATTTTTGAGAGCTTTTATTAGTCCCATATTTCATCAAAAAGGTTCAATATTTTAGTTAGGATTTCTTCACCACAAATTTCCCACTGGCTTAGATTTACCAACAAATTTGCTTGATATCAGTCTCTTTCTGCATGTATCATTTCTTTGAGGTGTGAGAAACATTTATGAGATGGTTAATTTCCACTACAATTTAATAGTTTCTTTGATTCTAATTATCAAATCACTCTTGGAAACATCTTGTTATACTCTTTCATCTTTTCATTATCAGTGTAGAGAGGGTTTTTTCTTTTTTTGTTCTTCCTGGAAACTATTCTTTTTGTGGACCATGTACGTAGAAATGGGAATTAATGCAGTCTTTCACTATCATTACTTTTAGCATTTTCTTCAGATTTTTTTGCTGCTGTTAACCATTTCATTTTGTTTGCTTCCTAGCTCTATTTTTTTTTTTTTCTATTTTGGTGTGGGGTTTTTTTGTTGTTCTTGCTGTTTTGGGGTTTGGTTTGGTTTGGTTTGGTTTTTCCTATAATTGTATGTATCTTCACTTGCACAGTGCAGTTCCCTGATAGTCAGCTACACTTATTGCAGCACCTGTGATGCTGTTGTGTTGGAGAGATTGTGTCAGTTTAATATTGATCTTTTATGCTGAAACCAACTTTCATGTATTCTTCATTGGAGTCCAAATTATAACTGTACATTCCTGGATGTAAGTTTTTGCTATCAATTTTATTTATTTATTTATTTGGTGGATTTTTTATAATTGATCTTCAGTTAAACCACATGCAATTTAGGCTAATTCATATTTCAGGACTCTATGAAATGGATATGCATGTTCTTCAAACTGAACATAAATGGGTTTTACTTCCTTTTTTCTCCAGGTATTTTGAGGATTTCCAAATTATTTGAGATATTTGTCTTCAGGAATACTGGTCTTCTGGTTGTGTCCTGATAAGAAACAGAAGTTAGTGCTTCTTTCAGTGCTGTACTGAGAGAGAAAAGGCCACAGAAATAATTCTTTCTAACCATATGTCAAACAGCAGAATACTAATATCCAGGTTTCATAAGTATCATTTTGATTGTAATAAAATTTTCGTTTGCAAGTCTACACTGTTGAAAATTTTGTTTGGAGTTTTTTGAGTGCTGTTTGATTCATAGCCTGTGGTTATATCTGCATTGCTGAGAGCAATGTGGGCTAAGAGACTCCAGTTAGCTCTGAACAAGGGAGATGTTGGAACTTGTCTAGCCATAGTCTGAGGGATCAGCACTGTCTCTGTGAACTTGCTAAAAATCAGAGCAGAACTGCCAGGGGACAAGCGTGACATTTCAGTAGAGTGGTATTCCTATGCCAGGCTACAGTTCACAATAAGCAACAGCCTTTAGCCTATTGTAGTTTTCTTCTCTCTGAGTGCTATTACTGTCTTTCAATCATAATTATATTATTTAATTATTTTAATTTTTGGCCTAGGGATTTTTAAGGATTCTTCAAATGATGATGTTCCTTTATACAAGGTCTTCAAAGTTGTACGAATTCATTATTTTTCTTTCATAACTTGCTACTTCCACAGGAATAATCTGCACAGACATTTCTTTGCCTCACTCCTTCCCTTCTTTTCCCCCAGCAGAAATTCATGCTCTGGTAGGGTCCCCAAGGCTTAGTTTCATGAAATAGTGCAAGACTGCAGAAATGGAAAGAGTAAAAAGAAAAAGAATTTTTTTTTATTTTTATTTTTATTTTTATTTTTATTTTTATTTTTATTTTTATTTTTATTTTTTTTATTTAATATTATCCTTTTCTCAAAAACACCTTTCGAGCTTACAAACACTGTTATCACCATAAATGACCAAGAAGTTGCCAAGGCAACAGCTAGAGTAGACAAAGGCCTCCACAGAAGAAAAGAACCAAGGAAAAAATTCCTTAAATTAAAAAATAACTGAGAGTGGTTTCTGGTAATTCTATAACAATTCAAGATGCTCACTCTTTCCTCTTGAAAGGGACCGAACTGTACCAATGCTACCCAAAATGTGATTATGATCGGGCAGTTGACTGAATGAAGCACAGTAGAGGCAATGTACTTTCACAGTGAAATGTATGAGTGTAAAGAAAGAAAGGCTACATGTATTTTTTTAATTAAAAAAAATTAGTCTGTCATGACTTTGATTTTCCTAACTTAAATTACCTCTGAATAACTAGGCAATTAAATAATTTCAGAGGGTACTCCTCACATACAATGCTCTACATTTGGTGTTTTCAAAATATCTTTTTTTTTAGGAGCTTTGAAAACCATATCATTTTGAAAAAGCTGCTACTGCATAGGAAATATTATGGTCATTTATTCAAGATACAATGCCTTTGCTATTGCTTATATTACTTATATTTCTGTTTCATTTAGGAGATGTTGTCTGGATCTGTTAGGCTGGAGCTTTGCTGTATTGGGAGGAGCATCACCATGGAAGCAAGAGGATCCCAAGCTCCTACTCTCTTTCTGTTTCAGCAATGTATATTTCTATAGCACCTACTTAAATCATAAATCTAGAACCCTATAAGATTTATTTTGAGCAGAAACTGAAGTTGAATGTGGTTTAATGTTGAAGTGCGTTTGAATGAGAATTGTTTCCCCTGGATGCTTTGCCATGCACAGCTTACACAGGGCTACTTCCATTCATCCCTATCAAATTCATGGGTTAACAGAACTTTTAAAAATTTAGATTATGCTGTTTTGAAATTCACAGTTTTTAGGTTATATGGGATATTAACAGTGCTACCAGCATGACCACCACACCTTTAGGCCTTTTACTGGTAGGTTAGTTTTGCAAACCTGGAAAACAATGCATTGCTATGGAACATATATCCTTGCCCTGGCTGCACATCTGAATTTGAACTGATTTGGAGCCAAAAATTTTGAGATTTCACTTCTGTAGTTTACCCACTAGCAGTGAAATTATGGGATAGTTTCAAAGTTAAATTCTAAATAAACCAATAAACCAAAGGAGAGTAATGTTATCTCCAGCTGCTGCATGACAATTTCTTCCATATCAAAACTAATGTGGGAGTTAGTCTGTGTCTGAGTCTTCCCAAAATTTGGTGATACATAAACTGTCCTGAGTTAAAATATTATTTTTCTGAAGTATACTTAAATGAGGTATACGTACAAAATACCTGATAATGCAGTTGATTATGAAGGGGCTATTTGTTTCCTCTTCAAGGACAACAGGGGTAACTGCTTTTTTCCCAAACAGAATACTTAGCAATTTAGTGACACTAATTTTAGGTGCAATCTGTAGACAAAAGATTTCCACCTGGAAAATGAAATTTCCGCTGTTTTATTTTTCTATTAGAATTACCTCACATTTAGCAAAAGTAAAATATTTCAAATAAAGACATGAAAATTGCCTATAATTGTACTTTATGATTTAAATCCAGTCCTTAAAACTCTTTGCTTTTGAAGTAAATAGTCGGGGTTTTTTACTAACAGAATTAGTGTACCTAAATTTATAACTGAAAATTTCTCCAAGGCAACCTTACCATATCTTGAATAAATAATATTTTGATGTAGTCCTGTTACTTAAAATTACCTAGCTCAAGGAAAGCTAGCAAAATAAAATACAAGCCATTTTTAGCATTCAAAACATACTGTATTATTACAATTGTATAGAAAAGGCAGAGGTGAAAACAGAAAGATAAATGCATTCACATAATTATCATTATTTACTAGCTTTAACTGACTTTTGGTAGATATATTGAAAAGGCTTTTTCCCCCTCATTCATCCTATTTTCCTTTTCCTTCCAAAAAGATTACCCACAGTTTAATTTCTTTTCAGTACCTGCTTCCCCTTTTGGCTGGTAACTGGAACAGTTATAAACAATTTCCTCTTCCAACCTTTAGAGTCCAAACCCCTCACCTTTGGCTCTGGTACTGATTTGGAACAGAGAGACAGCAGGAAAACACTTTGGGATAGTGGACCCTTAAGCTCTCACCTTTAATAAACTCCAGTACCATTTCCATCACTTGAGAAATTAGACCAAAACTTGAACAAAACAATGGCATTTAAATAAATGCCAGCTATTGTTAACTTTTCTATGGTAATACATATGTGAAAACAGCATGTTATCTGTGCATTAAATTTTAATATTGCACCAGAATTTTTCCCACTTTGCGACTCCCGGGGTGTCTTACTACAATTTGTTTATCTGGGGAATTTAAAGGCTTTTAGCTCAAGGAATTACTAGAATCAAACTTGTGTATGCTTAAAATATGCCAAGGTAGGCAGTTAAAATTGTTAAAATTTAAATGATTAAAATAGCTTTTAATGGTGTTTTCTCCCTTCAAATAAATGAGCCAACTCTTTTCCCTAATCTGAGTAGTCTCTGTTTAAGAAGTGATTAAAACTGTTGACTAAGTCTTACCTCCTAGTAGCAAGCATAGTAATTTTTGACCATGAAGGTTTGGGGTGGGTTTAACACATATTTAGTATTGTTAGAGAATAGCAAACACCTTAGACTTAGTTTTAGCTTGAAATGAAAGGAAACTGTGCTGTCCTGCTCCTGGTCCAGCCTTTCATGGTTCTTCCTTTGCTTATCAAGGATATATATTCCTTCCAATTGCCACTTGTTGATGTATATTTAAGTACCTGTTCAATCATTTGAATTCAGTAGAACTGACTGATTTATGTATGTATTCAGTTAAAGCATAATTAGCACAGCAGAGACCAAAAAAATGCTCTAAAAGAAACAAAATCATTGACAGAAGGACCTGCAGAATTCTACAATATATGAATGACGATACAAAGGTGCAACTTCTGAAGAAGGACCCGAAAGCTACAAGTTACATCTTTTCAATCCTGTTTAGTCTCTTCAAATACAAGCATATTTTATACATCTAACATAGACAAATAATTAGTAAGAGTCAGCAGTTGCAATTGATTTAAACTGGTAAAGGAACGTTACAGTTGAGATAGTTTATTATTGTCCATAAAAGTCATGTTCTGCCTGGATCATATTTCTGTAAGATAAGCCCATCTTTTTCTGCTGGGTGTCTCTAGTATGGTGTTAGCCTGGTGGAGACAGTTTGGAAAAATGGGTCTGAAAGCAAGAAGTTACCAACCTGATGGAGAAGACCTTGAATTTGGTTCTTTGTGTGATAGTTACAGTGGGAAGCCTTGAATATATTTGTGACATTCCCACTTTTTAAACCCTGGTAAGTGGAAAGCATAAAGGAATGTTGAAAAAGTATCTGAGTGACTAGCTGCTCTGTAAGTTTTACTTGGAGACACAGGTAAAAAATTAAAAAACCAACAAAATTCACTGAAGAAAAAATGAAGTAGTGTGCAATATGTAATGTATTAATGGATTAATTAACATTTTCTTAGCTATCTTTGCTTATAAATAGTTCCCAGGAACACTAATACATTTAAGTACGACATATTTTCCAAAAATTTTTCTAAGCGCAAAGTTGAATAATGACTACTGATAAAGTATTTGGAAATGCACATTTAAAAATGAGCAAAGTTCACCAAAATTTAGGTTATCATCATAGCTGTCAAAAGCTGAGGCTAACATGATGGCAGTATGAAATAGAAAGTGTACAGAGTAGTGATCCAACATCAGAAACCAATCACCTGTAACAAATAATTAACTCAGGGCTGCCTTTAAGCATTAACACTAAGGGTCAGCTTAAACCACAGCAGTGACAGCCCACCCATCAGACTGACACTTCCTTGGGTGCAGAGAGGACTCTCCATCACTTCTCCAGTAAATTCAGCCTCGCTGTACATGCAGTGTAGGGTCCTCTGTGTCTTGCCAAAATTCCGCATGGTGGTCCCAAGAGTTTCCAAGAGGCAGAACTGATCCTGACCTGGACTTCTAATCATGCTCTTCCTCGATTTCTCACCTTTCATGTCAGCCTTCCCACAGTGGATTATTATTGTTTTGAATGAAGTCACTGATCAGCAGGAATTAATCAGGAAATGATAGTAGTCCAAGCAAAAAAGGAAGATGTGCCAATATCATCACGTGTTGAAATCATTATTCCCTGAAATCATTAGAACTTTCAAAAAACTCTTGTGACAAGGTTCCTGTGAAATTAAATTTCAATAAACATGTGGGAAAAAATCTCAGCAGTTTATATATTTGCTTAATTGTGATAATGCACTTAAATTTTTATCTTGAAAAAAAAATCCTGATTTAATATTTTGAGGGGATGTAAGTTTTACAGTTTTACTGCCAAAATTGTTGTTTCCCTACTGTGAAATGTTATAGCAATTCATTCTGGTTTAGAAGAAAAAAAGGTCATAAACTGCAGTTTCACTGCAACAAATTTGTTAAATGGAACTAATAGAAAAGAAGTACAATTAGCTAAAAGCTTTAAATCAAATTCCAGAACTTGGCAGACTTCCCATTACCCAAAACCAAGTGCTGAACTGTGAAGAATTCATTACAAAATCTGACAAGGATCTCAGACTGGTAGCTAAAATATGACCAATAATGATTTGGTATCTATCCCATAGGCACACAAAGAAAAAAAATATTATGCTTATTACAAATCAATAAAATACAGGACATTGCTTTTCTGTAGCTGTTATTCTTTACACTCTCATGCTGTAATGACTCATTACTTGAGCAATCTCACAGGAATGGAGTGACAACTGGTTTTGATATGAATCCCTAATTTCTTTTGCAGGATCTCCATGTATAATGGGTGGTTACACATAACTTTTTATTTCATGTATTTTTGTCAGTGTACATATATATATTTGAAGTCCTTTTAATTTTAAAAAATCTTATCAAAAAGTTGATTACAGTGTCCTAGTCTAACAAAAACAAAAGATACTGACATTTCCAAAGATGTGAGAGTTAAGGACAGAGAGATTCTTTCAAGTCCCCAAGTTGGTGCAGAATTGGGTATCTGCTCTCCCTACCCACCACGGGTGGGGTCTGGTGCCATTCATGACACAGGAAAA
Organism: Alethe diademata; assembly: GCA_025584955.1. Taxonomy (NCBI): domain Eukaryota; kingdom Metazoa; phylum Chordata; class Aves; order Passeriformes; family Muscicapidae; genus Alethe; species Alethe diademata. The sequence goes on along the minus strand of JANRMJ010000077.1, from coordinate 42,566,008 downwards.
ATGGAGAAACCCAGGAGAGGAGTAATGAAAAAGGAAGGGAAGGGAAGGGAAGGGAAGGGAAGGGAAG
>JANRMJ010000077.1:42553358-42565805 GCA_025584955.1 Alethe diademata | reverse complement strand
GAAGGGAAGGGAAGGGAAGGGAAGGGAAGGGAAGGGAAGGGAAGGGAAGGGAGCTGCAAAAAGCAGATGAAGAGGAAAATTATTTTTGAAATTGAAAGTTGATTTGGAGGCAGGACTGATGTTGTAGTAGTATGGAAATGAAAAATGAAAGCCTTCAATTTATTACAAAAGATAGTTTTCAAAGTAACAGCTTGAGCTAAATGTAATGTGGTCAGAATGGGGCAGCCCAGAGGAGGATTCAACAGGCATATACCCTGTTCAAAGAGTAACCAGCATGTGGTCCCTTGGCTAGTGATAGACAGTGAGAAGATAGCAAGTTTTGAGGGAGTGTTACCAAGATTAGAAATGAAACAGAGAGGGAAAAGAACTCAGAAGCAGATTTTCCATAATACTATAAATGTGCTTGAGTTATGGGTAAGTATATAGCACATAGGGTATGAATGTCCTTCCTCACAGCCATATCATGAAACACAGGTGAGGTGGTTGGAGTGATAAAAGGCAAATCAAGGAAAGGCAGCGGGAGTTGGTTTTTTCAGTTTCAATTTCACCTTGGTCAAAGAAATGCCCATTTCTCAGTTTCAAAAAGATGAGTGTTTAGCATATTGTCTCATGGGTAATCAGACACACACAGTGCAAATCAGATTGGAACTCACAAAAGGGAACCAGAGCAGAAGCACTTGCTTCTGCTCCAGTGCCAGCAAACTAAGGAGTAAGGTTACAGGGCTAGAATGACATCTACCCCTAAATAAGACATTATTTTACTGGGGTTTTTTTTTAGTGTTTGGTGGGCTATTGCTATGCTAAAAAAAAAAAAAAAAAGAATATGCAAGAAAGGTAGAATAAATTATACTGATCATAGAAAAGGCTCACATACTAAGACCTTAAATGAAGTTAATAAATCAAGCACCTCAGTGAGTTACAGAAGCCTCTGTGAATGGCTCTCAACCCTAGGACTCAGCTGTATATGATCCAGTGCCTAGGCTGACACAACACAGTTTTTGTTCTCTCCTACTTAGGAAACTCCTATGAAGGTAAAAGAAAGTATGGGAACTTAACCATGCAAGACAAAAAAACCAAAACCACACAGGGTATTAGAAAACAGAGAATCTGTAGAAGGCAAGAGGACAGAGGAGACATGAAGCCCATGGATAAACCTTTCCGTCTTTCTGGCAATACTCTGGTGAGGAAAGGATCTACTGCTGCTTCAGTGAAGTGGAAGTGAATACATAAATGCTTAGCTTAGTAACTCATTAGGCTTTGTTTCCCTAGTGTGTGTAATAGCTAATAAATAATGGCTTTCTTTTAAATTACATATACCCAGCTTATCTCTGTGCATGGTAAAAATCCAAGGGAAGTGACCCAGAGAGAAGGTTATATCTGAATTGGTGTCTCAGTCCAAACAATAAAAATATAGTATGGGATCTGTATTACCAGTGACTCAACTAGGAGAGCAACACTGACTGGGGTCTGCTGAAAGAGATACAGAAGCAGGAAACAACAACTGTAATGAGAGACTTTAATTACTCTCTGACAGACTAGACAAATGTCATATCTGGATGTGAAGCAGAGAATTTTTAGATAACATCAGTGGCTCCAGGAGGAAATAGAGAGACAGCTGATTAGGGAGCCTGAAGTAGGAAATGCAACACTAGGCTGGGTTGTGAGCAATGCACAGTTTTGTTCCATAGTGTTCCAGGCAAAAGGCATCTCTGGCACTGCTATTGGGAACTGGTATTTGGAAATACATAAAATAATGATAATAAAGGCCAACAGTCAACTAAATTGTAATGAACACAAAAAATCAGCAGGTTTTGATAGGACCTGATAGAGTTTCAACCCTCACTGCCTTCTCCAGTGAAAAGTCCACCCTGGATGAAGCTGGATCACAGAGAGAGGCTTAGCCAGTCTCCTGGCCAGCAAAGGTCTTTCCATGGGCTTTTCTGAAGGAAGGTCAGGTCCATAATCAGGGTGTCCTCTGCTTCAGGGAGTGTATGGACTGTGTGACTGCTTGATTTTGGAAAATACTGGCTCAAATAAAGTGCAGGAGAAAGCATTTAACCCAATATGAAATTTGTAGGATAAGAGCAAAGGGAAAACCTGATTATCCTTTATGTTCAATGAAGGCTTGTTGTCAGTAGAAAACAAAACAAAATAAAACAAAACAAAACAAAACAAAACAAAACAAAACAGCAAAACAAAACTAAAAACAAACTGGAGAGAGTAATCTCTAAAAGCAAAATTTTAAAAGGTCAAGGGTGATTATTCTCAGGCTTCCATTGTATCATTCTGTGTTACAAAAGAGGGCTAATGTTTCATTTCAGCTCTAAGGCAGGGCTTCTGGTTTCCTCTCTTTCACTCCTTTCCAGCCCCTGTTGGGCAGCCAGTGCACTGAGCAGTGTCAGGCATTGCCCAGCTGGCTGACCTGCATTCTGCATCCATCCCACATCACTCTGCACTGCCTTCCCCAGGCACTGCCTTCCCCAGGCACTGCCTTCTCCAGGCTTCCCACTGCTGCTGCTCCTCCTCAGAGGAAGCTCCTAGCATGGCTGTCCCCTCCCGACCACCAGGGATAAGAAGAAAGGATAAAATAATGAAAAGTGTCTAAAGACGTTTTGTAAAAGTACCTCAATGTCAGCTTGCTGTATTAATCCAAATATTTGTAAACATAGTTCTAGCATAGTGTGGGCTTAGGCATACATTATTTGTTTTACTGGATGGATCTTACTGACTACAGTTTAATTTTATATAACATCCTTCAGGTTTCTAAATTGTTTCTAGTGATATAACAGAGGGAAAGCAAAAAAATATATAAGTATAGGGAATAAAGAATGAGTGGGTGAGTAGGCAGACAAATAGAAGATAAATTTTTCAGCTGAAATTTGAAAATTGAGTTGATGAGGCAGAGATACAGAGAAATCTTTCTGCAGTATATTTGTATTACAGGAAGATATATAAAAAGATACATAAAAAGAGCTTTTGCAACGTGACAGCTATCACGCTTTCCAGGCAGTCAGCTGTCTGAATGTGCTCACATGGGAATCTGTACCTTTTGGAAGCTGAAAAACAATCTGTGTGAAGTTGCATAAAGTTTTGTGGTGTAATCTGTTCTGCATCATCTCTGTTTGCTTTTCTTGTACTTGTGTTTCATAATGACATCCATCATCAAAAACCACAGATATTTCTACTTAGATTTTAATTTTCTCTTGATTACATAATTCCTTTTTGTTGGTTGACCACAAGCTGTTATGTCACATAGCCAAGTACAAATTTTGTAGAGAAATCGTGTCTGAATTAATGCTAAGGATCTGTAGAAATGACTGGGTATTCAGTGCCGTACTTTGGCAAAGATTATATGCTAATATTATCCATTTCTAATCACTTCATGCACAGCCACTCATTTACTCAGGAACTACTTGACAATTTTAAGCTCCTTTATACTGTGTGTCTTACATCTGGGAAGCTGTAGCTGAATCTTCTATTCAGTTGTTGGAAAATGAGGCCAAGCCTTTCCTCAGCTTTATGCTCACTCCTAATTATTTAAAGGCCTACCAAGTACTGTTAAAAACACCCTGTCTTTAAAGCTTCAGTTCTAAGCATACTATATTGAAAAAGTCTCTGATTTTCTACTGTGTAAGAAACCTAACATATTTCTGACCTCTGATACAAAGTCAATAAATGGGGGCAAGGCAGGGTGCCAGGCTGGAGCTCCATGTGTGCTGTTCTTGATCACAAACTGGTAGAAAGCCCATCACTTCATGGCAGGGCAGTGCTGCAAGTGCTTTTCTCTCCTCTCTCATGTGGAGGGAGGGAATTGGAGATGGGCACTCTGCTTTGAATTTAGAAGATCTGGATGTAGAACATGTATATGAACATGCCAAAGGAGCTGGCATGGATATCTCACTTGTAGGAAATGTGACCAGGCAGACTTGCCTTCAAATTTGTTCTGAATTTCTCAGGGTTCATCTGATTTCACTCCTAAGGGTCTTGAAATATTTTCCACTGTCAACTCCTCATTAATACTTTTCTGTTGTCTTGTGTATTTAATTTCCTGATGGAAATTTTCGTCTACATTCAGATGTGGAGCTGCAGTTCACCCTGGACCTGCAGGAGCACCTTTAATCCTTCTTCTTGGTATTGATGTGCTGACTTCACTTTCTGTGCAAATTAGACAACAGAATATTTACTCAGGTCCTGGGCTGGTTTTGCAATTCATGCTGAGCTCCGTACTGTAGCATCTTTACTTTTTCTGGGCTTGCTAGTTTCCATCTAGCATATACATAGCTGCCTCCCTAATTATATTCTTGTTTTGCAGTTTACAATGAGACATCTTTCATGATCCTTCCCCTTATTTCTTTCCTAGTTTTCAAGACAGTGTGCAAAGGATATCTGGTGTTGTCACTTCTACTTTATCCGTAAGGAAACTGAGGCCAGGAGCAAATGCCTGTACTCATCTGGCAAGCCACTGGCTGAACCAGAAATAGCACCCAGAAATCTTGCTTGCAGCCCTGATCTTCTGGTCCATGTTGCCTCCCACGCAGATGAAGAACTGCACTTCCACAGAAATGAAAGTTTAAATAGTCCACAACAGCTCTAAAGTTGTGTCCCAAATGTTCACCTACCAATAAAATAATGAATTACATGCCCAAGCTGTGTGTAATATGTGTAATTCAGAATTTTATTCTCTATTTCAGTTTAGCAAAAAGGAAGGCAACAAATAAGAAATAAGCAAATCTTCTGCTTTATTGCAGAGAGGCTTAATAAAATCTGGAGTGTGAACACAATGTTTCATATGTAACTGATCATAAAATTCTGTAAACAGAATCTGCATTACAGAAGAAAATACAACGGTTTGTCACAGAATGAAAAACACATATCCTGAAAAAATTTACATACTTGCAAAATTACCTACCTGAGCTACTATTGCTATCAATATTCACTTGTAATTCAAGAAAATAAAACTTTATATTTGAAAAAAGAAGCAGATCTGTCTTACAGGATTTTAGCTCGAGGTTCGTTGTTTTTCCTACAGAACCTCACACAGCTCAAGGCATTGTAGGATGTTGCTTTTTCAATGTTATTTTTGGTACTTCTGATTTAAAAAATAAATCTCAGAACTTAGACTACAGCTTCTATTTCACATGAGCTGTAAAATAGTATTTACTTGTCACCGAAACACTGCAATTGCAATGAAGGAATCAACATTTTAAATCAGTATTATTCAGTTCTTTTTCAAAAGCATTTCTGTTGGCTTTTAACGATTTTATGTCAAAAATAAATATTCTGAAATTTTTAAATTTTTAAAAATTCAATATATAATACCAATCAGGATAGACAGCATGCTATCCACCTTTGGAGTAACAACTCTGGAGGAATCAACTTCCAACACACAGGATCATTTCCCATGCAGGGCTTTTTTAGACCTGGTTATTTGGGGCAAGGGATGAGAAAAATTTCCTTCCTTGAGGGGATATTCTCTTGCCAAAGAACTTTCCCTGAGCAGTATACATGTAAGTGCACCTGGAAACAGTTCCCACGATGAGCTATTATGACGGATCAAAGAAACTGCAGAGACAGTACAATGGCAATTGAAGGTATTTCAGTGGTGCCTCATATATTTGCACTTCATAACAGAAACAAAAACCATGAAGTTACACACAGCAGTGCAGTGAAGTGTCTAAAATATGCATTGATGTTTTAAGAATATGCCCACAGAATATTAAATAAAGGCCAAGTTCATGTTGCTGCTGAGTAGAACCAACTACTGCTTTAGAAGCATGAATGCTTTAGAAGCCATGAATGTCCTGAAGGGGTTTGGGCCGTGAAGCACGCACACACCAGTGAAATGATGATTCTTGCAGAGAGATATGGAGCCTTTTAAAACATGCCAGAAGTTTCAGTTTTGAGAAACAGTGTCTAATTTTTAATACGATGGTCTAATCTTTAATAGTAGACTTTGTTTTCACTTTTTAAACTGCATGCAGCAGTGCAGACAGGAGTGCTGCTGGTGGATGAGTGTTGAAACTTCAAATTCCTCCTTCACTATAGTTGAGATCTTGATCTATAATCCCACCTTTCTTTCCTGCTTTGACTGTTCCTTTCCAGTTTCATTGTCACTCATCTAAAAATGCAGCAGAAAGTCCGTACTGGTGTTTGATTGTCCTTAGTCCCTTCCATGTCTCCATTAGACAATCATCCCTTAGAACACCTTCAGCTGACGTTTCTCCATGGCTGGATTTGCTCCTGTGGTTGAAGTGAAGCTCCTCTTCTCATGCTTTCTATGTATTTTTCTGTATTCACTTATATTCTTGAAAATTCATGTAAGCCTGGAAACATTGTTTCCCACTTGAACATGGCTATTTATAGCAGTAATTAGAGAATTCTTTGGCAGCAATTTGCCAAAACCAGTTAGTGCTGTCCAAAGCCATTCCTTGCCACAGCTCCGTGGATGGGGTGGGGTAGGTATCACTCTCAGGTGGCCATAGGCAGTTTGCAAGCCATTCACTGGCATGGACCCTGTGCTAGTATGTAGTCACTGAGTCTAATATGTGTGTCGATAAAAGAATAGTCCCTCAAGCAATTATTTCTGGTTATACCATCTGATTTTTTAAACTAATTTAATTTTTTTTGTCATATTGCACATCATGATATTTCTTTCTATACAGACTGTCATCTACAAGTATCTATAAGTGCAGAGAAATTAGCAACTTCAGAAGTACATTCCAATCCCCATCATTGTTACTTGCATCTTTTTTCTTTTTTCATTTCTCACATTCATTGCTGCTTCATTTCATTCTTTCTCTGCTTTTCACGATTTTATGTACAAGTCAATTTTTTATATCTCTTCCATCACTCTTTTTTGTCTCTCTTGTCTCTCCTGACACGACCTTTCATCCCACACTGTGGCTTTTTTGGCCTGGATTCCTGGCTAGGATTATGTTTAATAGTAAAGACTCACTCTTCTCCCTATTCTAATTAAGGTCTTGTTCATCTTCTTCCACTTCTTGTAACTGCCTTCCATCAACTTGATTACAGAGTTTCCATTTCCTTTGGATGATTTCTCTTTGCTGTTTTATTAATTTCCTTTATTTTAGCTAAAGTATTGTAATAATATAATCTCCCATCTCAATAAGTTACTTCTCACAATTATTCTTTCTTCCCTTTCTTTTCCTGTTCTTCTACAATTGCTGTGAACTGGGTCTGCAGATGCATGTATCTGGGCATTACAACCTGGCCCTGGATCAGCTGGAATGTTGACTTCCACTTTGGCTATTGATTCTTCTGCTGCAGCCTGTGCCAGCTGTGGCTAGTACCCCATTTGCCCACTCAAAAGCTGGCTGGTAACGGAGCTGCCCTGCTCAGTTTCAGAAAAGACTGGATACATATTGTGGTTTCAAATCTGTAAGGATATTCATACAGATAAAAACTTTAGAGAGGCCAGAAAGGATTATTGGATCATTTATGCAAATCTGGTCTTTGCTCAAGGCTTGTAGACCTTTCAGAAATGCCACTAAAGAGTGAAAATAACATATTCTGGACTCCATAGTGAAGACCAATGCACTTCTTTCATTTATCCTCTATTGAACCTAATGATAGTATTTGGCTATGCTATAAAGAGACACTTGGTGTGGTTTTAAAGACATAAAAAGATAAGTCATCTCCCCTCCAGTATACCCTAAACCTTGTGCTGCTTTCACCTGCTAGATGAGACTACTGTCATTTATTAATTGAGATTTTTTTAATATATACGTGTATACAGATGATAAGTCTTTCTCTCATGATATCAAAATGCTTGAGTCCACAGTACCCTATTTGTGAAGGCTTAATTTCACAATGAATGACAATGAAGTACAAAGAGATGCTGAGAAAGCTGGGTCTTTTCATCCTGGGGAAGAGAAAGTAAAGGAGACCTCACTGCTGTCTTCTGCTGCTTGATGGTGGGGTGGAAAGGAGACAGAGTGAAATTCTTCTCAAAGATAGAATAGTGATAAGAGGTAAAACATACAAGTTGCAACACGTGGAGTTCTTTGTAGATCAAATAAGTGTGTTTTGAACACCTGACATATCATGTCTGAGCCAGAGGTATTATAAACCTGCAGCCACTGAGGAATCCTGTAGAATTTTCCTTCACCTAGTTATAACTCCACACAGATTGGAGGTCTCTGTGTTTATATATCAGTGTATACATATATATATATATATATATATACCTACATATATGTATGTATATACTAACATTTTCACAATAGACACAAGACTCTTCCAAAAAAGTTCTGGGAAAAAAATTGCTTGCAAGCTCTAAGGGTTCCATACAGAGCTTGGAGTCATAGAATCATAAAACCATTAGCATTGAAAAAGACCTCTAAGATTATCGAGTCCAACCATTAACACAGCACTGCCAGGTCCACACTAAACCATGTCCATAAGCACCACAGTCATACACAGAGGGCAGGTTTCTTGCAAGTCATAAATTGTCCACAGTTAATCAAAAGTTATGAAATTATATGCATTCATAAAAGACATCATTCACTAGACATCAATCAAGAAAAATCAGAGATTTGTCTGTCAGTCAGAGCTGTGTCAATTGTTTTTAATTTCCATCCACGATAAGGTGGACAAGCAGCAATACAAACAGCCCAAATCCCAGCAGCAAGGCCAAGGTTGAGCCCCATGTTGCCCTGTGTAGTAACACATCACAGATCTCACTGTCAGGATGGGAGAGATTTATATCAGTTTTCAGTTATACCCTTAGCCCCTGACTGTTTGTTTGTTGGCATGATCCCTTCCAAAGACAAGAGCCCAGGGGTTATTATAGGACAGCACTGGGAGGCCATCCACTGGCAGACAGGTCTCCCAGAAGTAGTATTGCAGCTCCTTTTCTAAGGACTTCCTTAATTATGGCATGGTCCTGAATATGGGATTTGCAAAAGGCACATTGGGAAGGAAAATTGCACTGCATGTCCACCAGAATGAATCCTAGTTACCTTATTTAGAATATGAAAGTGGAGAGTGAAAGCAAAAAAATGTCTCTTTCCAGTCCTGCTATTTAATCTTACAGTTATTTTTCCAGTAATATGCTTTCTGTTAAATATATAAACTGGAAAAATAAATAGCTAAGAATTGAATGTAGAGATAAACGTATCACTAGGTCAATCTGTCCTAAAAAGAAATTGCATATTTTGCCTGGTTCCGCACAGAACTGAAAGTCTGTCTATAAGTAACTAAGCAGATTCATACAGAACATACTAGTATTCTAAGCTCAAGAAATACTCAGATGCTGAAATGTCTAAAAAAGAAAAATTAACAGAAACCAAGCTCTGTAAAAATGAAACCAAATGCAGTAAATGAAGAGTGGCTTTTTCTAGATAGTTCACTAAATTTACCATGCCCCTTAAAAGAGGTCTTTTTTTTCCATCTTCAGTTTGGTGAGAGATAGCGCAAACTGTCATCATGATTTCCCAAACCAGCTTCTTCAGGTCTGTAATGGGGTAAATATGCCACATCCCTTGGGAAACAATGTAGGATTATGCTGCTCCTCCATAAAATTACTCAGCTGTCTGGCATCGTTATAGACATCTGCAAAAAAGTACAGCTGGTCTTGCTGAAGGGAATTCAGACTATTACAAGTTTCCTTTAATAGAATAAACATCACTTAAATGAAGAAGTGCACACAAATATGTAAAAAAAAGAGCTCTGTCTCTTCCCTACTGTAATCCTGTGGTACAGCAGGTGAAACACTGATTATTATGACCTGATGTGGACAAAAGAGAGATCCATAAAGCAGTATCAGTAGCAGGCTTAGGGCCAATATTCAGCACCCAGGCAGGACCACCATATTGTTAATATATGGACAAGACTTTACTGAAGCTGATGTGCAAAATCTGGGCAAAATCTGCTGCATTGTTGCAAATTTCTCCTGTTCAAACCTAAGGGGAGTGGGAACCTGTGGATGGATGCCAGTATGTTGACAATGTAAAACTAACACATGTGAAACTGGAAAATTGCATTGCTGTTTAGTAAAAAGCAGCCTAGCAGTGGTACAGCAGTGGGGCAAAATCCAAAACAGTTGTATGAGGTATAGACTGCCTTGGGAAGCTAATTTAATCTTAATATGAGCCACAGACATCTGTCAAGCGAGTAACATTGGAAACAGATGCAAGCTCTAAAAAATCCACTGCAGGATGAACAGCTGGCTTACATGACATTACTCCAAACGCACAAAATGAAAAGAAAAAGGTAACCAGATAAATGAAACGGATGGATTAAGAACAAGGAAAATTCTTGCTTCCTGACAGTTGAGAAAAGCATAGGCTTGAGGCAAAGAAGATAAAATGGAAAATAAAATTCAATGGGAAGTAAGGGTTTTCGTTAACACCAGGAGTATTTCTCCTCCAGCAGAAACATTAAAGCAAACCTCACACAAAAGTATGGTTTTTAAGATGCTTTTTAAAATGGATATTCTGGAGAGGTTCAGAATAGGTCTGTAAAACCTACATTAAACAAAACACATACAGTATCCTGAAGCTTTTTTTTGTATAGTCAAGTGAAAAAACAGACAAAATATTGAATGGAATAGGATGGCTCAGGAACTAAATCAAAAGACTGTATTAAAAATCTCTTACTTTGAGCTCTTTGTGTCTAATTTACTAAAATTTCATCCCCTGCTGATCGTGTTTACTTCTATAGATTCATATGAGCTGAGATTTTCTTATCTTAAAGTCTTTTAGAGAAAATACAGTATCTGTCCTTATGTTCTGAATAGACCATGAAATTTCTTCGCTTTCTTCTACATTTTACTTCTAAGTAAGTTACAAACCAGACATGAAACAAGCCAAACAGCAGGACATATTATTCAATTTTAAAAATGTTCAATTTTACTAAATTGTTTCAAAAGGTAGGGCTGGAAACCAAAGCCTATGTAACACCATGAATTCAAGGGACCTGAAAGTTGCGTCATATATCCTTATTTATTTTCATCCTGACCCTAAGTATGCCAACCCTTCTTTCTTTCACACATTCTTAGTTTATTTACTTTGCACTTGCCTGCTAGTCTTTCAGTCACTGGTTTATGTGCATAAAGCCTTGCCTGTTTATTCCAGTCATATAAGCTCATGATAGGTGTGGCTTTGCCCCTTTGCAAAATGTCTCTGGCATTTTGTAACTTTCAAGTGTTTTCTTCTTACTCTTAATAGCCCTCTTTTAAGATAGCGTTCCACATCTAATCGTTATATTCATCAACAGGAATTCATGTTAGCAATTGTGGGACCACTATAGTACTACTATATAGCAATAATTCTCTTGGGTTGCAGAAGAATGTTATATTAAAGAATGAAGTCCTTGCTTCTACCACTGACTTCTCCTGAAAGATTTTACAATTGCATATTTGCATAGACATCAGCACTGGGATGTCACCCTATAGCAATGCTACCTTGAGCTCCTAAAAACCCGAGGGATTTTGGCAGTAAAACTGTCAGTTGTTTTCTACAATGCAGTTTATAAATATTAGCTAAAATAAAAACAATCTTTTTTTTCTTCCATAGACCTCAAATCTTTAAACATGGATTTTCCATGTTTTTTAAGAACATTCTTCTGGGTCTGTAACTTTAAATTTTCTAACAAACCAAAGACAAACCAAAAAATCATACAGTCTACCACAAGGAATACTCTTTGTTAAAATTAAGATTGAAAGTATGGTTTTTGTAATTAATAGGTTAAAGAATATGATAGATACGTTGTAACTACATGAAAGGTAGCATTAGGAAACCCCAAATCTCAGAAGTAAAATTACTCTTAAGTGCACAGTTGTTACTTACTCTGACATGGATTAACATCAGCATGGGGAAAATATTTCTAAACTCCATTGTTTCATTAAATTAATGTAATCTATTTCATAACAATCTACAACAGACATGAATAATTGATTAAAGATATTATATGCTGTCATTACATGGAATATTTATGGAACTCAGATGCTTTACCAAGCACTGATATAATTTTTTCCTTGCATAAATTTTGATTTTAGATTTAGAAATACATTTATTAAGAACTTTTAACAGAATGCAGATGATAGAGAGTGGTGCCCAGTGCCAGAACCAGAAGCCATGGGCACAAAGTGAAACATGAGAGGTTCCCTCTAAACATCAGGAAACACTTTTTACTGTGAAGGGTGACTGAGAGTTGGCACAAGCTGCCCAGGGAAGTTGTGCAGTCTCAATCCTTGGAGATATTCAAAAGCCATCTGAACATGGTCCTGGGCAACCAGACCTAGATGGCCCTAAATGAGCAGGGGGATTGGATCAGATGCATTCCAGAGGTTTTTTCCTAAGCTCAACCAGTCTGTAAAAATATCAATTCCTTGACTGTATTTAAAAAGAAGAAAAAAGAAATAAGAAAACAAAATAAAAAATAAAAAATAAAAAATAAAAAATAAAAAATAAAAAATAAAAAATA
>JANRMJ010000077.1:42537441-42553258 GCA_025584955.1 Alethe diademata | reverse complement strand
AAATTAAAAATTAAAAACAAAAACCTGTGACTCTGCAACTTTTATAGTTCAGTTCAGTTCTGATCATTGTAACTCAGAAATAATAAACACTGAAATTAAAAATAAAGAAAAAATAACAGTGATGGAGAAATTCCAGGTACAATGGTCAAAACGATTCTACTATTTAAACCAGAGTGAAAACATACATGAAGAAAGTGGTAATGGGTTTATTATTTATATTTTCGTATATTGCAGGAACTGAGTTCTCTGGCACCTATTTGCATGATGTAGAGGACATTGCTCTCTGAAGTAAAAGTTCAGACTCAGAATATCTACTGCAACGGTTGTAGCCTTGAGAAACTAAATAACAAGACAGAAAAAAAACCCAGATGAGCTGTGCAGATGCTGCTTTCTTTCAGATCACTTTGGTATCTTGTACCATACCGCTATTTATGTAAGTTTTGTCTTACAAGCATTAAAAGGAATTGTATCTAAGTACTTGATCTAAAGTGGTATTAGTGACATTGGATTGTTCTGGTTACCTGCCCCTGCAGTGTTAATTTAAGACACAACACAGCAAGAAATAAGGATAAACCCAGTATTTTAGGTCCATGAACTGTAAGATGGCATTTTTCCAAAACCTCTATGCTCTTCCTGGGGTCCACAACAGCTGGTATACCTGAGTTGCCTATATTACCCGACTGCTGATTAATTTCCATCTTTGTTACAGTCCAAAGATATGCAGGGTAGCCAAATACTCTTCTGAGAGTAAAATGCCCTCTTAACATTCAGCCACTTGTTTGCATTTCTTTAAGAAAATACGCAAAACCTGGGTTATGCATGGGATAACCTATGGAGGAGTAAAACCAATAACATTTCATTTTCAGAGTAAAGGTGGATCTGGGCTTGAGTAAGCCCTGAATGAATGAACATGTGGGAATTCTCCATGAAATCATTCTAATAATACTTAAGAAGATCCTGAAGAGTGAAAACCATTGGGGTAGAATAAGTGTGGTGTACTATGAAACATGCAGCAGCTAAAGTAAATTGACAGCAAAACACCGGTAAAGAAGTTACCACTATCCACTAGAATAATTCTTGTCCTTCAGACCATTAGAAGTTGAAAAAATGATGAAACTAATTTTCTCAAAATCATTCCACCATCTTTAAAAATAAACAATCTTTAAAGAGAGATCCTGAAAAAGAAAATAAAAATGTATCAAAAAATAAGACTATAATTCTTGTATATCATCAACCATATAGGTGATTTAAATTTATTTTAAAATCAGAATAAATTTAATTTACAAATTCTCTGTATAGTTCATTGCATATTCTCTGCCTACAACTTACTGATATGATAATTTCCCTTGCAAGTTAATAAATAAAAGAGAATTTCGTGAGAATCTACAGAATGGAAAGCTCTCTTGAGATACAAGAATTTGAAACAGTTGGATAAATGTATTTTTTCATTTCAAGTGTTCCTGTATGTTTTGACCTTTAACTGACTTAAATACTGAATTAAATATCAATGCTTAAATATTGAATTAAAAACATAAAGGACAGAACTTTCTCAGCTCAGTAGAGTGGACACTGTACAGTGGTCAAGAACAATTGGGATTTTTATTTCCATATACCAGAATGCAACTGAACATCACCAGCAAGATCCTCATATGACCTCAAAGAGAAAAATAGTGCCTTTTAACTAAAAACATGTATGTAGAATAATAACATAAATATTGGTAAGTCTGACTCATTGTTTCCTTTCAAAGTTTGGTTTTTATATGAGTTTTATTATCTGTTTTATGTAACCAGCTTTAAACCCCCCAGCTTGAGTTTATCTACACTTCACCCAGTGCTCTGTAGGGACTCATGGCTAGCAGCTCATTAATGTGAAAATGGTGGCTAGTCCTGGGGGCCAAATCACTTTCCTCTCCCATTTGGATTGAAGGAGTCATGCTTCCTCTTCTTCTGGTTTAACAAAGCTTTTTTCTTTTGATGTGAGACTTTGCACTAGGAGGTTCAAACAACCTTACCCTGCCTGGTTATGGCACTTTGTGAGAAGTGGAAAATACGGACCCAAATCCCTGAAGCTTAGAAGTTATAAAATCTAAACTTCCTTCTAGTGCATGTTGCTGCAGCCTCTAGAGCACAGTAATTATAGACAAGAAGTAAAAAGAATGAGATGAGCCCATTTACTGGTCCTTCCCATGAGACTTTATGCTACTCATATTTGCAGAACTGCAGTTTTGCTCTGACTCCTGGGCCTTATTTACTGATTAACAGAGTCAGAAAAAAAGCTGCACAAGGGCTCTGATGGTGCAAGTGGGGGCCAAAATGTAGCAGAGGAAGCAGGGGGATGAAAAGGGCACATAAGACCCCTACCAGGAGAGGTGCCCACCTTGCATCCAGCAAAAACCCAACCTCCAGCTACGTGCCCAGTGAGAACTGCAGAGGGAAGGACAGGGAGGAAAGCAAGCTCAGCATCCTCCTCCCTCTCACTCCATTAATATCAGGATATTTTTGTGCCCACAGCTGTGTTACTATACTTGCACTTTCTTGTGTTGAGTCTAGGGAGAGGCAGATCTCCTGGGACGTGGGAAATTTGTCATGTACAATTAGCAGAAGCATCAAAACTTGAAGTGTCTTGATTTGAAAAATGACAAAGATTAAACTATATTGGTTTTGGAAAAGAAAAATGAATCAAATGTCACACATATAATTTTTGGTAAAATTCTTCAGACTGGGCCTGAGCTGTGAACCTTATTCCTTTATACAAATTTATCTTTGGAGTTAAAGATAATGCTTATGAGTCTGTTGCAACCCAGGATATTATATGATTCTATGACATCTTCCAAATGCCACCTTTATGCCGTCATTATTTTCCACTTACTCAGGAAGTCCATAATGTGTTTTAAATGTCACATAAGTAAAGATTTGCATAACAGTATATGCATCATTAAGTATAAAAATAACAATTGTGAAAAAGCATATTAGTATATCCAGATTCTGTTTTACAGTACCATGAAGTGTACACCATTACAAGTTGTGAGTTCTCAGGCTGTTGTCCTAAATATGAATTGCCATCATATTGGTTACAAACCACTACCCAGTAATTCAAGAGTACAGACTTTTTAGGAGAGAAGTACACTGATAATTGTTGTACATATAGTTTGATATTTAAAGTCTCAAGCCCATGTGAAGGTATAAGCACAGGTTGTTAACGTGTTAATGTAAGGAGCACTCATGGGTAACCTTAGCACTCATACTCATGTTATTAGATTTCTAAATTAACAACCTAGGCAATTGTTTTCATTTAAAAAGTGCTTGTGTGCAGCTGTCACGAGGCTCCCTTCATAAATCTATCTTGGATTATTTATAGTTTTCCAGCTTTTTAATTCCACCACACAACTAATAGTAATTTTCATATAGTTATCAAGACCATAGGTCTCAGGAAAATGATTAACCTTGGTGGAAAGTCCCCACAAACCTTAAATGTTCAACCACTGATTAGAAAATTTTAGAAAAAAAAGGAAGAAAATGGAGTGGAATGAGAATTATGCCGCATAGAAATGAACATGAAAACAAGTATACAGATTATGATCATGCATATACATTCATAGATGAATATATATAAATATGCATGTATATATGTACATGCACGCATTCTGGCTTTCTGTGAGTTATAAGATTAATGTATTATTCATGAAAAAATACAACTGCTATTCTAAAACCTGAAGTACTGAATCTGGTGATATAATGAACTGTTATTACTGCACATTCTTGCATTTAACTATACAGAACCCTTTTAATGGCAAAAATAAAAACATGTATCTGTGAAAGAGGGTGAAAATCGTTACTACAATGAAACCACCTCAATATGAAAGGAATCACTCATTTTCTGTATGATAACATCCTTTGTCTTCCGTTGAATCAACCTTCAGTTCATGGTTGACCCATTTTTGACAGAATTTCACATCACAGAATGTCTGAAATGGCTACAGCCCTGAAAGGCATTTTAACTGTAAAATCTGCTTCACAAGACATTTATACAGTACTATAAAAATAAGAAAGAATGTAGGCAAGCAGCATGAAGACTAATACTTGTCATTTATCTACAAGACATACCTTACAGAATTCAGGATCTTGAATTTGACAAATGTTTAGCTCCTGTCAAAGAGAGGAATAGGTTTTCTACCACAACTAGGGCCACTTTTATATTTTTCATGTAAAAATCATTGGAAAAAACATTCTGAAGAGCAATTCATTGCACTGAAGTGCGGATAAGAGCTTAAAAATATCCCATTATGCTTTTTTCAAGGCCAATATTCATTGTTATCTTGCAGAAAATGCTAAATTCAACATAAGATTCTTGTCAAGTCTCTGTTCTTCTAAATGTATTCCAGCATTTGCTGTACACAAATGCTGTGCCAAGTGCAAGCAACCTGTCAAACAAAGAGCATCACACAGGAATAAGCAGGCCTTTCATCTTCTACCTAGTTGTACTGCATCCACATTCTGCTTACCTGTCTTTAGTTCAGCCAGGCTCCCTTTTAGACTCCTTCATAAAGCAAATTGGCTCAACTCCAGGTTTTCTGTTAAGGGTGTTTTAAGATGTTATTACTTCAAGCTGGATTTTACTTTTTTTATTATTAAAACAAGACCAGGCACTGGAGCATTTAATAATCTATCCTCTATTTACAAATCTTTCAACTTGCATTATCCATTTCTGGAAGATAGAGAAAACATGGGCTCTTGATACCAATAAAAATTTCACATCACTATTAGTTTGATGTTAAAAAAAGCCCTTCTTTGCTCTGTTTCTCTTTTTAACTGGATTAGTCCTGGCTGGGTAACTAATTTAAAAATAACTTTGAAGTGTGAATATAATATTGCCTCATATTAGTTATATATTTTAAATATCTAAAAGTGACTCAAAACATTAATCCCATAATACGTTCACTTCTGTAATCTTTTAATGTGAGAAGCTGATGTGTTTAATCCCTGTGAACCAAACTGAGCAATTATCCAAAGCTTTGCTTGTACTTTTTGAAAACCATAAAAATAGACTGAATGTAAACGTGGGGCAACTTCTGATTTTGGTTACTAATTACTCATTATGATAATAAGGAACACTTGAGAAGTAGCCCAGCTCTTCCACCCCCAACCTATACTTGAAAGCGAAGGAAAAAAATTGTAATTTTACAGATTATTTGATACCACGTTTGTAGTTTTTGCTTCCCAAACTGAAGGGTGAATTGACAAATTCAAATGAATAACTAATCATTCCTTATAGCTGCCAGTAGTTTGAAGCATATTTTAAGTAAACAGCATTTAATCAAACACATTGGGGTAAAGGCTGAGACCAGAATAGTTATGATTAAATTAGATAAAATTCTGTAAGTTTTCAGTCTGGAGGGGAAAATAACGAGATCCTTTTTTGCAAATACATTTTGCTATAGTGACACAAAATTTATTTCAGTTTCATGAAGATGTTTAGAGATTTTAATTCAAAATATCAGTTCTACCTCTCAGAAGAGTCACTGTTTATTCATGAAGAGCTTAGTCTAGGACTGTAAACTATAACTGTCTTTAACAAATTGCTTGTGACCAGTTTTTCTGAGTTGTGTCAGTTGGCATTTTGGAAGACATGGTGACGACAGCTGGGCAAAGGCTTTTGGTCAGACACAATCTATACCTGAAGGAGTGTAACTGCTATACAACTTTTGTAGCCTGTCCTGAGCTGTTGTAATTTGATATACCTGCTCATTTAGCAGCCTGTCAGCAAATCTGCATAGAAAAACCAAAATCCTGCAAGTCTTGGGTGAAAAAGGTCCCTATCCCTCAGCTTTGTGGTTTGGAATCTAAGATCTTTTTGTTTCTGTCCGGCATTTTAAAAGAGTGAAACTAATGGTATGATCTTTTCAATTTTTTAGAATTTTTAAAATTCATGTCGGAAACCAAGCAAAAGCTATCCAGTCACTTAAAACAAATGCTGACAGTGTTTTGTATAATTTTGTACCCTAATAAACCTACTGCAGTTGCAGAACAAAATGCAAAATAAATATTGACTATAACTTAATGTCATAACTTCCTGAGTAAATTTTGAATAAAATTTGTTCCCATCAAACTTTTTTGGACTTCTGAATTTCTTTATAAAATTCTAAAATGGATTTAATCTTCTATAATGACAATAATCTGAAAAGATTAAAAACATGGTATATCTAGGTTTTTCAGTCTCCTACATAGTAAAATGGAGAGGAATAAGCACTTTTGAGGAGCAATTTATCCTGTCCTGAGATATGTAAGATATTACCCTATGTCTTTCTGTTTCACTGCAACATTTTTTCCTGTTTTACAAACTACTGGAAAACTAATTGAAGCAGTTTTGGCTTGGTAGAGCACGAGCATCTTACAACATGTTTTGAAATTCTGTTTTAATAGTCATGTACCTATTATTTGTATTAAATGCAATGAAGTTTGAAATCATCTTGAGAGATCCATTGGTGATGCCTTCGAGACTGTGACCCAGAAGAGTATTCTTGAAAAGATTGTGTTTTGCTGTGTGTCACAGTATCATACAAAATGAAATCTCCACACTAATGGAGATGGTGCAATGGTGAATGCATTTAACAAATCACAATCCAGGAATTTAATTGCCTACGGGCACATGAGTGAGAGTGAAAGAGTCAGTAATGCAAATTGTCTTTGGTTGATGGGCTGTCTTGCCTAATGTTAAATGACTGGAAATTTACCTTCTTTACAGATTAAGAACAAAATCTAAAAAAATAGGAATCAAGGCATTAGCAACTTTGAAATAATATTTCCAATGTAAGTTCTGTCCCTGCAGTACTTTAAAAAATACAACAAAAACCTTGCCAGTAGTGTAAATAGGTTTGTGCATGTCCATTAATGTGTGGATTTCCCTCATATTCATCTTTCAAGACCAGCCATCTTTTTTTTTTCTGGGAGAGAAGAACACCAGACTGCAATTCATTAATCCCATGAGCTCTTATTTGGCTTTATTTGTCTACACAAAAGTAGAGTTTTTTCCATAACTTATGTCAAGATTAAAAAAGAAAAAATCTTCCTGCTGCAAACATTTACAACATTACAATAAAAATGACCCTAGTGATTCTATATGATTACCAAACCCAAAAAATTTGACACAAATGAAAACCACATCTAACAGCTTCTGATATAGCTGTTAATTCATTTCAATGCAGTTTAAATCCTATCCATGTTGAAATTTTCTTACTATGCCTGCAGAAGTAGCTGAAGGGACCACTCCAACACAGCTGAAAGAAATATTAATGGAAATTATGAAAGTTCTCTAATCTTTAAAGATCTGGAATAATTTGCTTGTAAAATCAATAGTCATTGACAATTTCAGGTAAAGATTTAGCTTTAATTAACATTGGTGATATAGTCAGGACCTTATTACTATGTCAGGGAAGTGTTGTCTGAAAGAGTAATGGAGCTATCTAGAAGTCATGAGCAGATAAAGCCATTTCTTTATTAACCAGTTCCAGCCATTCCTTCTTCATATTAACCCAACAACACTCCAGAAAGTACTTATACAGAAGACAGAGTAATATGGAGCCACAGTCCTGGTATAATCTCATTAATATTTCTTTTTTTAACTTCTAAAACGATGTCGTTATTAATTTTTTTCAATACATGCATATGCAATTTTTATATTACACATAGTGTATGTACATATCTATGTAAAGGCTATACAATTTGTCATGTGAATAAAGTTTAATTATTAATTTGATATTAAACATGTTCAGTAAACAGTAAAATAAAGGCAATATTATTCTGAAATATGAATCCCGCATGAAAAACAAATCGTTAGATATTTGAGGTGTCAGGAAGTGATTTCTTTGGTTAGTGCCAAAATTCAGAGTGGCATAATAGGGTTCTTTACCATTCTCAGTATTTCCAGGTAGACCCTGTGTAGCTTCACAGCAGAAATGATAGGAAATATAAGTGTGAAGTTTCACAGTGCCACTGAGAAGCGGAAACCTCAAAAACCTGGTGGATAAAATTAACATTTTGTACTTCAGCCTTGTCCCATGTAGAAGACTTCCAATTCAGGGAAATGTTATCAGTATGTTAAAGATAATTGCTCCCCAGAGAAAGATATTACAATACTCTTTCAAAATGCTCCAATTTTCTGATCTCACTGCACTTAAATAAAAAACCCTTATTACAATAATATAATGAAATTACAGATTTCTGTATAAAATCCATCCTTTTGTCTATCTTCAGTAAGATATAATACATTCATTTCAGAAATGCTTTAAGTGCCTATTTTGATTTAGATTATTTTATTTATGATTTGCAAAATATTAAGATAAAATTAAATGTGTTTAGGATCATTTATTTAATATCTTTTTTTATAAATGGAATAATCTTTTTGGTCACAGAAACCAAAAAAAATTATTACTTATTTTTTTTTATAATACATTTCAACACATAAACATAGTAATATTCTATTATAAGGAATAATAGATTTTTTTAAAGTTATCTACTTGTTTCTATTTTTAGACGTGTACAGCAAAGTGTATAGTAAGCCCATTAAATAGATTTTTGTAAGTATGTACAAGCACAAATAACACCACAATTCATTGACAAATACACAGCTGTGCACACTGATAAGTTTTACTGCACATTTATTCTGACGTATGCCCAGTGTATATACATACTGACATGAAAAGAAACCTTGTATTCTTAAAAGGTATAAAATAATCTTTTAACTTAACATGTTTGGAGGCTAAATATGCCATCATTAGTACAAGGAATTGCAAATGTACATCTCTATATATGCTTCTGAGCTTTCATCCTGCTGTGATTTATATCATCACTCCTTCCTAATTTTGAAGTCATACACGTATAGGGTATGTAGGCATATATGTATAAGGTACACACATAAGTGAAATTGTAGTCCATGAATTCTTAATATATACAGATAGAAAATATGTGTAATATCTTTTAAAGGGAACCTCAGATGAATCAATGCAGGATCTAAACGTCCATCATTTTCTAAACTTGGAAATCCCACCACGATCCTAAGGTTACCAAGAAGGACTACAAAGCACTGATAGTGAGGCTGGCAGGAGGCTACCCTAAACTGGACATTATGACTGCCAAGGGACCTGCATGGCTGCCATAGGACAGGAAAGTTGTCTTTTAAAACAATTAACTTACAAGGAAAGCCAGAGAACAACAGTATCTCTGTTGTGCTATTTTTACCATCATCTACTCTTCCTGATGAGAGCCTCCTAATGGATTTTATGCCCCATGAAAAGCCTGAGTTTGCTGTTTTTCCCAGAATATGTATTTGCTCCTTACATTAATAATTTCTGGAATTCTGATACATAAGATGAATAGGAAAATATATGTAATATTATAATGAGAAACCATTTCCAGAGTCTATAAAAGACAGTTAGTTTAGTATTTGATAACTACAGTTTTTGTTTTCTAAGTCAATTTCTATACAGGAAAAAGTCTTTTTCTTTTGAAAATTCCTTCCTAAATTTTCTTCATCTTAAGCTTTACAACATTTATGCAGGGAGATATAAATTCAGCTAAAAATATGCCAAAGATAAGCCTTTAGGTATATCTGAATTCAGTGCAATTGCATATGAATTTTATTGATAGCAAAGCAATACTGGTTGAGCTGTGCAGTTATAAAGAAAACAGTACATTTATTGAAAATTTATTTTGTGAGCTTCTGGTGGGGTATGAAAGATGAGTATTTCCAGTCTGTTGACAAAACTAGGTCTGATGTTGGACAGTAAACAGAATGTAGGGGTTTCAGTTACAAATATACAGTCAGATAAACCAAGACTTACTAAGTCCATTATGAGGAGACGGTAACATCATCTATTTGCCAGCAATTGTGTTTATATTATTCTACATCTCTTCCAATCCTTACCGTGCTGCCTACTCATCGTATTTCAGTATTACAATATACACAGTGCACCTTGGATTAACTATAAAAATATACACAAAGAAATACAATCAGCCTTGTTTTCATCATAGCTACACACAAGTTTTTATAAATCAATGCAACCTAAATCTAAAGATTTAGAGGAGATTCATGTTGTGTTATTTTGACTATCCTGCTTGGTGGCAAATTATGTGCTTAGAATTATGCAGTGTAACTTGTTTAAAGTGTCTGAGCTGGGGACCGCATTGTTTTAAACTAAGTCTGTTTAAAAACAAACTAGCTTGATCACCTTGTGCATAGGTCACCTAAAAATCCCAAATTTCTGTATAAAGTATCAACCTATTTCCAAGCACACACTAGTTTTCTTGCACATCAAAAGAAGTAAGATTGATTGGAATCTAACACGGTGTTGCTACACTTGCTTTCAAAAATGTTGTGCAGGCTGTAGCTGAAAAAAATATTCCCCTGTCCTTTCCATTGTACACTAAGGACAAACCAGATTCATCACATGCCCTCAAATTTTTCTTTTACTTTTCTTTACAGGATGTAGTTCATCCAAAATCATATCTGAGAGTCCCTCAAATACAGATGTGCACAACATCCTTATATCCCTATGATGAAGAGGGAGTGTCTCCAGATTCCCAGCCACCTCTCGGAGCCTTTGGTGCAGCACCGTGAGCATTGTTTGGTGCCTGCCCTGGGATTGGAGTGGAACAGGAATGATCCATAGTCTCAAGAGCACACTGTGACAGGACCCAGTAAAGTGTCTGTCTTCTGGTCTGCTTCTCAAGCATAGGCATGGCTCCTGGAGCACTGGAGATCCCAGCAGTCTTCCAGAGGGCATGGGACAGACAAGTCTGCTTGGGCCACCGTGAGCTGCAAAATGCCACAGGATTAAGAGAAAGGAGTCTGCCATCATCCCAGCTATAAGATTTTGCCTGTCTTCTGTGGAGGAATATAAATCTATGTGAAATAAAGCATATTCTCAGATGACTGACATAAGTAATTGAACTACATCGAGAAGGCACTGTACTGTTAGTCAGAAAAATTATTCTGGCTCCTATGTTTAGACAAGAATATTTAATCTCGAAATGTATTTCTGTGTGGTCATCCATTGCTGATGTCAAAAATGAGTGGCTGAAGTTAATTCTTTCTTCTATTTGGCAACTGTGAACTACTTAGTTTCTCTAGCTAAGAAAACTTACATCAAATTCTTCAGCATCCATACAGTAGAAATTGTGTTAATTATCTGCTAGTACTATATTGGAAACTATTTCTGTTCAGAGTGCTACACTAAACAGAGTCAACCTTGTGCTATACTTTATCTGGTTCTATTAAAAATTATCTTTCTAATCTTCTAGAAGTCAAGTGACTTCTGCACTGATGAAGTTTATGAGTTAGGATCCTTTTCAGAACTCTTAATCCACATACTTATCTACATATTAATTTCAAATGTTGTGAGATACCAGATACAGGTCTTGAAATCTTGAATTCTGGGCTATGGGATATCTAAGGAAAAAATGGTTGATTCAACTGGCTAGAGAAATTCTGACTCACCAGAATCTGAGAATGTAATAGTATGTATGGAATAAAAATACTATTTTAAAATTATTATTTTTTAATATTTGAATATACTTTGTGCATTGAATAGATGTGCTTTCCTCCAGCCTCACTGTTTGGTTTAGCATGTGACCTGATATACGGTAGTTATATATGTCAGCATATAATATATGTACAAACTCTTTTACATGTCCAGTTTAAAACATACAGTCATGTCTGGATATAAAAAATTTCCATGATTGCTCCCAAAACCTATTATGTCTTTTTTGGGCAAAAATATAGCAAAGCTTTTCAACGGCATTTTTCTTTCTCTCTACTTTTGTAATAAAATTGCTTATACAACATTATTTTATATTTATCCTTGTTCCTAGCTCATACAATTTTCAAACTAATTCCTTTGTGGTCAGGAATAGCATTGTAGTCATCATTTCAGAGACAACATTGTAAGTTTCCATGTGACAATATTCTTACTTAATGGGTTGCAGAAGCAATACAATACAATAAATTAATTATGAGAAGCTACTTTTGGGAGTAGAACCCAAAGTTTCCTAAATAACTCCATTAGCTGGAGCCAGCACTTTGCAGTGTCTTTGTAGTATTCAATCAATGTAGACTTCCTCTCACTGTTTCCTCTTTTCAATCAGTATAATTGACAACACTAGCCTTTTAACTTGATAAGCTCTTCTTGTTCTGCCGTGTATTTTGTACCCTTGCAGTTCTTTTAAGGACCAAAAGCAATTATAATCAGAAAAAATTAAAAGTATAGCTAGCAATTTGAATATCCACATAAGTTTTATTAGGATTTCAGACAGGTTAGTCTGAAATCTTTCTTATTTTTTGTGCCGCCTTCTCCCGTTTTTCTTTGTGGAGAAAAAATTGCATATTTAGTCTCACCTGCTCACCCAAAAGGGCTAAACTGGTTCAGGGTGTTTGTCACCTGGTGTTTTTCTTTAGCTTTTAACTCTAGTAGGTGCAGGAATGGAATGGAATGGAATGGAATGGAATGGAATGGAATGGAATGGAATGGAATGATCCTGAGTTGGAAGGGATCCATCAGGAACACTGAGTCCACCCTTGACCCTGCACAGGACATCCTCAAGAGTCACACTATGCGCCCAAGAGCATTGTCCAAACACTTTTTCAACTCTGCCAGGTTGGTGCTATGGTGACTTTCCTGGGAAGCCTGTGTCAGTGCTCAACCACCCTCTTGGTGAAGAACCTTCTGCCATAGAGATGGATTTTCCCACAGATTTTTTTTTTTACCTAGGAAGATCTGAATTTTAAGTTATCAATCACTGAATATTACCTTACTCTTTTGTGCTTGCAATTTAATATATTTCAGCTACTTTTTTCCTTCTTGAAGAAGAGAGAATTCTGTCTTTTCTGGTCTAGCCATAGCAATGTCTCTTTCACTGGTGGAGTTTACTGTGGTTGTATATAACATGTCTACAAGCAAGTGCATCTATCACATTTTGAAAAAACTCCCCCCACAAAAAATCCAAATTTATTCTTAAGATTCACCAGATCCTAAGACATCTTCTTTAAAACTAAGTGATGGTTATCAGGTGATGGTGCCATTTTGTATAAGTTGTAGTAGAAAAAACATAGGTAGGCAGCTTGGGCTGAAACACTAACTTTTTAAATGGTTGAAATTACATGTGGTCCTCTTTCCCTTCTGTTCAAAGATATAAATCCAAAGTGTACCGAAGCTAATGCACTTGCAGCTGTGAAAAGTACCTACACAGCAGGGGATTTGAAAGAAAAAAATGCCAGACATTCACTTCATAAGATTCAGCACAGGCTCAGGAATCTATTGAAACAGGAATTACTTTATCCAATGTCATTTAAGCCTGCAATGCTTCAGAATTAAACGGCATTGGATCAAGTAAAATTTTATATTTATAAATTCAGTGGACTTCATCCAGACTTTTGATCTGTCAAAATACCTGAAACCAGAAAAATAGGGTTTGGATGTTTGTTTCGGACTTCAGTGCTGGTTTATTGGAAACCATCCTACCATTTAACTGGTTTCCATTTTTGGTAATCTCTTCTCTTCCTTTTTGAAGGTTGACACTTAGCAATTTTCTGCTAACTATATATATATATATATATACACACATATTATATATATAGTTAGCAGTATATATATATAGTATATATAACTATGTGTACATATATAGCTGGTGCATACCAGCTTCATTAACTCAGCTGGAATTAATGCTATCTCTCAGTTACTTGACCTGGACCTTCTCTTGCTAGCTCAAAAAAAAAAAAAATTGTTTAACTAACTGGATTTGTTATATATGAAAACCAGAAGACAATGTTTTCTGCAGCCTAAAATTATGCAAGCATAATAGAAGGGGTTTTTTAAGAGATTAATATTGAATATCTATCACACAAAAGTGCAATTCCACAAGTAGTGAAAAAGTGGAAAGGACGAGTTAATTTTCAGGTGCCAGCAAGGCCTGAAAGAGAAATGAAGGCTGAAGAGGATAGATAAAAATACCCATTGGAAGTAATATATTGATTAAGTTAAGAAATTAGTATTAGAAAATACAAATAATAATACAATACAATACAAATACAAATTTCAAATAAGAGTTGTTAGTTTCATTTTTTTGGAAACCAATATATAAGGAGAAATAATGAAAATGGTTAAGGCAAGTATCAGAGCAAATTATTTGGTGACTGTGTGAAAGAGACTCCCATGTCTTAGTCACTGTTCTGAGTGTTGGAGCCTTCATGGTACAGACTTATCTGCTGCTTGTCACATTTGCTGTTTGATTGCTATGATATTAACACAGAATTTGCTTTTGCCTTTAAATTCTATTTTGGTTCAACTACTGTATTTCTCACTGTATTGCTTGATATTTTTCAAAGGGTTCTAATTATATCCACACATCTTTATTTATTGTTTTTCTGATGTTGTTACATCTCATGCCGAAGTATTTTTTACATTGTACTCTATTTTGGTAGCTATTTCATGCAGGCAGTTCTGATTCTTTCAAATTATTCTGAAGCTGAATCGTCTGATCCTGCTGTCAGCTAGTGTATATGACCATGTTTCCACTGACTTTGATGGGTTATAGCAATTTTCAGCATTTGACAGCAGCAACTTTTCTATACCAAAAAATACTGTTGATTGTAAGAGAATCACAAATCCCCAGTGCTTACATAATTGCATTATCCTTCTGAAATGAATAGACTGCTCACTAAAGTAATCTTTTTATCTATTCATGAACAGTAAAGACAAAATTACTAACTCTAAGGTATAGTTTTCATTTGTATTTAATAGTGCAAAAAGTATTTTCAAAGTGAGCATAAATAACCTTTGAGTGAATTTTCTGTTTGGCTTTTAACAATAGTGTGTGGATAGGATTATTGTCTAGCCTACTTAATAGCCTGATTTTTTCCCTAAACTGTTGCAAATTTCAATGATCAGCTGCACTGGCAACAGCAGGTGTACGTAACACAAAAGTTAGTCATGAAAACATCAGTCCATGAATTTCTTATTCTGATGTCTTCTGTAACCCAGCATATCAAACATCACATGTCAATTCACACTTCAAATCGGGTTGGTTTACTTAACTGTAGGGGACTGCAGGCCAGATCAGGCTCAAAGGAGATTGTGACCCCAAAGGAAGCCTGTGCTGGAGCAGGCTCCTGGCAGGACCTGTAGCCCCTGGGGAACAAAGCCTGCAGTGAGCAGGTTTGCTGGCAGGACTGGTGACCCCATGGAGGACCCACACCAGAGCAGTGTGCTCCTGAAGGACTGCACCCTGAGAGAGGGACCCACACTGGAGCAATTCAGCAAGAACTGCAGCCTGTGGGAAGGACTCACTTTGGAGAAGGTTGTGGAGGACTGTCTCCTGTGGCAGGGACCCCATGTTAGAGCAGGGGCAGCATGAGGAGTCCTCCCCCTCGAGGAGAAAGGCATGGAAGAGGCAACCTATGATGAACTAAGCACAGTCCCTATTCCCTGTCCTCCTGTGAATGGATAGAGGGAAGGTAAGGAAAATCAGGAGCGAAGTTGAGTCTGAGAAAAAGGGAGGAGTAGGTGAAAGGTGTTTTAAAAAATTTTAATTATTCATTACTCTACCATGAATTCATTGGCAATAAATTACACTAATTGCTCCAAGTGAAGTCTATTTTGCCTATAATGGTGGTGGGTGAGTGCTCTCTCCCTGTCCTTATCTTGATCCATGCAACCCTACTGATGTTTTTTTCTCACTATCCAGTTGAGGTGTGAAGTGATAGAGTAGCTTGGTGGGCACCTGGTGTCCAACCAGCATAAATCCACCATAGACCATTTCTGTATTTAAA
>JANRMJ010000077.1:42509203-42528157 GCA_025584955.1 Alethe diademata | reverse complement strand
GAGGAGAGGAGAGGAGAGGAGAGGAGAGGAGAGGGTTGCAGGAACTGACAGCAGGCAGCAAGCAGCCCATTATGGATCATTGGTGCTGATAAATATTGCTTTTTGTTTTGTCTTCTTTAAAAGCAGAACATGTACACGGGGCAATTCCAGCCCAGATTTTTAATCATAAAACTGTTTATAGGTGGCAGAGTTCATATTTTTCCTGTATAAGATTTACAGGAACAAGATTTCAAAGTGTATTTCAGCAGCCCAACCTAGTCATTTATACAGTTTGGAGATTAGCCAGTTCCTAAAATTGAGCACTATATGTAGGGATTACCTCACCCATGTTGACATGCAGCCAGCACTGTTGGTAAGAAGCCACTTCATGACTGCAAAATATTTTTAAGATGGGGAAGGAGAATAAATCTGAAAGGAACAATTCCTCTCCTATATTGGCAGAAAGTAGGTTTGAATTTTGTCCATGACATTTGGGGCTTGAAATGAGAAACTTAACTGTTTTTGCTAGCTTCATTTTAAAATAATGGGAGGGGAAAATACCCAGGATTTATCGTTAAATTTAACTAATAATTTTAGTTTTCTACAAGCATTCAGAGAGCTCTTTTTCAGGATTAGGAGAAAATGTGTACACACAGCAGCCATCAGTATTACTGCCACACAGGTACATATAGGGAAAATTCTTTTGAAAAGAGGAAGCAAAAACACCGATAGCAAGGTCTTTACCATATCTCAAATTGTGAAACAAGAACTCAGGATCCATGATGGATTTTTATTGTTCTATCTTCAGACTCCTCATCTTTCATTTCTTTTACTGTACAAATTAATTAGATCAAAACCAGTCCAGTTATGTCAAGTCAGACTACAATCACAATTCCCAAAAAGATTTGAGCTTCTGACTGACAATTATTAAAAAAAGCAATTAGTTCATGGAGTCTTAGTAATTGAGGAGTGGAAAGAAGTGACATAGCTACAGCCCAAGAGAATGTTTATTTGCTCTCAAGTCTCTGATGAGTTGCATTAGAGTCTGGAGGTAACCTCCAAAGAGTGATTGCTCCTGGCTTTCCAAAGCTGGTGTGTTAGCTTCGCCTGGCTGCGTTCTGGCCAGCCATCTGTCAACAGAGCCTGCCCTGTTTAGCCTAGCAAAACAAAAGCTGAGAGAGATATAGTCACTCTATAAACACTTCAGGGATAAACAAGGGAGAGGAATAAGAACTATTAAATCTAAGGGATGATGTTGGCATAAAAACAAGTAGAAACAAACTGGCCATGAATAAATTCTGGTTGGAATTTAGATGGCCTTTCAGCAGAAGTACTGTTCTGAAATAGCCTTCCTACAGCTGTAATTGGAGTTATACAGCTTCAGGATTTTCAAACTTGGAGTCTTCTCTGTTTATGAAGAGAATATTGTCTCCAAAACCTAAGTAAAATTATGCCTGCTCTGTACCAAAATATTCACCACTGATCATTACTCCCATTTATACTGCCACAAAACAGTAGGCTTTGCAAAGCCATCTGAATATTTGTTTCATAAGACCATTAAATGGATGCCTTTCTGAACATACAGCCTAAAAAATCTCATAGTCTAAGTTTTTAGCACAAATTCTGGGGAGCAGCTGAGGCAAACTAAAATGACTTTGGTTCCAAGTATGGACTGTGCCAGGTAAGTGGCACTGCAACTCTCCTTGCATAATTGGTGATGTCCTCACAAGTTACACACCACATTTAATGCAGATCCTGTGGTGCTTTAGAGGAGCTTCTATGCCATATGACCAGGAGATATGTGCAATTTAATTTAAAAAAAAATTACTGTGAGGGACTGGAGGGAAGATGTACATTCCATTATTTTTTTAGGTAAATCCAAATTCAACGACATGAAACTTTGATCTAACACAATAGGTAAATTCATGATTGAATACATCTGCAAATAAGATAAAAAGCCAAAGCTTAATTTCCTAATCTGTTTTATAACATACTTGGAATCTCTACCTTCAATTACCAGCCTCATTGAGAAGACACTTGGGTTGTGCTTTCTTCATCTCAGAGAAAATTATAAGAGATGCAGACCTAAATCTTGCCTGTTCTTGGCACTGGGCTAGAAGACAGGGAAGGAAGTTTTACAATAAGCATGAAGTCTGAAACAGTTCAAATATTTGGGGTGCTCTCATATATCCAAATAAAATATACTTGCATCAAGAGATGCTGAGCAATTCAGATGTACATAAGGAATGATTATTTTTTATAAGTTTCTTTGACCTTTTATAGAGAAATAATTTTCATGCATGAACCACATATTAAAAATTCTTTCATATCTTTTTTTATTTACTCAGTGAGGCAGTATGGAAGAATGGAAGACTTGCAGGTTTCCTGAAATCAAAAAATAAGCATTCTTGATTTGTGTCAACATGGGTTTTCACATATCCTTTGCAATTTCTAGTTATGATCCTGGAAAGGCATTTTCATAGAAAACATTGCAGCTCACTAAACTTCTCTTACTTAAGTTATTATGACACTCATCCTGTAACCATCTCCTGTACACATTGCACTGTTCTTGAAGGAGACAGCAAACACCAGTTTGGTTCTGACATAGACAGCCCTGCATGTAGAGAGAAAATGATGGCCAGCACTTCCTGGGATGACCTTACCTCTTAGTGAAAATCTGTAAGAGCTCTTCAGAGCTTCAGTTTGAGCCAATGTTTCCCTCCAGTTATCAAATCAGATATCCTCTGGAAAGGTCTCCATCTGCTCTACTACTACTGGTTACTTCTTCAGCTGGCAGGCAAAAGTTATGTTGCTGACAGGAGTTAAAACTTCAGTTAGAGCTGCTAGAAAAAAGGTAAGAGTTAGAGTTGGACCAAAGCCCCTTCAGATATGAGTAACTCAATCTTGTGTTACTGTTTCTTACCACACTTAACATTTGCTATTAATCTTTATCTGTGGGTCCAAAAACGGCCCTAATTAAGTACCATTGACCTCATAGGAGCTAAGAAATTTGGAAACTGAGTTCAGTGTTGACTTCATACTTGAAAAGAAATGAACTTGAGCTTACCTGTATATTTTCTGTTTGGAAATGCAATGGAAATCACTTCTATGTGTTAATTAACATGCAGGTATTTGAACTCATTATTAAAATTTAAAATATCAGATAGAAAACAGGTGCTTAATGGAGCTAAAGGTGTTCTGTGGAGTCAGTTGAAAATATCTGACATTTCAAAGTGAGTGATGAAAAGGTCAAAATAATCTTTAGCACTGTTGTGTGACTCCCACTTTTACCTATCTTTGGATCTCACAAAGATGCTCTCATTTTCCATTATGGTGAGATGCAGCTGACAGTCCAAGCTGTGGGGCTGAGCCCTGTCTCCAAATCCTGCCCATCCAGCACAGGGTCCCCTGGGCTCCCCTCTCCTTGCACCTGCTCTGGCTGCTCCCTGGCAGCTGTGTTGTCTCTCTAACACAAACTGAATAGGAAAACCAGGAAAATTTACTGCTTGGCAGGTCTTTCTAAATGGAGGAGATATTTTATAAAGTCACTAAATAGTTAAGATAGTTTTTGTTCCACATGCCATTTAATCCATATGTACAAGCTATATACACGCAGGAAACTGGAAGGGACAAATGCCGTTGCTCAGCAACAAGAAACTGGCAGAAGCTCAAATACTCCACGTTTCCAGCAGACAATGGCTCTCTGAGCTCACAATCAATAGCATTTGATGCAAAGGAAATGCCCAGTTTATCACACTTGCCATCTAATAACACCTCAAGTGTATTTGTGGCTGGCATACATAAAAACATATCTGTACTCCAGTTGTTTGAATAATGTGTTGAAAAATTCACCATTTCTTTTGCTTGAAAGACAGTTACAACAAATGAGTTTGTTATTTGTATGTATTCAGTGAATAATTTATGAAAACAAATGTCACTCTATAGGTTATTCAAGAGATTCAGTTTAACTATTCATGGGCCAGGCTGTTCAAAGACGACTCAAGTCCATCATAAAATCTGAATTATGCTTCTTTATTCATTCAACAGCCTCTTCCTTTGTGGTTCTTTATATATCACCTTGGTTTTATGCATACACAAATGAGTCTCACATTTTGTTTCTTTTGCTACACCTATCGTTTTCCTGTTTCTTTACTTTCCTTCAGTCTTTTAGTCCTTCAGGTTTTCTCTCGGTCTTGCCATGATTTCTCCTCTCCTCTTCAGGGCTACAATTATCTGCTTAGAAGATTAATTTTCACTATCCCACCCCTCTATGCAGCAAGTTGCACCTTTGAGGCAGTGAGTTTCTGTCTTGGCACCAGGCAGAGGTAGGCATGGCCCCACAAGCCACCACAAAGGCGGGGCTGGGAGCAGCACCAGCACTCAGGAGCTATGGAGCTCAGTAAAGTGCTCATGCTAGTGCTGGGGTACAGCACAGAAAGAGACTGTCAAGAATCTCAGTTTCCTGGTGTTCAAAAACCATGGTGCTGAGCCCTTCATCACAAAATGAGTTTTACTAGTAGAAACTTGGGCATCATCTGCTAAATGACCATACTGTCTCTTCTGCCTTAGACACCAGTCTTAAAGCAGGATGACTCCATCTCTAGCACTACTGATTTTCTTTATGGGTTATAGATGATTGCTAAACAATTAACTTAAACAAGGGGCCTAAACTGAAGAAATTCAAAGCTGGATGAGATTAATCCCCTCGAATTCTCAGAATGGCACCAACAGTCCACAGGATTTAATTATTTATTCCTTCGTATCTTATACTAGTACTGGGGCAAGAGCATATATTTTAGAAAAAATACCAGCCTTGAATTCAAAATGTTAATTAGTGATAAATCAGAATCACAGATACTGAAAAATATGTTATAAGATAAATGTACATAAGGGGCTATGAATTCTGTGAGGAGTCCTCCTGGAAATTTACAGTGGTGGAGAACAAGCTTTTGTAAAACGTTCCAGTGGTTAAATGTAACTTCCTTATCATATCTGAGATATGCTGAGATTGACAAAATTTATTTATGTATATATGTTTGATTTCATTTCATTCCAGAATAGTAGAAACAGTTATGTCTATGAAAGAAGAAACACAGGAGAGTAGAAGCAGCTTAGCCTTGTGGGGGTTATATTTTAATGTTGTGCATAAAATTGTCCTAACAAACATGTTAGTGTTTAAAATCCCCCTTGTTCCTTTTATCTGTAATAACCATACAATTTCCATGCCATCTTCAACTTTTGGTTATTAAATTATCTGTACTGGTGGCACTACTATCTTGTAAAAAAGAACTACAACTGGTCATATATCAAACATATTTTGACTTGGTAGATGAACAGATTGCCTAAGGTAAAAGAATATCTTCTAAAATTTGCTACCTTCAAAAATAGTCTGAAAAATGCAAATTATGTAAAGGATGTAACCTAAGATAGCACTTCTCTGTCTTCATGCTTCGTAAGGTTAAAACAAAACCTTGCTTTCTTGCTTTTATAATGAAAAAAAAAATTCATATTCAAGACTAGAAGATGGTTTTGTTTCCTTTCACTGGAACAAAATTATATGTCTTGAAAAATTCATTGTTTGCCACATGTGTCTTGGAATTTTGATCCTATATTACTGAAGATATAACCTCAAAGACACTAGGTTACAAAAACAGCTGCAAAAATAATTCTGTGAGGTTATTTTTATTTGTTTTTTGGAATGCGTGCCCTTATGGGCTTTTGAAGTCCTATTTTCTGGTTTTATCTATTTCTATAAAGACAGAATGCTTAATAGAGAAGACAAACAGAAAACATGCATCTGAAACTCTTACTTACCCACAAAAATGCAGGAGATGGTTCTGGAAAAGCAATGTTATTAAATGAGGAGACTTTAAAAGGCATGATTTAGGGGAAGCAGATCTGGGATGTTCAGTGTTTGTTTACAAAGTTTCCCATTGCAAACAAAACACAATAATTACTTGCAAAATCAATAAGAAAAGATAAACCAGAGATAGGATTTGAGTTGATGCTCAGCATTTCAGGTGCAAAGTAGCTCTGATTTGGCTGCTTCCCTGATGATACAAGATATTAACTTCTTAAAAGAAGTTGATCCTGTTGATTACCAAAGTAAAATGCCCATCTTAATGAACCTTAAGGCTCAGGATTTTTCTCAGAAGCCAGTAATAAATATAATGAAGACCATAAACATAAACTGGCTTGATGAATTGATCCAAAGGCTTTTACAGGACTGATCCAACAAGATACTTTTTTTAAACAAAATACTTGCTTGATTTTGTTCAGGTAATTCTTGTTGTAGGAGACAGTGCATTTTTTGCTTTGTTTCTGGGGGTTTTTTTTCATTTTTGTTGTGGTGCAATTTTTTGTTCGTTTTTTTTTAAGCTTCTTGCACACTAACCTTGTGGAAATAAGAGCTGAGGAATATTGTAGTCCTAGAATACCTGTCATTAACCTTTAGAAAGACATTAATTCCCAAAGGTAAAAATTCCCAAGAATGTAGAACAATAATTCCTGATCACTTGGATCAAATTCTGTTCCTACTGCTTTTACTGGTAAAGTTGGCCTAACTTGACTGGGATTATGATTTTTAATATTCATCCGTAGGCTATTAACAAGCATTAACATGCTGCAGCTATGCCCATAAATATTCAGATATTCTGCAGTAAAACTCCATATTGTGCCATCCTTTGTTTCAGAGTATTTACGAAAAATTACCTGTGTTAAGAAATATTAACAACTCCAGGAGTTACAGAAAAATTACAGGAGGCATCATCAGCTTCTTTCATTCAATTCTTCATAACTTTGGTTTCTATGACAACAAAGGAGGCAACTCCACAAATCCAGCAGCTCATTATTTGAGACAGTTTGCTGTTTTCTCTGGAGAGGAAAGACACTTTTTCACTTTTTCTTTTTTCTTATTCCTCTTTTCTTTCTTTTTTTTTTTTTTGGAAAAGTCTCTCATATGAAATTCATAATTCAGTGCGTGAAATCTGAAGGCAACAGTAATTGAAGCGAAGCCTGTCTTTGGGTACGTGATATATCTTGTGAAGAACACTTACTGAGACTTATATTGGTTCTTTCTCCGCTCCCAACTCAGTGGCTTACGTTACCAATATTTCTTCTCTTGGTTTTCTGCAACAAAATCTGACATAATTTGAACTCTCACTAAAAAAAAACCACCTTTAAGGTGAGGGAGAGAGATTGTTTTCCTTTTTTTTCACCCTAAAGCACAGCGTCCAGAACTCTGCAGTTCCCCTGTAAGTGACTGAAAGTACTGTTGATCTCAGCCATGTACAAACTCTCATAATGTTAGGAAATACCTCTTGAAAATGCAACTAACCAAGATCCCAAGTTCCAATAATATTTTTTTTAAGACTTGATGATTTTTATATGTTACATTTGAGAAATCCACATATAAAAAAGCATTTTGTTAAAGAAGGCACAAATCAGGCTTCTTATAAATGTACAGACAGTATGACCTGGCTCTATCACTAGAAAAATATCCTTTTAGAGAGGGTACTGGTGTAGGGAAGAATGCAGTATGCATATTTTTTACTCATTCTCTAAAGGTTCTACATGCAGGCATGGCAAGAGGAAATATAAACCAGCATGAACATTTGAATCCTGAAATGTAAGCAGAAAATCCTTTAAGAAGAAGAATTTCTTGCTATTATCCCCATTTAAAATAGAGTACCATAATATACGAATATCCAGTTTCAGGATTTGGTTCCAAATTCTTCCATGGGTTTTAAAAGGTCACACTAACAGTGGTCCTGGTGGAATCAGATCTTGTAGGAAACTGTTATTTTCTTTAGAGTCTTAGCATATCATTACTGAGCAGGCATGAAGTGAGGTTTATTATGACAACTTCAGAAATGTTGAAAGCCAGACACTGCTGTTAAGCAGTAAACGTGTTTCTTGCAATGTTGCCTGCATTTTCTAGTTTAGCATAAAACCAGATTAACTGTGTAGAAGTTCCAGTGTGTTAAATCTGTATTCATCCACAGCTTGTGTTTCCTGATGCTATACCAGGTTCTTGGAATCCAGAAGTTTTACCCAGTCAAGAGAAAAAAAAGAAATCAAAGGATTCACCACAGAGAAGGTATCTCAAATGTCATACAGTGGGACAGCAAAGTCTTTCAACAACAACCAAACCACCAGAAACAAATAAAACTAAACTAAAAAAACAAAAAAAAAAACCCAAAAATTTAGTAAAGAGAAATGGTGCATACAGATGGCAGAAGGGTCAGAAGTAAAGCAGTGGCAAAGGAATGCAAGAGGAACTGACTCTTACCCTTTACCAAAAAAAAAAAATCCCCAAACTATAATGTTATTTGCAAGCAACCCCTAACTTTCCATCTTATTTTCTGGTGTGGTAAAGGACTCTAGTTCTGCTTTTATGGAATCACTACATTAAGAAAAGGCTGCTTTAAAAGGGATCCATCTGGAAGAAATACTTCTGTTCAAAAGATGTAACTAAAGATCTGACATACGGCTCTAACTTTATTTTCCCTTGTTTCTGAATGTGATTTGTAGGTGCTGTTGTTAGGATACTTGACTTCAGCATCCAGACCCCAGTCATAAATAGGATTTTCCAACAGTTAAGGAGACTTTATAGGTTGTGATCCACACACTCATAAGGTTCCATGAACTACAGGTAGCAAGCTAACAAAATATTTCTCAAGAAACCCAAAGGCAGCAATCTGTTTCCTGTTTTGGTTTTTTTTTCCTAAAGTGTTCAATGCCATCACTGGAAAATTTCTTGTGGTCCACAACAGGACACAGTAACACACATCTCACACTCCAGCATAAGGCAGCTCTATGCTATAGCAGGATTTGGGGCAGTAAAAACTGATTACATTACATACATAACGCAGAGATTTTATTAATTTTGGCTGAACTTACACTTCCTTTTACACTAGCATGAAATCCACTAGTGAATTTTAATCATGAAGTAGTAAAATTAGTAACTACATAAGGACTGAGCTTCCTTTGTAGAAGCATGCAGTTTGTTTTGAGAACTGAGTTTTGTAAATGTTTTATTGACCTAGTGGTTGAATGGAGAAACACGTGTTTATTCAGACTACACATTTGTTAACAGTGCTTTGAAATGACAGTTTGGCTTTCTCTCAAGAAAATGCTGTTTGGGGTACACAAAGGAAATCTGGAATTATATGACTCCTGTTAAGATTGTTCATTTTCTTTTGTAAAGGATAAAAGAAAGTTTCATTCATCTGCCTTTAAAGTGAACTGAGGGCATCAAAACCAGGAGTTATTGGAATATACATCCTTTCTGAAATGCCCTCTCTGTGCTTCATGAAAGCTGCAGATCCTACAGAATATTTTCCTTTCAAAGACCTGGCCCTGGGTGCACATCTGAGGTGATGCATTTGTTTCTCCACACCAGAGGAAAGGTGACTTATGCTTTCTACAGGATGAAATATTTGCTGTGCATCGTTACATGGTATTTTCAGGCAGAAGAAGCCTCTAGCTGTAGCTATTTTAAAAGCAGGGGTGCAATAAGAAATCAGCAGTTCAACATGAATTAACTGCATTTTTCTTTGAGTTCATAAAAATCTGTGTGTTCCCTATGGCAAAGACAGCCAGGTCTAGAGGCACTACGTTTGTGTTCATCTGGAGGTCTAGGGAGCTTGCTTTTACAGTTTAAAAATTACTGACACATCAAATAAAGGGCTATGGTCCACAAGATTTATCAAGTGTTGCAATCAGATCTTTGAACTCCATCATTTCAAGAAACGAAAGACCAGAATGGGAGAAAAAAGGTTAACAAAAGAAACAGAGGTTGAAAACACAAGGCGGAAATCTGATTGCCTTCAAAACTGTACTTCAAGAATCATTTAATAAAATTAAGTTAATACAAGCTGTTTCATTTATGACTAATCATCATACTTAAATACATGCTTCCTTTTTATATATTAAAGTATCAGGATAACTTTACTGGTACTATTACTGCTATTATTACTATGGTTTTATGACAGAAATTTAATTTCCTTTCAGTGAAACAAACTTTCAAAATATCTGATGTTTTCTCATTAGAATAGCACTAGTGAGTTTAAAAACAATGGAATTATTTGTTGTTACTTTATTTTCTAGGAGATAGAGTTGCTATGGTATGTTAACACACAATGTGATAAACAAGATGCTAACTCCACAAGGCACAGGGTAGTATGACTTTTACTTAGTTTGATTTACCTATTATGAGTAATGGCCTTATCCTGCACTGAGATTTACCTTACAGACTCTTCTCTTGATTCATATAACAGCAAGGAGGAACCCTGGCAGATGATCCATCAGCGGAGATTGGATCCAGGGAGCTTGGGGTTCCTGTGTTTTGTTTTTTGATTTGTTTTTGGTTGGTTGGTTGGTTGGTTGGTTTGTTTGGTTTGGGTTTTTTTAGGGCTCAGGCTGCACAACAGTAAATTGCAAAGATAATATTGTAATAGAGATTAGCTTCAAATGTGTCTGCTTCAAATGTGTATGCTTTTCTATATTGGAAAAAGACAGAGGCCAAGAAAGAAAGCTCTGCTGACTTGAAGAGGAACCAAAAAGAGAGCTGTTCAATCTGAAAGAGATGCTTTATTTTAAGGTTCTTTGGAGAAAATACTGTTGTGAAGCTCTGTGATTAAGGGCTATTAATAAGAAAAGTGATGGGAAAATGTCCATGTTCATTCTTTTTTATTTTGGAATACAGTAAAACTCCAAAACAAGAAGCATAATCAATGCATTGACTTAGAATGTATATCCTATTCTCTCCAGAGATCTACCAGAGACATCCCATAAGATTATTCATTTTCTGTTCCCCAGGGGCTAGACTTCATTTGAAATACTTTTGCTCTGAGACAGGCTAAGAAAAGTTCCTCATATGATCATGAGTGTAAAAAAGTAGCATCCTTCAGACTTGAAGATCAGTTTTCCTGGCTTCCAGCAGAATGTTTGCAGGCTCTGACAAATCTAAATGAAGACATCTTACTCCAGTTTTCAGGTACTGAAATAATATAACCAGTGTAGAGGAAAAGTATCTAGGTATTACTACCATCTAGTATTGCCAGAAAGATAACAGCATTCAAAATATATGAGCAGAGAGGGATACCACGTACTCCAGAGGTATGGCTCCAACTGTACCATGGTTTCTTAATATCTGTTTTAAAACTGTATTTTATGCCTTTGAAAAAAAAAAATGCAATTACTTCCCTGGAAGTGATCACTCTTAAAACAAACCGCTTTACAGATCCAGGGTGCAAACCAGACAGTGGAAAATATGCAGCAACACTGAGTATGTAAAATCTTGACATTTTAAGGATATACACACATGTATGTACGTACATATATATGAGTGTGGGCATGGACACACAAAACCAGTGTTTTTATTGGTCTCAGATCAAAACTGCAGAGGTCTTGAAGACTGTGGGATGCTACAGATAACATTACAGACAATTCCAAAATATTAATATTCTTTTTATGAAGGTACAGAATGAAGAATTAAAAAAATAATGACTACCTACTACTTATCAATCATTTAACTATTTAAAATGTTTTGATAGAACAATAAGAATATAAATATATCATATCAGATCCTACTGCACCTTAAGTAGAAGAAGATGTGCATAATGTGCAGGCTGAATTGTGTTTCCATAAAGCACCAGGTAAATAGTGATGAATAAATTATATCAAACAGCAGAGTCACTTATCTGCCCCACTCACTCCTGATGCCCGCTAGTGCACTGGTTCTGCTGGATACTGTTCAGAGAGAAAAGGATTCTCTGCACCACACAGAAGACAGCAGTGCCAAGCCAGCATCATTCCTGTTATATTCACACCTCAATACTAGCAGATGTTTTGCAGGGAGCGATTTACAGAAAGGAGCTGAGATGTCAACAACCTGTCCCCCGTTCCAATTGACAGGACCCTTGAAGCTTCATATGGCAGACACTACACTGACTGGCTGGGTGAGTCCTTCTCACCCTGCTTCACTCCAGATCTGCATTAATTGCTGCTTTGCTTCCTCAGGTATGGCTCTAGCCTACAGATTCCAACCACAATTATTACCCAGCACAATTATCCTGAGTGGGTATCAAAGAAATCTCAATCTGTAGAATTCAAATTCAATGATCTATCAGGCCTGTGTTTCCAAAAGCCATATGGAACAAAACCTAACATTTAACAAACACTTATTGTTACATAAAACATTCCCTGTTGTACTTACACAGTTGTTAGAATACTGCTAGAGCTCCAGCAAACAAAGTAATCTCTTCAGTTATGCTTTTCCCCAGGATCTTTTTCACAGTATGTGAGTAATTGTACTGAGGTGTTTGTCAATCATATTATGTAAACAAGTTCTCGGTGATTATTTCACTTGGAAAACATCCATTTGCCCATAAAACTCGTAAGAAAAATCAAATTTTAAGTTGCCACAACTTATATATGCTACACATTTAGTCTCAGGAGAGTAACAGCCAGGATAAAATCTGCATAAATGCTCAAGGGTACTTTCTTTTGTAAATTTTTGGATTGGCTTAGTTCATCATAAATCTACAAGATAAAAGTATCCAAATTCATGAAGAAGCTGCCTAGCTATTTTACAAAATTATTGTAATAACATTGTATTATTTGCTAGAATGAAGAGATGCCAGCATTGAAGTGTATGTCAGGGTCAGTAGTTTTTTCAAGTATTATTCCCCAGTACGTAATTTGCACACAACAAGTATAAATGAAATATAATTGAGACATGGTCACTGGAACTTAGCTACAAAATTTATAATTCTGTGAGATAACTCAATGATGTGTTATCATAGGGTGAAGGATAAGACCAAATATTACTGAGCTGAATGAAGTTATTTTCACAATAATTACATGACTTTTAGAATAATCTTAGTACAGCTGATAACATTGGGTTTAAAATTTTCAGTGAAAAGGCTTCTTTTTTTCCCCTTAGAAGCTATATATACAAGATGATATAGATTATTTTAGAAAATAGGATAAAATACTTGTGAAAATATTCTTGTGCTTCAGGATTGTTAGGCATTACAAATATAACAGCTATTGCTATTTTTATGTGGAGTATCACTGCCTCTTTTATGGTGCTCATTTTTTGAATAATACTAAATGAGCTGAATTTATGCACATAAATTAATACTTCTACATTTTCATTTTTATTACATATATACATCACAGAGTTGTACAGATTAAGAAAAAAATCCTTTTTATGTTCAAGAGAGCAGAAACAAAGAAGGATAGAGAAATGAATATCAATAAAAAATTGTAGAAAATCAATAGAGGAAATTAAAGAATAACAAGGGAACTCCATTGCTCACAGTAAGGAAAATAAAACTAATTTAAAATCTATTTAGGACAGAAGGAATCCTATCAATTCTATTTTGGTAAAAAACTGATTAAGAAAAATGATAAATGGCCTGAATTTTCAATAAATATTTCTACTTGTTACTTGGGGAAAAAGGAAAATGGGATACACATTGTGTATTTAGCATTTTTTAAAAAATGCTATTTAAGAGGTTACAAGATGGGTAAGAACTTACTGGATGACTGCACCCAGAGTGTCATGGGTTGCTACTTGGAGCTAATGACAAGTGGAATAACACAAGAGTCTGTCCTGTCTTGTCTGACATATTTATTAGCGACCTGGACACAAAACTGGGGATACCAATTGCTGTGCTCAGAGACAGGAGTAAGATTCAGACCTAGGCAGGCCAGAGGAACAGGCAAATGGGACAAGGACAAGTGGGAGTCCTGGACCTGGGTTAGAAGAACCTGGCACCACGTCATATGATCCACTCCTGAACTTGGGGGCATATCGACCTGGAGGAAAACACTTCCATGATCAAGGTTTTTTTGTAATTTACACTGTGTAACAAAAAGCAACAGAACCAGTAATACTGGAACTCAATTCTTCAGGGAAGGAACTCCTGCCCACCTATCCTTGGGTCAGTGCATAGGCTGAAACCTTCTTTCTGTAACCCCACCTGAAGGCTGCCCCACTCTCCCCAATGGACTGGTCATCCAAGACTCGGGTCTAACATGACACAGTAGAGTAACCTGGGCTCAGACTGCCCATTAAAGTGCTGCCCATTAGAGTGCTGTGAGAAGTGCCGTGAAGTGCTGTAAAATGATAGAGGAAACAGAAGTTTATTTTGTTGAAAGAAAAATGAAGGGATAGTATTATTGATACAGCATCAGTAGTTGCTCAAAGATACAAGAGAGAAAATACCAGCATGAAAATATGAAAAGACCTGATGGGAAAACAGCAGGGAGCTTAGCTGGGATGGTCTGTTTAGTTTGGAACAAGTTGTGAAGCTTTGGGTCGAACTGGCAGTGTTGTCAGTGTTATTGCTGCTGGTGGCAGACAGCACACTGAAGCAGAGAGGATATGTGGTGGTGTCCAACCCCTCCTACTTCTGACTGATTCCAGACTGTCTGCCAAGGTTTTTCACACCAGAGGTGGAGGACACACTGTTGTTTAGACTAAAAGCTCATTCCTAGCTATCTCTTTTATGTTAAATAATAAAATTTTGCTTTTTCACTTTACAGGTGATCTCTCCTGACTTCAGGCTGTCTTTATGTCTGGCTGAAGGTGCCCAAGTGAACCAGACCAAAAGGGAGTATAACAGCATTGCAGCAGCACAGCAGTCACATGGGTTGACCTTGGGGCACTGACTCGTCTCACAGATGGGTCAATATTTGCCAAGACTCCACTTGGTAATTGCAATTCCTCTGGAGACTCTCTATAAGCATTTCCCAGGAACAAGGAGCACAGAATAGGCATCTATAGACAAAATTAAAAAGCCTGACCTTGTGGTACTTGTGCCTCCACTAACTAGAACTGACTATGTGGATATTTGTCAAAACTCTAACTAGGTCTCATTTCACTTTGTTTTTTCTTCCCACACAGTTCTACGGAAAAAAAAGCTTTATACAAAGTTGATTTGAAATACATCAACAGAACAGTCAATGGCAGATGTCACCACCATTACAGCTGACAGATAGATGTCCTGGGCTGAAACTGTGTCCAAGGCCTGGAAAAACAGATTAGGTGGAGAATATCAAATTCCAGCACCTCACAGTGCTCCATTAACAATCCCTATGTACATATGTAATAGATGTCAATAATCTGCTTTTGGCCCTTGACTCCCAGCTCCATCTGCAAGGTAAGTGACCCTGCTGAAGCAACTCCTCCAGCAGAATCACTGCAGGAGGATGCAGGCACATCCCCTGTGGCTTTTTGGGCTGGCCTCCTAAAGCAGGGACTCACATGGCTAAAAGTGTTTGAGCTGCCTGTGACACTGGGGCCACCACGATGCTCAGCCACAGCTGTCAGCACCTGCAGGAGAAAGCTGAGTCAGGGAAGCTGTGGAATTGTGATTAGTTTCTGTTGCAAGAAGGATTGTTTACTGATACTATTACCGGGGAAGCAAGTAAGAAATGAGGGATTGTGGCCAAGAGTCTTACTTAGCATTGGATAAGAGTATAATGTGGTAGAAAACAAGGTGTTATGCAGTGCACAATGACTCACAGAACAGTTAGCCTTGCTCAGCTTTCATGCCCCAGTTTAGAGAAAAATGTTGATTTACTGGCAATTAGGTCTCAGAAGAGTCAAAAATTACTGAAGCAGATTCTATACTGCAAGACTTCCTTCTAAGCAGTCAAGGAAGGATAAATACATATGCAACTGTTACAATATTGTCTGTGTAACTGGCAGGATATGACCAAAATTTTAAGAGAACGGCATAAAATTAAAAGTAAGGGATACATCTGAGCAATTAAAAAAAGTTTTCCATTGATTCTCTAAAGAAGATATAATTCTAAATTATAATCAGGAGGTTTTAAGGAAGACGTGCACAACTTCAAATAGCTATCAGGCCTTAAAGATTTCATTAAACAGGGCTACTGG
Source organism: Alethe diademata (assembly GCA_025584955.1). Taxonomy (NCBI): domain Eukaryota; kingdom Metazoa; phylum Chordata; class Aves; order Passeriformes; family Muscicapidae; genus Alethe; species Alethe diademata. The sequence continues at coordinate 42,512,259 of JANRMJ010000077.1, read as the reverse complement.
GTTCCGTTCCTAATGTCCCTTCCTTTTTTATATATTTATTAAGCTACAAATTGCTGTCTCCTGATGAAATTTAGCTCCATGCCTCCACCCAGTGGCCTTTTCTCAAACAAGAACAATTTGAGACCCTAAAAGGTGCATGCACACACACGGTACCAGCAGAAGCATTGGTGGTGTGAATTATTTCTTTCCCTCTTTTCTGTAGAGTTGCTCAGCTGAAATGTGGACAGGCATTTGATATTACCTTCTGCAGCTAGATAACCACAAATGTGAGATCTTTAAAAATGTTTTAATATTGTTTCCATAATATGTTTGCCATTGCTATAGAAATGGTAATTGGGAAGCATCCAAATCCAGTGGGCACCAGGCAAAAACTTAAATTCCAGAGTGGGGGCTTTTTAATCTAAAAATCTGAAATTATTTTTAATTTTTAAAATAAATTCAAAACAGTTTACAACACTGGCTTGTGATTATAAATGACCCTTTATTTTGTCGTACTTCTTTTCCATGCTTAAACTAAGAAAAAGTATTTCCTACCTTTTTTCTTTTCAATTGAGATTATTTATTGACTTGCAATGTCACCCCTGCCTTAAACTGGAAGAACTATGCTGGATATATATCCTAAAGAGCTTATAACAAAATGAGTTCTGTAGACATCAACCTCTCTGTTAAATTACATAAGATATTTCAGACATATGCACTGGTTTTGAAAAATAATGGTTCATATATACTGAATATGGTCTACATTAAGAAACACATGGTTGTTACCAGTTCTCCAACTGTCTTTTCTTTCCATTCTTTTCTTTTCTGTCAGACCTCCAACTAAATTGTGGTGTGTCACATTTAAAAATATACATTAAAAAATACAAACTTACAAGAAAGTGCACATTTAATATATCAAAGAAGAAAACACAGTTTAGGGAAATACTTTTATGCCAAGCCAGGAAAAAGAAAAAGATCCCTTCCTCCATTCCAGACTGAGAAATAAAACAGACTTTTCTGATCCCCCACCACTTTAATAATGACATCTTCTTTACTTCTAATACCAAAATCACTCGAGAATAAAACTCTTTCCTATACAATAGCTGTGCTACTCTCTGCAAAGGTCTGTTTACAATTTATTAATACTACCACAGAACTGAAACTAAAAGACAATTAAATTAAAGGATAATGAAAGGCTTTTCAGCCTGTAATTAATCTGCCATTGTTAACAAATGAGAAATCTGCAGTCTTCAGTACAAATTAGATTTTGGTGGGGGAGGAATAGCCCAAACATATTAGATAATAATTTAAACTGCAAAGAAGTCATATACTAATCTTCTGTTCTTACATTTCTTATGCCACAGGTCAAAGAATCATTTCTGTATAAAGTTCATGATTTTCTGGGAGACTGCACAGCTTTGAGAGATACCTAACACAAACTGACACAGATGCTTCTAGCTATTGCTGCTTTTTGGAGGGGGGTGTTGTTTTTTTGTTTCATAATGTTTTGGATTTTTTACAGCTGCTAAAGGTCCTAGCTTAATTTCACATTTGCCAAATGACATTCTAGGGGAATGGAAAGAGTCTTTCCAACATATTACAGTTTCAGGTTAAGCTCACTTCTGATCTGTTTTCCCTTTTTTTGGTTTTCAATTACAAGCTTTTGCTTAAATAATAAATATCCGAACTTCACCGTACCAATATTTTTGGTTTGTGAATCCAAACCAAGGAAGGTAATGACCTATTTTAAAAGGGTTTACAATACAACCCAATAATCTTCAGAAAGCTAAAAATATTTAAATATTGTCTTAGTGTCAAAGTTATGACTATATATTATTTTTGTAGAATACCTGCACCTGTCAGAATTAAGGAATTGGGCCAACAATATTCCTATATATTATTTTGTAGAATACCTGCATCTTTCAGAATCAAGGAATTTGGCAAACAATATTCATTTGCATTGTATACAGAGTATTAAATGTGGCACCATCTTCTAATCAAAATCCTCGGGCTTTCTTCAGTTGTGAATTCTGAAAGCATGAAAAATATTCAGAATTAGCTTGGAATTTTAAACTTTTGTGAAAAATTTCTTTTGGTGTAGTAATTTTTCTTAATATCCAGTCTAAACCTTAAGTGGTACAACTTGAGACACAATTTCCTCTTGTCCTGTCACTTGTTACCTGGGAGAAGAGGCTGACCCCCATTTGGTTACAGCCTACTTTCAGGCAGTCTTAGAGAGGGATAAGGTCACTCCTGAAAGAGTGTCAAAGGCTTTGCTTTTGAAGGGTTTAGTAAAGTGGAGGTAGTTAACATCCACACTTCTTCCCTTATTCACTAATCACATCACCTTAGCACAGAGTGAGATTAGATTGGTCAAGCAGCACCTGTTTCTCATGCTCCTATGCTGGCTGGGCCTTATCTGCTGGTTGTCCTGCGCCTGATGTGTGATGGCAGCCAGGATGATCTGCTCCATCACCTACCCTGGCACTGAGGTCAGACTGTGAGATCTAGAGCTCCCCAGGTTCTCTTCTGGTTCTTCTTGTATTGAAAAAAACATACTCTGCCAGAAATTTAGAAATTAATAAGACTTAGGTTGCATCTTAAGGGAAAAAGCCCCAAACGAACAAGGTAAGAGGTCAGAGGAACAACGGTAGGCAGCTTTTTAGTTTTCCTTTTTGTTTCTCTTGATATGATTAATATCAAGAATGTGCTTAAGCCCCACTGATTGAAGGTGCAGCCCATTACTAGGTGTGCGTCTCCTGAACAGATGCAGGAAGTGAGGATGTGGGCTGGAAGAGCTGCCCTGCCCCAGCTCACGCAGCTGAAAATTGGAAAACTTGCTCCAATGAAAGTATGATGCAGAAGTGGTGGTGTTCCTGTGTATGTTGTAACTGCATTTTGTACCCTTTCTGCACTCCCAAAGAAAGTATTTGTTAAATACAAAACGTTTATAAGTTTTGGCATGATTTATTGCTCTTAGTGCAAAGGCAATTTATCAGCACACCTCCACTGCCTTTGGAGCAGAGTACTGTATAGATGGAGAAGCAGCAGCTCATACACTTGAATGTTCAGCAACT
>JANRMJ010000077.1:42486395-42500314 GCA_025584955.1 Alethe diademata | reverse complement strand
CCGCCGGGGCTCGCTTGTGCCGGCTAGTGGCGCTTGTGACCGTGGTCTCATGTCGTCAGTTTCATCCAACGAAGCTCCAAACTGTCAGTTTCCTTCACTCTGGCTGACTCCTGAAGAACACGATTAAAATGAAACAAAAACCAAGTCAAACAAAACATACAAAAAACGTCCACGAGGGGAAAGATGTAACAGTTAAAGTCCTCCGAGTGTCGAAATTGGAGATGGGGAGGACAGCTGGAAAAGGCTTAAACTACGCTTTCCTGTGTATCTGTAATAGTCAGTGTGTCTGGCACAGGACAGCATCTGTTTTACTTCTGACGAGAGCTGTTTAAGAGCACTTCATATTTTTAGTAATTCTCACGTAACTGAAGAGGAAGCCAGGTAGGCTGCTGTGTTGTTGAATGTGCTGCAATCCAAGTAGAGGGAAATGCACCAGTAATGCTCCTTCAGGCAGGGCACGTAAATGAAGATAAAGCATCTGAAAGCTGTGGTATTTGGGGGGACTGAGCCCAAGCAAAGAGATCATTTTCAAATCCAAGGTGAAATCTCTGACAAAGCACTTAGCTGAGAAAAACCAGTGTCGTGCCAAAGCATATGTAGTGTAGATAGCTGTCACACTGTGTTAACTCTGAAATCCTATGTGAAATGGCATGTGAGGCAGGAAAGCGTGTGGGGTGAAAGAGAAGGCTCCACAGAAAGTAGCATGTGCTGCTTGGCATAGAAGACAAGCTAAGATAATGATTTGGACTCAGAAAGAGATTGAAGAACTGTGAATTGCTACATCACTAGCAACATTTCTCTGTTGGATCTAAAGACCTCTCAAAATATTAACTGTAAGACTCATTTTTAAAGGGTTCCGTTCTTTGGGAAAAATCCCACAGAGTTTAGTTGTGCATGGAAAAGACACTGGGTTATGAATTACCTTCAAGAGCCAGATGGAAACAAGACAGTGGTCTGGTCAGCAAGCAAAAGGGTTGGGAAGCAGCAAGGACACGTTTAATGTTCTTGAGGTAATGTCAGAGTCAGAACTGATTCAGAGCAATAGGACATAAAACTAAATGTAAATAGAGACTGGAACAGAACTAATTTTTAAATGAAATGGTAAAGAAAACAGTAAAGGAAAATTACTCTGATCTAACCTCTTCCTATGGGAAAGTCCATGGAATGATTCGAACACCCAAGTAGTGGCCTGTAGAGTAAAATGAGAATCAGGAAGGCAGAGTACTGTTTTGTAGATTTCAAAATTGGAAAATAATTTAATAATCTGCATTCAAAATGCACGTTACAGAATCTGCTGCAGAAATTACTGGAACAAAAAGACAATTTGTATCTAAAATTAAGCATGTCATTTGAAGAGTATGATGTTTTCATGCTGTGGCTAAAATATGACTTTTCTTCTTTGGTTTCTGTAGGGATTGTTTCTGCTAATTAAAAGAAAAAAGGAAGAATTGCCCCTTTTTTTCTGACGTTAAAATTATGCTATTTAACAATGCACTGCAGTGGGGTGGGCATGTGCTTGCTGATTTGTTGGTTCATGCCTTACTCATTTGATTGCATTCTGTCTGTCCATCCATCCAGCTATATGATGAAAATACTTTATAGTAGAATATGAGTTTTTCAATGAAGATACCTGCGAACATATACTTACGTTTGCAAATTAATGCATTGCTAGCTTGTATTAAAATTAGGAGAGAGGGAGAAATGTAGTATCATAGCTTACTTGAGTGCAATAGTGCTACTCAATAGCATTAGGGAATCAGAAACATTAGAGATCTTGAAACCCAACATAAACAGAAATTACTCTTCCTTGCTGAAACTAATTTTGTTATAATGACCATGTGAAGGATGGAACCCTTCAGAAACTGGTTCAAATATATCAAAAAGCTGACACTGGCCATATTGCATTTTGTTTATCATGTCATTGCTGTAAATTGGACACAGGCACAGACAAATCTGTGTTAAAGTATTTTAATGCTTTACTGTAAATTACTGTTTGTACTGTGATTCCAACTTTGAGGCGTATGTTTCTTTCCTCTGAAGATTTGTTTGCAAATGTGTAGACTGACTGATTAAAAGACATGCTTGATTTCCTCTTGTGAGCATCCAGAGTAGAAACATGTCAAAAAACCTTAACATTTTTAATATTAATAAATAATGCAAAATTCGTCAACTGCATGAAGTTTCAGATGCCTTAATGCAGCTGGTTCCTTGATTTTTAGTTGTTAAGATGGGACAACAATTTAAATTTGGTGGGAGCATTATCACGGGTGATACACTAGCAATCTTGTATGAGATCCTGCTAGTTCTATCATGTTCTTGCACCAGATAACCAAGTTAAGGATTGTTATAGAACATGGGTATTGCTGCATTGGATTTCAGTAAAGTGAGATTTGTGAGAACAGTAATCATATTTTATGTCAGCTGCTGAAAAAGTGAAATAGATGAAGCGCATCTATTTTCTTATCTTTCTGTAATAAATCTTAGAGAAGAGACATTGCAAAGCAAAGTTGCCTGTTCTCTCTAAAAGCTTCCATCTTAATTCTAGTCACTAATACCCTGTTACAGTCTTACCCTTCATGAAGACTACACTAACTAAAATTTGTTCAGACAAGGAAGTTGTTAATGGAGACATTGTTGCTTTCTTTTCAGATTTTTTAACACAGAGAAGTAGAGTAAGAAGTGCTGTGCAGACAACAAAACCATGTTAATTCTGGTCATAGTTTAGACAATATTTATGCTTTCTTAGATACAAAATTTGTTTGCTATGCTTGTGCCTTTGTAGCATCATATCATTAAAAAAATAGTGGTTTGGGACTGTTTTCAGTAGATTATAATATATGCATGATCTTCAATAGTGGTCATGCAAGGAAATTAAGAGCATTAGAGCTGATATATCAATCAAAACAGCTGTATCCATTGTCACGCCACATTCAGGAAAGCTACTGAACTAGCTTTGTACTTCTTCAAAATCTACCTATGACACAAAAGACAAACCAGGAGACTTTTCCCAAATCTTTGTAACAGTTTGATTGCTAGACTGGTTGCCTTTTATATATTCAAAATAATTAAATATATAAAAATTATTAGCAAAACCATGTAGAATTCAAAAATAGTTTTAGGTAAAATAGAGAGGAATTAGACAATACAAAAGAATCTCAGAATGAATAAATTATTCATACTAATATGTTTTACTTAAAATTAAATTTACATTTTTGAAACTAACTACTGAGTAATACCAAAATGAAGTATTTAATCATGAATCTACCAAAATACACATTGGAATCTTAACTTTGGCCCACACCTGATTGGAAATAAAAATTGATTTAATTCTTCCAGTATTCATCAGTAACAAAGCTGGAAAGTACATGAATTGAGTGATTGTGAATCCCAACATTTCATATACTGAACAGCTGCATTTCTTAAAAAAAAAAATCTAGCAGCATATATTGGCAGACCGGGCTGACTAGAACATTTATAATGAACAAGTTTGTAAACAGAAGAGAAGTGATAATGTTGACTGAATCAGCTTGTCGATTATACTAAAGTATGTCTGCTGAAACAACAGATTTTGTCACATTTACACTGGTTCAGTTGAGAGCAAGATTTGACCTTGGTTCTGAAGGGGTAATACGGCTGAAGGAAAATAATGAGTTTTCCCACTTAGGGAAGCAAGATAAATGGCTAAATTGTGTCTGATACTAAGTATCTATTGCCTGTAGTTCTCTGACAGCAGTATTAGAGAGCTGTTAAGTACTGTTCTTTTCCTTTTCTTTTATGTGCAGATGATGACATCATTTCCAGTGCATTTTGTGAAAACTCTGGTAAACTTATCAATGTACATTTGTTTGCCCTGGCTGCTAAGTATTATTCTTTGTCCAACCTTGGAGTGTGTACCCCATTAGAAGATGTGCTTGAAGCACTGAAGGGAGACAGTGAAGGAGCAACAGGTATATTTATATTAGTATTTTAATGTTTACTTATTCACTGTGAGGACTATAAGAATATTTGGGTTTTGGAGGGTAGTTTGTTGTTTGAGGGTCTTTCCCTACATGATCTTCACTTCCATTTTCGTTTTTGTTGCTGGGTAGTTTCTTTATTGTCTTTGTTTACAAAATGGATTATCTTGCTAAGATTTGGGCATTTGGTATCTATAGACCCATCATGGGATTCTGTTTTAAAGGGGATGGGACAGAGAAGTGGGCACATCACTATTTGAGATACCTTGTTAATTCTCTTGGTTTGTCTTGTCCCCGAGTGGCAAGAATCATTGTTGCTACTTATGCTTTTTTTAGAAGTATCGCCCTAAAATATGGCAAGTGTTTGATGTCTTAGAAAAAAAAGATTTTTTTAATTCTGTATTTTTGGGACTAATACCAATTATATGTGATAAAACAAGAGTAATTTCATTTTCTGTAGTTAAAGAAATTAAATTAAAATGCTCTTAGATTGGCATCAAGTTGGACACTGCAAGTCTTACCCCAATTATAATTTTTAAATCAGATGATAAACTGGCATTTATCCTTTCTTGGACTCTCATCATTTTCACTGCAAATGTGCTATTCATGGAGTCCTCAGGATCTCAAGATTTGTCACTATCTTTGAGATTTCTCATTAGGTTTTAAGAGACAGACTGAGCAGCTCTCTGCCTTTGCCTTCTAGTGCCTTTTATCTCTGGGATGCATTAAAACTCCTGACAGTTCTTATCCTAAGTGATAGCACCATTATACAAATGTTGTGCATCTCTCCCATTTCCTACAGTGATCTCTTTCCAATTTTTCCATTTTTCATGGTTGACTTCCTAGGTTTTTTAGAAGTGTAAGTATGCCATTGCCGAGATACTCTTAATGATTTGTAGTACATTCCTCTTACTGTCTGGCTTTTTTCTTTATGCTCTTAGTTCATCAGAAACCCTTTTTTATTCCTTGATAACTGTATGCTGCTTTTCTTTCTCACTAGCTTTTTAGCTTTTTTCATTTTTACTGTATCTCATTCCCCATGTTCCTCTTAACTTTCTGTAATTCTCTAGTTATACCTTCTTATACTTTGAGTTCATACCTGGATTAACTTTCTTAGCCAAAACTTTGAAGATTCTTTAATCTTCTTGTCATGCAGAATGGAGCATCAAGAATAAGGCAATTGCTGAATATTTTGTTCTCTGTGTGGCAGGAGTGATGCTTGGTTGGGTAACTGAGACCTGGGTTTGTATTTTTGCAATACTTCTGAGCTGTACTTCTTGGGAAAAATGAAATGTCTTCTAAATGTGTACTATAGAATTATAATTCAAAACCTTTGTGCTGAATTGGCAGTAAATATCAGTTAAATTAACTTAATTGAAGTTCCTGGTAATCATTTGGCAGAGGCAAAATACCAACTTATGGATTCATAATGTGCAAGTTGCCAAATGAAAGTCGTGATCTTTTAACTTTGAGCTATTTTAGATATTTTGAACTTATTTCTGTATTTTAGAAGGTATGTTTGTTCCCTGACATGCTAAGGCTTGCAAATTGAGAAAAATGTAAGTCTGAGAAAACTGGCAACTTTATGATGGTGTTGCTTATATTCTGAAAAATATGCTTCAAGATAATTCCGTTTATGTTTCAGATGTTTTTAATATGTTTTCTTCTTCTAAGACAGACTTGTGAGCCTATTCCCACAGTTTGCATACTTATATAATTCTCTAGCTTCTTTGCAATCTTAATGTAGATATATTGCTATCCTTCTTGGGAATAATTGGGAAGCATGAACATTTTAAGCATGTTGTGGACACAACTACTCAGGATGGAGTTCTGAGTATGAAGAATGTTCTGCTTTGCTTTGTAGCCACCCAGAAGTGAGGGTTGGATTGAGAATACTCCACATTTGCAGTGTGTTTATGGCTGAGGTAATAATCATGCCATACAGTGGCTGCTAATGAATCCATCTTTAAATTCCGTGTGCTGGAATATCACTTTGCCTCTGAAGGGTTTTTTGAGTATATGGTTAGTCCAACAGTCACTGTTCCATGGAGTTAAATCTCCATAGCAAACTTCTGTGTAGATGGTGTTGTATGGTATGGACTATGGATTTATACTTTTTTTATCTGGTATATCTGAATTTCCACAGGTAGCTGGGGTATTAAACCCCTGCACCCTGCCATAGGAGATCTTTAAAAGTCTGTGCTAACCCTATACAGAAACAGTCTCTCCTCAATTTGCTCAGCTTCACAATTAAAGATGTGGCTGTAAATGGCACTACAGAGTTAAAGCAGTTCTTCAAATGGAATACAGGTACTCATGCTAGGGATTCCCAATGCAAATGAGCAGCATTTCCTTACCAACTAAAACTGGTAACATTAAGCTTTCTGTTACTCTATCATATCCAAGCTACTTCTGTAAAGTATTTGAAACCACACTTTATCTTTTTTCATCACAAAGAGAGATGGTACTCTAAATTGCTGATGTTTTTTAAAAATTAGTATTTGTACATGTATTTGTTCCAAGAAAGTAATTTTGTGATAGCAGAAAGAATTTACACAGTTTGAGTCAAACTAGTATTTTTTTAAATTCAAATTTTCAGTTGTCCGGGTAGTATAAAACAGTCCCCAAATACATTTGCTCACATTGGTTTTTAATATCAGTTTGTTTTTCAGAATTACGTAGAAACCTATCTGAATTTTGCATAAAAAGCAGAAAAATAAAACTTATTTTAAAAACAGTAATTTTCTCCAAAAAGTATCATTTTCCCTGAGCTGAAATATAAGCAGTGTGTTATCCTGCAGAAAGCAGGGAAAGAAGTAAAAAAATGCTTAAGAAACTTTTGTAGCTAAGGTGATAAAAAAAGCTATATATGTAGATAAAAACAAATAATGCTTTTTCTATCTGGAACCTCAGCTTTTGTAAGTTAGGTAATTGTTCTGGATTTCTACCATGTTCTAAATAAGTACTTATTTTGTAAGTACTTAAAAGTACTTATTTTGTAATAAGTACTCTCCGGTATAGTACTTCACCTAGCATTACCCCATTTAGTCTTTTGAGTTCATAATAGAGAAAAGAGTAAAGGTGCAGTATGTGGTCATTGTCCAAAGTGACGGTACTGCTTTGGAGAAAAAACAACTTTTATTTCTGCCAAGAAGTTAAATGTCTGTTTCTTCTTGTTCCAGTTCTGCTGCTTTTTCTGATGAGCCTATCCAGACACAAAAATGTTCAAACATAAACAAAAAGAGAGACCTTTTTTCTTTTCAATTTTTTTCCTGTCTGTCTTTCTTTAACCTGATATGCTTACAAATTGAGAGCTTTTTAGGATGTTGTATAGATCTTTACAGCTTTAAAGTTAAGGAGATTCTTCAATGAGATGACAAATACTTGTTTCTGCTATTCGTATTGTTTAAGTCTTTTAGTCTATTTTTCCTTTTATCAGTTCATAGAGTCTATATTAGATTTTAAGTATTGTCATAACAATTTATTATAAAAACCCCAGATGTTTAAGAAATAGACAGATCCCTTGGAGTTTGGGAAAAATAGAGAAAATACTGTGTTTCTTATGAGCTCAGTTCAATTCCCCCACTCTCTTTTAAAGAAGTAGCACACTTGGCTCTGCTCCCCGCATAATCCGATCAAGAAATGAACATGGTTTTTCCTAATGATCAGTTTCTGGACAGATGAATACAAATTGTGCATAAAGCAGAAAATGAGAAACTACATTAATCTGCCTAGTCACGAAGAGAAGTCCTGTTTTCTAGGAGCATGTACATCAGTAATGATCCAGTTTCTTCTACCATCACTCAGACTTACCATCAATTTAACTAGATCCGAGTGCACTGGACCCCTAAGAGAAACATGTGGGTTTCTCCCAAGGGAGGGACTTCTGAGCTCCTGCTTTGGCTGGGTGGCACAGAGGTTGGCAAGTGAGTGCTTGGTGTTCTCCACAAGCAGTTAACCCACGATGGAGGTTGACTCCATCTCATTAACACATTCTCCAGCAACACTGAAAAGAGTGATTTCCTGCCATTAAGGTATAACAGTTCTATAAAAAGTCCATAGGGTAAATAAATAAAAGGAAAGTTCATCTTCCTCCGTATTTTCCCAGTATTGCTCATAACTTTTAGTAGAGATATCTCCCTCTTGATATTGTCAGCAAATCTTCAGTGTTAACAAACTGTACAATGTAATTATTTACTGTCTCTGCCCTTATATTTCATTTATGGAAAGGTATATGTGATAAATGAGACAAAAATAAATATTTTTCAATGAAAAGGAAGAAATAGTACAGTTTTATAGTTGTAGCTATTGTCCAATATCTGGTCAGGTATTAAATAAGCTGCATCTTAAAAAACCTGAGTTTTACAGTGTGTTGAATGTTGCTAATTCATCCATAATTCAGAAGTTTACTCTTGTAATATTTTAGTGAGTTTTTAATTAAAAATTGCTATCCTGAAAATACATAAACAGTGAAGTATATATTAGCTTTTTTTTTTTCTTGATTGATCACAAATCCTTATTATTTCAGGTTGTGTTAATATGTATTTATTTTCCTAATCTGATACAGGTATCAAACCAGATGAATTTATGAATAATAAGAAATCACATGAAGTGCAGGTGATGTCAGAGCTGGTAGACAGCATAGCAAATTATTGTGGGATAAAGCAGGTAAGCATTTCTTACTGTGTGTTACCAGGTACCTTCCAAATTATTCCCCTTGTCATGTTCAAGTACATTATTTTCATATTCTGTCACTGCTGTTCTTATTTTTCCTGTACATAATTGGACCTAAAGAAGAGCTGTTGGGGCCGAACTGAGGGACAATTTTGTTTACAAGTGTATTGTTCCAAAGGAGCTGCCTTTCAGAGACTCATAAACACTCATGAGTAATTTCAAAAAGTTATGACCATCCTCTCTGTGTTGTGCAGCTAAAAACTGTTCTGCTTTTTGGACCAGTCCTGCCTTGTTTGTCAGTATTATATTCTGGCACATGTGTCGGTAGGAGAGCTGCCTTGTGTCATGCACGCAACGGTGTCACAGAGAGAAAAAGGCAGAATATCTTGAGAAATTTTGAAAGCTCTTCTTATTCTGACGCAAGATTTAAATTATTTCCTATTGTTTAATACTGTTCACCTTTATTTAACAATGGATTAAGATTTATAAATTAGAAATTTAGTTATGATGGTTTTAGTTTGAAGAGAGACCAAAGTAAGCAGAGATTTGTGTAAGAGTATGTATGAAATACATTTGGTAGCATATGTATGAGGCCTGGACACCCAACACCATTATCACACAGCAATTACTGCACAAGTTAGCTGTTTTGTACCTCAGATGGTAGGTTTGTCTTTGTATTGTGAAGAATTGCAGAATTCCTTTCTCAAATTTGATTATAACTTAAACCTTTTTCTTATATGCATGTAGTTATGATTGCACAGTGCACTAGGTCGCTGTTTCAGTAAACATTGTAGAGGTTTATTTATGGATCTGTTGACAAAACACAAGCACCTCAGCAATACTTGATATTTTTGAGTAGTGTGTTTCACATTCTGTTAGACAAAATGCACCAATACAATTTCTTCAGTTTACATACAAATCCTTTTTAATAAGCTTTTACAGTGTTAAACCTTATGTTGGATTTCATACCTTAGGCTTATGTTGTAGTAAGGCTAAATTTTTAAGTATCTGGGTGAACTGAGTTAGTTTATTCATTTTAATCTCTCTAATGCTGGTAACTGGCCAATGTAGCTTCATCCTTGCTTTAAACTAGTGTTGACATGGGGCTCTCAACACACGTTTGATTCCTTTCTACATCTGAGCTGCACTTGCTTTCCATGCAAGGGGCTGTAACTGTAAATGGAGACTTGTTTCATCCAGGTCAATATTCCCACAAAGATTTGTGGAGAACAAACTATATTTGTTTAAAACCAAAGGTTAATAAGGTACCTGCCCAGATTTTATGGTGAGGGTATTTTCTCTAAGTATTCTTTTTTGTAAGTAAATATGTATGAGTATAGTTTAAAATTAATGCACCTGCAGCATCCCAAGTTGCTGTTGCTCCCACCACAGGGAAAGCCCCAAGACTTGGATTCGGCTCTGAGTTGCTGAATCTGAACTCTGGTTAGGAGGTTGTTTGGCTCAGACTGAGTTTAATTTAGATAAGTAAATGATGCCGTACTTGCTAGATTTGGGTCAGGCCTATGGCATCCTTGGAAACAGAGATCAAAATTCTCCATCTGACCATCTGTTTTGTGACGAACAGCTGACAAAGACAAAGTTTCAGGCAGTGTTCTTACAGCTGGGATTGTCAAGTAAATAGAGAGCTTTAATTAAGGCCGAGTGTTACTAGGTTTCAGACACAATCAGTTTGTGAGCATCTGCGATCGCTTACAGCGGTGGAAGGAGGACTCTCCAGCAGCCCTGTAAGAGCCAGCCACAGTGACAAGCATGCCCTCCACAGCCCTAAAGTGAGTGTGCTCTGTAGAGAACAGAAACACACTAGCAGCACATTTGTGACAGTCTTTTATTCTGTCATGAGCATGTTTTTTGCCTTGCTTACCTTTTGTTTCAGGCAAATATTAGTTGTTTAAGTATCCAAGACTTTCACGTACTGAAAAAGCTGTAGGAGAATACAGTTTGCTTACAGTGCAATAGTAAGTGGGCTCTGCATTTGCTGAAAAGTGGTGTTTCATATAGTTTTCATTTAGATTTAAATAGTTCCTGTGAGATTCAGGAATAAAAGGAAAGCAAAAACCCTGTTCAGAAAGTAAAAAAGTAGACCATCTTAATAACTTAACCAAAGTTTCAATGTAGCTGGTAGCTAATAAAATCACAAACCAGTCCTTACTAAGTATCTGTCAATATACTGCAATTGCATCCAGTGATTATATGTATCAGGTACCTTGGAGTATCTCTATACGTGGATACATGGGACTATTTTCTGTTTGCTTTTTTAAAAAATTAGAACATTTAATGAAAAATATTATTGTAGTGTATCGCTGGATATGAAATGCTGGCTGCTCTATATTAACCTTTTTTGCATTTTAGTCATACACTATAACAGTATTTATTTGTGCAAAGTTACAGATCCCTAATATATGAAAAGAGCTTTCCTGTTACTTTGGAAAATAAAAAAAAGCCCCCTTCTCAGTCTTTAAAAAGCAACTCCTTTTGTTTTTTTTTTCTTTCGGCTTAGAAAAAAACTAGCAATTACAAATTTTTAGGAGTTTTTCCTTATTGATTTTTCCCCGTACTTCTCACAAAATAAAATATATGTAGCGTTTAATTTAAAAATCTAGAGCCATGAAAACACAACACGTTTTACAACAGCACGTGTCCTCAGGGTGTTTCTTTCAGATATTACAGGTCACTGACAACTTGAAAAATTTCACCTCCGTTTCACCTCCATACCCACGTTGTATAATGGGGTGGTAGAGGATATTGCTCTCTGTTGGTATTATAATGTACAATAGTAAATAGTAAAATAAGAATAAAAGCAAAAATTTTATTTCCACTATAATCACTTCTAGGTTAATGATTTGAATTTAAACATTAAAGCAAAATAACTAAAGGGCTTTTTCTTTCAGTAGTTTGCTGACCCTTTTAGGTGCTGTTTCTGTCATATAAGTGGAACTTGTTTTTTAAAGAAGTTCTTGATTAAGCTCTGAAAAGAAGCCACTGTTGATTCCTCTTTGCTTAAGTGCACATTTGTTTTATTTAATGTACTGGTCAAAGTTTTCCTTGGAAATTGCAGTGTGTGCAACAAGACTTGGAATGTGTAAGGATGATATAATTCTGCATTCAACATCCATTACATTTGTGATTTGGTGCTGGGAAATGTTGGAATGTTTGATTGTGCCAGAAACTGTGTTTAAACATAGGACCCAACTCACTGTGGACAAGACCTTTAGAGTGTATTATTTCATGGAAATTTCATTTTAAATGTTCACGCTTGACAGATATGCTATGGATTGCTTATTACCTTTCTCTGTGTAATCAATGGAAGGTAAAATAGGGAATAATTTAATGCAGTTTATTTGTTTAGTGTAAGATGATTCTTGCTATTTTTAGTCAGCTTTTCCTTTTGTGTTTAAACTGTTCTCCCAGTGCTAATTTAACAATGTATTACTATTTTCTATTTACTTAAGAAACTTTCCCCAAGGTGCAGCTGGTCTCTACAGCCACTAGGGGTCACTCTTAGGAATAATTCACTACCCCTCTCTTGGGTCCAAATGCTGCTTTTTACTGAAAAAAATCAGGACTTGAAGAAGTGGAGGTGCGCATATTCTACATAATTTTAACATCTGTTAAATAAAAGAGTGGGTAAAATTATTCCTTCAGCACTCCTCTTTCCTTTCCAATGAGAGAATCACAGAATGGGTCAGGTTGGAAGGGGTCACAGGGGGTCATCTGGTCCAACTCCCCTGCTCAAACAGGATCACCCCAAAGCACTTTGCACAGGGTTGCATCCAGATTATTCCTTAATATCTCCAGTAAGGGAGACTCCACACCCTCTCTGGGCAATCCACAGTAAAGAAGTTCTTCCTCATATTTAGGTGGAACTTCCTGTCCATCAGTTTCCGCCCATTGCCTCTTGTCCTATTGCTTGACAGCACCAAGAAGAGCCTGGAAACATCCTCTTAACACCTTCCCTTCGCATACTTACACTCTCAGTTGTCTGTTTTCTG
Source organism: Alethe diademata (assembly GCA_025584955.1). Taxonomy (NCBI): domain Eukaryota; kingdom Metazoa; phylum Chordata; class Aves; order Passeriformes; family Muscicapidae; genus Alethe; species Alethe diademata. The sequence continues at coordinate 42,487,674 of JANRMJ010000077.1, read as the reverse complement.
GAGCACATCAGTTAAGGCTTAATTCTGTGTTTTAAAGTCAGAAGGTAGACAAACAAAGCAAAAGAACTAAGTACATTGAGAAGTATGATACTAATAAGGTAATTATTCAATCCATGCTTAAATTTTTAGGGAATAATTTTGCACTTGAAGTGTGGCTTGTTGCTCATTAATATAGCAGTTTTGTTTTTTCTCCATTATCTAGGTGATTGATATAGGTTCTGGGAAAGGCTACCTGAGTTCATTTTTGTCCATGCAATATAACTTAAAAGTTTATGGCATTGACTCCTCAAGCTCCAACACAAATGGTGCTCATGAAAGAAATAGAAAATTGAAGAAACACTGGAGAGCATATCAGAGTCGAGGAAAAGAAAACCTCAAAAGCCAGAGTTTGGAAAAGGCAAATGGCAGGCCAGTGGAAAGTGAAATTAATTGTAAAACAATCAATGAGGAACTCTTAAATAATGACACCAGTCTTCCAAATCAGGACCAAGTGATTATCCAAGATCTAGTTCCTTCATGTGGTTTCATGGAAGTGGCTGCACTTGAAACGAACACAGAAGCTGAAGCTGATTTAGTGACTGGGACACAATCTCATGAGACCAAACTTTCTGACGAGGTTCTTCCTATTCTAAATGTTCTTCCTGCTGATGCTGTAGAAGATTTTTCTTCATCTCATAATTGTGTGGAACTCTGTGAAGAGGAAAATGTACAAAGAAAAATTAAGTCTCTCCAGACTAAAGCAAGGAAGTCAAGTGAATCGAACCTGTATTTTCCATTGACCTCTTGCATCACTGCAGAAACAGAACTCAATGACATCATAACAGATCTGGAGGTTATTTTACTCTAAATATTTACTGTATTTAGATTGTCCATTGTCTTTATATTGCCATTTTAATATGTACATGTTTGCTGAGTGTACGTAGAGTGCTATCTCTGGTGTAAATGAATATTCTGGCTCAATAATGGTTTTTAACCAGGTAGCAGAAGCATGTCTACCAGATAAAGATTGTTTTTCTATTTTGATATACGTGTTGGGATTATTTTGAATCAGTCGTTAGAATTTATAGATAGATAGATAATAATCAGCTGTGAAAGTTATTCAGTTATTTCACAATTGCCATTATAGATAAAATCTAATTATTATGGATTTATTACTGTTTACCAGGTAGATGGTAAGCATGGGAGTTTCATTTTTCCTAAAAGTTCTTACTTTTTCAAGTTACGTATTTTTGTACTTACCATCATACTGGGAAGGCATAAGGAGAAATTATTATGTGTG
>JANRMJ010000077.1:42447439-42486295 GCA_025584955.1 Alethe diademata | reverse complement strand
TTAGAATTTATAGATAGATAGATAATAATCAGCTGTGAAAGTTATTCAGTTATTTTACAATTGCCATTATAGATAAAATCGAATTATTATGGATTTATTACTGTTTACCAGGTAGATGCATATATTAAGCATGGGAGTTTCATTTTTCCTAAAAGTTCTTACTTTTTCAAGTTACATATTTTTGTACTTACCATCATACTGGGAAGGCATAAGGAGAAATTATTATGTGTGGTACTCGAGATGAAGAGTTTGTAAATAATTATTTTATTTTGACTTTACAGAAATACTTCAAGTTCATTTAGTAATTTACTAGCTGGCAGGGTTTGTGTCTACACAAACAAGCCCAAGTTCAGCTGCCCAAAGACACTGGCAAAAGTCTAGAAACTCTGAGGTTGTATGTTTAGGTTTTATGCCTGAACTAACATACATTTATTGAGCAGATGCATTCAGTCTTCTATGGAATGATAAAACCTTCTCTGTGTTCAGTAGTAACCAAACTATTTTATTCCAGGGTGTAATAATCTGTGATTCAAGACCACAGGTTTATGCTGATGGCCCTATAAGTTGAGCTAAAAATGCAGCGGAGTATCTGAGAGCAAGACACCCTGAGCAGCAGGGTTTGTTGATGAAACATATGCCTGTGCATTTGCACAGCTGGATTTTGTATCCTCTTAGTATGTAATTTGTATGATGTTAAAGGTGGAAGAAATCATATGTCACTGCCATTCTTGGTATAAAAAAATGCTGTCAGGAAATGTGAAAGAGGAAAGCAGAAGTTTAACTGTTTCAGCCATGAATGCACTATGTAATACAGGTGGGTGAGATAATCAGATAAAATCAGAATGATTGGTGTAAGGTATCTCAGTTGGGTGACCATGGCCTAATTTCTTGTTGATAACCTGTAGAAGTGAAGGCTCTGGGGACACTTTATAGCACCTTCCAGTACCTAAGTGGGACCTTACAAGAAGGCTGGAGAGAGAATTTTTGAAAAGGCATGTAATGATAGAACAAGGGGAATGGCCTTAAGATGAAGGAGGGTAGATTTAGATTAGGTAGCTATTAAAAGGAAATTTTTTATTGTACGGGTGATGAGGCACTGGAACAAATTGCCCAAAGAAGTTGTGGATGCCGCTGGAAGTGTTGAAGGCTGGGTTGGATGAGGCTTTGAGCAAGCTGATCTAGTGGGGCAGGGGGCTTGGAACTAGGTGATATCTAAGGTCCTTTCCAACCATAATGACTTTTTGATTCTATGATTAATAAATATGTCTGGAATTCAAAGCAACACTGTGTTTGCCATGTGGATCCCAACTAATAATGTCAGAATGGAAATATCTTGTTATGAATGGTGAGAAGAGAGAGAGTTTTCATGGAGAGATGGAGGGAAAAGGGAAGTTGCAGAAAAAAGGAAAGTAGGAAATAGAATGGACAGAAGAGCAGAATATGTGAAGCTGAAGTACTTACTTTGTGCTGTGAAAGAGAGCACTCATTTGTTGTTGAATAGTAGCAGGCATCTTGCGAAACTGTCAGTACTGTTTGGGTAACAACAAAGCCTACTCTTCACCTGGTACCTGTATTTAGGAAGTTGGTTTGATTTCAGGAACTTAAACTAGCAGAAATGCCTTAGATATGTCCAGCCAGGTTTGTGGCAAGGAATATTTACTAAGAAAAGTAGCAGTGGTACTAATAACAAGAACAGGAAACCTGGGAAGGACAAGAGAAAATGGCCTGTGCCCAGTAAACATGTAGATATTCCCTTCTATGCAACTGTTACTCATAGTCTTGAACTTCTGCTGCACCATGGCCAGTTTTCACCATATTTTCCTAGCACTGAATAGCTTTGATTAGTATTGAAAAATTCTAGAACAGAACAGCAGGGGTCCTTATGGAGTTGGATATTTCTACCTTACAGCTCACTCTTTTGCACCTCGTTTGGGTTTTGGAGTTTATTTGTGCTCTTTCAGTTGATAAAGGAGATTATTTATTGTTGCTTTTTTTTCTTTTTTTTTAGGACTGTATGATGGTGGGCCTGCATACATGTGGAGATCTTGCTGCAAATACACTACGAATTTTTACTGCCAAGCCTGAAATCAAAGCCGTTTGCAGTGTGGGCTGCTGCTACCATCTGTTGTCAGAACAGTTTGAAAATCAAGAAGGTAATTCTTCTGATCTTAACTTGTGGCTGCCAGTTTGCATGTTGAGAGTATTAATACCTTTTAATTAATAACATCCTTGTGTTTGTTCCTTTCCAGTGGCTTATTTAGTACTGGTTTTATCTACTTTATGAGATGCTTTAAACCCAGATGCTTTGTTGCTATTGTGTTATGCCAATATTCCTGATATTTTTACTTAGATTAGGGACATAAGTGCATAATATTTTTATATGGTTATGATTACAGCTAGTTTTATTCCATTAATTCACTTATAAATGTATAGGCTCTTTTAGTCCAGTATGTCTCCATCTTTTTCAAATACTTTGTACCAGATTTTGTCCTTGGCTGTCTGCATGCAACATCCAATTATGTTAAGTTCTGCATATTCAATGATGAGCGGAATGAAGTTTTCGTAATGTAAGATAATAATCAAAAAAACAGTAATCTGGGTCTGTTCTGGTCTTTGCGTGTTCAGCCCATCATGAAACTATATGTATATAAGTGTTTTTCATGGGGAGATAACCTGAAAATTATTTGTGGATTCAGAATACAGGCAAATTTTCCTACAAATGGGGGGAGGTGTTATTTTTGAGAGAAAGCTGTTATTTTTACTTGAAATTCTGTTTAATGTAAAAGACTTAAGGAGCTGGCTTTCCTGAGACAAGTGGTGCATAGCTGAGCTGCCTGAATGACCATCTGCTGACATCCTAGGACCTGATCATCCTATCAGTATATCTGAGAAAGGGGTGGCTTGGCAAGGTTTACTTCAGCTCTTTCAGGGAACTTCACAGACCCAAAGGCCCAGGTATTTTTCCTTAACAGAGTTCCTTATATAGCTTGTATAGCTCCTATAGCTCCTTAGGTAGCTACAGCACAGCTCCACACTGACCATGACACATGCTAGCTCTTGCTTGCTTTAATAATCTTTTCATGGTGTTTTTAATTTGCTCTGCAGCTATTTTAAGGGTTTTTTCAGTGTATTAGTCCTAGTAATTTCAAAGTTCTTCAGCTCACTCCAAAAGCAAAGGAAAGGAAAATACAATTGGAATTTCTGTGCTACAGAAACGCAGTTAGAGAAAAAAGCATTCAATTTCTTCTATAGCAGAGTTTTAAGAAATTTAGAACTTTTCAGGTACTTGTCATTAAGTCTGAGTGTCTGAAACATTTGGTTGTTTCTTATTATTGAGAAGAGGACACAGCTTCCTATGCTAGCCATATAGGATTACTTTTTGCAGACCAGTGCATAAACCCAGACACTACCAAAGGATCAGGCATGATCCTTTTCAAAGTTCAAACAAACAGATATATGTGCATAGTTAGAAGAGATACTGCAGTTTCATAGCAGTGTGGAAATGAAGTCAAATTGCATGTTGGAATTTCTAGCTGTTTGATTTTTCTCTTCTTGAAGGACAAAATTATTCTCAAAGGAGAACATTTGGACAGAACAAAAGGAAATTACAGTATTCTTTTTCTTTTGTGAAAGAATATATGTATAGTCCTAGTAATACTCAAAACAATTATTTTTTTTACTATTGCTATGAGAGTGCATATTCTAAAATGTATAATGCTGCTGTATTCCCTTACTAAGTCATCTACCATATGGCTTGTTCTTAAATGTGCAGTTCAGGGCTAAGAGGATGAGGACTGACAGAGTTAAGATGTTTTTCAAAGGGAAAATTGAAAGAATTCAGCCTGTATCTTGTGTCTGCATTTTCTATGCATGGACTTCAAACTGACAAAGCATTCTAGAGGATGCTAGAGGACTCTGTAACTAATCAGATGGTATTGATCCAACAATCCATTTGTACAAGCAATAAACAAACTCCTCTTGCAGCTGTTGGAAGCAAGTGGATTTTAATACTGCTTCCAGAATGGACCAAATCATAGCATTTAAGTAGCAAGTAACTTCTGGAGGTCATCTGAATTAGATCATGACACAAGCCAGGGCCAACTTAGCTCATTTAATTCAGGGCCTTGTCCATTCATGTTTTGAATATTCAAGGCAGTGATTCAGTAGCCCATTTCAATTCTTGCCCTCACCATGAAGTTCTTTTCTTCATATCTATTCAGAATTTGCAGCTATTGTGCGTTATCTGTTGTCTTTTTCATTTTGCACTGCCAAGAATAGTTCAGGTTAATCTTTTTTGTTCTCTTTCCTTTAGGTAGTTGAAAACAGCAGCTAGATCCCTTCTTGACCTTCTCTGCAGCCCTTTAGTGCTCTTGCCACTAATAAATTCATTTCAGTCATTGTGGTGGGCTGAAGAGCCCAAAAAAGCACTCCCGATTCTCTCACAAGTGCTAAAAAGGGAGAATAATCACATCCCTTAATCTGCAGGCTTCTCTGTCAAGCTTCAGATTACTATCAATTTTCTACCTATCTACCACCTGTCTGAGTCATGTATTTCCATTTTGTCTATAAAGATACTAAGGAAACCTTTCTGAAAGACTTTATAAAATTAAGATAAACTATGACTGCTGTCCCCTAGTTCATGGAGTCAGTCCCTGCATCACAGAAGGCATAGTTTGTCAGTGCCTGAGGAGAATGTGCTCCATAACCTTGTTGAGACTAACTGAGTGGAGGTGAAGATGAGTGTGGTTTTTGCCTGTTTCCTGTAATCAGGATGGGCATGACCTGTCAAAGATGATAGAGTATGGTCTTCATTGGACACCAGTGAGTTTTGTGATCCTGAAATGCACCCCATCTGCCTACATGCAGTTGTGTATTTCCAGTTGGCTTGTGTGAGACTTCGGCCAATGTAACATCTACTGTAGATAGTCCTTTGCTTGCCCAGGCTCTGACTGAACTCAGGAAAGCTACTGGCTACTCTAGACATCAATCAGAGATTGCAGAGACATGAAGATGCTTTATGTGGAGAGACTAGTTTGGATATTAGGAAGGAGGTTTTAAGCTACGTCTCTGCAGTGATGGATAGATCTTCCTAAGAAGCAAAGAGAATTGGGCAGAATTTGCTCCAACACAGGAAATGACTTACTCATTTGAAATCAGTCCAGTAAGCAAGGGCTTGCCTGCGAGGACACAGTGGGAAGTTCTGTTTAAAGCATTCCACAGTTGTTTTATCTTGACTGAGTAGCCTCAAAGTTTTTCAAAATCTGTTTTAAAAATGTCATTTGTCCTCTTTAAAAGCTTTTTGATTTTCTTGAGGTGTGCACCCTTAAAGTCAAAGTTGTGGCAAGTCCACCTCAAAGCTCTTGCTCCCAAAGTAGCACATTTTCCATTTTCCTGTTTCTTTAATGTAAACTCAGAGGGTTGTTCTCATAAGCACAGTTGAAGGAGAGGAGCCAGCTCACAGAGGAGCTGCAATGGACTTATGATTGCCTTAACTTGGTATAGCTGGACAGTATGTTCTTTGGCACTTAAGATTTAATACCAAGATCAATCTTGTTTGAGGCCAGTGAAAAATTACTTTTCCACTTCATATTAATTGGGATTAACTGGTATTCATAGGAATAAAATTTACCTATTATGATGCCTAACATAGTTTTTGTAAGTCTCAGGTGTTGAATTGACAAAATATCAACAAAATGTTACTGTGGTGTTTTTGTTGGGCTGCTGAATTACCTTGGTTATCACAAATTTGGAGTTGTTTTTTGTTTTGTTTTTTTTTTGTTGTTTCTGAGATGACTTCAGGGAATAATGCATTACATTTCTCACATGCTCTAAAAATAGTACAAATATTGCAAGTTTGGCAGTTTCAGTTTGCTGTTGGACCTGCTGTGAATATTTTGGGAGCATTTCTGATGAAAGTAGGTGCCAGCAGTCAAAATCTTGAATAATAATGCAATCAGGATACAATGTCCGTCTATGTGTCTATAAATAAACTGAATTAATCTGGAAATTTTTGTAATGGGACCACATTTCCAATTATGCTGGGAATAATTTTGAACTGTTAAGATCATAAAAGCCTTTGCTTTGATTTATTAGTAGTTAAAACAACTAAGAGGTGCTGTGTAATGTCAAATTTCAACTCAATTTTTAAAAGTTGAAGCCAATGTTTTTTAACACTGGTCTTTAAATTTCACTGCTGTTATAAGCAGTACAAAATTCTAAGTTTCAGTTAATAAGAAATAATATGACAGCTCTTGGAAAATTCAAAGTAGTTTTACTTTGGCTCTCTCTAAGGAGAATTGTCTGTTTATGTAGAGATTCTTGTATGGATAAAATATACGTAGCCATTAGTATAATTGATTCCTTTGGGTGTTTTCTTCTCTGTTACTGTATTGGGTAGTCAATTACATCAGAGTAGAGAGGACTTTACTGTTTATTAGAGACATTTTACATAAACTTATTTTTGTAGTGAGCAATTATGTCAGTTTTTCTGGGAAAAAAAATCAGTTTGCTAATGAATTTTATGTTAAAAGAAACTGTGTGCCTCTGTTCAGGAGATATTCTTACGATTTTTGGGAGCTGTTTTATCTTATAGTCAGCTAGCACATTTTGGGGGCAATGTAGCAGCTGGTCTATGATTATCCCTTAACAGAGAAGTACTGAAAATTTAACATATTTTAAAAAAGATTTTACTTTCATTGAAAAGGAATTTGGGTTTTTGAGTCCTGATTCTCTTTTTTCCATCCTCCTTACCACCAAATACATCAGTACGCATCTAGAAACCAGTGAAATTCTTCAGTATTATATCCTTTGTTTTGAGGAAAAAATGCATGAATGTTGCTTTTGCTCTGGAGCTACTGTTAAGATCCACCACAGAGACAGGATAACTGAGGTGCTTTTTAATATATCCCTTAGGGAGGATTAGAGTGAAACGAACGTCAGGTATGTGTACATATATATAAATATATGTATATGTGTGTGTGTGTGTAGGTATATATATTTTAGAACAATTTAGTTGCATTTGAAATGTATAATATAATGAACTGTATAACTGAAATGAAAATGTGAGCATTTTGGTTATTTTCTATTGTAATGTGACATTATAAAAGCATGAAAATATCACTGAAGAAAATGTCTAAGGAAGACAAAGAAATTATAAGAGTAGGTAGCAGAGACGAAGGATATCACCACCCATTATTTTTGCATTTCAGGAGCACTTTGCACTTCAGATGTCCATTGGTTGAAGAGATGGTCACAGTCTTGATCTGTCAGAGCTGGGGGAAACCATGAAACAACCACTTTAAGGGTTAATATATGCTCAGGTTTGGGTGGGAGTATCCAGTACCTCGCCTCTGGGGGAAAGTTTCAACACTTCGGATCATGTGCAGTCTTCAGCACATGTGGTCACAGCACTAAGCCTGACAGAGTTCCATAAGTGTTTGGGCAGTGCTCTCAAGCACATGGTGTGATCCTTGGGGATGGTGCTGTGCAGGGTTAAAAGGTGATCTTGATGATCCTTTGGGTCCCTTCCAACTCAACTTATTCTTTGATTCTGTAGTTTGAGATAAGAGATAGGTGTACTTGTATAGATACTTTCAGTGATAGCTATCTGATAAAAGCTCTTTTTGAGATTGGCTTAAGTACTACAAAATATAAAGTCCAGACTGTGTAAGGATTCCAAAGTCAGGTCACTGCTGGGTAGAGGAATTCTAAAGCCCTCCAGGAAGCTGTGGAAAGTAGCTTCTCAATAAGGCACTCTGGAAGAAGTCAGCAAAGCTTTTGCTGACTAAACTTTGACTATTAAAAGCTATTGAACATTATTAAGGGAACCAAAAGGGTTGCAAAGGATAGTCAAAATTCACATACAGAATTTTATCAGACTTGTGAAACCTGGGAAAGCCTTGAGTAAGGTGGATTCAGAGGAGAAATACTCTGCAAATGAATTTTCTAAGGGATTATTTACACAAACATAAGGGCTTTGTATCACTCCATTCCACTCAAATATGAAAGATTACTCACTATTTCAGGGTATTAGAGTACAGATTATTTATGTGTCACCTAGGTATATTTTCAAAGATATGCCACAGCTGATGTCTTAAAACAGCTACCACTGATACCATGGCAACACAGGAAAACACTTCCAAGCAACAGATCAAAAAGCTTAATTTCCTTCCCAAGGCATCTTTAGATACTGCTGCATAGGGAACCCTTCCATCTATTTGTGACACAGCTAACTAGTCACTAAACCCCAGATGTTTTCTATAAAAATTGATTCTGAAAAAAATATGAAACTTGAAAAAATACTCACAAGGTAAGCTTTACACATGTTAAATGAAAGTATTACGTATTGAAGTTATTATGGTGTTTTTCATTAATAAATGTAGCAAGAATATATTAAAACCTGGAACCATTTTACATTCGTATGTTTCCCAGTGTGTACAAAGTATGGGGTTAGAATTGAGAATGCCAAAGTTTTAATGCACATAATTAAAACATACTCTAGGTTTAGGTTTTGTAAATTATTTTGGTGACAGCTCTTTTTGTTTCCTGGAATTAGAGAACACTTTTCTTCCCCACTGCCCCATGCTTCCCCCAGCAAAATCCTGCTTAGTCAGGGGACTTTTCTTGAAAAATGCAAATTCAAGGAACAGTGGCCACAGAAGGTTTAGTCTTTCCCATGAAGGGAAAAGGCAGTTTAGTAGTTATCAGTTTTGTTTGGAATAACAGAAGTAGACTGAAAATCTACAATGTTGTGGAAGATAGAGGCTATGGAGGATCTGAAAAAGGTTATTTGTGGTTTAGTACTACTTTGATGAAGTTCACAGTATATACAAAGTAGGGTGAAAAAAATGAGGACGGTAAAAAAGATTAATTTCTACTGAAAAATCTCAGAAGAAAAAATGCCATTTCAATCCATTGAATTACCTAGTCAGTCAAAAGCAGCCATTAGGTTTAGGGTTGGGATTCAGAGATTCCACAAAGCCTACAGCTCCAGGGACACCAGGACTGGAAAAGGCATCCCAAGGGCAACACGATGCTGCACCAACATTGCTGCCTCCACACCTTTCTGATCTGGCTCATCCTATGGAACTTAAGTCAGGCTTATTTTTCCCAGTAACATTAAAGCTTGTTGGTCATGTTGTTTTACAAAAACCATATTTTATTGTAAAACTTTGTGAAGTAAAATATGAATACTAGCACACTAAAAATTGAAGTATTTTTCTTAGAGATGAAAATCTATGAACAGCCTAATATTACAGGTATTGAAGAAGCTTTTCCCATTCTCTTGAATTTCCTTGTCATCATTTGTGCACATAGAGTTAGCAACTGTGAAAAGGATTTTGCCTTTATCTTACTTGTACTGCCTTATATATATATTTTATAAATACCATAGCAATAAAAAACCTGATGTTTTGTTGCAATACTTGCAGCATTTTATTAAATGTGTGATTCAGTCTTTTTTAGAAGTTAGTTTAGAGGTAAAGTCCTTGCTATTTAACTGATGTCCTCTGATATTAGACACCAGTATAGCTTCAGTTCAGCTCATTGAATGATTACCTAAAATTCCCCATTTTGTTAACTGTTCATAGAAGGAATTCTGTCTGATTGGCTACTCTGCGCTGAGTTATAAGGGGATTGCTTCATGTGCTGTTGAACACTTCAATTGTTTACTGTGAAATATTCCATGGAATACTTAAAATGTACTTAAAATGTTTCTTGAATATTTTTTGAGATTTATATAGTTTAGAACAGCTATTGTGTTGTTAGATAGAAGCACAATAAGATATTTAGTGAGCTGTATAATATTAAGTATATCTGAAATAGTTGCAGGCATGAAAAGAATTTCTAGTTTTTTAAAATATAGCTTGTAAATATATGAACTTTATTGCAATATATTAATCCTAAATTTTTTTAATGTGTGCTTGAGAGCAGACTGGATGTGGAAAAATAAATAGAAGCAATATTGTAGCTGTGTGGTCAACTTTTGATATATACAAAAAAATCCTTTCTAACTTAAAGCATGTTTCCTTCTCCTTTTCTCCTGCTTTACAGTTTCAGTAATTTAAATGAAGATAGTGCTTTGACTTATAATATTTTTCAAGGATTATCAGAATTATGCATGCATACAATGCACTGATATTGAGATTGTAGCTGACAGGCTAGTAACTTTAACTTGAATGAATGATTAGTTTGCCTGGAGGACAGGGTATTAATTTGAAGGGATTTGCTTGAAAAGATCAAGGATTTCATCTTTCTAACTCAGTGTGGAAATTTTTATTTTGAAATATTTTAACATACATATTAGAAAGACATTAGTGAGAATCATACAACAGAAACCATGTCAGTTATTTTCTTTGCAAAATAGATATATTTAATAAGTTCTTACTACCATCCCTGCAATAGAAATATCCATGTATTCCATATACTCTGTAATTAGGCTTGAAGTTAATTAATATTTTAGAGCTTGTCATGAGGCATTTTTAAATTCTTAGTACATTCCTAGTGCTGAAATCAACTGCAATCTGTTTGGTCAAATTTCATCTTTATTTCTAAAGAATTTTATTTCTCCTTCTGCTAATAATCCGTAATTAAAATCCTATTGTAAATCACAGTTCTCAAAGCAGTATTCAGCCCCTAAGAGCCTTTGGGGTTCCTCAAGGCTAGAAAGAGAGCAGAATTTGAGGTTGCCTGCAGAGGATTCTTGCCTGCTTGCTGTTATTCTCTAGTGGTCAGCTGAGACTGGACACTACTTCCAGAAAGCCCAAGGCTGTTACAAGTTGTGGGAGGGTTCTTAATAGTTTTTGCTTTTTCTTTGCTTAACTTTTATGGAATGAATTGTACTTGCATGTATGTACCTCTGACTGTTGGTAAGTTTTTTGCTGTCCCCTCTTTTTAACCCCATTACATGATTTATTCTAAGATATGCCTCCATCACCTTCCTGTGCTAAAAAGCCAGGATCTCAGCCAATTTGTGGGGTTTTTTTAAAGAAAGCAGTAATTCTTATTCACCATTCTAAAAAATCAGCTGAAAATGTGTTAATGAAAACTCTGAACATTTAGAGTTTGGGTACATTTAGAACTGAATATTAAGAACATCTATAAAGTAATCTCTGTACTTCAGATTTCCCACATTTGCATTAGTGTTAAACATGAATAATTGTCTTGTTATTCGAAATACAAATGATACTGAAATGAAGCACAGCTTGTGATGCAAATGCTTCTTGGTGTTTTGAAGAAACAAGCAAGAGTCTTTGCAGCTGCTCTTTTCTGGAAAACAAACATTCTGCCTCACAGCAGAATGGTCTTTCAGAACTAGAATAAACAAATACACATTGTTCTGTGGGATGTTTGAAAGATGTTTGGGATAGAATAAGAAGACGATGAGAAGTGGTACTGAAGCCCTGCTGCATGGAATGACTGCTCGGCCTACGTCTTATGATTTGTGGCATGGTGGAGGTCTTTGAGTATGTGCAAACTTTTCTCTTGTCCCTTTGGCTGTTTTTTCAGTGGATTTATGTAAAGGACACTCACTTGAAATTCCTTTGGAAAATGTGAAATTATCAGAAATTCAGCATAAATCAAAAACATCTGTTACAGGGAAAACATGCTTTTTTATAGCACCACAAGTTTTGGTACTGGATGAGAACAGTTAAGTGTTTCTGCTACATTACCTACTGTTCATCTTGCTCAATCCATTGTGTATTCTGTAAGAGGAAAAGCTGTGCCTTTTTTTTTTCCTCCGTATTGCAGAACGCCACGACCAAGTCTGGGGGTTTCCTATGTGTCAGTACTTGAAGGACAAAGGCTGGTGCTGTGGTCGCAATGCTAGGATGTCAGCATGCTTGGTATGATTCCCCTTCCTTTCTTTTTCCTACAGAGAACTTTATCCAGATGTTACAGGATTCATTGTTTTTGGCTTCTGATCCTGAAGCCATGACTTTAATCCAAGAGTCTACAGAATAACATCATTAATGTTGTAAGCATGATGAATTATATCTAAAAAAAATAGTATTCACCTTCCAGGTTTATATATTTTATGCTTGCTGAAAGCATGAAAAAATGAGTATTGACAGAAACATATTTTAAGAGTGGACAGAAAAGCCAAAACTCTGCTGAAACCTAAACAAGGTAGCCCCTCAGGATAATAGTTATTGGCCAAGGACTTAGGTAGAAACAAGGTAATTGTAGAAGGATTGCAATCAGTAACTCCCCCAATGCCTTCATGATTCATGATATCTAATGTTCTAGCTGTTTAAAACCTGAACAACTCTGCCTATTCCAAAAACTAGAGGGGCTCTAAAATCCTTGTGGCTTATGAGTCTGGAAACATCTTTTTAACATTGCACCAAGAGATTAAGTACTTTTAAAGACTTAGCCTTATCAAGATAGGATGATGAGATGTTGTCTAATTTGAAAATACAGATAGGTACTGAAAATTTTGACCACTGTTTCAGTTAGAAGACCACTATTCCTTCCCTCTATTAATTTTTAATTTATGGTATCCAGATAAATCACATCAGGTTCTGGCTAGGCTCTGCTGCTAGCTCTGTACCTCCATTACAGAGAAGAGTATAGACTAAAGACTCAGTGTGGACTAATGTATTGAGGTTATGTAAACTTGAACTATCACGATAATTAAATGCTATCAGGAAAAAATATAGGGGGACAGTTGTTTAGGATCCATAAGGCTTAAATGTGTTACCCTTGGCAAAGTAAAAGAAAAGAATTGTTCATTTTAGAGATGTAGCTGTAAAACTTAGCAGAAGAAAAGTGCTTTCTAAAGGGATTCGCCTTTCTCTTTTTTATGTCAGTGTCATACAATACCAGTCCTTCCTCAGTTGACATATTAGCTGTTTCCTATTCCATTTCTTTTGGAAAGAAAATCTCTTTTTCAGCAGTAGTAGGAAGATAAATTTTATAAGCAAATGACCCCCAAGAGAGTACTGATCATACTATATATATATATTTTAAATTTCTCAGAAATCAAAGAAATTTGGCAATTAAAAACTTTTTGTTTGAATATTCACAAAAGGCAAAGAGTTCTTCTGTGTAACTGGATACATCTCCTGTTATGTTTGTAATTGTCTATATGCATTTTTCATTACTAGGATTTTCTTTGCCATATAGGATGTACAAGGGAGCCAGCATAGAGCCACATTAGCCCACATTTCTTGGGCTAATGCCTGGTTTACTGCTGAGCAATGACACGCGGAGTTCAAATTGGCTGAATTGCCAAGGGCCAGAGGTGTTGGGCAAGAGTTCCAGTTTCAGAGCCTTACTGTAAGTCTTGGAACCCATACCCATCTCCTCAGCAGCTGCAAATAGATGCTGCTATGAGAGCTTACGCAGCAAAAGGCAAACCTGATAGTTGGCCAAAATCATGAATGGAGAAACTGCAACTATGTGGACTGTGTTTGCAGAACAGGGTGAAATACAAGATTAGTTCTATAACAAGGAGAAGGAGGAGTGGGTGATTGTGTAATGCTCAATCTAAAAGTGATAATAATCTGTAAGTGGTGAGGCATTTTTTGTTTGCTACCTAATTTGATGTAGTATAAGATAATCAGATACTGAAGTTTTGTCTTAATTTCTACTGTGATCTCTAAAACTGTTGAAATTTTTGTAGGCATCTTTTCAGCTGTGAAAGAATATTATGTGCTTCTAATTATTTGTTGTTCTTTGTCACTATGCATCATAAAAATCAAGTAGTCTCACGTCTACATCAGCATTTTTAGTATGAAGACTCTAGTGAAAAGGAATGCACAGTATTTTAAACTGCAGTCTCTCTGAAGTTAGTTTATTTGCCTGTATATCAGCAGTTCAATTTATCTGAATACTAGTGATTAAAACTAATATTGTCCATTGAACTGGTATTTACTTTTAAATAATTAAATATGCAAAGTGAATTATTTTTATTTCAGTAGAAATAGATGCAAGAAAAATGCATTTGTTTTTAGCACTTTCACAGGAAGAAATCCTCTGAAATTCTTGTGCAATAGAAAGAAAAACAAGCAAATTTTCTATGTATGTTTCCACACAGTTGGATGTCATTGCTTCTCCTATAAATAAACCAAAATAACAGGAGTAGCTGCTTATGAGTGCCTAAAGGTATTAACACTATAAAGTGTGCAAGCTCATGTTATGTCACACCATTAATCTTTTAAAATGTCATCTCCTCTGACTTTTATACAATGTGTTTATAAAATGTTATGATAAAGAATAAACATATCAGCAATTTAATTCCTTGACTCTTAAAGGCTTTGGAGCGAGTTGCAGTTGGCCAAATGGTAAGTAATATTGTTTATTTTAGCCATTCTAAGATAAAATGTGGTTTTCCCCCTTGAATGTTCTTAATCCATGGCCTTTTATTGAACTTCTGCATATCTGGAATCTGAAATACTGGCCTACACTATGTCAAATCCTGATAGATAGCATGTGTCATCATGAAATCACTTTTTTATTGCTGTGGTTGTACTTAGTGAATCTGTTTTCTTTGAAAATTAAGAGCCTGAGAAAAAAAAAGCACAGCTTAAAATTTAAGGCATTAAACTACCCTTCCTTACTTCCTTTGTTATCTTTCAGCTAATACATAAATTCAGTGCAAATGTCCTTCTGATCTCCCTGGTTTGGATCACTCTATCCCAATGTTTTATCAACTAATGTAGAAATAGACATTGTTACGACAAAAGCTTGAACCTGTTAGAAACATCGTCATTCTCATCTTTAATCCGTGTATATTTTTTCCCTGTGAATATTTTGAGTTATTGTTGGGCAAGTTATCCTTCAGGGATGGTGGGCACCAACTGTGGAAGTATTTAAAAGGCCAGGCTGAGAGACTTTTTTCTGTATTCAGTAAGCCCACTGATTCCAGCAGTCTTTTTCTGAATTTTTAATTTTTTTGATTGGCAATCATTAACTGGTTTTACGCAAACAGATTTTCCATAGCCAAATATATGAAAATTTTAGGTTGTTTTTTTTAGCATAGTGCTTTCTGTGTGGTTCAGCTACATCTGACCACAGATGATTCAGCTAGGTAATTACCCCTTTTGTCTTCAAAACAACTTAGATAATTGTTACTTATTTTGCATATTAGAATTCAGATGATGAACAATGTGTTTTCTTCTGTTGTCTTTCCATCAAGAGAGTCTGGGTTTCTTTTTTGTTTTTTTTTCCTTGCATTTATGGTTATGTTAGAATCTGACTTTAAAACATAATTTAAACTGGATGCAAGAATATGAGTAAATTGTCATCTTAAATCTGGTACAACTGACCATAAAGTATACAACTCAATAAAGAGTTAAGGAAGCCAATACTGGTTTTGTTACTCTGATTTTAATTTCAGTGTCAATTTTAAATCCTTGCTGTTGTAATTTTTTTTGCAGCTGCCTACAGAATCATTGTTTTATCGAGCTGTTCTTCAGGTTATTATAGAAGAAATTTATGGTGTCACCAAAAGGTAGGAAGCTCTGAATTCACAGAATACAAAACAAAGATTGATCTGATTCTCTTCCACCTCTGTGTTGTAGAGAAAGTATGTTTTGGAAAGCAAAAGGATGTAGGAATCAGTCTCATCCGGGTGTATATACACATCAGTATTAAAATGTAAGATACATTTGCTCATCCTAAATCCACATCAGAAATGTATTGCCCATCCTTTACCTGTAGCTGAAATAGGCCCTCTTTGGTACTGGGTACATGGATAAAGCACATCTTCACCTGGGAATACTCAGCAAATGCACTGAAAAGTCAACGCAGTCCTGGGCTGCCCTGTCATGCAGAGGTCCTGGCAGATTTGATACTGCAAAAGAAAAAAGGCATTTCTGTTTGTCCTGAGAAAAACTGCTGACAGCTTGATGGCCATCATGGCTCTAAAGAGCTACTCAGCCTGAGTTACACTGGGAAGTGCTGCTTCCTGGTAGGAGAGGGATTTGAGGAGCTGCTGCTGGGGACCTGACATCTGCATTACACTCTTCTGTGCTTGCAGTTGGATTAGATTTTATCTTATTCTGTGGGATGTATGCCTGTTAGTACTTGGAGCACATCCAGAAGCACACCTTCCAGTTTAATTTAGTTTGAAAATAGCCTGTTTTTTGAGCTCTGATACTAGTTCACGGTGTGAGCCAAGGCATGAGAGGTAGAGAAAACTATAAAATTAACTTCAGAAGTATACTCCTGATCTAAAATAAGTGCTAATACAAATACCCTTAAAACTTTTGCTAGATGTTGAGCCAGACAGCTTACCCTTCAGAAAGTCAAATTCCTGAAAGAAGAAATGCTTCTTTATTTTAAAATTGCATAAAATATCACATAAAAAGTCATAGCTGCTAAATTGTGAAGAAAAACTGTGAGGTAGATTTTTCATTTCTTGAAGGAAGTATAATTTGGAGTAATAAATTAAGATTTTATGTTTGTAATGAACACAATGGCTACCTTGGAAAGACCTTTCTCACCCTTTTTTTTTTTCTGAGTATGATGTTAAAAGCCCGTCTTCCTAGGAATGACATAACAAACATAATCATTAACTGATTTTCAGATTGCATCAGCCTGAATGTTTAGGTTCATATGAATATTAATTGTGACAACAGAAATTATTCTCAATGAGTGGGTCCTTGACAGTTAAACAGCATTAGAACTGCCACTGAGTGAAATCTTTTGAAATCTTTGTTGACTTCAGATGTTAGTTCTAGGTTTTAGATAAGGAGATAGGTTTTACTAAGAATAAAGAGGGAGAAAAGTTTTAAACTAAGATACTTCTATTCAGTTTTTCACTGGGAAGGTGTGGGGAGAGTGTATTTCTTGTTAAGTAATTCAGTAGCTGAAAATTCTATACCTGAATATTTAACTCCCACACTGCACATCTAGAAGAGAAATAATGTTAGACTTAGTCAAGAAAGTGAATTCATACTAAAAAAAAAACTTTGTGTTTTATTTCTCCAAGATATTTTAAGCACAGAGAAGAGAACAAATATGAGTGGTCTTCTAGGATTCATTCTTCCTAAATTTTTTTTTTAAGTTTATGTGTGTTATTTTAACATGTTTTTTGAAACAACATACATTTTCATCTGGCTTGAAATGCAAGCTGTTGAGTTGTGAACAGGACAGAATTCTGGCATCATTTAAATAAAAACTGAAAGGATAAGAACACCAGGTAACAAGCAGAAGTGGCATTTGCTCAGTCCAGTGGTTGGTGTTAAATAAATTACAGCAGCATTATGATAGATTATGGAAGTAATATGGAAGTATAGAAGGAAATGTCTTTCAGTGGAAATAATAATTTTGTCATTCATATAAGGGAATAAAAAATGTTAGCAAAGAAATTAGAAAGAAACTTCAACTATCTCTCAAAATTTTAGGTAAAATAATAATTGTATTATAACCATAATACAATTATGCGGTTGCTGTGTCTAAAAGTTACTTCATGTATTAGCTAGATTGTTTTAAGTGGAAGGGGGAAAAAGGAAAGTTGTTACTAACTTGGCAGTAGTAGCCATCTAACTGATTTATTTCTCCTGTTGAAAATACCTGAATTTCTGTTGTTGGATGTATAAAAGCCTACACCTCTGTACTGTATTTGCAGTGATCGACATGTTGGAAAAACCTTCTCCAAATCATCCTCCTTTGTAGATTATGTCAGACGGTCTCTGAAAAAGCTGGAACTGGATGATTCAAGGGTGAGTCACTAATTAGTGACTATATGAAATTGTTATCTCCATATAAGTTCTTAAGTTAGCACCAAAATGCAATGTTTGAGCCGTTGAGTTGATGTCTTATATTGCTGTATGAATATTACATTTGAAGACTTGATACCTTTAGATTAGTAAATGTTAAGGAAATACATGAAGATTTTAAATCACTTTGTTAGCTAGAGAAAAAGAAGTAAATACAAAGCTGAGATTTAAAATCTTCTGGAGATTTTATGGTCTTGTATCTTGTCTTACTCTTAGTCCTACAAGTGCTCAATTGGTCAACAGATGGCAACATAGCATTAGGCATGGAATATGTGCGAAGATCACAACCATGTTGTGAGAACAAGTTGTTCGAAGGAGACACTAGAGAGTACTAAACAGATTGTTAACAAATTAAGTACAATCAAAGGAAAAGTGGGAGTGGCAAGCATGTAAAATATTTAAGGTAAATGTTGTTGCAGTCTTCAGTAAAGTAATGTTTAAAACCTGTAATCAAAATGTAAAATCACTTAAAATTTGCTCAGCACATCAAAGTATGAGCTAGGAGAAACAGGCAAAATCAAATAATCAAGTAAATTCCAATGACATTGAAATCATCCTGACAGCATTAAGAAAAGGAATTATGCTTGAAGTGTGCTGTATTTTAGAAGGATTGTATTTAATTCTGTAGTTAGCAAATCACATCTAGCAAATGTAGTTACCTGTTTGCTTTTCTGTATGAATAGGCAATAACAAGATGCGTTCACCTCAGCTGGAAATAAAATTATGTTTTTCTTCATGTCACCCAGAAGCAATGGTGGATTGTTTGTGGAATAATCAGTTTACAAGATCATTGATTAAACCCTGCTAGTGTAGATTTGTTCATTGTTTTCTTCAAAACCAATAAGCATAGAAAGTTTGTGTCAAGAGGTCTGATTTTAGATATGTTGCCTTTTGCTAAGAAGGGTCTGAACAAATGTAAGTTGCCCTGAGACAAAGATGTCTGTCAACACTACTTCAAGCTGCACATTTATGTGGTTGCTAAAGACCTGATTCAAGTAAATGCTCACTTTTGCTCATGTTTCTCCTCATTTTATGTGCAGCTGGCTGCATACTGAAGACTGGATTTTATGCTGATGTAAACAATATTATTTTTTATTTCCCAGCTATATTGAAATCTGCAGCAGCACAAAACCAGTGCTATTTTGATACTACTGAGAGGAAAATTGTTACTGCTCTCTTAACAGTGGTTCTGACCCTGCAGTTTTCATGGTGGAGTCAGCACTATATCTACACAAATATTGGAGAATGTATTAAATGACTCTCCTCAGAAAAACAAAAATACTTACGCAGCTAGAAATATGATGAAGCCTAAACATTTGCTCTGAAAGACAACAAAAATCAAAGAGAAATTTATGTGGAATTTGTTTTTTAAGGTCTATTTAGAAATGAACAAAAGAGCAGCTGTTCTGTATAGACCAAATGTCTACTTTGTCTCTGGCAGTGGACAAAAACTGATGCCTTGGGTTGAATATAAGGTGGGAGTAAGCCTATATGAAGCATACTTCCAGAGTAATCCAAAATGTCCTTGTCATTCACAAATAACATGGAGGCAGTCATTGTCTTAATGCATAAATATATTTAGGTTATATTTAAAAAGCAGCTAAAACTTAGTGACACTGTGTAATACAACCAGAGAACTATGAGAAAAAATTGTTTCCATATGGGTCTCTGTTTTACATGTGCAAAGATATTTTCTAAAATACAGAAGTCAAGAAACTGCAAGTCTCCAGTTTTTTACTAGGCTTATCAGAATATTAAAAAGAATTTCATCTCTATATGATAATAAAAGTAGTGGAAAGGAAAATAGAGGGGTAAAGGCACTGTTTCTAGGAGTCCCTGCCAGGATTTGGTAGCTTGTCACGTGTGGTAAAATCTTGCATGGTTTTTATCACTGAAGCTAAATCTGTACTGTGGGACGTAAACACTGTTCCAAACTTAATGGTTCATGATAAGCACCACAGCTGCTTCCTTTATACACACCAATACCTCTGTTTCGGATCAAAAGGTAGCCCTGGTGCAATCCAGTCATTTTCCAGTCTGGACAATTGTGGAGGCAGGATAAAGAGTGCAAGTACATGAAACACCTAACCTGCCTTGATACTCGTTTTTGTAAGTGTGTGCCTTTTGCTAAATATTACACTGGTGAAGACTCATGAGGTATAATTATCCAAATACTAAGTGTTTTTTAGCTGTTGATTTTAAGTAAAGTTCTTGAATCGTGCCAGTAATTCATATGAAGGATGCCCTCTGCTTCTTTCCTTTGTGAAATAGATGTGAAGTTTTGCCTATGTGAAGCAAGAATCAGACTCTTTATGAGAAGAGTCAGAAATCAGAAATGAGTTTGAGTGATGCAACATAGTAAAATAGTTTTTCTACAAAAAATAAAAAAGGTATTTTTCAATAACTTTATACCACTCATTGTTAAGAATTACTGTTCAAGGACTGAAGTTTCCTTTTAAGTGAGCCAAAATAATTTCTTCCATTCATGGTGTTTCTTTTTATTGTGGAAGAGCCTGTCAATTAAACTCTTGGATGCAAATGAAATACTTTTTTCTGCCTATTGGTATAGGACCATTCACTTCACACATCTCTTCACCTCAGCAGTAAAAATGAGGTATAAACCATGACTACTGAATTTCTGACAAAACATTCTCATTCTATGAGGGCAGAGAAAGGTCTTTTAGTATGAGCATGCTGCTTCGCAGGTGTGGTTATATTGCTTATAGCTTCAGAATTAATGGAATTGCTCTGTGGGCCATGGATCATAAAATCATAGAAGGAGTTTAATGATCATCTCGTTCCACCCCCTGCTGTGGGTGGGGACACTTCACTAGGCCAGGTTGCTGAAAGCTCCATCCAGCCTGGCTTTGAACGTTGCCAGGGATGGGGCATCCACACCTTCTCTGGACAACCTGTGCCAGTATTTCACCATCCCCATAGTGAAGGATTTCTTCCTTATGTAATGGAAACCTATCCTCATTCATTTTAAAGGCATTCCCCCTTGTCCTGTCACTACATGCCCTTTTGGAAAGCCTCTCTCCAGCTCTCTTGTAGGTCGCCTTTAGGTACTGGAAGGTGCCATAAGGTCTCCTCAGAGGCTTCATTTCTCCAGGCTGCACAGCCCCAACACTCTGAGCTTGCTGGCCACAACTGCAACCATTCAGCAAAGTCCTTATCCCCCAGGTGGTCTCCAGTTTAGAGACAAGGATGTCATGTGGGACAATGTGAAATGTTTTTCACAAGTCCAGGTAATGATGGCAATTGCTCTTTCCTTATCTACCAATGCTCTAACCACTTTATAGAAGGCCACCAAATTTGAAGGCACAATTTACCATTAATGAAGCCATGTTGGCTATCACCAGTCATCTCTTTATATTCTATGTACCTTAGCATAGTTTTCAGGAGGATTTGATGCATGATCTTAGGCATCAAGGTGAGACTGACTGACCTGTAGTTCCCCAGGCCTTCAGTTTTTTCAGTTTTGAAAGTGAGTTATGGATTATGTTCCACTTTTTCCATGGGAACTTCACTAGGTTGGCTTGACTTCTCAAATATGCTGTATAGTGGCTTAGCAGCTTAATCTGCCAGTTCCTTCAGAACCTACAGATGCATCTCATCAGGTCCTATGGACTTGTGCATCTTCAGGCTCCTAAGATGTTCTTGAGCCTGATCTTCTGCTACAGTAAGCATGAGCAGTTCTTCATTTAGTCAGTCTCTGCCTTTGTCTTCTGCAGCTCAGGTGGTGTGGCTGAAACACTTGCTGTTGAAGACTCAGTCAAAAACGTTGTTGAGTATCTCAGTATCTCAGAGCAGTGTAACTGGTCCCCTGTTCTGGAGAGTGTGCACATGTACCCATAGAAGCTTTTCTTCTTGCTCTTGGTATCAGTCAAGTTTAATTCTATGAGAGCTTTATCTTTCCTAAACTCATCCCTGGATGCTCGGACAATATCTCTGTATTCCTCCCAGGCTACCTGTCCTTGCTCCCACTCTTGGTAGCCTTCTTTTTTGTTGTTTAGTTTGGCCAGAAGATCATTGTTTATCCATGCTGACCTCATGGTATTTTTGCCTGACTTCTCTTTAAGCTTGGAGAAGGTAACCCTCAGCCATTAATGAGCCTTCATGGGCCCCTTTTCCCTTCAGGGCTTTATGCCATGGTACTCTGTCAAGCTGATCCCAGAAGTCTGGTCTCCTGAAGTCCCAGATAATGAGTTTGCTGCATGCTCTCCTCCCTGCCCCAAGGACCTTGAATTCCACCATTTCATGGTCACTGCAGCCCAGGCTTCCCCTTGAGCTTCCCATTCCCCACCAAGCATTCCTTATTGGTGAGAATTAAGAGCATTGGCTCCCCTATCTCATGGGAAGGAAGTTCTCATCAATGCATTCCAGGAACCTCCTGGGTTGTTTATGCCCTGCTGTGTTGTCCCTCCAACAGATACTGGTGTGATTGAAGTGCCCCATGAGGACAAGGACTTGCGAAAGTGAGGCTGCTCCTTTGTGCTTGTAGAGGGCCATATCTAGAGACCCCTGCACAGGGCTGCAGTAATTGGTCTTGATACATACCAAAGCAGTATTTTGTTCCTGATTGGTTTCTTTGTCATAGCTCACTCTGTTCCTGTAGACTCTGTGTTGTACAGACGGAGCATCAAGGGTCACATAGATTTTGGAGAAATTCTTTCTATCACAAGATTTCTTTTCCATTTTATTCACCATTTTACCTAATTAACGTGAACGGGGAACCCTCTTTTGGGAGAATGGAGCATTCATCCTTGTCCTCTCTCCTAGATAGAGTAGCTGGCCCCTCTGATACTTGTTGGCCTTTTTTCTTTCAAGCAGTGAGAGCAATTCCTTCCTCTTCAGCTCAGAACATGTTTCAACTGTTTGCAGCTGCTTTACAAATGTATTTAAAATGTCTTCATTAATACAGACAATTGCTGCTTAAGACAGTAAGTGCTACAAATAGCATTGCCATGGCAAAAAGTCCTCAGAGAAGTATTTATGTATTTCTAGAGTTTTAAGAAAGAAAACTCAAAACTCTTTAGATTTCCTGGTGTTCTGTTCTTACTGGAGTAGATTAGCAAAAGATCTTTCATAGAGGCTAGCTTAAGTGATTAAATGGAGGAAGTGCTTACAAAGCCAAGGCCTGGATGTGTGTCTGACAGCCTTTGGGATCTGTTGACTTGGTGCTTTTGCCAACTCCAGACAGTTTAATTTTGAGTATTAAAGCTGGTAGACAATACTGGAGTCAGAATTTGTGCAAAAATACTTTTTTTCCCCCACTAATTGCTTATTTTTTATCAGACAAGTTTGTGGGTTTTTGTATTTGATAAGTGGATGTGGCTTACTCTCTGCTTACTGTAGTCTGTCCTTGGCTTGCAAATTCTCCTCAGCAGTGATTAGTGGAATAACATAAAATGAAGTTTGCAAATGAAGGGAAATAACATGAAGCTTACTGTGTGGCTTAAATTTCTTCTTGCTTTAGGAAATGTTGAAAAGCCACTCACTTAGACTGGGAAACTGTCAGTAGTGGAATTGTGTAATACATTAAGACATGAACTGACCTGAATATATGCAGTTGTACTGGGAACTAAGAAGAATTTTTGCAGAAGTTGGGGAAGAGAGAGACTTTTAGCCTGAGATTTCTTACGATCTTAATGTCTGCCTTACACCCAACCTCTGTGAATATCTTGAAATGATAGTGAATATACGAAACTGGTGGTCTTTGCTAAGAATATTTGTAATTTTATATATTTTATTGTGTTCAGCCATTGGACAAACACAGAGCAGAAGCCAAAACAATGCTCTCCATTTTCCCCCGAATCCTGAAACAGCAATTAACTGAAACTAAGCAGTCAAAAAATGAAGGTACTACATGGATTTACACTCTTAATGCATTTTACAATTGTTGAAGAGTTGACTTTCTTCACTGTTTTCTTGGACAGAAGGAATTTCTTCTCACAGACTTCCTGTTTCCCTTATTAGTTAAGGAAGTACTAAATGATGGCTCAAGTAACACTTGCATAGCACTCTGTAACAGCACATAATGCTCTTTTTAAGCATAACTGTTTTTCACATAGACAAAATACTATCCCAGTTATGGTACTGTAGCATTTTACTCTGAAAAGGAGTCCTAAGAGATGTGACTTGTAACTCAATTAGCTATATTATAAATAATATAGGTTGCATTAATTTGAAATGCATTTTAAACAAAGTTCTAAATAAGTTTGTTTTAAACAAAGTTCTTAAGTCTCCCAGTAATTTTATTATCTGTTTCACATTATTTTGCAGTATATAATGTTACATTATTTTCGACTACCTTAGTCATGGAAAAGTTGTAACATTTCCTTTTAGGTATGTTCTCGCAATGTTTTGAACTCATCTAAGACACTGCTCTGCTAGAAGGATTGCCTTACAGTTTTCTTGTATTCTCGTTAGTGTTCCTGATAGCGCTGGTAGAAGTAGAGAGAGGAAGCATGGAATTGTGCAGTCAGTGCAGGAAAAAGCAGTCCCTTTGAGGTAGCAAAGAGGAATTGCCTCGAACAGACTGTGGAATAGCATCCTTAGGCTGTCTCTTCTCTGGAGGACATATGCAGCATTGGACAGTAAAAGAGACTTTCATTCAGTGAAAATACTCTTAGTCTAGGAAAGGATTCAACTCTGAAAAAATGCTGTCTGAAGAAATGTGAAGTGTGGTATCAGTAATTGCCCCACAGCTCGAGCCTGAATATTTTCTTTTCGGCCTGTGCTCTATCAGCATGCCTGTGGGATTGCAGTCCAAGGTAGTTGTGCTCAGGTATCTCACATGGTATCTCACACGCTCTCCGAGCTCTGTGAACAGTCTCACTGTGTTCACAACAGATCAGTCAGTCCTATGGTTCATGTTTATTGCCATCTCCATCATACGGTATTTATGGTATATATGGTATATCTGTATGGTATTGTTACACGTAGGTCACTGGAGACCTTGCTAGGTCCCCTTTCTTGTTTCAGTTGTTTGAGTGACCACATCAATCCGCAAAGAAATTAGTAGAAAATAAAGCTTGCGCCACCATCACAGTGGAAAGAGGCGGGGTCCTGTTGTTCACAACCTGATAAAGACCAGGAGACATTGTAGCTGTATCAGGTCAGAAATACTGGACAAAATGAAATGAAGGTTGCTTGAGTTTCAGCAACTTAAGTTAGATCTTTGAGTGCAGTCATTATATAGAAAAATGTATGTATTTGAGTTTTTTCATGCTCGTCGTATCAACATCAAAATGCAAGAAAAAAGTTCAGTGCATATGTATGAAGAATTTTTTTTTGATACACAAGTGAGTTAAAACACAGAGAACAGTTTCTTGGATAACTTCAGTGGCTGAATGGGGCTGGCTTTGCATATGGAAGTACAATTCTTCAAAAATGCCAAGAATGAACTAATCCTACATCATCTCGGAAGGAGAGCTGAAGGTTGTGTTAGGTACCGAAGGCAGGAGGAAAGCTGGTGTTGCAGTTTCAGACAAAACCAGTGTTATCTGGGTTTTAGTTCTCTTCCAATAAATTGACCACATGGCCAACTACCAGTTACCTTTTCATGCCCTTCTCTACCAATGCTTTTCAACGGACACTTTTTTTCTTTTCCAGCTGAGCTGTTGCGTTGTATTGGTTTGGTCACCAAACTTTTATCTGAGGCACAGTTTGGAATAGTACCTAGTCTAGCCATGACAGTGGCATGTATTCAGTCAGAATGTGTAACAGGCAGGGAGGGAATGGAAAAGCACATACCTGAGTATGACAGTGTGCAAGAGACATTTTTGACCCACTTTTTATTTGCCAAACATTTCACAGCTTATTTTCTTTTAATTTGAATGCTTCATCTTGAAAAATGGAGAACATAAAGGAAGCAAAGGCAGAAAGGTTTCAAGATCACATTTTTCCAAATATAGATCTTTGTATTTTAATTCCAAATAGCCTGTAATTTCAAAAATCCATTATACTAAAACCCTATTAATACTCAGTTGAAATGAAAAGCTTATAGGGCAGAGGTTAAATAAACTCTTTTGTTTATTTCATGACTGATATATTTTAGCTGGTTTGACTATTCAGAGGGGAAGAGAAAAACAAAAAGAACTCTAAAATATTTGCACAGCTTCACAGAAAATAAAATAGCAATAAGACCAAAAAAATTCTTGTTAGTCCACATTAGTACTGCTGGATAAACTACTCAACCTTGCCTTTGCAGTTGGGAAAATGTACTTCCTAAATTAAAAAAATATGACTGAAATACTACAAAAGTTTTTTCTGCTCTCTTGTTTTAAAGCAGAGTTAGAATTATGCATCATTCCTGAAAATAGTATTTGTCAGATCTTCTAAAAGTGTCAAGTGACAACCTTGCCAGTCTTTAATTAATCTCTAGGAGAAAAGGTTTCTTCAAGCTTTTGGCTTTTTTTTTTTTTTTTTTTTTTCCCCTGCAATTCAAGCCCATTAGTTCTTGCCCTATCCACTGCAGACACAGTGAACAAACTGTTCCCTACTTCTGGGTGATAGCCTTGTAAAAACTGTTATTATCCCCACTCTCAATTTTGTCTCATTTAGCCTGATCAGTTCCAGTTCTCAGAGTCTTTCTTCATAGGTCATGTTTTCTAGATCTCTGATCTATTTTCCCTCTCAGGGCTTTTTCAGACAGTTCATTTCTTTCTTTGAAATCTGATGCCCAAAAATGGATGCAGTATTCCAGCTAGAGCTTTTCCACTGCCAAAGTTGAAGGATTACTTCCTGCGCTTTGCAGGCTGCTCTCCCATACATGTCACAGAATGGTGATTGCTTTTTTTTGCAGTAGCACAACTGTGTCTTTCACTCAGCTTATGATCTGCTCTATCTTCCAGACTGTCGTTTGCTGCTCCCCGTCCTGAGCAGCTGATTATTTCTGCCTGAGCCTAGTCCCTTCTGCTTTTCTATACAGCATTTCAAACTCTTCTCTAAGCTATGCTCCAGTTTCTGAAACTTCTTTTGAGTTCTGACAATGCCTTCCTGTTGCACATTTGCAGACTTAGCTAATGTGGTTTCTGTTCTATTGTCTGGATTTTTAATGAAAATACTGCATTCCATAATGGACCTCCAGTCAGCAGGTCATTCCAGTTGCTCAAAGACTCATTAGGAACCACTCTCTGGTTACAGTAATTCAGTTTTCGCTCACTTTTTAGTACTTCAATCTGAAACTTGTTTCCTAAATTTGCCTATAAAATTATTATGGGAAATGTTATCAAAAATCTTTTTGAAATCAAAATGTAGGATAACCAGTTGTTTTTCTCTGTCATGAATCCTTTTACCCTCCTTACAACTGAAGTAGACTGACCTGTGATTTATGCTTGATGAATTTGTGTTGATTATTACTAATTTGCTTATCTTTCAGTGGTTTTAAATTCTTTATTTGTTCCATTTTTCAGTGCATTGAATCTGAACCGTCTGCTTTATAATAAAAGACATATATGTGCTATCTGCTATACACTCTTTTAGAACTTCTCAGTGACACTGAGTAGTAGTTCTGTAGAAGTCACTTCAGTCCCTTCTTGGCTGCCTCAGGATAAATTTCATAATACTCACTTGATTTGAAAACTTACATATTTTTATATGTTTCCTGCTTTGTTTCCCTATTTTAGATAAAGATTTTACTTCTTTGCAACTGTATTAGCCACATGGTCTCAGATGATTCTTCTAATAAAATGTGCAAAAATTTATTGAGCAGCTTCCCTAGTCTTTTGTCATAGAGTCATAGAATCATTTAGGCTGAAAAAGACTTTTAAGAGCAGCAATTCCAACCATTAACTCAACAGTGCGAGTCCACCACTAAACCATGTCCCTCAGTGCCACATCTACGCATCTGTCAGAGCTGTTACTTTTCTGCTAAGTTCGGACTGTCTCATTCCATAGCCACGACAGAACAGCCATACTGCAAAATTCGCAGTACTGCAGGAGTGCATCAGGCTCTTTCAGCTCTGCTCTTCCCAGCAGCCTCCATCAGCAATAATGCTGCAATCCTACTTCCCACTTCTTTGGCATGTTCCTTATGTGGCCAGTTCAAGTGCCTTGTTCAGTGTTCAGGACTGCAGTCAGCAGATCAGATACATCATGACCTTCAAAAGCCAGGAGATGTGGTGGTCTGGCTGTCCTATAGAGAACATGCTTTGTGAAAAACAGTCATGGTCAAAGCTCTGCTGCACTGGCCAGCAAGAGCTGAAAAGGCTTAGTCAAGTTCCTGAACTCCCTGTGTATGAAATTCAGCCCCAAATTGCAGCATTTACAGTCATGGTGGCAGTGCTGGCAGTCTCACGTCAGGTGATTGGGAAGAGAAGATAGGGGACATGAAATTGTTCACACCAGAGTTTAATTTTCAGCTATTTAAATAAATCTCTTGGACATGGGAGTGAGGAGGGGATAAGGTACATGGAAAGGAAATGAGAATGTTATCTTCACTTTACTGTGTAATTCTCATTTTAGAATGGCTGGAGCTTTCTGAATAATGAATATGTCTCAGTATTTCATGTCAGTGGAAACTGCTGTGTGAAGAACAGTAACTGTAAATAAGAACTGAGAAACTGCTGTTGGAAAATTATTATAAATATTAACGAAGTGCTAATTTCAAAAACGAAACACAGATTTCATTTTTTCTTGTGACAATGTTTAATTCTAAAGTTCTCTTGAAAAAGTAACTAGAATAACTCTGATATATATTTTTTTTAATCCCTTGCAGCTCCCAGACAGCTGTATAATGGATTACTACGAAAAGTACAAGCACAGAATGAATGAGCTTGAAGCATTTAATATGGTAAAAGTTACAGGATTAATACTACTACCTTGCATATATATGTACTAGTCTAGAACAAAGCCCTGTTAAGTTTTATGTGGAGGTGGACTGTCTTACACTGTGGTATGCAGTCTTAAAAAAAAAAGCAGTTCCCCATTCCATACTTTGGAACGTATCCTATTCCAGAACTATATTAGGTGTAAGTAAAGTAATAAAGTGAACACATGGAAGATTCTTTTTCAAGTGGGACTATTGCATTGGAAATGGAATGTCAGTCTCCTTTTAAATCTAGACTGGTCTCCATGCAGTTATTTAATAAAAAACTCTTTTTATTAAAATTCATTATTTCCCTCTTTAAAATGGTTCTGCTACATTTAATATTATTTTCTTGTTGGACAATGTCTGAAAACCACCTAAATAACATAGTTCTCAGACTTTATGGCATTACATGTATTTTTCATCTTTAATATAATCTGTTTTGAAGATGTCCATCCCATAGGGAAAATTAGCAAGGTGACATTTGCACAACAGAACCCCTAAAAAACGATTGACCTTCCTGGAACTGTTCTGAGGAAATGTAGCCATTTGGAAGTGTATTGCCTGTCTTTCCCACAAGGATTATAGCATCAAATCTTTCTTTCAGTTGAAGGTTGTTCTGGCTCCTTGCATAGAAGTTTTGATACTTCTGGATCGTCTTTGCTACCTCAAGGAGCAGGTATTTTTGCATTCTCTTTTATGATACCTAAAGGCTACATCACTGAAATGAGGCTATTTGAGTCAATTTATTACTGTGCAGATGAAAAGTCTCTGTTGCAGAATTATTATTCTCATCATATTTGCAAAAGTATAAGCATTCATTCCACTTAGTATAAACATATGCCCAACAGATGTTTTTATTTTCAACAAGCAACAACAGTAAAGTTTATGCTCTTTTAATTGTATGGTAATTACTAGTCAATAGATAGTAAAAAATAAATTAATCAAAGATGTAGCAAATCTCATTTTATATAACATAATGAGATATTCAATAATTTAAAAAATATTTTGATATGCTAAACAAATACTGTGCTGCTAATACTCAGACTTCCAAATATTTTTCTTTGGAACATAAAATTCTAAAACTTTTGAAATAGAGCCAAATTTTTTATGATTTTCTTTTACTATTTCTTAATTAAGATTAATAATGAGAGAGGGTGCACTTTTTCGAAGTGTATGGGTCAGCTGAGTTACATTTGACTAACATACAGCCTGTATATATTCTACAAGTATAGATCTGGGATATGATAAGCAAATGCTACTACATTTACTCCATGATGACTTACATTATTATACTGTTTCTTCTAACACTGATTTTGAGCCTGGCCTGGTTAACTTGAAAGCAGTGGTAGTACTTTTTCTGTGCCAGTAAACACTTTTCACACAAATAATATTTTCCTGGGTGGAAATGGTCACATTATCCAGCTTCTGCTCTGGGCTGTGGTCAAAATAAAACTTTAAAATAAATTTTAATCTCATTCATATGAATAGCTGTGTTTTTCCACTATAAACCTTTCATTTTAAGAGCTCCATTTTATCATAAGTGAAAATTCACTTTATTCTCCGTCACAATGCTCTTGGAACAACTGAATTGTAGTAAATGTATACTTTTGTTCTAACTGGTATTTTTACAGAGAGGCAATTTGAAATAGTTAAATAATGATACATTTTCCAAAATGCCAACCAGTTAAAAATTGCATAGAAATCTGTATGATTTCCAAGATGGGAGATAAGACTTGTTGCATATAGCACTAATTCACCTTTTCTAAATGTAATATATGCATGGATTTAGTCTTGTACTGGGTGATTCACAAAATGTGTTTAGAAAGAAAAATAAAAGTTACAAAAGCCAAATGCAGCATGATGACCAGATCCAGCTGGCCTGATTCATTTGAAAAGTCAGTTAATTAGATTCAGTAGTAGCATGTGCAACATAAAACAAGTATGACATGAACCTTAATTTCTTTGCTCTAGTTCAGCCAAAAAGCAAATCTTTATTGATTAAGCAGGTGGGAAGCTATTACTTGATAGCACAAGAAATAATTAAATGACTTTAAAATACATCCTGTTACGGGTGTCCTTTTTTCACAGCAAACTTTCCCCCGATTTTCTTATTAGATAAGTGGTTTTCCTGCTTTGCATCAGGATAATTCTATTTATTTTCAATTTTGTATTTCAAAATGTGGACCTATTACCATATTTTAGCTTATAAGTCAAACCCATTTTTATGCACTTCAATCTTATATCATTTTCAGGAAAACATTGCCTGGTCTGGACTTGTGAAGTTATTTGATCCTGTGAAGTCTCCGAGATGCTATGCAGTTATTGCTCTGAAGAACTAGTCATGTTCTTAAGTGGAATCTAATTGCAAAGAGGTTGGAAATTCTGAACTGATAGTGCTGTTTCCTCCCTTTTATTCTGTTATTTTTAATTGATTCCTCAAGTACCATGTTTGCTTTTCAGATGCAAAAGAAAAAAGTGCAATGCCTTTTTGAATCTTCAAAAATAAATATCTCCTTTATAAATATGATTGCCTCCTTATGTCAGTTATTAATGTTGAACATCTGACTTTATTATAAATGTTACAGCCCATACTATGTGACTATTATTTAAAATAACATTTATGTTTCTTCCTTTTAAGGTATTGCGCTTGTGTATCCTTTCTCTTGATATTTGTAATCTCAAGGTAACCTTAATTTTTCCCAGTGGCTAGTCTTAGACTAGCTCACTTTTTTCTTTTCTGGATTCAGATGGTGCAGAGTATAAACAGAAAAATACCCTGCCCTGTAAACAAGAGGCTCATAGACTAAATAGGATCTTTGTACTACCTCTTCTGCAGGTCATCAGGTCCAGCTTATTTATAGAGCAGCATAGAAGAGCCTAAGTAGTGACTACCTGCAAAGGACAGTTTTATATCAACCCCTTCTTCCTTCAGGCATTTTCCTGGCAGGCACTTGTTTGCTTGTCACTCTGAAAGAAAAAATACATGTGTTCTAATCCAGTGAGAGATTTCCCAGTGCTTAAGAATCAGCTACCCTGCTGGGGTTCACTCTGTAATCCTTGGGTTGTACTTGGGAATCCTTGGGAAAGCTATTATCTGGCCCAAATCTGTTGGGTATAAATACTTTGGTACCCAAATGAATTGAAACTTCCTAGGCAGTTTCTTGTTAGCTGTGCTGCATTCATGAGTGGGAAATTTATTTGTTGATGCATTTCTCTCACTGGGTTGTCTAATTAAACTTGCAGATTGTCCATCAATTAAAAAAGGAGAAAAGTTTATTTTCTAAGTCCTTGTGCTTTTCTTAGAATTTTAAAGCTTATGTAAAATATAATTAACTGGTGCACAGAAAAAAAGGACAACAAATAAATAATAAAATACAGCATTAAAGAAGAAGAAAAATGGGAGAAAGAAGAGGAGAATACACATGGAAGATGAGAATAACAAAAAAATTTTTATATTAACTGTATAATGACAGTAATTAGACTGAGGCTGAGATGTAATTAAACTGAGTAGGAATGGATCCTACTCTGTTGCACTTTGCAAAATATAATGAGAGCTTGTGAACATGGCCACTCAAGAAAAGAGAAGTAATGTATTTTTCTAACAAGTCACATCTTTCTTGATATATTCGCTTGAAAGAAATATTTTGGTTTTATGTGTGTCTAAACTGTTAGAGAACTCCAGTCCTTACTAATTCCATGGTTCCAGTATGAGCTTCTGATATTTGTTTGGTCTGAGTATATTCAATCCTTAGAGCTGCTGAACATCTTCAATGTGCAAGGAAATGAACAGAAGTGGCAGGTATGGAGCAGTAGAGCTAAGAGAAAAATGAGGCCTTCCATATATGCCACCTTTTCTTATACAGAGAGTACTGAGGAAACTAACAAGCTGCTGAATTTTTTTTCCCAGGAGAGGAATGAAAAGAAAGAAAATCTATTCCTAACCTCTAAGCATCTGGAAGGAAAAATAACAATAATATCTGATATAAAAAGGCAATCTAAAGTACATGATGTTATAAAGAAAGAAGATGAACAAAAAATCCTAGAAAAATAGGTTTTATTCTATTATGTTCTGCTAAGACATGATGACTAATTATTACTGAAGTGTTACAGTATTATCATCCCTATGTTATGTGCTGTTGAAAAAATGTACTTGGGGAAGAAATTGCCTTTTTTTCTGTTATGAATTGGTTCTTCTACTTTTTCAGACCAAATTCTAAAAACTGGCCATATAGGATGTTTAAACAAAGAAAGCACAGTTTCCCACTGAAAACAAGGGCTCAAACGTACCTTTTTATGGTCCAAAAATATTCATTTGAGCAAGCCCTGTCTGGTTTAATCTAAACACAGTCGAAATTGCAAAGGGTATATAGACTAGTGTTAATTTTATGTGATATGTGTGTAATGTTAGATATATTAAAAGCTAAATTTTTATTAGTATCTTAAAAGAACATTTGCAACAGTTTAGAAAAACAAGCACATCTCTAGGATTAGCACAAGTGTTTGCCTACTGTTTTTAAAAGATCTGAATAAATTTGCATTCCCTCCCCCAACAACTTCTCAGGCTCTTTCAGTACTTTTCATGCACTTTGTAGTCTGTGCAGGCAAAAACAGAGGCAATGCGCTTCTTAGAATAATAACTATCAAGAGGTTTATATGATGAGTTTGGATTCAAGCAAAGTCAGTTGCTGTCTGCTCTCGAAGCTATTTCAAAGCTTTGGGTGCTTGAATACTTACAAGTTATTGTTTACACAGTGGAAAAATCCCTGACAGTAATCAAGATTAATAAAACCACTTTTCTTCATGGTTATTGCCACAAGTTCTCCCATAAAGTAAACTGTATCCGAAATATGATGAAGTCTTTTGATTGGAAAGAATCTCCATTTTCTTTCAGTGTGACAGACCATTATCTATCTTGCTGTACTCCCTAGGGAACAGAGAATATACCTGTTTTCCATCACATGTTTGTCTGATTCTGTTTGTGGCACAGCTATGCATTCTCTAACAGATTCAGAGTGTTTTATTTATCTTTCTTAGGGCTGAAACCTGTTCTTAGATGGAGGAATAAGAGGATATGCAGGATATGTGTGGAATGTTAATATTCATGAGATCAGTGTAGCCCTAAAATCTCCAAGGCTGCTTTTGTGACAAACTTTAATTCTGCAGGTCGAGTGGGGTTCCTCAGGGGTTGGTATTGGGGCTGTGTAGTTTAACATCCTTGTTGGAGACATGGGCACTGGGATCGAGTGCATCTCAGCAAGTTTGCAGATGACACCAATCTGTGTAGTGTGGTCAATGTGCTGGAGGAAGGGGATGCCATCCAGAGGGATCTTGATAGACTTGAGAGATGTGCCCATAAGAACCTCATGAAGTTCAACAAGGCCAAGTGGAAGGTCCTGTAGCTGGTTTGGGGCAATCCCAAGCACAAACACAGGCAGAGAATGGATTGAGATGAGCCCTGGGGAGAAGGACAAGGGGGTATCAAGCTGAAGGAGGGTAGGTTTAGATTAGATGTTAAGAAAAAATGGTGAGGCATTGGAACAGGTTACCAGAGAGGTTATGGACTTCTCATCCCAGGAAGTGTTCAAGCCCAAGTTGGATAGGGCTCTAAAACCTTGTCTAGTAGAGGGTGTCCCTGCCCATGGAAGGAAGGTTGGAACCAGATGATCTTCAAGATCCTTTCCAACCCACACCATTCTATGATTTTATGATTCTAGGTCTGATTCTTGACTTGTAACATCATGCCACAAAAAATTTTGTGCTATTTTAGTTTCTGGGATTTTAGTTTCAAGGTTTTTTTTCTGATTAAATATTAGGTATATTTTATGGTAAATTATCTTCTTCATCGACATGATTCATTACTGTTAAAGTGCTTAATATCTGCTCAAAGTTAACATGCTTTTGCTATGTCTTCATGGACTTAAAATCTTGAGACTCTATGTCCTGTGATGGCATAAAATCTGCACAAGGGAAGCATGCTAAATGTATTTGGCTTTGTGGCAGCCATATATGTCTTTTAAATGACTGGAGTTACTTATTGGCTTATATTTACTTCTTTCCTAAAAACAATCCTAAGTGTGTCATTATATTGTCTGATATCACTGGCACTAAGGGCGAGTGGTAAAATAGGACCAGCACCAAGAAAGTCCTCCCTGCTTATATGTGAGCTAGCCAACTTCAGTGTGGGGCTTCAGACTTTCCTTTGCCAGCGAAGTAACTGAATACCAATCACTGTTAGCATCTTTAAATCTCTTTATCCCACGCATCTTAGCACTTAAACTGATATCTGTTCTCCTTCTTCCTGATGTATAGCCTAGCTCACTGAAAAGAGATGAATTCATTCTAGGCTCTGGGCCATGAAGAATTTTCAGCATTTGTAAGCAAATCAGAACTGAGGTATAGTTGTCCAGACACTCAAACCAGCCACCTAATTCTTAGAACTGTGACTTTAGCTCCATAAGTTTCTGAAGTCCATTCAAATTTTGAGTTCTAAAATCCTGCCAGATGGGAGCATGGCCTAATTCTCCTGGAATCCAGCTGCAGTTCTCTCCCTATCTGAAATAATCAGCTGAGATTGGTGGGTCTATATACTGTATCTCCAGGCAACTGCTGAATAAGTTGCTTTCTTTGAATTTGCTTATCCCTGCTTGTTATCTCTGTCAATGTTGTATTTCAGTGTACTTTGAGATAGAGTAAAATCCTTCTGAGATTTAGGATGCCTCAGAGAAGCTGCACCACAGTTACGCTTCTTGTTGCTTTCTCCCTTAAATTAATTCCTGATGATCAGAAAGATTAGTAAGCACCAGACATCCTGAGAGGCATAGGCTATTAAAAATCACTGTGCACAATATCTTCTCTTCACAAGTCTTTCTCAGTTCAAGAGCTCTAACGCATTTTCTTCACAGGAATTCCAGAGCACATTATCATTAAACTCAGACGTCTAAGGAAACCCACTAACGTAATGAAAATTGGCCTCAAACTGTAAAAACATGCTGTTGTACACCAATCTTCCCAGTATAAACCTACATTCTCTTCAAGGCTGTCTGCAATGTCTGTATCAAACTGGAAACAAATAGATGCTTGTCTTATGTTCACAGTGATGCTGTTCATGAAATCAGCAGGAGGATGACATTCTACTCTCTGCTTTATGCTAAAAGGCAACAGAACCCTTAGAAAGGGTATGCCAAACATCCGGAGATTTCTCCTGATACCTCCTGATTTACTGAAATCCTTTGAACAGATTTTTTTCTGTCAGTTCAGTCTGTTACTTACTTCAGTCACTACTATCATCAACAGGTGTACAATGTCTGTGGTTTAATGTCCCACAGGTGGAACTTTCTCACAATACACTTGTCCAAACAGTAAATCACTTCAACTAATTGCTAGGAGTGATAGCTACTCCTAGGTTTATTTATGGATTTTATAGTAAATTTAAATTGTATATTTATAGTAAATTTAACTTGTTTTATGAAGTGGAATCCTGCTATTTTCTCAGAAATGTGCATTTGAAGTACACCAGAAAATAGATTCTAGATTATCAATTAAATGTAAAAGAAATTGAAATTGTACTGTGTAAGTGTGTTCTTGGGTAGGAAAGCACAATATATGTCAGATTGCATCATGAGGTGCACTGTTGGCCAGAATTTGATAATTCACAAATACAAAACACATAAACAAGATTACATGGAGAAAATAGCTCAGAGATTTGCAGTTACCATAAAGTGTATTGCTGTTCTTTATAAACCATAGGAAGAAATGTAATTATGTTATTTAACTGGAATACAGGAAAACTGGGACTTTCAGTAAGTAAACAGGGGAGTCACATTTTAAACTTGCCTTACAATTTAGGAACTATCTGCAAAAGTGACAAATTTTGTGGGGGCAACCATCTGATACACTGTTCACCCCAAGGAATCAAGCAGTTTCCTACATAACATTCATTTTGTCGCTGTTCCATAATCCAAGTCTATGCTCGTTTGGGGTTTTTTTGTGTGATAGTTAATTGCTAAATTATCTCTTTTCAGTGTTTTGCAATTACAGTCACAGTGGTTAAGTGTAATAAGCAAGGACATTTTATTTCTTCTTGTGGCTATAACAAGATAAAATTATTTAAGATGAACAAAAAGACTGTCCAAAAGCAAAATATCACTGCTGAATTTAGCTACAGTTTATCTGTGGATTAAAAAATTCTGCATGTGAAACCTGTGAAACTCTTAAGTTTTTATTACAAAATTCTCGGATTTATAAAAGTCTCTTTCTTTTTGCATCTTGACCAGTATGAGCTTACTTGTGTAGATAAAGATGTTGTCAGTGTAGCTGGTATTGGGTTTCACATGGAATTTATCAGGAAAATCAAGATGCACTAAATCTACTGAGCCAACAAATCAGATTGTTAGACTGAAGCTGAGATGGCCTTAACACACTGTCAACTCTTTCATGACTCACTGATGAAAAGAGCAAAGCTGTCTGCTTACTGAATAACTTGATAGTGTCTGGCACTGAAGGAGAAAATTCCAAAGCAGAAAGGAGCAGTGATCACCTGTCTGGATTATATAGACTTTCAGAAACAATAATTAAAATGTACAGTTGTAAATCTATGCTATTTATTACACCTCCTATTATTAGAGTAATGAATAAAGACTGACAGCAGAAGCAACCATGCTGTTTCTCAACAATAAATCCTAAATTCACTTGTTAGTCTTAGAAAGGCTAAAGTCATCAAGAAGACACACTGATGTTAAAAGCTGCAAAAAGGGCTGTACATTGCTTGAATAAATGTGCCATTTGCTAAGCTTTTTCTACTCTGAGGCATGGCCATCAATTCAAAGAACACAACTCACAAAATACTCAATGAGCAGCTTATAAAACAAATTTTATCAATTTTAAGCTCTCCAGTGTCTCTTAACAGACTATTTTTAGCTAATACAAAAATGCTTTCATTTCACAGAAATTTTAATTTGAGAATATGAATAATGGTAGAGAGTCACAAAGTGAAAATGAATATCATTTATGTTGCACCTAGATGAATTCTAGATTTGAGTAAAAAATGTCTGTCCAACAATGTAGTGAAGACCTGCATTGTCTTTTGAGACACTGGCTAATTTCTGTTGATTTCCATGGGAGCAGGCTTGGATACAAAAGCATCTACTGCAGACAAACAGTGTGGATGATCAAATACCTTTTGTACAAGGACAGTTCCAAATTTACATTTCTGAAGGTGAAGAGATCATGTGTACTTCCTTTATTCAAACACATTGAAGTTCAACAGTATAGAAATGATTGTTAATGCTGGTTCATCATTGAAATCATCCTGACATATAGTAAGAGAAGGTTTAAATGGCTTTTTGTTCTTTTTTAAAATTTCAGAAGCATGTTCAAAACTCTCAGGATTTTCTCTTCTACTCTCACTAGTCCTTAACAATGAGGACACAGACTACAGTAACAGAGTTAAATGGCACTTTTTGTTCCCAAGATCAACTGAAGTCTCACAGTGCTTTGAATCCAATGGTATAATTCTCATTAACACCATTATAAGTGATTCTATGAATAAGGAAAGTAAGATTTAGCCTTAATTCTTAAAAAAAGCCAACACTTGTCACAGTACTTCAACAGAATATTTTCATAGCAATATTTCACTTTGTATTCACTTTTCATTTTTCCCTGTATTTCCGTACTTGTCTTTCTCTATGCAGAAATTTTATAAAATATTGTAAAATGAAAAACTGAATTTTTCTGAGCATTATGTTTCACCAGTTAGCCACCTCTACCAGCACTTTGTAGGCAGCACATCCCTTATTCATGAACCATGTGTTAAAGAAAGGAATATTAATTAATAACTCTTTCTGCACTGGCCATGAATTCAATAGAACCTATAAATGTTGATTGTCAGGCCAAAATTGTGATTGATTTTTATAATTCCATTTAGGATGTATTTTAAGAATGTATTTCTATAGGAAACATTTTAAAGGTGATTTTATGAAAATATTTTACAGCAAGACTTGAAAACTGTATAACTGGAGATAGAATCTCAGTGGGGAATTAAAATAATATTTCAGGTTGTATGTAGGGATCATTTAATAAAGATCTTGTTTGTTATGATTTAGCAACAACATAAATTAATAAAGTGTAAAAGGTATCACAATTATTCATTCACTTCTAGTTTATTTAAATATACAGCCTTATATGTTGATAGTTTATTTGTCTTTGGCGAACTGCACCTAAGATTTTGGAAGAGCAAGTCAGGGAACGTTCATGTTTTTACACATTAGTGTGTTACAGTTCTGTTGAATGAAATAAAAGTGTATGATATGGTAAGCA
>JANRMJ010000077.1:42417047-42447339 GCA_025584955.1 Alethe diademata | reverse complement strand
ACTGTGGTGATGCCCTGATATGGTTCTACTCCTGTATGGTCCAGGGGAGGAGCATGTGTGTGCTCTGAGCATTATCTGGGTTTTTGAGACAGGAAAAACAAGGAAGAAGGGAAAAGTTTTATTACTCCTGTTCTCCCACCCACTGTTTGTGTTAGGCCTTCAAACTGGGCCGAGTTTTCTCTTAGTGTCTAAGGGTAGCAGTGCAACTCACACAGTTCCTGAAGGTCAAGCATTGCTCCTGCAATTACTCTTCTCTGTAACTGGTGCCTGGGACATGCTGCCACCAAAGGCTGGATAATTCCCTTTGTGGAAGTCAGCCTGATTTGTACCTGTTATGCCCAGTCACAGAAAAGCATCCTTATTAATGCAATGGTGTGGTCAGTTAGGGAACTGTTTTCTACAGGAAACTGGTGCAGGATTTACTTTCTCTTCCAGAAGTGACACTGTGCTTTGCAGTATGATGAGGCATGCTGTTCCAGGTTGTTCTGAGCATTTTTTATTGAACTGGAGTTCTTCCCTTGAACAGTGAAATCATAGGCTTGCCACTGAACATTGCAATACATCTTATCATTCCCAGGTTGCCTAGAGGACATTATTAAAAAGAAACAAAACGAAACAAAAATAGTTTTGTGTTCAGACAGGTATTTTTATAGGTGATAAATCATAAATATCCCCCTTTGTTGGGGATAGAGCACATACACTATGTGCATTATCACTGCATTTGCATTCTGACAACCCTCTTAACAACAAAATGCTCTTCAAAGTGCTTTTCAAAAACTGACCTTCACTTTTGAAACATTTCCTCAGGGCAACTATCTTTTGTATTATAAATGTAGTTTTTATCTAATTTCCATGGACTCTTCACCTGTTCTTTTTGGGATTTTTCTTCAGTTGAGGGATAATGGAGTGTTAGAGAGAAGTACCATTTTCCAGTTGAAGTAAAAGTTTGTAGCATATATTTTGGAACAATTTAAATAAGATTTCATAGAGATAAGAAATCTGAATTTTGTTTTTTAGATGTGGAAGAGGTCTGTTCCCACTGCAAAGTTTTAAACTTAGAAGACTCTAATGTCAATATACACAGTCAATATATGCAGTTTATATGGCTTTCAAAAACAGTGATGTGCTGAGCAATGTGAATTCACTGCTCTACTTTCCCAAAAACCTGAGCAAATTATTCTAGACAGGCAGTTTCATGTAACAAAAAATCCCTAATGTTTGTTATGAAAGCCAGCTACAGACATATTAATATTTTAAAGTTCTTTTTCAATATTTTTTGTGTCAAATCAATGTATCTTCCGTTGAAAGTGACCTTAGAAGTGTTTACGCTCAATTTCTGAAAAATTGCGTATTTGTTTGTTGGCTTAAAATGCCAGGTTTTTTTACCTCTGCAATTTGTTGCTAAGTTGCCCTACAAGGCAGACAGGTAATAAATTACTTCCCATACAAAGTTGCTTTGGTAAACCCTATCAGAAGAATACTACAAAGCATTCTCATTTTTTGAACTGAATGTCACCTTTCCTTGTAAAAATAATATTTTTCATTGAGTGTCTATTTCCTACATAGAAGAACACGAAAACATTTCAACAGACTGATTGATTAATTTAATTTTTCACTTGGTTTATGTGAATTCTGATTCTAGGTACAAAATATATTATCTACTTATATTTAATTTAAACCCTATCTGAAGAGCTAAAAAGCAGTCTGCAAGATTCCTGCCTGATTCTGACTCATTTTTTGCAGTGATTCCTCCCTGATGTGAATTGTACTAACAGATCCTATTTATCTCTCATACTTGTTGTCTTGAAGAATACGTTTAATTTCTTCAGGGAATAACTTGGGCTGCAGATGGTTCAAAAATGGTATGTGATGATCATTTTCCACTTCTTTGTTTTCTGAATGGATAATTTTTGCAGTAAAGCAAGATCTGTTTTGTGCAGACATTGGTTCATCTGCTTATCCTCACTACTTTAGTTCAGTCTAGGTCATGAGGCACTGCATTGTAGTACAAATAAGTGGGAGATGTCTTCCAGGATCGTCAGCTAGCAACAATGGCAAATTAAATGTGAATTAATGATGGTATATGAATTACAAACTGTATTTCTTGCTACTATGAGATCATCTGATCAAAATTAGCAGTTGTAACTACTCACTTAATGAAGAGCATTTACAAAAGTATTTAAGGAACAT
Source organism: Alethe diademata (assembly GCA_025584955.1). Taxonomy (NCBI): domain Eukaryota; kingdom Metazoa; phylum Chordata; class Aves; order Passeriformes; family Muscicapidae; genus Alethe; species Alethe diademata. Next base: position 42,445,149 of record JANRMJ010000077.1, on the reverse strand, counting down.
GCACACCAAATAGGCACAAACAAAGCCAAAGAAATACATTTTTAAATGTATTGCTTTAAAAAGTTAAAGAAAGTAAACATTTCTGAAACATATTTACCCCAGACTTTTCTGCAAGATTAATGTGGTATGTGTAATATACACATTTAATATTTATGTTTGTATCATGATCAAATTAAGCCTGCTATGAACCAATACCAGAGAATCTAGGAAGGAAATTTAGACAGTTGATGCCAGAAAGAACATTGCATGATAGGCAGACTGAACATTGAAAAAAAGTGCACGAAAAATAGCCAAATATGTAGCAAATCGGACATACCACAGGATGTTTTGGAAACACAGCAACAGCAACAATGGAAACTTTTCAGACTTTGTTTAGCTAAAACAGAAAACAAAAGCAAGACTGATTGAATTAATTAATGAAAAAAAATATGTTGACCATTTGGAACATAGCAAATGTAAACCAAAATAATTGAACAGAATATAAATTAAAATTGTTTCCAGTTAGTGTGTCTATTTTTGTACATACATGTATGCTCAACCGACACAAAATCTTATAAATAATTATCTCTAATGGGAATACTCAAAACCAGCTTGGTGAGCATTAAAGATGTGGGGCTACATGTTTGACTCAAATATGCTTGCATATAGCTATTTGACTTAGAAAATCATGTGTGTACTGTCATGGTGTACTGTAATTGATTTTACTGTGTCTAGATCTGCATTTCAGTTTTTATAAATATGTCAGGTTTTGATGGAAGTTGCAAATTAAACAAAGCCATAACAATGTTTCCTGTAAGTTTTATCTCATTTCTCTATTTTGATTTTCAATTTCATTTTTTCAGTTCTGGACAACAAAGTCACCTTTCCTTTTTGTATTGTTTTAGTAAATATTCTCACTGCTGTCTATTGAATATGAGGTGAGGTAATACTGCCATGAAAGGAACATCTTCCCAATTTCAATCTGTTATGTCAATCATTAATACAAATCTAAACATTACATAGTAACCCCAGGAGCTTTTAAATTCCCATTTCCCATTCCCTTATGCAAGCCTGTTTTAATGCTGTATTTAATGCATTTGTTAATTAATTAATGTGTTTAATGCAGGGAAGAAGCAGTGTTGAAAATCCTTGTTAGCTTTTCTTAGAATGTATTTTCTGCCTGCTTTTTTTTCCTAATCACTGCTGTGACAAATCCAGTGTTTGAGCAAGCTTTTTTGTATTTATTTGGCATGAGTGAGTCTTTTTGCATTATTCTCCTCCACTAACAGTGTGTGAAATACTTAAGGAGGAACAGTTTCTACTCAGATCTTAACAAAGTCTGCTTTATGCTATCCTATCAGGCATTCAGAAGCCAGTATTATTAATGGTGAGAGCAAAAAGTGTTATTTATTTGTTTGTTTACTTTAATGCATTTCCTACTTTATTAACTGCATGGTTCACCTCCAACCCTCTTAAAGTGGGATAATACTTGTTAAATTGAAGAGATCCATTGTAGCCACTTGATTCCAAGCATTTCAAGGACAGCTGCCAAATGTGATTTCTTATGGCTGTATCTTAATGCAAAAAAATACTGGCAAGAGGAAGAAAGGGTTGGAGTTCACAAGCAACTTCCATATAGCAGGAAAGTCAGCTTTACCTTCTGAAGATTATATATGAAGTGTTGCCTGTTAGCAAGTTGTAGACAAAGATATTTGTGGCAATATTTTATAACTACTTTTACCAAGGATGCCTGAAGGAGACAAGATTTGACCAGTTACAAAGATTTCTATTATTTTTTGGGGAAACAGAGATAAGCGGTTAAATTCCTCACATCATACCCTTTCCTCCAGTTATAAAGCTACTGAAAGGAGATTGTTTGAACCTTATGAAAGATACTCATTACATGTGGTTCTTCTATATTAGTGATAGTTCCGTGCATGCTCTTCTTCAAGAATTTATTAGTTTTCTTGAAATATTTTTAGATTTTCCTGTGTTAGTATGATAGTTAATCACCAGCCAAATAGTAAACATTCCTACCTGTATTCCTACCAGTCCAGGATTTCTTGTGTAGCCTATGAAAAAGGAAAAAGTGAATTGATGGGGACAGTTCTTCTCTGTGTGACCTATATAATCAAAACTTCCTGTACTCTGTGAAAAATATAAGGAATTTTCCTGATCTTTGTACCATTTTTATGGCATGTTGCAAGAACCAGCACATTTTCTATTACAAACAAGTATCAACAATCCAGACTAGTTCTCACACATTTTTCTTCCCTGGAAGTTGAATTAAGAATTTTTTTTAATTAATAAAAATGTTCTTTTTTTGTAGCAATAAGCGGGGTGGGGGGGGAAGGAGAAAATCAGCCAATTTGCACAATATCTTTTTCACCATATAAACCACATTTTGAATGTCAGTATCAAGCCGTCAAGGCATGAACTTTCAAAGTCACCACCCCACATTAACTAAGGAATGTTATAGTTTTCTTAAAAGTTATCTTAAAATTCTTACATTTGCCAAGAAAATAAGCTTCAATTCGGTCTGCTAGGTTTTCCTTCTTTCAAATTTCACTGTTGGGTCTATGTACACGTACACATGTGTCATCTGCTTCTATACTTTTAAAGTCCTACCTGGACTTTAGAAGTCTTAGTGGAAAAGAAAACTGTGAATTCAAAGTGTTGAACTGTCGTTTACTCTTGGTCAACTGGAATTGGTTCATGTATGGTTTCAGATTCCATAAGCCACTCTATTAACCTTTGACTTAATCCAGTTCAAAGCATTGTCTAAACTGTAGATTCCTGAAAATGGAAGTGCTTGACAGAGGCTTATTGTACAAACTCAGTATGGATTGTTTTTTCCTCAAGAAAACTTAGGTTGTGTTATACCACAGTAATTGCAGAAGGATGATGGTATCACCTTGCCAGGTTTCTGGCAATTTTCCAGTCTTCTAAGCTTACAAACCTCAGGAATCCACTTAGCTCCCCAGAGAATATAAATTTTAGTATTTGGACATGGATTTAGCTCATAACTGAATTTTTCCTGTTCAAAATTCTTTTTTCCTCCAAAACAGGCAGAATACCTGTTAAGGTTTGGAGAAAACCTGCAGAGCTCTCTTCTGAGAGTCAGGAAGAGAGATGCTACAGGGCCATGGAACAAGGGATGGAAAAAAAAAATTATACTGATGTGTGCTGTAAATCACTGACTGTCACAGATAATCAGTTTTTCTCTGCTCTGCTACCACCCCAGGCCTCCTATGTCTCTATGTATGACTGGCTCCAAAGGTACAGGGTTCCATATCTCCCATTCCATCTTCCAGCCCTATTCACTGTAACTCACAGCATAGAGCCTTTCAATGCACACAGTGATGAGTGCAAAGCTGGCAGGAAGATGAGCATTAATATGGGATGAATGCTCACTTCAGCCTTTCCAGTTCAGCATTGTGTCTGTATCCTGCTTGCCACTTCACATCCACTCATCTGCATCCTCATCTCTCACTGAGTGCATTACTTATGCATCCAAGGGCGCTGAGGCTTCACTGCATTAGGATGGTTTTATCTAAAAATTATGACATAGAAGATGTTCAGTTGGCACAAAGCCAACTCAGTTCTGGCAAAGCTTGACATCCAATCTAATTCATAGGTGACCACTCACTAGAATCAAAGGGGCTACATGATCCCTAGAAAGCCCTTCCAGAGCCATATCTTTATGTCTTTGTCCCAGTGTATAATCTTCCATGTTTTGCTTTCCTTATCAAAGCTAGGAATAGCAATTTACACAATGTCAGGTTTCAAATCTTCCCAGTCCTCTAGTCAACCACTGAAGCCTTTTGTGAATTATGAAATAAGCTTAGTACTGGCACTTATAGCAACATAGGTGCTTCTTCCTAGCTTTGACTATAAGAATATTGAAATACATTTCCATGGCTATTTTGCAAATGAGAGAATGAAGACCTATATAATAAACCATGTTCTGCAGAAGAGACAAAGTGGAAATAGATGCTCTCCTTCTACGTCAGCTTGCTCACTTTTAGGACAATTACATTCACCTTTTCATGACAGGGCTTCTGAAGTAAAATATTCTTTGGTTAACCTGCAACTTTCTCCCTGTCTCCCTGTCTACTTTAGCGACTTCATAGACTAAAACTACAATGTAAGTTAAAGGCATATCTCACAGGGACTAAAAGGATTAGTAGTATTTAAAGAGCACTTTAATACTTGAGTTTGAAAATCGATCTAAATATACACTGACATTCATCAAATGTATATTTAAATTTGCATTCAGACCCAAAGCTATTGTGATGATGTGATTCTGGGTTCTGAAATATGTAGGCAGGGAAAAAATGTACAGACTAATGGCAAGCTTATTAGAAAACGGAAAAAAATGAAGCTTATATTAAATATCAAAAAATCCTGTATCATTGTGTATCAAGAAAAATACACTATTACACATCTTGAGCTTTGACTGAGGTTCCTTTGTGTAAGCTGCTAAACTAGCAGGGTGCCACAGATTTCGCAAACCCTTCAAAAGCTGCAGGGAATGCATTGTGCTCTGCTGTGGGTCATTTTCTGCATGTGCTGCCAGCTTACCACTTAGGCACTGAGGTCATGCTCTGACTACACACTGGAGTCAGGTTTAGAGTCTACAGTGCAAGGTCAAAAATCACACAGTGTAAAAGGCAGCATTAACACTCTTGAGTGCTCTTAGTTTTTCGAAAAAGTATTTGTATAACAACATCTGATCAAGAACACGTTACCAGTGATCTGGAAATGCATATCCAGTGTTAATGGCTGGGACATTACAACCTAAAGCAGACATTTGTCAAGAACTTTAATACTTACGCTTCCTAATGGATGCAGGACGCCAAAAAGGAAACTAAAAAACACAAACACCAAGACAGACAGAAAAGGCACACTCCGAAACTCACAGAAGTGTAGAAATGTTCTACTTCATGTTACGTGAAATGGGAGAGAGGTGTTCTTAATCACAGAATGAAAAGAGAGGATACAAGACCTTCAGACTTATGAGGGTTGAAGCACCTCAAATTTTGGAGGCTAAGTTTCTATATAGCAAATCACTCTGGAAATCTGAAACAGAAGATCCTAATTAATAAGGGATCCAATTTCAAATCTTCAAAAATTTACTTGGATTTTTACTTTGAAGAAGTGAAGGCAATTTTGACCCAGAAGATGCAAAAGAAGATTAACTACTGCAATAAGGAAGAAATAAAACATGTGGAGATGAAAATCAGCATACATGGAACAGTTCCATGCATTGCAATAAACAACACAATTCCTGGCCTTCAGAAGAAAATGCAGACACTGTAAGTAATTACACCACATTGCAAGACCTTACTGGTGCCAGGAGAGAATGGAGAAACAGGAATTTTTGGATGTCATTGCATCAGAAGATGAATTAACCACCAGTCCAAAACAAATGAAACATTTATCTGTTTTAAGTTGGACACAGGTGCACAAGCCTGTGTGCAGCCAGAAACCACAATATAATCACTGAAATAAAACCCCAGAGTTAGTAGAAGGCAACAGTTAGAGTCAGGGTTAAATAGGCATGATCTTTCACCTATTAAGAAAGGAAAAAAGTATGTGGGTAAAAATTATTTGGAAACTTCACAATTTCTGAACACCCTCCCCACCCCCCCACGCCCCCCCAAAAAAAGTGTCTGTTTTTGTAAATTCTCTTCTCAAGAAGATTCATTGTTGGAAGAAACAAAATACTGAGGAAGAGTCTAAGGATGCTTTCCAGCAGATAACATATTTCCCAAAGGAGTACCTGCCAGGTCTGACAGAACTGACAGTTCACACTTCCAGCAAAGTTCTGCTTACTGTTAGGGATCCACCTAAGATCTCTTAGCTGGCAGAAACAAGCCTGTGAGCAAGACCAGAAGCTTAGTGTTGTGCCAGACATTACCAAAGATATAGATCTAAAACCTCACAATTTCATTTGAGCATAAGAAACAGAAGCAAGGGAAGAACATGGTAAAGCACATGGGCAGCCAGCCCCTTGCAAGGGAAAGTCAGTCTCCTCTAATTCCCAGAAGCATGTGTAGATCAGAGGAGTCCATGGGATCAGAGGAGCCTATGGCCACAGCCACAGCTGGAGGGTGCCCCTTTGCCCCACCAGCCAAGAGCCAGAGCTTAAAAATATGGAGCTTGAGGTGGCTCCGCAAGAGGCACATCTGAGAAATGAGTTTGAAATACATAAAGAGCCAGGCCTAAGGTGTCAGGAGCCTGGGGGCAAAACCTTTTGAGTTGCCCATACATACTGAAGAGAAGATGATTCGTATGTATGAGGGCAGAAACTTACAACAGCTGTTGTCATGGGACATTTCCAAGATATCTGTTTATTGGCCATTGTAGTGAAAAGAGGAGCTCACGCCTGGGGAGAAGAAGGTCTGCAGATCTTGTAGCCACGTCTGCTTACTTCTTGTCAGAGCAGGCAGCGATGGTCAGAGCACCGCGACCTCCCCAGAGAAATGTCCTTAATAGGATGTCCTGGTGGCACAGGCACATCTGTCACTGCTGAGCCATTTCAGCTCAGTTGTGAGCTGCTGCTGCAGGTGACACTGAAGAAAGGGACAGGAGCCTTCGTATGGAGTTCATACATGGCGATCTTTATTCTTCTTCCACAAAGGGCTCCACGGTTGAAGACTGACCAAAAATGTCTGAGGGAGCAGGGTTTATATGGGGAAAGCAGGGGGCAGGGTAGAGCAACAGGGCCAGTGATCTTAGAGTTCAAGGGTAGAACAAAGTGAGAGGGCTAATGGGGTACAGAATATCTACACACAACTGAACAGCATTGTGGGAGAGTTTATTGACATAGACTAAAGAGGAGCCCACCTAAGGGTTACCTCTTCAGGGGAGGGCTACAAGCTCTCTGTTTTCAGGGCTTTCCCTCCAGGGAAGGGCCATGGCCTCCACTGGGCCCTGTGCCTCTACAACTTCTCTTCAAAAAAGATGGCCTCCATGCTTTCCTGTTTGGAATGTTCTGTGGCCCTTTCTCAGGATCCTGATGGCACCATGGTCCTCAGGATCCTGATGCCCTTCCCAGCCGTGTCCCCGGCCTGCCGTGGCCTGTGACACCGTGTGAGCCCTGAGCCCCAGCGTGTGCCCAGCAGCTCTGCAGCGACATCGCTGCCCAGCTGCCCATGGCTCCTGCCTGCAGCCCCATGGCTCGGCCCCAGCCCCATCCCCAGGGAAGGCCCAGTGCCCCAGGATATGCTGTCCCTGGCTGGGATGGCGGGATGGGGCCTGGAGCCAGGCCCTGCCCTGCTGCAGCCAGGAGCCAGCCCCCACTGCACCCCAGCACCCCGAACAGCATCCAGAACCGGGATAAATGGCACAGCCCAGCACCTCTCCAGGGCTGCTTACTAGGAGTTTATCTGGAACCTGTGTCCTCTAATTTCTGCCTATGAACAGAGACATGATCTCTAGTCTAGTTGTGCTCTGCTGGTACCTTAAGATATATGGGACAATATTTTGAAATTTTTTGCTGCATTAACATGATTTTCAGTTGCTGATTTTCAGTTTACTTTCACCTGGATAAAAAGAGTGGTAAGGAATTAAACCGGATTAAACTTTTATAACCAGAGCCATAATCTGTGGGCATGAGGACTTGGTTCATGGCTTGCTGTTCGGCTCTAAATGGTGCAGGAGTGAAAAGAGCTCTCTGCTAGGCTTCATTAGGGCAAAACCAGAAAAGGAGTTGCTGAATAAAGGATCTCATTGAGAAACTGAAATGCATTTTAGCCGGTATCTGAGTGGCTGGAGTTGAAGTTCCTTTTCCCCAGAGGCAATCCTGTTGGTATCACATCTGAATTTTAGGGACTGAAATTTTAGGCACCCAGGAGATCTGGGTACTACTAAGTAGTACCTAACATCCCTTAAGGGATGGCAGAATCAAACATCCATATGCATAGTAAACCATCTTCATCTCATCCTGTCTGTGTGAAAAACTCCACAGACAGGCTTTACTTTCCTTAGTCTGTAATATTATTTATTCTTACCCCCTTACTCAGTGTAAAATTCCCCCCAAAAAAAGTTTACAATTTTTCTTGTAGAAAATTAGCAAGGACTACTGCTGGCTCTTGAAATGTGCGTAGCAGGTGTTATAATCACATAATAACTTAGTCTGGAAGGGACCTCTGGGAGTCAGCCCCAAAGCAGGGCTAACTCCAAAGTCAGCCAAAAGCTAAGATGAAGAAGATGTAGCAGTGTCCATTTGTCATGTGAGTGGCCAGAATAGAGCAGGTGGTGGGGATACAGTCTAGCCTTCCTCACATCTCTTGGGCTGCGGAGATCATGTCTGTAAGAAAGAAAAGGAGAGACAATTAAACACTTGTTTCTCCTGGCCATATTCTGAAGGGATTGCTTGCTTCACCTGTGTGCTGTGTTGACTGCAGCCATTTCAGATGGGCTCCGAGAATGTCTCCCAGACCAGTGCAACAGCCTTGGGCAGGGGCTCCCAATTCCATCCCTGTAGTCCTAAAGTAGATGTAGCACCAGGTGCAGACAGCGCACTTGGCCCTGCCAACAAGAAGTACATGTGCACATGCCAAGAATAGGAGCTGTAGATATCAATGAAAAGTCTGTGATGAAAACAAGAGTGCCTACAGAGTTTAAGCAAATCCAAGGTCTATTAGCAGCTGCGCAGAGATTCACATGAGTTTTGTACATCGGCACTTACGTGTGACCTAAATTTCACCTGAAACGGTGTTCTTTTCTGATGTCTGCGGAAAAGAACATATTGTATCTGCCATATTGTTACTGATTAGAAGAGCACAGCCCTGTGTTTGTGCCGGTTTGTCCCTGAAGGTCATTACTAACACTTGATCACTGTATTTTCCCTTCCAAATTCTATTTTCAAATTATACTTTGCAGAATAGCTTTCTGACCTAATATATGTGGAATCACTTTTGTGAATGATGGCAAAAAGGACTGCTTTTTCTTACAATTGTCCAATTGCTCGGGATTATGTTCTTAATTTCTCTTAATTATTTTATCATTGCAAAAAAAAATGTCGTTTTTTATTGGAAAACCACTAGTTAAAGTCTTTTAAATTGCTTCTGCAAAGGAATTGTGTACTGCTTTCTATACCTCTAGCACCTGATTTGTGTGCCCAGAACACATGCTTCATTAGCCCCTTTCACAAGCTAAGGCATCTGCTGCTCCAAATGTAATGCAAATCACTTTTTAATGGTCACATTGACTAGATAGGAAATGCTTTTGTTGGAGCTATGACTTGTAGTTAATTAAGCCAATTAGCATGTGATAAAAGCACTTCTCAGAAAACAAAGCCCAAGAATAGCTCTCAAAAAAAGGTAGAAGACTTTCATGCAGATAGAAATGCTGCAGAAGAGAAAGAGAATGAAGCAAGAGGAAGTTTAAAAATAAATTCTGAATATATTCACTACTTTTTCAAGTTTACAGCAGTCTCAGCTCGTCTTCTATGAGAAACATATTTGTGGGGCTGAGATAAAAACAGACTTTTTACTCAGCAGAGATGATGGGCAATAACATTTCTGCTGAGATCCTGCTTATATAATGAAATTATCTGATTTATAAAATGCACTTTTGACTTCCTTTCAAAAGAAGAGTTTTCTGCTTAACACCAGAAGAGAGTCTCAGAGTCTGGCTGTGAGGGTAAGAACTGTCCTTTCTTCAAAGCAGCAACCAAAAAGACTCCTGAGCCTTTAAAATGGAAATGTATCCCATTCCTTCTAGCACTATTTCTCAAAGTAATGGATAACAGTGAGACATTTTATAATTTAACCACCCTAGGAATATGCAGTCTATACATGAAGTCTTAGGAATAAGTTGCAATGGTCTTTCAGAAATTCTACTAAATTTGGTCCATGTATGATTTGAAACAGGCAATGACCGAGAGGTGTAAGTTATGATACATTCTTTTCAATGTGCATGAATACCTGGGTTTCATTTGCTGGGAATTTTCAGTGCTTTTGAGAAACCTGTTTTTGTTCAATGTAACACAACAAATCTTTTGCAGTCTTTCCTAATAGAGTTTGAACTTTGTTATTATTTTGCCAGTTGCTGCTTCTTTTGTATCCTGGAATGAAACCTGATTCTCAAACAAAGAAAAGTCTGATTCTGTCAGATAAAGTAGAAGTTGATTAGGATGCTAAACTACTCAATTGCTATAGGTAGTTAATTTTTATGCCCTTCTAATTAAATTGATAAAAGTGTCAAATCAGCTGGCAAGATTTTGAACAAAGGGAATGAGCTTTGATGCCCACATTGTACTCTTATGCTTGCATTGTAAATTTGCTAACTTCTGTTGCAAAACTTCAGACTAGAAAATTGCTGCCTATCTAGTGTTTCCTCCCATGTAATTTTGTTGGATCCTTCCTCTTTGTTCCCCCTCTTTTTCTTCTTTCCACCCTGAATATACACAATACTGTTTAGCTTAATTAATCATAAGCTTGCAATTGGCTTGAGACTGGACCTGTCTCTCCCTGTCTGATGTAGAATTTCATACAAGTACAAATGACTAATTGTGTGACAGACCTCTTTTGCAAGAAGAAAGCTTGGACAATTCTAGTTGTTCAGTCTTCATCTAAAAATGAAATAGACACTACTCTAGTTCTTTCATATACATAAAGATGCCTTGCAAAGAGATTTTTGTTTCACTTATCAACTGTGTTCCATAGTTGCTCCACAGTTTATTTCTGTTTTTCTTATGAAGATGTTAAAATGGCCATAATCATTTGATCCATAATTTTTCAGTGCTCAGTAGCAATGGCTAAAAGAGTTTCTGTTCCTCACTCTTGATTTGGATTTAGAAATGTGGTGTTTTGATTTCTCTAAAAGTAAATAAAGAGGGTTTTTTTTAGGAACATGTCCTAGTCAAAGAGGTTACAGTGAAGATGCTGCAAATCCTCTTGAAAACTCCTATATGGTTTTTATAGAACAGTTAATTTTCTTTCCCCATAGAATAATCCTTGATGTTTTCATTCAGTTCTGCAAAGAGAATACTCTTGACTTATATTGACTTGAATAAAATGGAGGGGACTCACTGCACTACAGAATTGTGACCAGTATTTGGCAAATCACTGTTGGTCTCTCAAACCTTGCCTATACACACAGTTAAATTATATGTAAATATAACAGAAGTTAAATTTAGTAGCTGACAAGATTCCATTTGTCAGTGTAATTTATTGATGTTCTAAGGTACTTTCTATTACCAAGCTATCTACTAGATAAAGTCTTTTCATTTTTAGAAAGTCTACAAAATACTAAACTGAACCTCTGTTCTTCACTGAAGGATCACACAATGCAAATTAGTTTGGATATTTTTCTCATGATGCAATGCTGCTTGCAAATCAGGATGCTAAAAAATACTGTACTTGTAGTTCTTATGTTATCTATTGACAATGCTACTGTTCAAGAAAAGATGTTTGAGAATTCTAATGCACTACAGGAAATGATATGAGGAAAAATAATTACTTAATTTTAATATCAGCTTAAATTAGAAACAGACTTAGACGATTAAGGAGAAAGGCAGTCTGGAAGAAAGTATTTCAGCCTGCTGAGTGGGAAATTAAAATCAGCACAATGTAAACATCACCAACAAAATACTTCATCATATTCAATGCTAGTAACTTTTAATAATAACACTCTTGCAAATCCACACTTGAATTTTTGTGCCAGCTATTCCCATAGTGCAGCAGCTGCACATCCAGATGAGACATGCCCTAAGGTTTGTGTTGGGCAGCTGTAGGGATTAGATGTGGGCCATCCCTATGAAGTCACTGCTGCTGGTTTCCTCCCTGCACCTCTCTGACCCTGCATTACTGCAAGAGGCTGAGCAAGAAGGGGCTCATGGGGGTGACAAAGGTCATCGGTCAGCCAGAAGGGGTTCAGAGATTACATGAGTCATTACATGTATTTACACCCAGGAACTGGGTGCTCTGGCAGTTTGACACACCCAACACCTGCTGATTTTGCAAAAAGTTGGATGACTCTTGCACAGCAGACCTTATGTAAACAACTGTGTGCTGTTAAATTGTTGGCTCTCCTTCCATATTGACTGGCTTTAGAGACTAAAGGTTGAATTAAACAAATGTTTTATTCCACTGTGGCTTACACCACTATGATATCTTTATTTCCAGATGTCTGTGTTTTCTAAAGCTTCCTATTTGCCATTAATCTTTCTCTTACAGGCTTTCCAGAAGAGAAGGTTTGAGTCAATCTGAAATGTGGACATAATAGGATAACTGAAGCCATTTGACTGATCATACCATGTAGTTTTAGCAAAAAATCTGTATTTTGTATGTAGCAACACTTAAGGACTGGGAAAAGATATAATATTCCACTGAAGCCTACCTATCTTATCTATACAGAGGCTGAGGTGGACTGTTTTCATTCTGATTGAGAAGTCTGAATGTGAGAATTATTCAGATTAAGATTTAGGAATAGACAGAGGAAATTTTTAATGGTGTTTTTCAGCATACTGGCAACAGCTCTCATCCCAGAAGAGAAATGCTTCAGATGCAATTAAAGATTAGTGCTTAATAAAGAATTATCTTTCCAAAGGAACTGGATAGACTATTGGATGTGCTGACTGCAGAATCACATAGTGGACCACAATAACACACAGCAGTTTGGTTTCAAAGGATCAAACAAAACAATCACAGGAAGATTGCTTTTCATTTCATGGACATGCATTTGCAGTAAAACTTTAAAATCTCTCGTAGAAGCCTTTTGGTGTACCACAGACTATATTTCATTTTACACTGTCAAGTGATAAAAAGGGTTTCACTTTTCTGCAATCCTGTGCCTTTCATCAAGAGTATTTTACAACTTTGTTCATTTTAGTTTCCATGAATCCTGAATTTTTGAGTACTCTCTCACTTTTGAGTCAGGAAGTACTACCAGCTGTGACTGACATGTAATAACCAACTCCACGTTAGTGATTGAGACAAATTAGACCTTCTTTCTAAGTGCACAGTGACCTACATGTAAAGAATTCTACACAAAGTAGAAACCTGAGACTTGGGAAGAAAAACATTTGAAAGTTGTAAGATGGAGGAAAATAATTATCAAAATTATTTATGATCTTGCATGCAAAGAGTGCAGAGGAACAAAGTGACCAGAAGATAAGAGTGTTGAAGACACTGAGCAAGATGCTGCTCTGCTGTTCAAGAAAGGTAACTTTAGATAATTCATCAGCAGATGGGATGTTCAGATATGTGCATTCACACCCAAGTTTGGTAATCATATTATCTAGCTGATAAAACTTTTAAAGAGGTTTAGCTGTGACTAGATGCTCAGAAAGATAGTGTGATCAGGTCACAGATGGTTGTTTTCTTAGTCTTTATTAGTGTTTATCACTGACCACACCTCACAGCAGGAAGTGTGATATCACTCTTTCTAGCTATTGTTAACTAATTGATTTAGATTAGATTTCTACCTGGAGGAACTTTTCACTTAGGTAAATTCATAATGTAACCAAAAATACACATTAAAACCTGTGGGATCAAGCACAAAATGGTAGACATTAACTTAAAATGTCATTTAAGTTCACAATTTTGAGTTAATTTAAAAAGAACAAAAACAAAGAGTGGGAATCTGAAATAACAGTATTGACATGGTTGCAAGTGATTGTTAAAGAATGGGTGGTTGAGTATATTAGTGTGACTTTCTCATGTGATAAGCCATGTCACCTCATCTAGCCTCACCTGGGATAGTAAAGAAATGCCATGGAGTAGGGGAATTTTAACTCAGAAGATGGGATTTTATGTACTGACAAACCCAGATGCAGTCTACTTTTGTTTTGGTTATTTTTCCAGAAGATAGGCTGTAAAATGGTTTCACAAATTAAACTTATTTTTTTGTTTTCTGGCAAGGTATAAAGGTTTGGCTGTGGGCTGAGAAACTCTTCCATTTCTGCTCCTGCAGAGTCATATGATAGACATTAGAATATTTTTAGGGCCAGACTTTGGAGTGTGAAATCATCTCTGGAGAAGATCACAAGGAAAACTTTCTCTTTTTGTATAAATGTATATATCCCAAACAAAGGAGTGTAAATGTCTTGCTAACATTCTACCACTGGTATACAGATGTTACAAATCATGTTTATATTCATGAATATCCATTGCCTAAACAGTAGCAGGCATGAAAAAGTCTGAATGGGAAGCTTAATAGGAACAGTCTTGCTTGTTATTATTTATTATTTTAAAAGTAATTTCGTTTTAAAAGTGACTTAAAATTCTCTTTTAAAAAAGTCTTTGATAACTATGAACACTTGTATTATGCCTACATGTGGATTATTATTGGATATTACTGGAATTTTTTCCTGATTTAAGTGTAGACTATCAATCTAAAGTAACTGCAGTATCTTAGAGCAGTGTTTTTGCACTAACTTCTACAATGTTTCATGGAAAGCCCTGAAGGACCTTGACTCATTTTCTGAAAGAAAGAGGCAGTAACAATCTGTCTTGGTTTAAGACAATTACCAGAAGTGGGCAGTCTAACACAAGTCATCTCCCCTTAGTGCCAACCAATCCCCTTCCGCCAATAAGGAACAAATAGCAGTAGATAAAAGTGAAAAGAAAATACCAAAAAAGTTTACTAGCAAGCAAAACTGCAATAGGCAAAAAATGACAGTAAATAATATCAAGATACAAAATTGCTAAGTCTCAGGAACTCCCTGAGACCAAAGAGACACCCAAATTGTTGGGGTATGCTTCTTGCCAAGATGGCGGCTCCCACTGCAGACAAAGGGAAAATGGCGGCCACCCCACCCACAAAATGGGGGCATCCACAGGCAACTGCATGGCTTGAAAGACAAAGGGGAAATGGTGTCAGCTCTCTTCTTCCCCCCCTGCCTCTCATGATGTTACATGCCCTGTGTGTGCCCAGGCCATAGGCAGAAAAGCGTGCTGCGAAAAGACTCCTTTTTCCGCTAAAACCTCCTTATAGGTTCTTTAAAGGAAATGTTCCTTACCTCTTCCCTGCTGTGACTGTTTTCTTTTTTAAGAAAACAAAACCAAGCCAAACAAACTCACGGATCCACAAGGATACTCTGGCTGCAGTGCACACCTTGAAACTTTGTGGGTGTCTCAGTTGTGTCTCTGTGCTTAGCCAATATTCCTGGGCCAGCCTTCTTCAGGGGCCACGGTGCAGCATGGAGTCATCTTGGGGATGCTGTTCTGCCCCAGGTACCATTTACTGGCTCTTTAGAGGTGTGGCGTATTTGAAATCTCCTTTGGCATCCTACAATAATCTTCAGGTGCCCTTGTTGTTATTTTGAGGATTATTTTATACTGGATGAAACAGAGTGGAGTTAATGCACAGATGAAGGACTAACCTGAAATTAAACTGTGGAATTGTTCATGCACCTTAATGTCCTAGACATGTGAGAGATTCAGGATTTAGAAACAAACTTGTTTTTTATCTCTTCTTTCCCTGGCTCCCTTGATTTTTGTTTTTATCACTTAAAAAGGGAATAGGGACATGTAGAAGAATGAAGTTGGAAAATGGGAATGTAAAGGCAACATCAATTCTTTAAAATATTTTGTCCTGAACAGAATTTTATTAAATTCCTTTTATTCCTGGGGCTCTACCAACCCCAAATGACTTTGTTCAGGCCTTGCATGACATGAAATGTGCCTGCAAGAGATGTGGCATGTCAGATGTTTTTAATCTTGAATCTATTGAAGGATCCTAGATAAATATCACAGTCCTAGCTACTGAATCTCACTCAGCAATGGGTGCTGTCATACCTTCTGGGAAAGGATATAAATAACCTTACTGACTGGACAAGAAAAAAGAAAGGTAGCCTGGAAAAGTCTTTTGTTCCAGAGAGAGTGAAATAGTAGCACTGTTTATATTGACTAACGCATTTCCATCTTCTAAATCATCTGTCATTTCAGATTTTGAAAAGAGTTTGAAAGTTGCAACAAAACATATGTGAGCACAAGTCATGATTCTTGTTCTTGGTGTCATAATTTTGTACTGATACAGTTTTCTTTCTGTGATAATATTGGGAAGTGAGAATGAGAGTTGTATGGAGAATCTATGGGATGCCAATAAGCTGTTAATAGCCTTTTGCACAGAGAAAATACTTTCTAGCATGTTTCTATGCCTTATTGCATGCTAAATCCTGGAATTTATATTTTAGAAATCAATAATGAAGTTGTTTTCACAAAATGAAATTACAGATAGTATATTTTATTCAATATGCACAATTTTCATCTGGGTAAACAGCAGATGTGGCCAAACACCTGGAGTTACACTGGACAGCATTTCAGCAGAAATATTCCAACACTATTATAAATCTGTGAAAGAGGCACACCCTCTTTGATATACACTGTTTTTTCTAGACTCAAGTGGTTTATTGTGCAGCTGGTTATCTGAAACCTTCCCAAAGCAGTCCAAGCTAACATTTCATAAAAAGTATTCTATGTTTTCTCCATGAAATACTTCCATTTGTTGCAGTGCTGTGCTTTCGTTAAACTTTGTATGACTATAGCAGTGCACAGGAAACAGAGGTCACGACACATCAAGCTCCACCTGCATCCAGACTCAGCTGGGAAGTGGGCTGGGCACCAATTCACATAACATTGGCTCAAATTGATCTGAAACTCTGAAAGAATTCTAGTCAGCAAATGGCCGCATATGGTGGAACACTGTAGATGCTGCAGCAATAGTTGACTTCTGGGAAAAGAATACAAACATTAAAGTGTTTGTAATTAATAACCATTTCAAGATGCTTGCCATGAATTGGAAACCTTTTTGCAAACTGTCCTGCTTAACTAATCATCCTATACTAGTCCCTGTAATTTGTCCAGTTCCTGTGAGAGAAATGCAAAATGTCTGATCCGTGCCCTTTAAAACACATTAATAATAAAGTAAACTCCAAATATGTTCATTTTAGCTCTGAAGGAAAGCTCAAGCTCCATGCTGAGCACAATTACAAATAATGTATGAACTATCATGATGCTAACTGCAGATGTCCAGCTGGTGAAAAAGAGGGTAAGCTATGTTTGCTAGCACATATGCTTACAAAGTTCAAAACATATGACTTATCTTAATGTATTTTGCCTTCCTAACAGTGCATGACTTCTTGCTGATATCACGGTGTGCTCAGCTGCAACCGGGTATTTTCATGGGTAGCCTGTAGAAGGAATGTTCTCAGACTAAGGACAGCAATATCCATAGGACTTTGATATATCTACAGAATATAGGGTAAACTGATTTTGTTTAAAAGGGGGAGCTCAATAATTCAAATGCAATAGCCATGAATGTGTTGCTAACACAAAGTTGTCTAAGTGTCAACTTCTCTGAAAATACTGGAGTGAAGCATTTTGTATGTAGTCTCTTGTAGTTCTTTGATTGAAGAGGTTTCTCCATTTGTTTTCTAAACTAGCATAAGATGAAAGAAGAGTGAGTTTTAAACCAAAGTCAAGGTGTTGCTTCATCTCATGAAGATGACAAAAGTGCTAGTGCAGCTGAAATTCTGTCCATATGTTATGTTGTGTTCTGAGACTGGTGCAGAAGCACAGTAGTCAAGGTGAAGAAGAGGGAGAGACCAAGCATGTGTCAGTGAGGAGCCTTGAGGGAGCAGTTGCAGAGAGACAGATTAAATTTGAGATGTGAAGCCACAGCTAATTTATGA
The DNA here is from genome assembly GCA_025584955.1 of Alethe diademata. Taxonomy (NCBI): domain Eukaryota; kingdom Metazoa; phylum Chordata; class Aves; order Passeriformes; family Muscicapidae; genus Alethe; species Alethe diademata. The sequence continues at coordinate 42,427,520 of JANRMJ010000077.1, read as the reverse complement.
AAGATATTTTAAAAATGGTTTGCGAATGAAGTGTTTTATCAGTCACTGTTTTGTCTCTGAGAACAGAAGATTGCAAAACCTAATGACTGATAAGAGTCTTGTTCCACTCTCTCTGAACTGTTTTCAGTGGCTTTTTTTTTTTTTTTATTTCAATAATTCCAGATCCTACATGACCGAAACATTCATTTAATTGAGGGTAAAGCTGGATCAGCAGTCTGTTAACCATCAGTTTAGACTTCTAGAAATAGCTGGTGGTGTGTCTTCTAAAATAAGAAGGGGGACACATGTGTGTCTCTTTTTCCACAGAAATACCCTGACTGGATACCTACTGTATGCACATGGACAGGCTAAAGGAGAAGTGAATGGGATGGGGCTTGGGGAAATGGCATACATCCATTCTAGCCACAAGTGCTTTAGAGACCTGGTATTATTATTATTATTTCTTCTCTGCCTCTTTGGAGTTTTATTAGAGTCCAGCAGAGCCAGAGAAAACCCCATACAGGGCAGGTACAATACAGCAAGTTTGCCAATAAGCCAGAAATCTTGCCTGAGGCCAAAGCAAACAGGAATAGACATAGTCATCTCCTTAACAATTTGAAAAAATTAATAGTTCAAAAATAGTTCTTTTTTGACTGAAGAAAACTGGGCTCTCCAGTGGAAGAGCCTGCATGTCTCTCCAAAGAAGTCCTTACCAAGTTGTCTTCTTCTAAAACTCTCTTTTGAGGATTGTAGCACTGAATAGGATGATGTGGTCCAGCTGTTATAAACAATAATTCAAAAACATAATGATAATGAATCCAATGGGACATATGCAGTAGAATGCCACAGAAATGAAATTACTCAATCTGATAAAATTGGTATTGCAAAATATTATAGAACTCATTTCTAAATATACCTAAAATCAGTCTAAATAACATAATGGAGAAATATGTCCATTCTGTTAAAAGTGTTTGCTAGTTCTACACTGACTGCAGCAAGATTTCTCTGTAAAGAGAGAAAAATATTAATTCATATTTAAAATGATCTTTCATCCTTATGACAGTTCTTGTAACTTCTTAAAATTTCCTGTAGTTTCACCCTTTCTCCCCAGACTAGACCATTTCAATGTATTTTGCATTCATTTACTATGCATTCTCTCTGGTCTATGTATACATTATAATATTTGCAGACAGAACATTCTATTTAACTAGTAATCTAAAGTTTCACAGCTCGCCAAGAAAACTAAAGGGGTTTGAGTGGTGGAGATTAAAATGAAGAAGAAATTCCAGCACTCTAAATTGTAAAATTTTACACCTTACAGCTGCCAGCTGTAATCCACAAGGAGACAGTGTTCTTAAACTCCCAGGAACTCAGACTGGGCCATTTTTTAGCAAATAGTTTTGTTGTTCCTTCAGAAAGGAAAGAAAAGGGAAGACAGAAGTCCCTAACCCCAGAAGAACCCTTAGATACAGAGTACGTAACATTCAGGAGGAGTTATTTTGTTTTTGAGTGTAGAAGGATTGTGGTGATTTGATAAGATCTGTTAAGATTGCACTTTCCTTGTTATTACAGTTGAAATATAACAGCTGAAATGTTACACAGGCTAAGTCTTACTAAGCCTGAGAGGATTTTCACAATGTAACATTTACATAAGATAAGGACATAGTGTTACTAATTCTTTTTAACTGAAATACCTTCATCTTTCTATTATCACGTTATTTCTATCTTAAACCAGCTTTTACTGTAAGATTAAATTTATTTGTTTTTAATACATAACAAGGTTTATTTTATTTACCCATTTTATCACTAACTTTATTAAATTAGCATCAGACAAAATCCAGGATGCAGTTAATATTCCTGAAGTTACAGCTGACTTGCAGAAGTAAAGCAATACATTCAGCACTGAGGGGTCCTGGGCAGCACATTGCTCTGCTGAGAGCTTCAGAAAGGAAAACCACATCTTCTGAGTAAATGAGAGGCCCAACAGTTGCCTCTTTCCTCTAACAAAAGAAGGAGCAATAGAAAACTATTTTGAGCAGGTCCAGGGAAGCCTGAATTTAACAAGTGTGGCAAGGCAAGGGAAAGAAGGGAAAGACACAGGACAACTCTACATATCTGTTTATCATGTTTTGTCTGCCTGTGTCTTTGTGGTGAGAGAGAGAAAAAGGGAAGAAAGAGGCATAAGAAATACCAAAGAATCAGTCAAAGGTCAAACCTCAAGATGAAATAGCCATAAATGCAGAGCTCAGAGGGAATACTAGAAGACAAGAGAGAAAAACACCTTCTGAGCAAAACTGAGTGATAGTGTGCTCCTTGCTAGTGGCTATAGCTTATAAAGAAATATCTGGATCCAGAATGAGTTTGTTTTCCTGGTGAAAATATCCCAGAGAAGCCTCTACAAGACCTAGATACCCAAGGCAAGCAAAATGACCTAGTATTGTAACCCTTACAGTTCATTAGTTATTGGGGAAAAAAAAGTAATCTTGACAACACTAAATAAGTGCATTAGACAAGAAAGGGGCTTAGTAATCTATGTGTTCACTAGTTTTAAATAGTGGTTATTTTTTCAAGTACTTCTTGATTGTGCCTTTAAATCGCACCTTTGTTGTTAACTGATCTTGATTTTGTCTGAGGTTTCTTCCATGTCCATTCCTATGGAACATACTTTTTGATTGTTGTGCTAGTCAAGTGTGTGAGCAGAATTACAGATACTTCCTTAAACTATTTTTAAACTATTATTGTATCTTCCTCTGTCATTTTCAATGCAGCCATCACTTTATGACTTTTCCTCCAGTTAGAAAAGGGAGGCAAGATTAATATCAAAATTTACTGCTATTCTGTGGTTCTTTTGGTGTGAAGTAAGCCACAGGAAAATGGAAGTAGTAAACACTAGAGAAAATGGTGTCTTATGCTTGTGTTAAGCTGCATTTACTTGGTTTGACCCAGGGATAAGCACATGAAATCTAAGATCCAAAGGAAACTTGTCTATATAATTCTGAAGTTTTCTTTTTGGTCCTGAAATCCTATGAATCTAAGTCCCTTGATAGCACTTTGGAGACAGGTCATTAAAAAGAAAAACCCTATAAACTGGGCGTGGAAGGAGCCTTTTCCCTCTTAGCAGTCTATATGATGTGGCTATAAAAAAGGTGACTCCACCACCAGGAAGCCTCCTGTCCAAAGAGCCAGCATTTAGTAAAACACATTTTCCTTGTAGACAGTGAATGAACCTGCTAGAATTGTTCTAATGCTGGAATACAATCCTTTCCAGAAGTCAGATTTTTACACTAATTTCCCATCAGTATCACTCTAAGAGAAGGCACACGGCATTTAGTGTGGGCCCTAAAAATCATGAACCGAAGTATAATTTGAATCTCATGTCAAAACCAGCTACTCAGTGAGGAATTATCTCCTGGCAATAGTAAGAGAAATGGAAGAGAGACACAGATTTCAAAAGACTTCAGGACAGTTATGCTTTTCACATTTTAATCTTTTCTGACACAACAGAGCTACCTTCCCTGCCATCACTTCTCATCATTGAGTTTCTATGCCAGGAAAACTGCATACAGAAGAGCTCTTCTCCTCTATCTGAAATCATGGATAAAGGGGCTTAGGTTGAAATCTCTTAGACCATATGTATTTTTCTACCTAAATATTGAGAAAAGCTCCAGAAAATGCATCACTTTGAAATAATTTTGATAAGGAACTATAGATGTTTTGTAGAAAGCATTTTTAACAAATTTCTGATGGTTTGGGAAAATACGCTTTTTCTTAAAGTTTGCCAGGCTTACTAGTTCAGCAAGACCTGTTGAAAGTGTTGCTTTAATAAGTGACCACTTCTACTCAGCTCAGTAAGAAGTCATTATTTTTCCATTTATCTTTTCTCTGTCAAATGCAAAATCCTATCCAAGTTTAAAATGTTTATTTATTTCTACTTAATATTACTCTTGCTTGTTTTGGCTATTATTGACACTGGCTACATACAGAACTTTTACACTATTGAGATTTATAGTGTGCAAAACTTATGTCAGTTGAGATACCTACAGTACTTTGAGTGATGAAGAGCTGTAAGAGGTATGGTCAAGGAAAAGAGACTGATACACCCTGCTTTATTCACTTGATACAATTTAAGGGATAATTTTCTCATGTACCAGGTTCTGTATATTTTTCAAATACAGCCTTATTCAAAATATCTTCCATTTGTCAGTAACTATGTTCCTGTCTCCTTTGTTTCATCCCCACAAAATGATCTCATATAGCTGCATTTCAGAAGTGACCCTGTTAATAATTTTTAGTCTTTTCATAGAAGAATGTAAAAATTGCTATATATACATTCTGAAGAAGTTCAGAGTGACATGCTGAAAAGACAGGTGACTGGAAAGAATAGCTTCACAGCTGGCCCACTTTTATTAGCATTTTTAGCATGTGAGTATCTCTTATTTCTTTCAAATGGAGCATATTGTCATACTAATTGTTTTATTTTTCATCGCTAATGTTTAATTTTCACTGCTAATATTTCTTCAATTGGATTTCTGGGGTTATGCATTTTCTCTTTTGCTACAGCCTGTGTCATTCCCCAGATAAACTTGCAGGTTACCACAATGTCCTGGCCGTGAAAACAGCCTTAGCGCATTACTTTTTTTCCAGTGCTGCTAACCTGGCATGGGTAGTTTAAAAGAGTATATCTTTGAAAAAAAAATGGTTCTCTCTTTGACTTCCTTTTCTTTTCTCAACACCATAGTGATCTGTTAGGTTTTTAACCTTATTGCACATGGATGCCTCTCCCTCCTTGGTGTTTCATCATGTATCATTTCCAAAAGCTCTGGAAGCACTCAGTAAAGTTAATCAATTTCCATTTTTGAAGACTTATTGCATGCAGGCTCTAAAGCTGCACATATTTTCTATGGATGCTTGAGCACTTTATCACGTCTCCCTCTCTTTTCCCTCTTTTAGTTCACCTGTGGCCCAAGATACATTATTCAACACATTTTTTAGGGGGCTCATTACATTGACATTTCTATTTTTTTGGAACTTTTCCTTTGATGTTGACTGTGAGATGAGTAGATTTCCTAATGAAAAGTACATCAAAGAGTTTGTTTGCTCTTTCACGGATGTTCTTTGGAGAAAAATGAGGGAGAGACATCTTGAAAATTAAATTTAAATTACTCCTGAAAATGCGTAAGCTGCAAACTGCTCATCTCAGTAAAAGTCCTAGCCAATGGAAAAGGCCAGCTGGAAGAGAAAGCCAGGTTCAGCCCATGTGAGTGGGAAGATGGAAGGGGTTAGTCAGGCCCTTCCAGAGCCAAGAGCTTTAAGAGATTTTCGCACCCACTGTCATCACTCTTCCATCTCCCCACTCCCTCCTGCTATCCCTGAGCTTTTTTTTTCCCTTGAGCTCTTTTCAACCACTGCCACATTTTTTTTTTTTTTTTTTTTCCTGGAGCAGCAGAAGCCAGCAAGCCTTACCCGTATTTGCCTCTCCTGGTCATGCTTGCTCTGCCTTGGCCCACCATCATTCACCATCACCTATGTGGAGCACTAACCCCTACACAGCTCACCACTGCTTCCAGCTGCCTTTCTTCAGTCCTCTCTTCCTCACATTCTATTTGTCCTGCACTGCATTTTCACCCAAGATCTTATTCTCACTGACACAAACTCTTCTTTATGTTTCCCCTGGCAAAATAAATGATTTACTGAGCGAATAAAAATTATACCTGAATGCATGTTCATGAGAGACAGTGAGAGGATAAAAAGTAAAGAACAAGGAAAGCTACAACAAGGCCTGATAGAAGCAAAGGTACCCACTAAATCCTTTTCAGACTTCACTAAGCTAGTGTGCTAGGGAAAAGGAGACATGGAAATAATTCAAATTGGGAAACAATAGAAGAGCCTTAATATGAGAGGAAAAATTCATCATTTCATTGTCACAGGCTGGTTTCTAATACTGCATGGAGGACTAAATCAGGAATTTATATTGAAGGAACATAAATTTAAAGGAATATTATTAAGGGCCTATGAATATGGGAAAAGGTAACATGATAAGGTCATTATTCACCTGGAAGAATAATGTCTTTAATATTTTGCTATTAGAGTCTGACCTAATATGTAGTACATTACAGAAGAAGTTATTAATCTTATAATAATTCTAGATAAAGACATTCAGTAGCATTTTTTGCGGGGATGTAAACATAATAGCTGAAATATAGCTTTAAACAGAAAATGGAGAAAGGGGCAGATGATTTAGATCCACTGTTTTTGCTATATAGATAACAGTATTGATTACTCAATTGCAAGTGACATGCCTGATTATTTTGTTATGTTAAACTGTAAGTGCTTCATAAATCTAGGGAGTGAATAATGGTAATGACACACTCCCAAAATCATAGACCAGGAGACTTGCTAAATACTTGTAAAAGTTGGTTTTTTGTGTATCTGCATTGACTATTAAAAAACAGTTGTATCACACCTTGCAGCAAATAGCTTCTGTGAGGAACTAGAAATACCTTTATTATCACACATGGAAATTAAAGCTCTTCCATTTTAAATCTGCTTAAATTAAAGTGGGCAGTTCCACATAACAAATTGGACTGTCTGACTGTTTGTGGAGAATGTCTGCAATAGAGAGGTCCAAATCTTATGCCATGGTGATAATTTTGTTCAGTTTCATTTGTAGAAAGTTGCCCTAGTGGTGGTAACTGCTCATCTTGGTTAAGTTATGCAACTGCTCCAATCTGTATGGCTCTCTTTTGGATCATACCTGAGTGGAGGCACTTAATCAGCTTCCTGACTTCCACGTGGACCTGGAGAGCCATTAGGAGATAGAGCTGTTGCTGAGGGAGGGGACCAACACAGGCTGAGCTGTGGTTTTGAAACAAAGAGGTTTTGCTGCTTAGGGGTACTGACATATGATAAAAGCACTATTCGTAGTGACAGTAGCACAGAACAAAGAAAGAAATAATGTATAATGGAAACCTCAGGTCATATGCTCATCTATTCTAACATCTGTAAAGGAATAGCCTTCTCTGAAATGCAGGTGGTCCACAAAGAGAGGTATATAAAATGCCTAAATCAAAACACAAGCTTCAGATAATGGCTGAAATAGGTCCCCAGAGGATCTCCCTTACTCGAACCAACTCAGTACATGACAGCCTGTAAAAGGAAGGAAAGAAACACAGATAATTTTACAATACTAGTTGTGAGAGCTGAGCATCGCCAGCGGATGAGACTGCTTCAGACCTACTGTTGTTTTAGAAGAATCCAACACTAAACAATGCTAGCTGTGGCACAGATGAATCTTATAAAACACATTTAACTATTAAAGGTCTTGACAAAAAAGTGAAGTAATTCCAGCTGTCCTGCTGGATCACATAAAAGTGATATATGATGTGTAACTGAGATACTCATACCAGGTGCAAGTGACCAAAGCAACCAGTATGATGGCAGATCAAGAATTCTTGTAATTCTCATCAGGAGAGGCCATTTATTAAGGGCTTCAGCATCTCTAGCTGTTTTCTCATCAGCAGATCTGACTGAATTTCTCTGTTAATAGACCTTACAAAGTTTCTGTGATTATTCTAGTCTTTATTCTAGATATTTGTTGTGGATGATGAGCTATAGGAAAGATAGTTGAAAAGTTCCTTGGCACACAGACCTTATTTCCACCCCCATTTTGATTTTTATCTGGCTATATTCAGACAGGACTCACAATATTTCCTGAGGCAAGCTTTTCCAGCTGAGGAGCAGAACACAGCACAGATATTTTGAACAGCAGGAAAATACACGTAGAACTGCTTTTTATGTCACTTTTCACATGCAATAGTGATCCTGGAGAGCAAGAAGCTGAACTTAAATAAACTACATGGATCATCCCTTTCTGAACATGTGGAGAGTAGACTGAGGCATTAATTCACATCTTCCCCAGTGAAGTTATAGTACAGCCTGTGAAAGCTGTGGGCTCCCATTAGTTGCCCTGTGTGACTCTGCAGTGACTTTCTCATAGTCCCTAGAGAATGAGTTCCCTCTGAACTCAACCTGACCTAGATATCTACTCCAGTGTCATTGCAGACATCTTAACACATTACAAATTAATGATAATCCTAGCCAAATTAAGTAAAACAACTGAGCTAGTATAAATTACACAGCTGGGTGAAAAATTAGTTTCTCAAGTGATATTCATGTTATTGTTATACCCATTATCTGATTATTACAGATGACACTATTTATATATAATGAAACAAATGCACTTTTTCTCAGTGTTCAAGTATGTTCTGTGTTTTCAGTTCAAATCCTTAGTTATGGGAGTAACCATGAAGTGACGAAGGCTGACCTAGGGTCAGTACAGGCTGACGGATGAGCAGATAGACAACAGCCCTGCCCAGAAGGACTTGGGAGTGCTGGTAGGTGAGAGGCTGGACAGGACCCACCAGTGAGCACTGGCAGCCCAGAAACCAAACATATCCAACATATCCTGGGTTGCATCCAAAGCAGTATGGCCAGCAGGGAAGGGAGGAGATTCTGCCCCTCTGCTCTGCTCCTGTGAGACCCCACCTGCAGTGCTGCATCAGCTCTGCTGTCCCAGCACAGGAAGGACATGGATCTGCTGGAGAGAGTCCAGAGGAATCTACCAAGATAGTTAAAGGGATGGAGCACCTCTCCTATGAGGAAAGGCTGACACAACTGGGATTGTTCAGGCTGGAGAAGAGAAGGCTTTAGGGTGACCTAATTGCAGCCTCCTAGTACCAGAAGGGAGCCTACAGGAAATATGGAGAGAGAATATTTGCCTGAGCCTGTAGTGACAGGACAAGGGGAAATGGCTTCAAACTGAAAGAGAGTAGGTTTAGATTAGATGTTAGGGAGAAATTCTTGACTGTGAGGATAGTGAGCCACTGGAACAGATTGCCCAGAAAAGTTGTGAATATCCCATCCCTGGAAGTGTTCATAGCCATGTGGCATGGAGCCCATAGCAGAAGGATTGGAATGAGATGATCTTTAAGATCGCTTCCAACCCAAGCCGTTCTATGGTTCTATGGGTCTGTGATTCTAAGACTCCACTCTGGACAGTGCAGACTGCCTGGTGTGAGTGGCACATCTCGATACTGCAGTGACTCTGGCATGCATGGCCGGATTATGCCAGCTGCAGACCACAAGATTTCACAAGGCACAAGCCTGACATGGTAACTCTATAGGACTACAGCAAACAATTTGAAAGGTCCAGTGAAAACGACATAACAAAGAATCAGAAAATGGGGCTTTGTAGGCAGCAAGGATAGACTCATTGGACTCCCCTGAAAATCAGTTCTTTAGCTACACTGAAGTAGCTCCATTGACTGCTGAAAAATAAAGGTTAGAAAACTAAGTTGCATCTCTAAGGAATACAAATTGGTATTCTTATTTATTTGGAATTTTTGAAGAAGAGTAAAAATGAGCATTTTTTTATATACATAAGGCTGAAACATGAAAAAATAATAAAGAAAATCAATTGAGGTGCAAAACTGGTCTATTACCTAATGTTATTCTAACCTCCTCTGAGACTTGTGGTTCCTGACTAAGGATTTGTTTATAAGCTGGTGATATTTTGCTCTCAATTCCACTTCAGTATTTGAGCTATTTAAATTAAACTTAGCTTGCCTATCTCAACATTATATTTCAGTCCTATACATGATGCCAGTGTAGATGTATACACCTCAGATCTCCAACATTCAGGTCAGTTATGGTTTGTCAAGAAACTGTTATAAGAAAATTCACAGGGAAAGAACTGTCTTAAAAATTTCTTCTTTCATTTCTGTTTTCTCTTGCACAAAGGGCAGTCTTGTATTTTCAGTCTGCATAGCCTCAGGCAATTCACACAGTAAGAATAATACTATTCTATTGAGAAATGAATTACAGTGAAAGGTATTGGAGAGCTCTGTAACCTCAGAGAGCATCAGAAAGTCAGTGCTTCACTGAGGTGTTGCAAAACTCCCCTTCAGCCAGGTATTACAAAGTCACAGTAATACCTCTGTGAGGAAACCTACCTATTACTTACTGAACACCTACACAGGTTGTTCAGAAAGGACACAGGCCCAGAATCATATATACAGAAACCTTGATAATGGATTTAAGTATGTGAAGATCCATTACCTGTATGTTTTCTAGCCATATTAGTAGCAGTCCTGCTTTTGCACTAGCTTGAAGTCTCTTTGCTCTTTGGGCATTTTGCCCTCCTTAATTTTTCAGTGACTTAAACATCTTTAGCGAGGGCAAAGGAGAGGACAGATGTCCCACTGCACTGCTGTTAAGCAGTGGTTTTGTGCATCTACTGACTTTGCCCATTTAGGAACAGGATCATCAAGAAACCAAGTGTGTGCTGGAAGCCTAACAGGAATTTGTAGACCTGTTAAGGACACTACCAGTCTGAGCATTCACAAGACTCCCTGGAAGTCTGAGACCAAAGCCCCTCCACCGCTCCAGTGAGCCCACGGGTGCCCCACCTGGCTCCTTGCACACCCCACTCACAGT